>JBBMOL010000132.1:0-1200000 GCA_037954665.1 Laguncularia racemosa
GATACATTTCTACTCATCATAAGTGTATGAACATCCTCACACAGAACTTATGTGCTGCCAAATTTCTTGAGCAAAGTTCCAATCTAGTAATGATACTTGCATAATGAGATTAAAGAGCATATTATTGTATGTTATCCTGTATATTGTATATTGTAAAGGTAGAATCGATTCTTAGCATATCTTCAGGTTATAGCAAAACCTAGTCACTTGTGTATATACAAGTTGCTTTTACATAACTAATGATAATTAAACTCACATTTTATTTAATGGTAAACTTCTACACTCATAATGATTAAGTTGATCTCCTTTTTTGTTTAATATATACTATTACTCAGTATGAATATGAACGAAGTAGAAACCATTATTATTGTATGATCAGGATACTTCAAAAAATTCGAACTTATATTTATCAATGGGGAAATAATATCATTATTTTTGTTCAATAAGATACTAAGTTTGATGAGTGACTTAGTTGCAACAAAACATTTTGTTTGAATTACCCCTTGTTGGTTAAAATAGTGCGCACTTCCTTTCATTGCTAACCCCTAGAATTTTCTTAATGCTGTTAACCCTTGGTGGGAACTAATCCATTTGATTGACAAAAGGTCCACTAGTGATTTATTTATTTATTAATTATTATTATTGTCAAAGGCTACGAGATTGCCAAACTAGCTACATATTATATCACGAAAGTCCATTCTTTGTGCTGTAAATAATAGCGGGCCATTTGACACAACTTAGACATGAAAATAGAGATGAGAGAATTTCAATGAATATATCTTATTCATATATCTTGAGATTACAACAGGAGAGCAATATATAACAAGAAGAGCAATGGGAAACCTACACTAAAAAAGGTAACAGATCACCAATTCCTTGCTACAAATCAGGAACGCAATTGGTTCCAAAAATAGGAAGAACAAAAATAGGAAGAAAATATTTACAATGGTAAAGAATATGTAAAGAATATTTCTACACACCCCCTCAAGTTGGTGCATAGATATCATGTATGCCCAACTTGTCAATCCATCTCAGAAAATCACGACTAGTTACTGCCTTAGTTAAAACATCTGCCAATTGGTCTTCTGGTCGTATCTGAGGTAACTCCAAAGTTTTATTATCCAGCTTCTCCTTGATAAAGAATCTATCAACTTCAACATGTTTAGTTCTATCATGCTGGACTGGATTGTGAGCTATATCACGAGCAGCCTTATTATCACAGTACAATTGAATTGGACGCTGTAAAGGATAACCCAGGTCTTGTAGTAACAATTTCAGCCATATAGCTTCACATAATCCAAGTGCAATTCCTCTATATTCAGCTTCTGCACTTGAGCGAGAAACCACATGTTGTTTCTTGCTCCTCCAGGTAACAAGATTACCTCCTACGAATGTAAAGTAACTAGATGTAGATCTCCTATCTACTAATGCTCCAGCCCAATCAGCATCCGTATATACAACAATATCTTCTATAGTTGCATTTTTCTTGAACAAAATACCTCTTCCAGGTGAAAACTTCAAGTATCTCAATATTCTCATGACTGCCTCCATATGTTTCTCTCCAGGATTATGCATGAATTGGCTGACAATACTCAAGGCATATGCTAGATCAGGTCTTGTGTGAGCCAAATACATTAGTCTCCCAACAAGCCTTTGATATCTTCCTTTATCAACAGGAATTTGACCTTCTTCTATGCATAGTTTCAATCCTTCTTCAACTGGTGTATTAACAGGTTGATAACCTGACATTCCTGTTTCCTTCAATAAATCTAGAATATACTTTCTTTGAGATAAGAAAATTCCTTCCTTTGATCTTGAGACTTCTATTCCAAGGAAATATTTCAAATAGCCCAAATCCTTCATCTCAAATTCTTTTGACAAGTATTCTCTTAGAGCTTTTACCTCATCAGGGTCATTACCAGTTATAACCATATCATCAACATATACAATGAGAGCTGTGACTTTATCCTCTACTCTTTTCAGAAATAATGTATGGTCTGAATTACTTTGACGGTATCCAAAAACAATCATTGACTTTGTGAATCTTCCAAACCATGCTCTTGGGGACTGCTTTAATCCATATAACGCCCTTTTTAATTTGCACACTTTTCCAGTCATTCTTTCATGCATCGCACATCCTGGTGGAAGCTCCATATAAATCTCCTCATTTAGTTCACCATGCAAAAAAGCATTCTTCACATCAAACTGATGCAGAGGCCAATCCAAATTTGCTGCTAGCGACAACACTATTCGTACTGTGTTGATTTTGGCAACAGGAGCAAAAGTCTCTTTATAATCAACTCCATAGGTTTGAGTATATCCTTTAGCAACCAATCGTGCTTTAAAGCGTTCAATTGTACCATCAGCTCGATATTTGACAGTGAATACCCAACGACATCCTACTGGTTTCTTTCCTGGTGGACAATCAACAAATTCCCACGTTCCATTTTTTTTTAGTGACTCCATTTCTTCATTTATTGCTGCTTTCCACCTCGGATCAGCTAACGCTTCCTGTTCATTATTAGGAATAACTACAGAAGATAATTGATTTATAAATGCCTTATTTGATTCTGACAAATTATGAGTTGAAACATAGTTATTCATGGGGTATTTAACTTTACTGGAAAGAGAAGGTTCATAAGTTGGTTTAGGAATACCTCTAGTGGAACGTTCAGGCAATTGTTTCCGGATAGGTTCAACTTGCATGTTAGAAGCATCCAAAATAGACGATTGGTGTGGTACATCCGGGACATCATTTTCTCCAATTGCTTCTCTACCCAGATCTTCATGTGGCAATTCTGTAGTAGTCAAGTCTCCAGTCACGTCTTCAGACTGTTGTTCAACAAATTCTTCAGGTTGTGCAGTAGATTTTTCAGGTTCATTTATAGGATCAATCCTGTAGTATTCCTGAAGTTCATAATCAAGTGTCATGATGTCCTCCTGGTAATTCTTCCCTTGAAATTCAGGTTGAGCAAAATACATTTTTTCCTCATGAAAAACTGCATCTACTGTAACAAACATCTGTTTAGTGGGAGGATGATAGCATTTGTATCCTTTTTGTTGTATAGCATTTCCAAGGAACACACATCTCAAAGCTCGAGGAGCTAGTTTATGGCGTTGTTGCTTATGAATATGTACAAAGACAACACATCCAAACACTCGAAGAGGAAGACTTGATATAGGTGGATAGCTCACAGTCATGCACAAAGTGTGTAATGGTGTTTGAAAATCAAGAACTCGTGAGGGAGTCCTATTAATTAAGTAAACTGCAGCACACAAAGCTTCTCCCCAATAAGACAAAGGCATATGAGCTTGGATTAATAGAGCACGAACCACTTCAAGAAGATGTCGATTTTTTCGCTCTGCTACGCCATTCTGTTGGGGCATATCAACACATGTGGTTTGATGCAAGATGCCTTGTGTGTCTAAATAATTTTTTATCTCCAAGTTTTTATACTCACCACCATTATCACTACGGAGGATCTGAACTTGTGCATTATATTGAGTCTTGATTATTCTGCAAAACCTTTGAAATAAGATATTCACCTCACTCTTAGATTTCATTAACCACAGCCATGTCATTCTACTGCAATCATCTATAAAAGTAACAAACCAACGAGACCCCCCTAATGTATGAATTTTAGATGGTCCCCATACATCGGAGTGAATAATCATAAATGGAGATGGACTTTTATTCAATACTGGTAAAAAAGAGGTTCTATGACTCTTTGCAAGTTCACATACATCACAATGCATACTGGAAATATCAATCTTCTCAAACAAACTAGGAAATAGTTTCTTCAAGTATCCAAAAGAAGCATGTCCCAATCTTCGGTGTTGTAACCAGATTTCATTTTGACTGCTAGCAGAATTGCCTCCATTCACTGCAAGAGCTTGACGTAATTTATCTGAAATTGTTGTTTTCAAATCCAGGTAGTATAAATTCCTGTGCTTAGTACCACAGCCAATCGTCTGTTTTGTTTGGATGTCCTTAAACAAACAAAAGGTAGGCCAAAAAACAATAATGCAAGATAAGGCTGTTGTAATTTGAGAAACAGACAAGAGGTTATATCCAATGGAAGGAACAATAAGAACAGAATCTAAATTTAAAAATTCTGTAACTTTTAAAGATCCTTCACCAACAATAGGAACTTCATCACCATTAGCAGTTGTAACAAAATTTTGTGAGGAGGGTTTAATTTTATCAATTTGGTTAGAATCAAATGTCATATGATTGGTGGCACCAGAATCAATTATCCATGTGTTATTACTAACAGGTGAAGAAGCATAAAAGGACTTACCACCATTACCTGCCTCGGCTATCATCACTGAATGCATTTGTTCACTTTCATTAGTTGCTTTCGCTTCAACAGCTGCAGCAGTAGGTTGACCTTTATTTATGTTCTTCTTTCGAGATTTGTTATGATCCCACCAATCTGGATACCCCACCAACTCATAGCAACGTTCTTTTATATGTCCAGATTCATTGCAGTGTGTACATTTGTATGCTGATTTATTAGTGCTTCGATTACCTCTTTGTTTATTTCTGGCAATCATAGCTACAGTTTCCATAGTTTCAGAATCTCCTTTGAATGTGATTTTCCGATTAGCCTCCCGTCGGATCAAGGCATAACATTCTTCAAGACTGGGAATGGACTCCTTTCGCAAAATATCTCCACGGACTTGTTCAAAGAGGTCATCAAGTCCAGCCAAAAATATGTGCACCCTCAATCTTTCAATGGATTTTCTGTATATTTCAACATCATTAGGATCTTTCATGAAAACTTTGTCTCGATGATCGAGTTCTTGAAAAATCTCAGTGAGTTCACCATAATATTCTGAAAGTGACCTTTCATTCTGCTTAGCTCCAAAGGCCTTTTGATTCAATGCAAAAATCTGCAATTCATCATTCCCATCATAGAACGCTTTCGCCAACGCTGTCCAAATTGCATAAGCAGTAGGCAACCGAACATAGCGTTTCATAATATCAGGAGTCATTGATATTAGCAACCATCTCTTAACTTTCTGGTTTTCCGCATACCACTTCTCGTATCCTTCTTCAGAGTCTTTGGGTGGTGGTGGTTTCCCACGTATATAAGAGAGCTTTTCTCTTTCCGCAATGTGCATCTTCATTAACTGTGACCAAACATCATAATTTGATTCAGTCAAAGTAATGCTAGCGTTAAACGCCCCTTCAGATTGCACTATAACTGGAACATAATTGTTCTTTGAAGATTCAGATTTATCATCCATTTATTCGCAATAGCGTTTCAAATCAATGATTTAGATCAACCACGCTCTGATACCAACATGAAAATAGAGATGAGAGAATTTCAATGAATATATCTTATTCATATATCTTGAGATTACAACAAGAGAGCAATATATAACAAGAAGAGCAATGGGAAACCTACACTAAAAAAGGTAACAGATCACCAATTCCTTGCTACAAATCAGGAACGTAATTGGTTCCAAAAATAGGAAGAACAAAAATAGGAAGAAAATATTTACAATGTTAAAGAATATGTAAAGAATATTTCTACACTTAGTGATGTAAGAGTAAGATTGATTTAATAAGCTATCGTTTAACCATCAAATTGTGCTTTGTAGGCAATGAATCAAACCATACAACTCAACGACATGAGATGTGTCATACCTTAAAGGACGTTTGAAAGTTTTTACTAAAAGTTATCATGTCACGTATACACTCGTTATATGATAACCGCCTTATAAGTTAAAAATGCAAAACTCTAAATAATTATTTAAACAACTACAACTAATCATATTACATATAATTATATAATAAGAATATAACTATGAATTCCCATATTCCACAATAGACTAAGATTGTGGAGAATTGAAATCCCTTATCAAAACAGTAAAATGGAAAATAACTCTAAGTTTTATAAATTTTATTCCTACCCTGAGTTTATAAGAATAAAATTTCATTTAAGAAATCTATTAATACATATCTTAACAAGATCAATTAACCTATTCAAATATAATAATTTACAAAATTGAATGCCTCTATCATTTCAATATTTCATTTCATCTATTTTATATTAATCGGAATAGATCACAACAGTATCTCAAAGGTAGACCTCATTTAGGTTCCATCATAATATAAACTGAAAGTCTTACATAACCATATTTAAAATATTTACAAACATATGTCCATCGATACTTACATGTATCTATATAAGAAGGTCATTTTGACTCGCCCTTGCATCTTATCTCATAAGTTTTGTGACAAAATTTACTTACCTTGGTGCTACATTTGCCCGATAAGTTCACATAGTCACAACCTGTATTACACGATCTGTAGGAAGGTGAGCTAAATAGCTTAATGAGATAGAAGTGTAATATCTCAATATTGTATACACACAAGCAATTCACACAAGTTTTCACAACATATGCTATGTATGGGCAATCATATGAGATGCAGCATTGCACGTGGTTTTTTTGATAACTAGCGTAAAGTGTAGGTATATGCTCCCCTTGACCTTAGGTTAGGGACTCGCATCACTATCATCAGTGTCCAAATCTCACAACCCAATTAATTTAATCTTATCTTTTCGTTAGAATTGGTATTTTTATATTAAATCCCATATATTTAGGTCTAATTTAGCATATTGAAAAATAAACACCCTCAAGGACAGATTAGACTTGGAATCGTCAAAGGTGCGATAATCTCCTAATTACTTAGTTTGCTCCTAGTAGAACAGTAATCTTACTCAATTACTTTTGGTGTATCCTGTAGTAATGATGACCTTTAGTTTTATGCAGTGTCTTATGTAATGCATATTAGATTTTTATTAGCCAAATATCATTATGTCAATTTAAGTTTAGGTGACCAATCCGATAAAAAAAATTAGATAGGAAAATAATTCACAAGAACATAAAATTTCACAATAAATCAACATGTAAGGCTAGCTCAATAGTAAAATATTATAACCCAATTTCATCACCCATTCCGTCACTCAAGCTATTGAACATCAATTATCTACTTTTGTATCAAAATGGAAGCAATCAATATTATACCATTTCGAGACATTCTCGATTCATCACAATCCAATTAACCATGATTGATCTACTGCTTAATTCCATCAACCATTCAAGTAACCGGCTATGAAACATCAATTGTTCACAAGTCAAAAGGATAAATCACAAGATTTCAGATTTTTTTTTTCAGAATTTAATTAATCACATTTCAACTAATAATAATAATTTCCTACATATATACCTTTTCATAAAAATAGAAATTTCACAATCATATGCTCCCCATGCTTTTCTGCATGTACCCATGGTAACATGCTCATACACACACACAAACATCCTCGTGCACACACTCATTCTCATCGTATACACACATGCATACACCTTCACACACACTTTCACTCATGCTCATACACATATATACACATGAGCACACACTCACGCACATAGACACTCACAAACCTACACCTACTCATGTACATACACACACAATCGGCACTCCTTCATGCACATACACACTCACAAATCTACACACTCATACACATACTTACATAACCTAGGCCATTCACACACACACACACACTCTATTCTAGTAGCACACACATATGCATATACACCTACATAGACCTGAATACCTGATCACATACACACACATGCACTCCATTTTAGTGCACACACACACACATGCACATATATGCATACATGAACTTGATCACACACACACACCCTCCATTATAGTGCACACACACACGTATTAGACCACATACTCACACACACATACATGCACAAACCAACACATAGACACATGCATTTCATGCACGACTAGACCTCTTTTGTTCCAACCCACATTATGGCGTTCCACAAGCAACCATGCACATATACACACTCATAGATCAAACCCAATCAACACACACACACACATATGCACTTGCTCGCACAAATCAGACCCCCACATGTCCACACACACTTCTAATATTCACACATGCACTTGCATGCACAAATTTTAGTCCACACTTGCACACACACTTTCAATATACAAACATAAGCACCTGCACAAAACATGCACATCCACTGCACATCTCCACTTTGCACCAGCCACAGACATCACAATCACACCCCAACCACCTCCACACCTACACATACATACATGCGCACATCATGGACCGGCAGCTCGCTCGCTCACTACTTCTACGCCACACACGCACAACCCATCCACAACACACATCTTGGAGCAATACTTCCATTCACACACAACATATCTCACTACATGGGATAACACATGGTAGCCACATCATTCTTATCCCAATCCGCATATAAGGGAAACGGAGTTACATACAATTATATGTATAGGATAGGGCATAGATATATTTTGAGAACAAGGCATATAAAATCAATAATCAATTATATATCCATATAAACATCAATATCACAAAAAAATAATAGTATATTACGAAGTTTGTGTTCACTTAGGTCTTTTAACTTTAAAACTTTAAATAACTCTAAAAAAATTGTGTAAATTCAGATTTTTCACCTATTAATAAACAAATAACAAACTTAAAGCTAATTCTAGTGGTTAAACTAAAAAAAAACTTGAAATAAAAATTAAATATATATATTTTTAAATTCATATAAATTTTAGCCCAAATTTTGAGTTCGAAATTTATTTAGAAAATGTGATTTTGATGTGAAGTACTCTTTTTAAGGATTGTAATGGTGCTTATGATTTTTGATTTGGAGTTAGTATGAGAATGTTATGGATTTTTGAAGTTTTGAGGAAAAAGTTACAATTTGTAACCTAGGAAGAGAAAAAGAAGAGTAGGAAGGAAAAAGAAAGAAAAGTTGGGACAGGGAGACGAGACTGAGCGAGAAAGAGATATGAGAGGAGAGAGAAAAGAAAGGAGAATTTAAGAAAACTGGCTAGCTTGTGGATAATTATTTAATTATGATTTTAATTATATGTATCATTATTTTATTAAATTATTATATTTTTATATAAAATTTATATATATATTAAATAAAATATTTTGAATATAAATATATATTAAGAAATTTTATTTAATTATTATAAAATTCATTATTATTTGTTATAAAATTTATATTATACGTAAATTATTAAAATAATATTAATATATTATAGTGACTTAATTTTTTATTGTTAATTTTATAAAAAAATTTTAAAATCACCAAAATGTTATCTTTATTACCTTAACTTAAAAGTACTTATTATTTTTTTTTTAATTTTAACATAGTTTTTCAAAATTTTTAAAGCGTTACAATAGGAGTTCCAAAGGTATTTGCGTATTAGTGTTAATAATTAATCAATATATAATGATTGAGTGGCTAGAATTGGTTTACAAAAGAAAGAAAACTTCAATATTCATCGTGAACTGGACTCTTACAGTGGGTATCAGCCTATAACTAGAAGTAGAGCTGACATAAGAATTGCCACTTGAGCAAGAACTGCAGTTTCCTTGCTGCTCTTATTCAAACACCTATTCTTTCACGCAAACATAATAAAAAATAACACGAGGAACACGAACGAGGACTGAGAAGTGCTATGGGATCTAAATGTCTTGGCTAACAATGTCAGGTGTCCTTGAGAATCATATAGAGGATTGCCCTTTATGTCCTCATAGGATCTGACTTTGGAGCACGGTGCTCAGACTCTCAAGCATTATTACTAGAAACTGCAAGAGAACAGCAGCGCTCAAGCCTCATTCCAATTAACAGCAATACTGAAGCGCTAGTCCTGAAAACTAGATCATAGAAAAAAGTTGAAAGTGACTTGATGGAAACATGTAGCTTCCTGTGGATCAAACTTTTCATCTTGAACTATAACACGATTAGGAAGAGCTAAAACGGAGTGCCATCCCTTCCGATGGTTCATAATAAGAATAGAGGGTGTAAACAGTTATAATTCCAGTGAGAAGCAACAGCAAAACGGCAGCAACAACTGATAGGACTATCCACTTGTCAGATTTGTTCCAAAATTTTCTCCAGCCAGCAAGCCAACGGTGCTTATGACGATCATTCCAATAATCATTCATTCCCTTCATTTGAGTAGATAAGTGACACCGACGAGAATCATAAATGATTTCCCTGCATAGGTCAATGATAAGGTCGAACACTTTTGTATCACTGCCCATCTCATGGTATAAGACTTCGCATTCGCGTAGGGTCTCAACATCTTTTGAAGTGTTGATCAGGCTGTCCACAAACATGAAGTAATTAGTGAAATATGAGCTAGCTTTATCATGTGACTGCTCATAGGCCACAAAGTTTAAGAATAAAGGAAGCGAATCATCGTCAATGATCAACTGAGGCATCTGCAAAGTCCCTTTTCTGAATAAATTTCCCTTTATGAAATTAATATTTATGAGTTCACCTTCCTCTCTCTTTTCCACCTCAAATCCGGCATCTTGAAGATCTGAGGCACAATGCATGTTTAACTCAGCTTTTTCTTGGTATTGTGATGGATCATTATTCCCTCTGATTGCTGATATGAAGGTGAAGCGAAAGAGGTCAAGCAGATGTTGATAATCCTCGCCATAGTCTATCTGATCAATGACTTTTTTAAAATCTTTTCGAGGTAGCAATGGATCCAAGAAAGTGACAGCCAGTTCCTCCAGGGATGGTTCATTATCCAATTTGGTAAGGTTGAAAAGCTTTTTGAGAACTTTGAAGGGAAGCTGATTCTCAAGCATTATCAGGTCACGTCGAAGGGTTGTTAGCATCCAGGGAGTGGTGAAAATTGGATCTGTAATGTCATTCTTCTGATAATTGGCAAAAGGGGGCACAAATTATCAGCATCTAGTTATTCAAGGAGAAAATATTATGGACCTAATAACAAATACATGATATAATCTATAATCATCCTCTTTTTTCATAATTTATCTCATAATTATTGAATTTTAATTGCAATTTTTTTATAAATCTAATCTCACAGTTTTCCTTGTTCTTGCTCTATCCACATTTTCTAAATGAGCTTGTGCCCATTTGAGTTGATCTTGTAAAAGATCTACTACAAGGGATTCACTAGCTATGGTTATTGAAAATAACACCTCCTATTGGCTTCATTGGGATTGGATAGCACATAGGAGGCTGTTTAACCTAACTATAGGCTACAATTGCTGGCAGATGGACACTGAACTCAAAAGACTGGATCTAATTGCCTACCTGTTACTACTTGGGAAAAGAAAAAGATAGCTGTATGGATTGGAATTTTGCAAACACAGCCACAAGCTATATACTACAGGGCAAGGGATCAACACATTGAAACACAGTGGCTGCAAGTATTGATACACTAATCATGTAATAAACAATTTATGGTTGTGTATTCATGAATCCAGTCTACAATGAATTTTCCCAAACCTCGGCTCTTAGGCTAAGTATAGCATGTGAGGTGGACTATAATGGTCTCTTTTATAAACATTATACTCTTTGTTTTTGTCAAGTAATAAATATAAAGGCTGCATCAAATCTACAAGTTTAAACTTTTGGATCCAATGGTTGTAGTGCTAATCTTAACATAATATCAAAGCAGGAGGTTCTAGGTTCAAAGCCACAATCCACAATTAAGGGTGAGTGTCAAGTAATAGATAGAAAGGCTATGAAGTCTCCGAGCTTAAAATTACAGATCAGATAGTTATGCTACTAACCTTATCTGCATTGTCCTTGTTGTCTTGGGACTTGTGATACAAGCGCAGCAGTTCTATAACAAAACAGCCATCCATGACCATCATATTAACAAAGTCGTCACTGGTTATCCCATGCTCATCATCATCATGAAAGGACTTAGAATAGCGCTCCCTTGTTTCCGGCTCTAGTTCCTTCATGGCTTCAAAAAGCTTCTCTATATGAACGTCTCTGTGAGGTAAATCCTCAGGGAACGTTGCCCCTTTAACTTCTCCAAGCTTACCTCCTAAAAGGCGTAAGAGATGCCGCTTCTTGTGATCTTGCATAGTGTCCTTTTGGTAATGAAAAGGACCAATGGAAATAATCTTCGGAGCAAACGCATTTTTCTGGACATTCTTCAGGGAAGCTGGTACTTCATAGATAGTCCACAACTTTCCAGACTGGTAAACTTGCTTTTGCTTAATGAACTGTTTTATATCCATAACCCATTCAGGGTAGCCTCTTTTTTCAACATCCTCTTCAAGTGAATAAATTACACTCGTCAGTTTCTTGAGTTTTCTATTGTCTTTCCTTTCCTTGTCCATTTGGTGTAAATTCTTAGGAAGATCAATTAAGAAACTTCAAAAGAAAAGCAGAAGAGAGGTTATATTGCTAGTCAGAGGTTGTGTTTGGAGAAAATCTGGTAAGAAAATTCTTGTCATCTTGAGAGTTATATAATGAAACCATTTATGGTATCACCATGGCTGTGTGATCATGTTACTTGTCAAGGCTGGATCTATGAATTGATAACTGTATTTGTCAGGATTGTTTATTTATTCTGGATTGAATTCATTGTGATGCATAGACAACCACATAGCAGTTAGTATATATTAGTCAACGGTTGCATTGATTACTAGCTGGAGCTACTTATTTGTTTACTAAGCTTGAGTTTCATACTATTTGGTTTGACGAGTTTAATACACTAATCCAAATTAAGTCAAGTTTGAGGGAATTTGATATTAATATTATTTAATTTAGAAAAATAAAATATTAAAAAATAAATAAAGTAATTTTAATAGAATAAAGCTCAATCAAAATTCAAATTTAATTAAAGATGGAGGTTAATATTAATTATTTTGTTATCTTAACCTCAATTATTTTTACATCGCTAAACATGTGTATCCTCTTAGCTAAAAGGGATAAAATGGAGGTGATATAAACTCTCATAACCTCATGTTTCATTCGGTGATAAATTTTAAATTCGCAATGGCCTGACATATATGTTTAAAATAGCTAATTGCTTTATATTTAATATTTTATTATCAATTTGCTCCTCAAAACTTCTAAAGTAACACTCGTACGAGCAAATGATATTTAAATCATCTCAAAATGAGTGCATTTCGGATCATGTGAAGTGTTTGACTAATCTCATTTATCGTGTAGTAATGGTCGAACAAAGACATGGAAAATGGAATTAGCAGTTAGAGGTCCCTTTTGTATGTTGACTTTTGAATATTAAGATCAACGTAGTTTTAGGAAGATCTCAGTCTCCAATAAAAATCGTTTTATTAATTCTGCTATATATCCTAATAACTTCATGACTGGGGTGATTGAAACTTGCAAGCTAGTAAGAAAATGACGGCATTATATGTAAATTTTCTTTTTCCCTAGTAAGAAAACGTTTCCTATTATTTTATTGCAAACTAATATATACAAATGTAAAAAACTCTCTGTACGCTCAATAATAATCCTAAGAATATCACGTTAACTTCTTAGAAAAACTTTATTTATATTATTTATGAGATTCATAATAAAAACATTATACCAACAAAGATTAAAGGAAAATAAAAAATCAAAAAAAGAAATTGCAGCTTTTAGTGTGGTTATTGCTGACTCCAAAGATTTTGAAGAACTAACTTTTATAGCATGAACCCTTCGCCTTGGGATGGAAAAAGAACTCCCGTTAAAAATGGCCTTAGTTCCTATCTCCTTAACATTAACATTAGAGTATAGGCATCCTCACAAAGAACTTGTCCACTCCCAAATTTCTTCATTTAAGTTTCAATCTTGCGTTGCCTGCATCATGAGATCAAGGAGCCTATTATTGCATATTACATTATATATTGTAAGGGTGGAGTAATTTCTTTACAAATCTAAAGGTTGCAAATCCTAGTCTCTTGCAGATATACTCTTTCAGATAGTCAATGATGATTAAACTCGTGTTTTATTAAATATTAAAATTGTATACTCACCATGATGAAGATGGTCTCCTCCTATTAGTATGAATATATGAACAAAGAAGAAACCATTATTGTTATTGGACGTCCCAAAAATCAAAATTATTGATTCAATATCACCATTTTTGTTCAACAAAATACCACAGTCAATGATCAATTTATTTGCAACAAATTTCTTTATGTAGCGGTCCACATCGGGTGGGTTAGGGTCTAAAATCAAGCTGAAAGACGTAGTCAATGATGTTAACACTCGATGCATGGGAACTTGTCTATCCAACTAATAAAAGGCCCAGCGGTCATTTTTGCAAGTCAAAGGCCAGGCCATAAGCTTGCCCAACTAGCTGCATATCATAAGAGGAAAGTATCACGTCCCACCGAGGATCCTAATTGTAATAATCCGTTATGGTTACCTGACTTCTATTAAATAACTGCAAAACATTTAAATCATCATATTAAATTAATCTATCAAAATTTAAATAGCAAGAAAGAAGGTCTTATCTTAACTCTCATTGCACATTTATCTAATTATAGTTGGGATGTCTACGATCCAATATTGCATATAGAACATATTTTTCCAAAAATAGATCTCATTTAAGTCGTATTACACAATAGGTCAAAATTATGTTAATTTAATTAAAATATTTACAATATAAAACCATTCAATCTTCTAACATAATTTATAAGAAAAATTTACTCTATGCCTCGATCCTTGCTCCTAATTCCAGTAGTTTCACATTGAAATCTTACTTACTTGGATAATATGTTTAATCGGAAGATTCTCGTTGTTGTGACCTATATCATAAAATTTATAGGGGGGTGAGCTGTTATTACTCAATGAGATAGGAGTGCAATATCTTAATACTACACACACGCGAACAAGTCAAACAAGTTTATCAAATATATGCCATGCATGAATAATCATATGAAATGCAACATAATATGCTCTCTTCCAGTACTTAGTATGAAGTTTAGGGTTTAAAACTCTCTTTAACATTGGGTTGGGAATTCCCATAACCGTTAGTACTTAGGTATCTTAATCTGTCGAATTTTCTATTTTATCTCTATATTAAACATCTTAAGATTTTAAAAAGTCTAAAGCTCCATGTATCAAATTAGCACATTTAACACACACCCTTAAGGATATGCAATATTCTCCTACTTGGCTCCATCAAAGATGCGACAATTCCCTCAATTATGTAGTTCACTATTGGTAGAACAGTAATCCCTTATATGATTACTTTTTGTGTGTCTTATAGCAGTGATGACCTTTGATCTTAATACAATGTATTGTATAATGCATGTCGAATTTTATTTAAGCCTTAATAACTAATTAATTATTTTGGGACAATTGAATAATGAACATTCACAAGCTAATTAGCAAGATGCACTACATTGTAGGTATTTAAAGTGTTAGAAAATACAGGCCTAAAAACATAATACAAAACCAAATTATTTAATGAGAATAACTCATAATATATATATATATATATATTGTATTATTTATACCTAAATCGTCGCGTACGCCCACGCGTAGCACTCTAAACACGTCGCAATACATGCACCTAGCACACACACAGCTACACATCGCACCACAGTACACACAAGCACGATGCCTCACACTATCTCCCTTCGCAACACAAACACCCATCGATCACCATATGGCATACACACACTCGGTTGCACACACGTGCAAATGAACACACACGCAAGCACACACACATACCATGACTACACTAGTGCACACAACATACGACATTGCACACGCACAACACAATTTACACACTTGACATAGTGAGGACGCATGACACCACACCCTGGCACACATAAACACGACATAGTACACACATACTCACAGCCACCTTTATAACACACACACATGTAGTCACTCACACGGATGACACACATGCTATACATACACACATCGGTGTACAACTATCCTAAACACACACTCTTGCACACATGCACTGACCACACTCGATACTCGCACCTATGAATACATCAAGAACACATACATGCGCACATAGCACAAGTTGACACATACATAGAGACAACATAAGCGAACACATACACTACGACACACACTCATACCAGCAGTGACACACACACCGCACTAGTAGACACACATAGTGACACACACATCACATCAACAGATACACATAGCAATATACAAACCACACCAGTAGATGCACATAGCGATACACACACCACACCAGTAGATACACTCAACGACACACACACCAACCCAGTAGACACCACATGACACATAAGCCACACCAGCAAGCACACTACACACACAACACACCACTTGCACCAGCATACTCACTACACACACCACATATGTATAGCACTAGTGGACACACCACAACAACACACACATGCAACACAGACAACACAGAGTGACACATTACATGCAACACCACCAACTAGGAATGTATACACCAACATTAATACACATATTTGGACATACACACACACAACGACATAATACATGCAACAGAGACAACATAGAACACTCACGAATGCACGTAACACACACAACACATCTTACACGACACAACATAACACATCTTACACGACACAACACAACACATGCAATGTATACAACACCCAACATAGAGAACTTACGCACACACATTCATAGATACACACACACACATGACGCAACACCAGTAGAGCGCACACACACACACGCCAGCTAACTCCGATAAACACGCATCCACAACAGCATAGGAGACATGCATACATTGTGCATACACCACACACACACAGCACCGTGCCAGAGAAATAAATATTTACGCTGGAAAAATGTACTTGTAGACCCTACACAAAGCATTTTGACATCATCAATAGTAGCAAACCCTTCCCATTAGCATGGCACTACAAAATATATACATATACACAACTGTATTACACACATGGCTTCAAACATTATAGTATATCATAAAGTTTTTACTTACCTAAGTCTCATTTCTCTTTATGGAGTAAAATAATCTTTGAATAATTGCTTCAGGTTGATTTCTTCTCCCAAAAGTCAAGAAACATAATGTTATTATTTACTATTCATACTAAGATTACCATATCTCCTATATTTTTGGTTTTTGCCACTATTTTCTAGATTTTAAAACTTCAATTTTATACTTTTAAAATTGTATCTAAAATTTAGAACTAAAAATTTACGATAAAGTAGGGTTTAGTTTTGTAAAGCTCATTTTAAAGATTGCATTAGTAGTCTCAAATTATAATTTGGAGGCTATATGTGAAAGTTAAGGATTCTCTCTCTCTCTCTCTCCGTGTCTCTCTCTTTGTTTTTTTTTTTTTTTTCATTTTTCTAGTCTCCTTTTTTTTTTTTTTTTGTTTTGGGTTGACTTCGCTCATCCGAAAGACAGTAAGAAAAGGTAAGGATAAGAAATGGGGCCGGATTGGCAAATAGGAAATCATAATTTACATGAATTATTTTGAGTTTAAATATTTACTTGAAATTTTTATTTAACTGCTATTGGAACATATCTTTGGTAGATATGTATATATGTAAAGAAGCTATTTTGTAATCGGTCTTATTTAGGAGTCCTTCTCTATTTAGGAAGATATATATATATATTTATATAATTTTGTAGTATCAGAAAGGGATTCACTAAGATATGAGTGTATATAATTTTGGTCTTTATTATGTAAAAGGATTAGAATTTTTTATGTCTCAATTTATTCCAAAGAGAATTTTCTTATTGTATCATAGCAAGGTTGGCTACAACAATAAGACGACAATAAGAGAAGGCAGCCATGGATGGTGAAGGAAAGAAATTTGTATTGCCATATACTTTGACCTCAAATGACAATCCTGGAAATAAAATCACCTAAGTGCAATTGAAAGAAAACAACTACGATGAATGGGCTTGAGCAATGCGAACCTCGTTGAGAGCTAAGAAGAAATTTGGATTCATAAATGGAACAATGAAGCAACTAGCTGATGATTCACTTGAACTAGAGGATTGGTGGATTGTAAATTCAATGTTGGTCTAATGGATGTTTAACATAATTGAGCCAATGTTGCAATCTACTATAACCCATGTGGATCTATGGGAAGATATTCAGGAAAAGGTTTTTTGTTGCTAATGGTCCTCGTGTTCAGCAAATCAAGGCTGAACTTGCTGACTGCAAATAGCGGGGACTTACAATTGTGACATATTATGGAAAATTGAAAAAAAATGTGGGAAGAACATGCAAATTGTGATCAAATCCCAGCATGTCAATGTGGAGGATGCATGTGCAATATCTCGGTTGAACTTGATAAGAAACGAGTGGAAGAAAAAACTATTAGTTTCTGATGGGTTTGGATGATGTGATGTATGGAATAGTTCATTCCAATATTCTAAGCACCAATCCATTGCCCAACTTGAACAAGGCGTACTCATTGGTATGTCAAGAGGAACGTATTTGGACCATCTTGCGAGGGAAGGAGGAACACGGAGAACCTGTGAGTTTTGTGGTGTGAGCAATTGTAGGAGATTGAAAATATAAAACTAATGTGAAGGATAAAGTTGTGGTGTGTTCGAATTGCAAGCAAAATGGACATGATGCTGCATATTGTTTTCAATTCATTGGATAACCTAATTGGTGGGGTGATCGGCCTAAAGGAATTGAACATGGTTCAATTCATGGACACAGAGGACAAATTGCAGGATGTAGACGTGGTGGTACACTAAGGGCTAATGCTGCTTAGGTCATTGGTCAGTCTTCATCATTTGTGATGGTGACAGAAGGAGATCGTGTAGCTCTTAGGTCCCTCACAAGTGAACAGTGGACAACTTTCTGAAACTTGCTAAATACTAGCAAATTGGGTACACATGAGAAGATAACAGGTAAGAAAAAAACTAAACTGGATAATCGATACTGGAGCCTCCCATCATATGACTGGAAATTTAGAATGTTTGACTAACTTGAGAGAAATAACAGTGTGTCCAATAGGATTGCTTGTTAGTAAGCAAGCGATGGCATTGAAAGAAGGGATGGTTTGTTTGGGAGAACATATGAAATTGAAAAATGTTTTATATGTTCTAAGATTGAATTGCAATTTGATTTCTGTTTCATAGTTGATTGATGAATCAAAATGTAATGTCCAATTCACTGATGAATTTTGTGTTATACAGGATCGCACTTCGAGGATGGTGATTGGAGCGAGTGAACAACACGAGGGGCTTTACTACCTCAATTTGATTGCACTAGTCAAAGTACGCACAACAAGTCGTGTGGATTCATTTGAATTATGGAATAGAAGAATGGGACATCCATCTTAAAAATAGTAGGGATGCTTCCCAATGTTGATTTTATTAGTAATAATTCTATCAAGAATAAAGCATGTGATATTTATTTTAGAGCTAAAGAAACAAGACAAGTGTTTCTTTCTAGTGAAAATAAAGCAAATGAATTTTTTGAATTGATCCATTGTGATTTATGGGGACCTTATAAAATTGCTACTTCTTATGGTGAATCGTATTTTTTGACAATTGTTGATGATTGTTTAAGGGGCGTATGGATTTATTTATTGATTGATAAAATTGAAGTAGAATGTATACTATGTAATTTCTTTGCCATGATCAAACGACAATTTAATAAGGATGTGAAAATTGTTAGAAGCGATAATGGAACCGAAATCACTTGCTTGGATAATTGTTTTGCTAAAAATGGGATTATCCATCAGACTTTATGTGTAGGAACACCACAACAGAATGGGCGGGTTGAAAGGAAACACCTTCACATTCAGAACATTGCTAGAGCTTTGATATTTTAAGCTAATCTTCCTATTGAGTTTTGGGGAGATTGTATGTTGACTTTTGGATATTTGATAAATTGGACTCCATCTCAACTTCTAAAGGGCAAAATGCCCTATGAAGTTTTGTTTGGTAAGTCTCTTAATTATGATCATATATGCATTTTTGGCCTTTTGTGTTATGCACGAAACCTAAACCGAGAGAAGGATAAATTTGCTAGTAGGAGTCGGCATTGTGTGTTTGTGGGATATCCTTTTAGCAAGAAGGGATGGAGACTCTATGATCTTGAAACAAGACAATATTTTATATCAAAAGATGAGGTGTTTTCTGAAGTTGATTTTCCATATACAGATGTTAATGCACAGGACACATAACAAAATGTTTCAGGATTAAGTACATTTAGAATGTATGACTCTGTTGAAGATGATGAAGAGGAAGGTGTGTTTGTTGGAAATGGTGATGGGGTTGTTGGGAATGGTGATGAGGAAGGAGAATTAAGAAATGAGTCATCAATTGTGAGTATGGTGCCTGGTGACGCAACTCAGGGTCAGAGTGATGTGAGTGATGAAATAAGGAGAAGTGCAACATAGCTAGCAAATGATTCTGTTAGTGAGCAACTTGGGCATGGTCATAGGATAAAGCAACCATTTACTTGGCTGAAAAATTATGTGACGTATACTGCTCGGTGTGTGAGCTCCTCTGTGCGTCCATCCATCCTAGCTCCATCCTCAGGTACTCTTTATCCTATAGCACATTATGTGAATTGTGATAAATTTTCCTCGCCACATTTGTTCTTTCTTAGCAGCTGTGACAGTTAACAAGGAGCCAAATTCTTATGTTGAGGCAATGAAAGATACTCAATGAGAGAAGCTATGAAGAATGAGATTGAAGCACTCGAAAATAATGGGACATGTACAGTGGAAGATTTACCACCTGATAAAACAACTATAGGAAGTAAATGGGTCTACAAGATCAAATATAATTCAGATGGCATTGTTGAATGGTATAAAGCACATTTGGTGATTTTTGGCAACAATCAAGTCGAGGGAATGGACTATAATGAAACCTGTGCTCCTGTTGCAAAGATGGTGACAGTTAGAATTCTTTTATCGGTGGTAGCAGCCAAGGATTGGTAGAAGAGATGTTCATGAAGATGCCTCCTGTTCTTGTAACTCAACATCCAGGGAAAGTGTGTTGATTGCAAAAATCTCTTTATGGGTTGCGCGAGCTCCTCAATGTTGGTTTGCTAAGTTGACAATTGCATTGAAGTGGTATGGGTTTTCTCAATCTTATTCTGATTATTCGTTGTTTACTTTGACTCAGGACAAGATACAATTGTATATCTTGGTCTATGTTGATGATCTTGTTATTGCGGGAAACGATGGTTCTACAATTCAGAAATTCAAGGAGTATTTGTGTCACTGTTTTCACTTGAAAGATTTGGGTTTCTTGAAGCATTTCTTGGGAATAGAGGTGGCCAGAAATAAGGAGGGTATCTTCCTTTGTCAACGTAAATATGCGTTGGATATTATTAGTGAAACTGGGTTATTGGGTGCCAAGCTTGTGGATTTCCAATGGAACATAATCATAAATTGGCAATGGCGAATGGGACGTTATTGGCTGACCTAGAGAAGTACCGATAGTTAATAGGTAGGTTTATCTACTTAACTCTTATATGGCCTAAGTTATCATATGGAGTTCATGTTCTAGCTCAGTTTATGCAGCACCCTAGAGAAGAACATTGGTTAGTAGCTTTGAGAGTGGTGGCTATTTGAAGAGTAGTTCGAGGCAAGGAATATTGCTTTGTGCTGATTGTGATTTACAAATATGTGCATATTGTGATTCAAATTGGGCTAGTTGTCCTTTAACTCGACACTTGCTTACTGGTTATTTTGTTTTATTGGGCCACTTACCCATTTCTTGGAAGACTAAGAAACAACATACAGTATCAAGATCATCTGCCAAAGTCGAATACAGGTTAATGACTACAATAGTGTGTGAATTGAAATGGTTGAGAGGTTTGTTATTGTCACTCGGGATATTGCATTCTAAACCTATGAAGCTATACTATGATAGTCAAGCAACGTTGCATATAGCTGCAAATCTGGTGTTTCATGAGCACACAAAGCATATAGAAGTCGATTCTTATTTTGTGCGTGATGAGATTCAATGTGGACACATTGCAACATATTATGTCTGAAGCTCTGAGCAGCTGATGGATATTTTTACCAAAGCTTTAGGCAAACAAAAGTTTGAATACTTATTATGTAAGTTGGGCATTCGAAATCTTCACATACCAACTTAAGGGGAGATATTGGAATATATCTCTGGTAGATATGTATATAAGTAAAGAATATATTTTGTAATTAGTCTTATTTAGGAGCCCTTCTCTATTTAGGAGGATTTTTTTTTTTTGGTAGTATTAGAAAGGGATTCACCAAGATACGGGTGTATATAATTTTGGTCTTTGTTATGTAAAAGGATATAGAATTTTTTGGGTCTCAATTTATTCCAAAGAGAATTTTCTTAACTACCTGTTTTGATTTATTTTATTGTCTATTTTGTAAATTTACACATTTATCTTTTTAAGCTACTATTTTCCTTAATTTAAAATTATAAAGATTAAGAGTAAAATTTTTAAAATAATTATAAGATTAATTCAATATTAGATTTTAGCTAATTTATGGGATTTTATAGAAAGTCCATTCGCTGTTGTGTTGTAAAGAACAGCGGACAATTAATTCAACTTAGTGAATTGAGATTGATTTAATAAGCTATCGTTTAACAATCAAACTCCGTTTTGTAGACAACAAATAAAAACATACAAAAGAAACTTGAACGTGAACTTCAATATTAGTCAATATATAAAGATTGGCTGGGATTGGTTTACAAAAGAAAGGAAACTTCAACATTCATCGTGAACTTTGACTCTTATAGTGGATATCAGCCTACTAACTAGAAGTAGAGCCGACATAAGAAACTTGACCATGAACAGCGGTTTCCTTGCTGCTTTTATTCAAACGCTAATATTTCATGCAAAGATAATGAAAACTAATACAAGAGGAGCACGAACGGGGAATAAAAAGTGCTATGGAATCTAAACGTCTTGGCTAACATGTTGGATCTTTAATCCAACGTTGACTTTATATGTGAAACGATTATGTGTTGTGGGCTGTCATATTAAGTTAAGCTCAATTAAAAGTGATCAATAAATTTGGTTATTTGAGTCTTAATGTATCTAATAGGATATGACTTCTTTTATGTATAGAAACCTTATGAGTAGTTTCTATTTTTATGATGGGCTAAAATAGAAATACAAAAAAAGTAACATATAGTTATCTATATAAATAGTGGTTATGGTCCCCAAGTCATACACACACCTTTCTTGTCTCTTTGTATCCCATCATCAAATAGATTATAGAGAGAAAACAAATAAAGGGATCTCTCTAAAAGAAAAAAACGTATTGACCTGGAAGGCCGACCGCATAATCTAAGAATCGTGGAGTGTAATGGATTTAGGTACGCTTCCGCATATTTATTGTTTAATTCTTAATGATCAAACATAAAAAGATCTAGTATTTTGTTTGTGATGATTTTCATATAAGGATAATTCAAGATTCAACAATTGGTATCAGAGCCTACATTATTTGATCATTAGGAATTACTTTTGTAATTTTTTATAAGGTGTTATTATCTCTAATTCTGGAGATTAGGTTTTGGACAAACATTAAAACATGTAAACGTTTGTCTCCATAAAAGAATCCTCAACTCCTGGATTTCGTCAAAATCAATGGCCATTGTCTTGTTCAATATAGTCTCCACGAACAGTATTTAGGAAGACATGATTCCGATATGTTATCGGACCTCTACATGGTGATTTTGCTTTCCGTGATTGTAATTCACCATGGTGAATTAAGGTTTTCTTCACGGGTCCGTTTTCGAACGAATTAGGAACCGCATCAATAAACGATGCATCACGTTGCTTCCTCACGGCCAAACTCTTCCATATACACGGTCTCAACCCATAGTTATTCACGGCCGTGTACTCAAAATGTGTAACATTCTGTTAGTTTTTAAGCCAACATACACGGCCGTGCCTTCAACCGTGTATTCAACTTACTTCTGTTAGTTTTTTGGCTAACATACATGGTGTGCCTTCAACCATATACTCAAATACATATTCATAATCACTTATAGATTGATATTTAAGTACGCCAATTTTTCTTTTGAACTCTAATTTTAATTTTTGAATTATTGAGTCATGTTTGGATATAGGTGCTTAGACCCAATAATTTTTTTTTTTTTAGCTAAAATTAGAGTTGTCTTTGACTCAATGTTTGATATAATTTTAAATTTGAATATTGGTATGTTTATATGTATTTTGAGATAAATTAATTGAAGCAACATACTGCCAAAGTAGTCACTCTTATAGAAATTAATTCATTTCAAAATATAAAAGGATGTGTGCTTACAACTTCTGTGAATTTTTAATTGGCCCAAAGGAAGGTTAATGTTTAACAGAATTGGAAGTGCACCTGTGGTAATAAACTCGTGATGATTATTTGGTTTTACATGTGAACAATAAATTGGCCCAAAGGAAGCTTTATTGTTTGATATATTCTTATTGTCAGTGTTTGATTACTACGCCAAGATACCACTTAGTAGTTGATATTTTGTCCAAAGATGAAATATTAATGGGCTACCGGTATTTTGATATGGGGTTTACCTTTATTTGAATTTATTATTATTTTGTTGTAAGGCTTATTTAAGCTTGTTTATTTGTTTGTTATTCTCATTCAACTATGAATAATCTGCTAATATTACTTCCAACATCAATTCCATTCCTATGCTAAATGGCACTAACTTCAAGTCGTGGAAAGATAATCTATTGATAGTACTTGGAGTTATGGATCTCGACCTTGCGTTAAGAATTGATTCTCCTTCACCTCTTACTGATAAGAGTACCTCGGATGACAAGAGGGAGATGGAAAAGTGGGAGAAATCAAACCGCATGTGTATGATGATCATGAAGAAGGCCATTCCAGAAGCATTTAGAGGTACAATATCTGATAAGATAATAAGGCTAAGGAGTTCCTTGGTGAAATTGAGAAAAGGTTTGCCAAGAATGAAAAGGCAGAAATAAGTACACTCTTGGCAAACCTAATGTCAATGAAGTACAAAGGCAAGGGCAATATTAAGGAGTAAACATGGAGATGTCTCATCTTGCTTCCAAGCTAAGAGCACTCAAGCTAGACCTTACAAAGGACTTGCTAGTGCATTTGGTTTTGATTTCTCTTCTAGTACAGTTTAGCCAGTTTAAAGTGAGCTATAATTGTCAAAAAGAGACTTGGTCTCTGAATGAGCTCATCTCACACTGTGTTCAAGAACAGGAAAGGCTAAAGTAAGATAAGATTGAGAGTGCTCACCTAGCCTTAACCCCTAAGAATAGGAATAAGGATAATAAAAGGAAAAGGGATAAAGAAGCTGCAAATATGACACCTCAGAAGACACAACCAAAGAAGTCGAATGCATCAAATGGTATTGGTTGTTGCTTCTTGGAGCTATAGGGCATTATAAGAAGCAGTGTACTAATTATCATGCTTGGTGTGCTAAGAAAGGTACACTTCTTAATTTGGTTTGTTCTTAGGTTAATTTAACTTCGGTACCCATAGACACTTGGTGGATAGATTCTGGTGCAACAACTCACATCAGTGTGTCTATGCAAGGTTGCTTACATTGCCGAAAACCAAGTGATGGTGAAAGATACATCTATGTGGGTAATGGCAAGATAGTTGAAGTTGAAGCAATTGGGAAGTTTAGATTATATTAAAGAATGGATTTTATTTGGATCTTAATGAAACATTCATTGTACCATCATTTAGACGAAATTTGATTTCTGTTTCTGCTTTGGACAAATTTGGTTATTCTTGTTCATTTGGAAATAAGAAATTTAGTTTGTTTCATGATTCAAAATTAGTTGGATCTGGTTCTCTATCTGTTTATGATAATCTTTACTTGATTGATATTATTGCTTCATTTAATGAATCCCTGCAAGTAAGTACACAAGGTATAAAGAGAAAATTAACTAATGAAAAATTAGCTACAGTATGACATAAAAGATTAGGTCATATCTCCAAACGGAGAATCGAGAGACTTGTATTAGATGAAATTCTAAACCCCTTGGATTTTACAGATTTTGATGATTGTATTAACTGTATAAAGGGGAAACAAACCAATAAAAGGAGATTTGAAGCCAATAGGACCTTAGATGTCTTAGAACTTATACATACAGATATTTGTGGGCCATTCCCTACAGTTGCTTGGAATGGTCAACAATATTTTATAACGTTTATAGACGATTTCTCCTGATATGGCTATCTTTATCTCATTTATAAAAAGTCATAGTCCTTGGATATGTTTAAAAATTATAAGGTTGAAGTTGAAAACAAACTCAACAAAAGGATTAAAAGCATTAGATCTGATTGTGGTGGCGAATACTATGGTAGATATGATGGTTTAGGTGAACAACGTCCAGGACCTTTTGCTAAATTCCTAAAGGAATGCGGTATTGTCCTATAGTACACTATGCCTGGTTCACCCACCATAAATGGTGTTGTTGAAAGACGAAATAGATGCTTAAGGACATGGTAAGGAGTATGATTTGTCACTCCACCTTACCAGAATCACTCTGGGGAGAAGCACTTAAGACTGCAGCATATATCCTTAACAGGGTTCCAACTAAAGCAACTAACAAAACCCCTTATGAACTTTGGACTGGGAAAAAGCCTAGTCTAAAACATTTACATGTTGTGGAGATGTCTAGCTGAGGCACGACCTTATAAGCCCAATGAAAAGAAACTGGACTCAAGAACAGTAAGTTGCTATTTTGTTGGGTACTCTGAAAGATGAAGGGGTTACAAGTTCTATGATCCCGCAACTAAATCGATATTTGAGTTGGGAAATGTTCGGTTCTTTAAGGATGTCAAGTTTGTTAGGAGAGATACGGTTAGAGATATTGTCTTTGAAGAGGAATACATTGATATTCCCACAGGTGTTATTGAATTTGGTTAAGATTCTATTCCTGATCTTCTTCAAGACACAATAGAACAAGACAATATTGGAGATCCCATTCAAGATACTGTTCTAGAAGAACAAACTCTATCACCTCAAGAACCTATGCCATTGAGGAGATCCATTAGACAAAGAAGAAGTGCGCTACCAGATGACTGCATCGTATTTCTTCAAGAACATGAGGTTGGCATTAGAATGATGGAAGATGATCCAATTAACTTCAGTCAAGCCATTGAAAGTTCTAAATCTCACAAGTGGATTGATGCCATGAATGAAGAGATAAAGTCTATGAAAGACAATGACGTTTGGGATCTTGTCCCATTGCCAGAAGGTATGAAGCCCATTGGTTGCAAATGGATATTTAAGACCAAGAGGGATTCAAAAGGCAATGTGGAGAGGTACAAGGCTTGTCTTGTTGCAAAAGGCTTTACACAGAAAGAAGGCATCGACTATAAAGAGACCTTTTCACCGGTTTCTTCGAAAGACTCTTTTAAGATTATAGTGGCATTAGTGGCACAATTCGATCTTGAGTTACATCAAATGGATGTAAAGACCGCCTTCCTCAATGGTGACATTGATGAGACGATTTATATGGTACAACCGGAAAATTTTGTATCGGGAGATCCAAAGAATATGGTTTGTAAACTTAAGAAATCTATCTATGGACTTAAGCAAGCATCTCGACAATGGTATTTCAAATTTCATCAAGTGATCACTTCACATGGTTTTGAGACGAATTTGGTCGATGATTGTATATACCATAAGTTCTATAGGAGCAAGCATATTTTATTGGTTTTATATGTTGATGATATATTACTTGCCAGCAACGATATAGGCTTATTGCACAAAACTAAGAGATTTTTAGCTGAGAATTTTGAGATGAAAGTGATGCCTCTTTTGTGTTAGGAATACAAATACATCGAGATTGCTCTTGAGGTACTCTTAGATTATCACAAAAGAGCTATATCGAAAAGGTACTCAAAAGGTATGGCATGCAAAATTGCAAACCAAGTGCTATGCCTGTAGCTAAAGGTGATAAATTTAGTCTTAGACAGTGCCCTAAGAATGGTTTTGAGGAAAAGGAAATGCAAAAGATTCCCTATGCATCAGTAGTAGGGAGTCTAATGTATGCTCAGGTTTGTGCGCGACCAGATATTGCGTACATTACAGGAATGTTGGGCAGATACTTGAGTAATCCTAGATTAGACCATTGGAAAGTAGCCAAACGGGTCTTGCGGTATTTACAGAGAACAAAAGATTACATGCTTACCTATCGGAAGTCAAATCAAATCAAGATTGTTGGGTATACTGATTCCGGTTTTGCTGGATGCTAAGATAGTATGAAGTCTACATCAAGCTACATATATTTGTTAGCTGGGGGAGCTATCTCTTGGAAGAGCATAAAACAATCCCTTGTTGCTTCTTCTACTATGGAAGCAGAGTTTGTAGCATGTTATGAGGCATCCAATCATGGAATATAGTTACGGAATTTTGTCACAGGGCTGTGCATTGTGGATACTATTAATAGGCCACTTAAATTATTTTGTGACAATAAGTCAGCAGTTCTATATTCTAACAACAATAGGAGCTCGACGAAGTCAAAGCATATAGACATCAAGTTCCTAGTTGTAAAAGAAAGAGTTCAAAGTGGACAGTTGTCTATAGAGCATATAAGAACAAACTCTATGATGCGAATCGGCTCACTAAAGGAGTGTAACCCAAACTATTTCATGAGCACGTTGCTCGTATGGGTGTCAAGACCTTGAGTGACATTAAGTTTTAGTGGGAGTTTGTTACCTTGTATGCATTTATGTCATAGACAAACTGTAATAACTTATTTTGGTTTATTATGTTTTGAGGATATCTTCTGCAGAAATAAAGTATTTTGTTTGCCTATACTCTGTTTTTGGTTTATGGTTTGATCTCACTAAGGTTTATGGTGGACCAGTAGAAAATAGACATGTTAAGATCACATTGCATGGAATTTTCTTGCTACACATCCATATCATGATCCATGTCATTCAATTATATCAGCATTGTGACCATTAATGGGTAGAATTATGATAAATGTGATGAATACCTCTTTGATCCTATGTTGATATGACTGATGGACCAGATTAGTTATAGATACATTCAGTTCATGACAACAAATTTGAGCTCATATGGTTTTACAAAACATGATTGTAAAGTTACACATATAGTCCAAGTGGGAGATTGTTGGATCCTTAATCCAACGTTGGCCTTATATGTGAAACGATTATATGTTGCTGGCTGCATATTAAGTTAAGCTTAATTAAAAGTGATCAATAAGATTTGGTTATTTAAGTCTTAATGTATCTAATAGGATATGACCCCTTTTATGTGTAGAGACCTTATGGGTAGTTTTTATTTTTATGATGGGCTAAAATAGAAATACCAAAAAGGTAACATATAGTTATCTATATAAATAGTGGTTATGGTCCCCAAGTCATACACACACCTTTCTTGTCTCTTTGTATCCCAATATCAAATAGACTATAGAGAGAAAACAAATAAAGGGATCTCTCTAAAAGAAAAAAAAAAAACGTATTGACCTGGAAAGCCGACCGCACAATCTAAGAATCGTGGAACGCAATGGATTCAGGTACGCTTCCGCATATTTATTGTTTAATTCTTAATGATCAAACATGAAAAGATATAGTATTTTGTTTGTGATGATTTTCACATAAGGATAATCTAAGATTCAACATAACAATGTCAGGTATCCTTGAGAATAATATAGAGGATTGCATAGACACTCTACAAAAACTGAAGAAAGAAAAGGACAAACACTTGCTCTGATTTACCAATTTGTTTGAGATCAGTACATGGACCAATAACAATTGATCATTAATTTTGTGCACATGATAAATTGAGAGTTAATGTATTAGGGTTATTAATAGGTCAAAGTAAATCTGTGATACACAAAGAATGAAACAAACAGTTCAAGTATCATGATAATGATTTGAGTCAAGTAAGTATACCTACTAGTATATTACATTGTAAATTTCATATTAATAGATCAATTAGGTTAAATTTATTAGAAATTGGACTGAGGGATCGATTTACAAAGTATATAGTAAGATATACGTCTCTTAATATGACCATGTTACGAGCATGATGAATTTATAGAGTGGATAGAGAGATATGTGGTCTCTCAACATGACCATGTTGAAACCGTATTAACAAATTAAAGTGAATAGAGAGATACATGACCTCTCAACATGACTATGTTAAGACCTTATTAAAAAAAAATGAATAGAGAGATACGTAACTTCTCAACATGACCATGTTGAGACCCTGTTAAAAAAAAAAAAAAGAAGAAGAACAAAGATATACGCAATCTCTTCACATAAGCATGTCGAAAACGTGTTAATGAACCAAAGTAAGCAGGGAGATACATGACCTCTCAACATGACCATGTTGAGATCTTGTTAAAAAAAATGAACAGAGAAATACTCAGCCTTTCAACATGATCATGTTGAAACCATGTTAACGAACCAAAGTGAATAAGAGAGGTACATGACTTCTCAATAAGACCATAATGAGACCCTATTAAAAAGAGAGAGAGAGAGAGGAGAGAAATGTACACGACCGTATAAAAGCATATAATTTGAATTATGTATAGGTTTAGGAAACTTGTGAAGCTAAAAAAGTATATGACAAACCAAGTTTTGCAAAGTTAGGTACATATATACCATGTTTGTTGCTTATGCTTAATCAATTAGATTTTTGCATGTAGATTTAATAATATTGTAAATGAACCTAATTAAGTGTGCATGTGATTGTGAATTGTTGGGTTTAAGAAACCGAGTGTAGGTACATATATACCATGTTTGTTGCTTATGCTTAATCAATTAGATTTTTGCATGTAGATTTAATAATATTGTAAATGAACCTAATTAAGTGTGCATGTGATTGTGAATTGTTGGGTTTAAGAAACCGAGTGTAGGTCGGTATTCTTGGGGTGGCACCCTGGTGATCGGTATGTGACATTGTTCTTAGTGGAGTTTTGTATTGAAATGATCCAGGTCGAATGTGGAAGGTTATATATGGAAGATTGTGATGTGGAATCTTGTGTTGTAGAAGGTTGTGATGTGTAATATGCAAAGTTGATGCATGAGGACTCATGAACTCATGGACAGTGGAGAGTATCCACTATCTATATATATTATTATTATGTATGATAATAGACTTATGGACATAGAAGAATACCTTTATCATATATATATATATATATATTGTTTATAGAAGGATTGTGAAAGGATGTTTGTGAATGTTATGTATGAAGATGTTTATGATGTAATTGTGTATTGACTAAATATTGTGAAAGATAAATAAAATTATGCATGAATATTATGTTGCATATTGCGTGTGTTATTGTTGACATGGCATGTGTGTGTTTGTATGTAGGTATGCACTATACTGGGGGGTTAGCTCACCTCTCGTGGGAATTTTTTTTTAGTTGCAGATGTTATAGGAAAAATTGTAGGGTATGTTGAAACCTTAGAGGAAACAACTCAAGATCAGAATAATGAAGAAAATGTGAATACATTTATTATGACGACTAGTAGCTAGACTAAGGAAAGAAATATGTTAAATTTCTTATTCAATCATTGTAAAAAATTTATTGTAAGTGAATGTTAATTACTTTTACTGTTTAATTTGAGAAAAATGTTGATGATTTATTATTGAGGATAGGAAACTTATTAATTTTTGTTATGTAATAGATGATTTGTGATTATTATTAGGAGTACACGAATGTGAGCATTGGAGAACAAGTGGCAGGTCATAATGTACACGGGTTTTGAGGTGTTACACATGAAGTAATTAGTGAAAATGGAGTATGCCATATGTTACGATTATGTTAAGGATAAAAACAATGGCGAAAGAAATTAACAATCACAAGAAAATAAAAGACACAAGATTTACGTGGAAAACCTAAATCAAGAAAAAACCACAGGCAGAGAAGATGAGAAATCCACTAATTTGAAATTAGAGTACATAATTGAGAGAATGCAACTCAAAGGATAAATCTCACAAAGAAATTCGCATCAAGCTTCCTAATACTTTCTCACTCTCTTATGTTAAACCTTAAAAACACCTCATATGTATTTAAGTGCGAAACTTAGGGAAATAAGATAGGCTAGCTCAAAGATGACCTAAAAGCCGACAACTTAAATTCATACGCTGCCAACCTAAATCCTATGCCACTAGCCTTCCAAACTTCATATGCCAGCTATAAAAGCTGGTAGCCTTCATTCCAGAGCTGGCAATGTTGAGTAGAAAAGCTGCTGGCCTTCAACAAATTTGGGACACGAATTTGATCATTCTCGGTTATCTCCAAAACTTCAACACACAACAGAAAACATTCTCCTCTTCCAAAAAACCTTAAAAGGTAATTATCAGCAACCAACACCAGCCAAGTTTAAGCAACGTTCAAACTTGGTCATAGGAAGTGTTTTTGTTAACATATCAACAAGGTTATTATGAGTGCTAACTTTGCTCACTACAATTTCACCATGAGCAATAATATCACGAACAAAGTGATATCTAACATTGATGTGTTTTGATCTCTCATGAAACATCTGATCCTTTGTGAGGTAAATTGCACTATAACTATCACAATTAACAGTATTAGTATTCACATCATCACTGAGCTCTCCAAATAATCCCTACAACTAAATAGCTTCTTTAAAAGCTTTTGTGATAGCCATATACTCAGCTTTAGTAGTAGATAGAGCTACTGTAGCTTGCAATGTGGCTTTCAACTGATGGCACAGCCTTCAAGTGTAAAGATATACCTTATGAGAGATCTTCTCTTATCTAACTCTTCAACAAAATCGGAGTCCACAAAATTAATAAGACCATCATTAGCTTTACCAAATTGTAAATAGATATTAGTAGTACCTCTTAAGTATCTGAAGATCCACTAAATTGCTCTCCAGTTTTCTTTGCTAGGATTTGCCATATACTAGCTAACAACACTCATAACATGTGATAGATCTGGGCGAGTACATACCATACCATACATAAGAGATCCTACAGCGTAGAGTATGAACCTTTGACATGTAATTTATTTCTTCATCTGATTTAGGATATTAAGTAGAAAAAATCTTCAAATGAGATGCTAAGGGAGTATTGACAGGTTTAGCATTCAACATATTGAACCTACGAGGTATCTTTTCAAAGTACCCCTTCTAACTGAGATGCAACATTCTTAATTTTTCGTTTCTTAGAATTTCCATTCCAAGTATCTTCTTTGCTACTCCCAAATCTTTTTTATCAAACTCTTTACTCAACTGGGTTTTAACCCTTTCAATCTCTCTTCTATCTTTAGCTGCAATTAGCATATCATCAACATATAATAATAAATAAACAAAAGACCCATCGTCACATTTTTTAAAATAGACACAACTATCATAACTACTTCTCTTGAACTGATGAGAGGTCATAAAAGAATCGAATCTTTTATACCACTGCCTGGGTGACTGCTTTAACCCATAAAGGGATTTCTTCAACATGCAAACATGATCCTCCTTTCCTGAGGTCACAAAGCTTTCTAGTTGTTACATGTAAATATCTTCCTCAAGTTCTCCATGTAAAAAAGCAGTCTTCACATCTAGCTGTTCTAATTCAAGATCTTGCAAGGCTATAATGCCTAAAAGTGCTCTAATTCAACAGCGTTTTACAACAGGAGAAAATACATAAGTAAAATCAATATTTGGTATCTGACTATAGCCTTTTGCGACTAGTTTTGGCCTTGTATTTAGGTTCTTCAATCCTGGTGCACCTTTCTTTTTCTTATAAAACCCACTTGCACTTAACTATTTTCTTCCCTTTATGAAGCTTCACCAAATCTCAAGTACTATTTATCTAAAGGGATTCCATCTCTTCCTGCATTGCAACCATCCACTTGCTAGTGTCTTCACAATTAATAGCCTCTGTGTAAGTACATGGCTCCTGATTGGAGTCAACATCCTCTACAACATTTAGAGCATAAGCTACAAGATCTACCTCTACAAATCTCTACGGTGGTCTAACTTCTCTCCTAGGCTTGTCTCTAGCAATAGAGTATTGTGGCTGATAAGGTATAGAGATAGGACTATCCTTAGTATGTGATAAAGGCTGAGTAGAAGTCTTTGATTTAGAATCTGAACCAATTTCACCCTCTACCTACATGGATGATTTCTACTTGACTTCATCAGATGAAGGGTTAGATGACACATCAAATAACATAGACACCTCATCAAAAATGACATCTTTTCTCACTATGACTTTCTTCAATTTAGGACACCACAGTTTATATCCCTTGACACTAGGTTTAAAACTAAGGAATATACACTTCAATGACTGTGGTTTAAGCTTTCCATTATCAACATGTGAATATGTAGGACAACAAAAAATTTTCAATTCAAAATAATTACCAGGAGTCTTTTTTTCTATAGCTGTTGATAGAGATTGTTTATCAAGTAACATGCTATAGGAGTAGCTTCTGCACATAATGACTTTGATAATCTTGCATTCGAAAGCATACATTGGACTTTCTCCCTAATAGTTCTGTTTATGCGCTCTATTACCGCATTCTGCTGCGGTGTGCTAAGAACTGTTAAGTGTCTCACAATTCTCTTTTCTTTGCATAGATTATTAAAATCGTTAGAACAAAACTCTAATATATTATCAATGCATAAACGCTTTTATCTCTTTCCTGGTTTACTTCTCAATAATTGTTTTTCATTCTTTAAATGTGGGTAGAACATCATTCTTCTACTTTAAGAAGAATATCTAAACACGTTTGGAAAAGCCATCTATAATAGTCATCACGTAAGCAGAACCTCCACTAGATGGCACTCTCATGGCCCCCAAAGATCAGAGTGGACATAATCCAAAATACCATTTATATTATGTGTACTTGTGGTGAATCTGACTCTTTTCTGTTTCCCAGAAACATAATGTTCACAAAATTTTAACTTATTGATGTTTTGCCCCTCAAGTAGACCTCTTCTACTCAATTCAGTCATGCTAGCTTCATTCATATGCCCTAGACGCATATGCCAGATTTTTTAAAATCTTCATTTAATAAGGATAAAGAAGTATCAGCAGCATTACCTGTAACGATTGAACCTTGCAAAACATATAAGTTAGCAACTTATTTTTGCCCTTTCATCACCACCAATGATCCCCTACTTATCTTCAAAACTCCACCTTCAGTTGTGTACTTGTACCCTTTAGAATCAAGAGTACTAAGAGAAATCAAATTTCTCTTCAAGTCAGGAACATATCTCACATTACCAAGTGTCCTGACAACACCATCATACATTTTAATTTTAATTGTTCCAATACTTGCAATGCTACAAGAAGCATTATTGCCCAACAAAACGATACCTTTAGAAATCTTTTCATATGTTGGAAACTAGTCCAGATTGGACATATATGAAAAGTATAACTAGAATCCAAGATCCATTCTTGACCAATCTATGAATCATTGGAAACAGTAAGGAGCTCACCATAGCTAATTTCTTCAATAACATCAGCTTCACCAAATTTTCTTAGCTGTTTCTCCTTTTGGTTATCATTATCTCTTTTATTCTTGTTTTACAATTTATAACATTATGATTTTTCGTCCCTTCTTCTTACAGTAATTACAAGTTTATTCTTATTTGCAAACTTCGATTTGCCCCATGAATTCCAACTAAAATTTCTATCCTAACTCCTTCATCGAGTAACAAGACTCTCAACCTTAGACTCAGTTCCAATAATTAGATTTTTCAACTTTTCATAACAGGCTAAAGTATCATAAACATCTTTCATAGTAATTTTATCATGACTAAACAAGATTGTATCTCTAAAATTTGAATACGAAGAAGGTAACGAACATAACAAAATCAAAACTAGATCTTCTTCATCATACTTTACCTCCGTGGATTCTAGATCTAATATAATTTCCTTAAAGATGTTCAAGTGATCATCTACAAACCTTCCTTCCATCAAACGGTGTGAGTATAGTCTCTGCTTTAGATGCAATTTACTAGAAAGACTTTTTTGTCCATGCACAATTACTCCAATTTCAACCATAGGCAGTAGCGGTCTTTTCCTTTAACACATTCTACAAAATTTGATTTAAAAGATGAAGATGAATTTGAGAAAGAGCTTTACGATCCTTACGTTCTTTTTCTTTAGGAGTCTATGATGCAGGCATCTTATCAAACCCTAACAAAGCATCATCTAAATCCATCTGTGCAAGAACAGCTTGCATCTTTAACCTACCATAGCGAAAACCTTGTGTTGTGATCTAGCAATGGAATATCGTAATTTGATTGATGCCATCATTTAGAACACAATCAAAAACCTTTGCTCTAATACAACTTATTACAATTATGTTAAGGACAAAAACATGGCAAAAGAAATTAACATTGCAAGAAAATAAAAGACACATAAGATTTACGTCGAAAACCCAAATCAGGAAAAGACCACAAGTAAAGGAAAGGAGAAATCCACCATTTGAAATTGGAGTATACAATTGAGAGAATATAACTCGAAGGATAAATCTCACAAAGAAATTCGTATCAAGCCTCCTAATACTCTCTCACTCTCTTATGTCAAACCCTAAAAACACCCCATATATATTTAAGTTGTGAAACTTGGGGAGATAAGATAGACTGGCTTAAGGACAACCCAAAGTCAGCAGCTTAAATACATATGTTGCCAACTTAAATCCTACACTGCTTGCTTAAATGCCAACGACCTTCCAAGCTTCATATGCCGGCTATAAAGGCTAGCAGCCTTCATTCTAGAGCCGACAGCATTGAGCACAAAAGCTGCTGGCCTTCAACAAATTCGGGCCATTAAGCAACACTGTATCATAAGACTTTCATCGGCCACAAAGTTTAAGAATAGAGGAATCGAATCGTTGTCGATGATCAATTCAAGCATCTGCAAAGTTCCTTTTGTAAATTCGATATCTAAGAGTTCACCTTTCTCGCTCTTTTCTAGCTCAAATCCAGCATCTTGAAGTTTTAAGGCACAGTGCTTGTTCAGCTCAACTTTCTCATGATTTTGATTTTCATCACATTTCTTTTTGGTTTTTTCGGTATAAAGGAGAAGCGAAAGAGATCGAGTAGGTGTTGATAGCCTTCAGGGGGGTCTGTATTTATCCGTTTAATGACTTCGTCTACTTCTCGTTCTAGAAAAGGATTTGATGCAACGTTAGAAAGCGTAATAGCACGAGATCAATTCTAGGACTGGATCTCACGGATAAACAAAGAACAATTTTAGTTTATTCCTTGAAATTTTCAATTGCGCACAATTGAGGGAACAAAGAAAATTTCTTCAAGTGTCTGTAATTCGATATATGATAAAAGATAACCCTAAAATGACCTAAAAAGCTATATATAGTCTTTAGGGAAACAATTAAAAAAAAAGGCAATATATATTTACACGAAGGAATATATATATACGCACATCTGCTTATATACGACCATGTATAAAATGTGTATGTTTCTGTGGATCTTCCAGACTTAACAACGGCCATACCTTGGTGCCGTGTATAAAACCATGTATGTTGCTGTGGATCTTCCAGACTAAACACACGGTCGTGCCTTGGTGCCATATATAAAACCGTGTATGTTTCTATGGAGCTTCCAACACATTATACGGCCGTGCCTTGTAAAAGACACGCCCAATCAACCGGTGTCAGCTACATGTTCACATCATTCTCTCCCACCAATGAAGAACTGACCCTAAGTTCTCTTCCAAATATAGAGGTTCGTCATCGGAGTGGGAAATGGAGATAAATCAGCTACATTGAAGGTTTTCGAAATCTTCATGCTTTCAGGAAGTCCGACCACATACGCATTATCATCTATCTTTGCAACAATCTTGTAAGGGCCATACTTCTTTGGTTGCCATTTACTATAAGTGTCTACAGGAAAACGTTCTTTCCTTAAGAACACCATCACCTGATCTCCCACTTCAAAGAGCTTTTCCCTCCTATGCTTGTCTGAACTTTCTTGTACTTCTCATTAGCTTTCTCAATTCTTCTCTCTCACTTCAGATGCCACCGCCTGATGTTGTTCAGCCATGTGTTTTGCAGCTACATTGGACTCTACACCTTTAGGCAATAAGCTAAATCCAATGCGTGAGATGACGCTTTTGTAAAAGACCACTGAAAAAGGAGATTTCCCCAGTAGTTTTATGGATAAGCTGTTGTAAGAAAATTCAGCTTGAGAAAGCACCAAATCCCATTGTCTTGGCTTCTCTTCACAAATGCTTCAATTAAATTGCCAAGGGTCTTGTTCATCACCTCCGTCTGCCCATCAGTCTGAGGGGGCTGTACTACTAAAATTGAGTGAGGAATTAAACATGTACAGTAGTGTCCTCCAGAAGTGACTAAAGGAAATCCCGGTATCTCTATCTGATGTAATAGACTTGGGAACCCCATGTAACCTGACCACCTCCTTAAAGAATAACTTTGGGAATACCCTATGCATCAACTGACTTCTTGCAAGGGATGAAGTGAGCCATCTTGGAGAACCTGTCTACAACCACAAAAACATGTCAGCACCTCGTTGGTACGAGGTAAACCTAAAATGAAATCCATAGATAGATCTTTCCCCGATATTCTCAGGTACTGGTAGTGGAGTATACAACCTAGTATTCTGAGAATGTCCTTTAGATGTCTGACAGATGTAACACCTTTGCACAATTCTCCCCACGTCTCTTCTCAGTTAAGGCCAAAAATATCTTGCAGCCACTGGGTGCCAAAGTCTTATCTCGCCCCCTATATCCTGCTAATCCTCCTCCAGTAGGTCTCAATCAACTTTTCCTCAGAGATGATTCAGGGATACAAAGTTGATTTCCTTTCATTAAGAACCTTCCAGGATATAATAACTATACTGGGCTCCTGATCAAAACACTTTCCCCATATTTTTCCGAACCACATCCTCCCATATAGTTCTTTCATCTGCTCAAAACCTACCACCCAGCCCTATGGTGATCAATAAATAGCTTCCACTCAATGCATCCGCCCCCTTTTTTGAACTCCGATTTGTGCTCAACCGGGGAAAAAAACTTTTGTAGAAATTGGATCCTCTGGATGCATATCTTTACAGATGCGTATCTGACTATTCGATGTTTTTAAAGCAACACAATCTAAATACAGGATAAATTCTTTTCCCCACCAAGTAATGCTCCCACATCCTCAGAGCTCTAACCCCGGAATAGAACTCTTTATATAAGTAAACCAACTCCTCCAGCTTCAAAGTTTTCACTATGGAAGGCCACGGTCTCTTCTCCCGAGATAACACTACTCCAATACCACCCCACTGGCATCACAGTCTACCTCAAAAAATTTTTCAAAATCTAGAACGCCAATACCGGTGCACTACACAAACTCTCTTTAACATAGCAAACCCAGACTCAGCTTCTTCACCCCCATTGAAACTTCCCTTTTTTCAGTACTCATTTAATGGGGCAGTGACAGAAATTTAAATGCCTAAAAAGCGCCTATAAAACCTCGCCAACCCTAAAAAGCTCCCAACTCAGTAAACTGTCTTGGGGGTACCCCCATTCTCTAATAGCCTTTACTTTTTCCTCATCCACCGCTTTTCCCCTCCCACTCACTATAAAACCCAAGAATAGCAACTTCTTTAACATAAATATGTACTTCTTGAGATTGGCAAAAAAGTTTTATTCCCTCAACATAGTTAATACACTTCCAAATGCACTAAGCGCTCATCCTCAATCTTACTATTATTAAAATATCATCGAAATACACAACTGCAAATCAACCAAAAAAAGGGGCTTAAGTACCTGATTCATTAAAACGCATAAAGGTACTGGGTGCATTCCCGGGGCCCGGGAATTTGACATAACCAACCATTTATATAATCCTTCCTTCATTTTTGAAAGGGGTTTTCCATTCCCCCCCCGCCCTGACTCTTTTTGGGATGGTATCCACTCCTAAGATCCACCTTTAAAAATATCACCGCTCTACCCCAGCCCCTATCCAACATGTCCTCAATGTGGGGAATTGGGAATTTAAAACCCCAAATTTGTAATTTTTTTTAATTTGCACGACTGTCTACGCAAATCCTCCAACTACCATCCTTTTTTGGGATTCAAAAGCCCCCGGAATAGCATGGGGGGTCATGCTATCCTGATAAATCCTTTGTACAGTAGTTTTTGGGGGAAACTTTTTTTCTTACAAAACTTCAATCCCCTTTGGGGGCTCATCCTAAAATTGGGGGAGATTAGGAAGACTAACCCCAAGCACCAAATCAATATGGGGGCTGAAGGTCACGCAATGGAGGAAAACCGCCCCTGGAAAATCTTCTGGCACTACCTCTTTAAACTCTTCAAACACCCCTTTACACCTTCCGGAACCTCCTCATTTACTTATATCCTCCCCAGCATTCTTCCCCCAAGTCTGCATCACAGGGGAAATTTTTTTCAGGTCCCCCAAACCATCTCTTTCTTTAACCGAGTGATTGTCAGAAAGGATTTTCCTTCACCTTTTTTTGTGTTTTGGGGTTGTTTTTTTTCGTCAATGGCAGCAATGTGAAATTTCCCACACCCCCTTTCTCCAACTTATACTTATTCCTTTTCCCCAGCATGTTGGGCATCCACGTCAAACTCCCAAATGGCCCCGCCTAAAAAACAAGTGGCAGGCATCCATATCAAGGGATGCCCACAATAGACTTCATCCCGATATTGTCTATAGAGAGGAACCCGACACCTCCCTTCACCTCAATCCCTCTATCGCCTTAATCCCCCCCTATGGTGTAAGGGCTCAGATGTTTTTTCTACTGGCAGCTGGAGTTGTTTTTACCACCTCTCTCCCCCAAATTTTAAAATTTTCACAACTTTCCCCCTTTTTAACAATCAGGTCGAACATTCTCCCACCAAAATTTTGCACCAAATGGGGGAACAAACTGGTGTCGTACAACTACCCCCCTACTTGGTGCCAACATCATCCTTCTAATCACAAAAGCTCCTCCCCCCCCATCATCAACCTCATCATAATACTATCTTTTACCATTTCCCTTTTTTAGCACACTTTCCCCCTCTTTCCCCCCTTTCGACGATATTTATGGGCCGTCGATTCGGACATTCATTGGGGCGGGGCCCGGCTGATTGCAAACCCAAAACACTTTCCCAAAATTGGCTTAGCATATGGAAATTTCTTTGCCTTGAGATCTCTTTGATTTCAAGAGGCTTCTTCCCTTCAGCCTTATCTTCCTTCCCTTTTCTATACCTCCAACAGGCTTTTTCAACCATTTTCCCTTTTTTCTTTTCACCAACCCCGGTTGCCACATAATCCATCATATTCCCTAATTCCTCTTGCCCCCACCAAGCCTAGTATTTTGCTCCCTTTAACACATCTTGGCTCTAAGGGCCAAAATTCTTTGCCTCGTTCACATTCTAAAAAACCGTCACCCCAATTTTAACTCTAATTTGGGGCTTCAAACCCCTCGACAAATCGCGCTACTTGCTAACCCTCGGGCTCCCCCCAGAAAACATTCCCTTTGCCCAAACTCACGAACTCGACTGTATATTTTATGCACCGTCCCCCGCCCCTGATGGCACGTTGGTACTGTTTTGGGGAAAAATCTGCTCATAGTCGGGGGCAGAAAATCCCTTTTTAGTAGGTTCTTCATATGGACCATGTCCTTATTGGGTTTCTTTCCCTCTTTTTGCCCCCTTTTTTTTTCTGTAAACGATCCCACCATGCGAAGCTCCTCCTTTTTAGCCTACACGCAACCAACCTCACCCTCCTATCCTCAGGGATTTCTATATAGTCGAAAAATCTATCAACTTTTGGAAGCCAATCCAGAAATCCTCTATGTTAAGTTTAACCATTAAATGATGGGATATCTACCTTGAAAACAAAAATCACTGCCATCAGTCTGATCGTATCCTTGGTATTTCCCTTCGATACCCAAACCACCATACTCCTGATCATTCCTTTTGTCACTCCTATGGAAATCTTCCACCATCCCCCCACCGCCTCTCCTGTTGTTGCCCTCCCCTTTTGTGGGAATTCACCCTCTTCCTCAGAAGAACTCTCATCTAGTTGTTTTTCCCATCATTTACGGTGCAGGTTGTTTTGACGGGACCGCCACGAAGCGCCCTGCTACCCTTGGTCGATCTCGCCCAAAACGTCCCTATTACCGTTGTGGCCCACCACTAGGGGCGTCGAAACACGTAATCAGATCCTCCAAGCGCTCCTACTCGCCCGAGCCCCGATCCATGGCTTCGACCACTGCCTTTGGAGCCCATTGATCGACTCCTTGAACTTCCCCCATCCCGATCTGGGGCGAGAACGTACAAAGTCAACACCGTCTTTTTCTGACATTTTCCGCAGGAAATTGCCTTGCTCTAAAAACCCAAACTACGCAACCTAGAAACGTAATAGCACGAGACCAAAAAAAGGATTGGATCTAAACGGAAAAAACAAAAAACAATCTTAGTTTTTTTTCCCTTGAAATTTTCAATTGCGCCAATTGAGAGAATAGGAAAATTCTTTTAAAAGTGTCTGAAATTTGATATATATAAAAGTTTAACCCCCAAAAAATGACCTGGGGAAACTATATATAATTTTTAAAGGGAAAAAAGTTAAAAAAAAAGGCAATTTTAATTTTTACCGTGGAATATATATAAAACGCACGTCTGCTCATATAGGGCCCGTGTATAAAATTTTTGTATTTTACTATGGTTTCCTTCCAGACTAAACCACACGGCATGCCTTGGTGCCGTGTATAAAACCGTATATGTTTTTAGGGGAAACTTCCAGACTAAACACACAGTCGTCCCTTTGGTGCTGTGTAAAAAACCTGTGTATGTTTTTTGTGGAGTTTTCAGACACATTACACGGTCAGGCTTTGTAGAAGACACGCCCAATAAACCCAAAAACATGGCCGGCCTTGTTAAAGGCCCCGCCCCAAATCAACCGGTGTCGGCTACGATGTCCCACATCAGGATTGAAAAAAAGTTATTGCCATTTCTTTGGGTTTCGTTTTTATGTTTTCGGCTCGATTAGTTTTTAAAAGGTTTTCGAGAACAAAGAAGAGAAGGGTGTTTTTAAGCATTATCAGGTCACGTGGAGGGTTTTAACATTGAGGGGCGATGAAAATTGGATCCTTAATGGGGATTTGGCAGATATGGTTGACAAAACGAGGAAAAAAATTTTCCCGCATTAGTTTTTTTGGGTTTAAAGGGGAAAAAAATTAAGGGGATACCCAAAAAATACAACATAATCTCACCCAAACATCCCCTTTCTTTCGTAAATTTTCCTCATATACTTTGGGAAAATTTAATTTTTTAAAAATTTTTTTTTTTCCATAGATCTTGTTTCACAATTTTCCTTGTTTTCTGCATCAATCTTGTTTTTAATTTATGTTTTAATTGTTTCAATTTTTGTTTGTCTAATTACATTTTCTAAAAAGCAACCCCGCCACGAGGGAGTCGCATATCTATCACTACTTCCCCAAAAAAAATCTATATGGATAGTGTTTTTTAAGATCCAGCCACAGATTTTTACGACTTTTAGGGTTTTTATATTATCTTAATAATAATAATAAAAAAAAGTGCTACCGTCTAAGTAGTTTCCCAAAATTTTCCCCCTAAAATTTACGGGGAAACTCAGAAGTTAGTTCCAGTTGACATTTTAAAGTTTTGATAGGTTTTGAAATTGGCAATCAAAAATTTTTAACTGTTTAATTAAAAAATCATGAATTTTGATAATAAACATGCAAATTTAACTTTTTTTTAAAAAAAGGCTACCATAAATTTTTTAACTCCCTACATTTTTTATACAATAAGAAATGTGAAACCCAAATAATTTTTTTGACTTAAAAATAAAGAAAAAAAAGTTGGGAAAACCATAAGGAAAATTTAAAATTTGGGTTAAATTTAAATAAAGAATTAAAATTTTTAAATGAATTTAAAAAAAAAAATAAAGTTTTCAAATAATTAAAAAAAGAAAATCAATATTATTAAGTGGGTTTAAAAAAAAAATATATTACTTTCCCTTTTAAGTAAGTTAAGTAGTTGAAATAGGAAAACCATTACTATTTCTAAAATTTCATTTTAATGGGATTTCTTTTTTTAAATTATTTAAATAATATTGATAATTTATTTTAATAAATTTAAAAAATTTTTATTTATTGTTTTAAAATTGATTCGAAATGTTAGACCCTTTTTGTTGCAATTTTCCAAATATGTACCTTATGAAACCGTGATTCCCCGGCATCGAGATCTTTTACCAAAACAACCTACTTATCAAACTGGGAATTCAATCGCAGCAATTCCCTGACAAAAAAAACCTCCCCTCCTTTTTGGTTCCCAAAAAGTTTCTTAACCCTTAACTCTCAAAAGGCGAAGAAGATAGCGAAATCTTGTGATCCCACATAGTTTTCAAAATTTTACGAAAAAAGGGGAACCTAACGAAATGAGTTTTGGAAAAAAATGAATTTCGCTGGACTTTCCACAGGCCCTTGGGTGCTCTGAATATAGCCCACGCCCTTCGAGACCGGAATGTTTTCCTTTATCAATGAAACTTTTGATGTCTACCACCCACTCCGAAGGAGTGTCTTTTTTTTTCTTCTTTCTCCCCAGAGGGGCCTTTACACTCCTCAGTCTTCTCAACGTTCATTTTTGGGTTTTCCTTTTTCCCATCCGTGCTGGGCAAGCTGGCAATTTATAACACTTCCTGATTAGGAATGTGGTTATAGACATAAATGGGAAAAGTACACCAGCTCACAAGCAAAACAAAGACGACTCAAATATTTAAAAATAAACATAATTGTATTATAAACTAATTTATTTTTTATTTTCAACAAGTGGAAATAGTTTAACAGGAGCGAAAATTGTAATAGAACCCACAAACAACAAGATTAATATTCCTTTGGTTGTCCATGCTAGGATTGTTTACTCTTTCTAAGTTGGGACTTGTATGTATCGTGAGACAAAACATTTTGTACTTACCTCCCTAGAAGATGAATGTAACAACTATGAAATTATTTTTCAAACACACCATGACATGAGTGTATTTAGTTATTAATTATGTCCATTTTCTGGTCTACTGGATTCTTAAGGAATCTAAAACAAGGAATTGGCAGTTAGATCTAAGATGCCTTTTCCTATTGTTATTTTTTGATAAAAAATGTTATGTTATATAAACCCTAGCACAATATAAACTATCAATATTATCAAAATTAAAGAACGCCGCTTTGTGTCTAAACTCTTTCAAAATTAATCTCCATATTATGTTATATCCATTTCAGGTTGCATGATAGTTTTCACAATATTCAAAATATTTTGATAAAATCAACTTTTCATCCCTTTTTTTCCCCACTTATCCTCCTTACATATAACAATCATTTATTTTGTATTTTACATCTATTATATTGAGTGGAATAAGTTGAGTTTTGCATCTTATAATTGGGAAATTTTTATAGAGTTGTTATTAATAAATAATAGCCATGTCACAGTTAAGGAAAAGGAATTATAACTTACAATTAATAAGTGAGAGAAAAATTGCACTATTATGGAAAGATAAAAATTACTTGATAATTACGTATTTATTTTTTTGTGCACCCATGAGCGCGGATGCGTTTTTTTTTTGCTAGTATTATAATTAATATGATACCCTCCCTTCAAATTAGAGCATATATATCATATACTCCTAACTTAATAATAAATATAAGGGGAAGAAAATTACAAATAGGTGACTTGTATTTTGGAGGTTTTGCAAGAAGGAACCTTGTGTTTTTTTTTGACAAAGAGATTGGCTTATGTTTTATATTTATTTGAGTTTTTAGTATTGCACACATGTTAACTTTTGATTTGAAGCAATAATAACTTTAAATATATTTATAATTAATTTAATAAAAATAGAAAAATGCAAAAAATGTTTAAGAAAGAATGAATAAATAAAAAAGAAATTCTAGTTACATTTCAGTTTTACATATACTGTTTTTTGTATCAAGCTAGGAAAAAAAAAAAAGTAAAAGAAGAAAAAACAAAAAGAATAAATAGAAAAACAAAGCAAAGCTTGAACGTCCAAACGCGAATACATAAAGGTATCTTTCTCTCCCTTAATCAGTTCCTCTCTTACTACTCTTGTTTTGATTTTCATATTCTTAACGCTGTTAGGTAATTTCCTATTTCATATTTCATCGGTTCAAGAGGTTCTTTTTTCCTGTTTTCTCGGAGGTCTCTACTTTAAATGATTGTTAGGTTTTCGATCAGCTAAAAGTTTGAAATTTTGAGCCGGGTTTTTAGTGACAGAGGAGGGAATCAATTTTGTTGCGGCTGGTACCTTTCAGGCAATATTTTTGTTAGCACGTTGGGACTGTTTGTTTGGGGAAAAAAACGGATGTGTTGTGATTGATTGAAAGGAATTTAAGTAAATAGAAAATAGAGTAAATTAATGGCTGCAAATCAAGGCGTATCAGTATGGACAGAGTTCGGTTTTTACCAGACATGCTATTTCATTTTAGTTTGGTGCAAAAAGCAGCATTTCGTCAGGATGATTTTCTAAGGTGAATGATTGTTTTAGGGTCTAACAGTAGTAGTTTTGTTAGGGTGGGTTTTCATTAGGTTGTATGTGTTAAATCTTGAATTATCCTTATGTGAAAATTACCACAACAAAACACTAGATCTTTTTCATATTTGATCATTAAGAATTAAACAATAAATATTGCGGTAGCGTACCCAATCCATTACGCTTCAGATTCTTTGATGGAGCGGTCGGCCTTCCAGGTCAATACGTTTTCTTTTAGGGATGGGGAGATCCCTTTATTTGTTTTCTCTCTTTAGTCTTTTTGATGATTGGGATACCATAAGAGACAAGAAAGGTGTTTGTATGACTGGGGACCATAACCACTATTATATAGATAGCTATATATTACCTTTTTTTGGTATTTTTATTTTAGCCCATCATAAAAATAAAAAAATTACCCATAAGGTCTTTTACATAAAAAGGAGTCTTAGCTTATTAGATCATTAAGGACTCAAATAAACCTAATCTTATTGATCAATTTTAATTGAGTTTAATTAATATGACGGCTCGCAACACATAATCCATTTACATATAAGGCCACATTGGATTGTAGGATCCAGCAATCTTCCATTGGACTATATGTGTAACTTTTACAATCATGTTTTCAAAACCATATGGCCCAATTTTGCTGTCATGACTGAATGTATCTATAACCAAATACGATCCATCTGTCATATCAAATAGGATCAAAGAGGTATTCATCACCATTTATTGAAACTCTACATTAATGGTCACCAACTGCTGATATAGTTGAATGACAGGGATCATGATATGGATGTGTAGCAAGAAAATTCCATGCAAATGTGATCTTAACATGTCTTTTTTCTACTGGTCCACCATAAAACTTAGTGAGATCAAACATAAACAAAAACAGAGGGGTAGGCAAACAAATACGTTATTTCTGAGAAGATATCCTCCAATACTTAATAAACCCAAAATTAATTATTATGTTTGTTATGAATAAATGCATACAGGGTAACAAACTTCCACTTTTAACTTAATGTCACTCAAGTTCTTGACACCCATACGAGCAATGTGTAATGAAACCAATTTAGGTTGACACTCCTTTTGTGTGCGGATCCGCGATCATAAGGGGTAGGGGGGGGGGTTTGTTCCTATAAGCTCTATAGACAATATCTATCCACTATGTACTATTTCTTTTACAACTAGGGATGAAGGTCTATATGCTTTGACTTCGTCGAGTCTATTGTGTTTGTAGTTTGGATTTGTGACTTATTGTCAACAAAATATATTTAAGTGGCCTATTATTAGTTTCCAACAAATGCGCAGCCCTGTTGACATAATTCCGCAACCAGTATTCCATGATGGATGCCTATTAACATGCTACAATCTCTGCTTCATAGTAGAAGTAGCAACAAGGGATTTGTTGTTTGCTCTTCCAAGAGATTGATGCCCTAGCTTACTTTTATTGTAGACTGATGTAGACTTCATACTCTCTTGGCATCCAGCAAATCGGAATTGTATACCCAAGATCTTGATTTGATCTGGACTTCCGATAGGTAAGCATGTAATCTTTTGTTCTCTGTAAGTACCGCAAGGATACCCGTTTGGATGCTTTACAATGGGTCTAATCCTGGATTACTCAAGTTCTTTATGCCCAACATTCCTGTATTGTACGCAAATATCTAGACGGCGTTTACAACACTGAGCATACATTAGACTCCCTACTACTGATGTATTTTAGGGAAACTTTTGCATTTCCGTTTCCTCAAAATCATTTTTTTTTTGTTCCCTTTTAGGGGCCACTGACTAGGACTAAATTTGTCTCCCTTAGCTACAGGTATCACTTTGGTTTGCATTTTGCTTGCCATACCTTCTTGAGTACATTTTCGATATAGCTCTTTTGTTGATAATCCCAAGAGTACCTTGAGAGCAATCTTGATGTATTTGTATTCCTAACACAAAAGAAGCATCTACCAAGTATCTTTCATCTCAAAATTCTCAGCTAGAAATCTCTTAGTTTTGTGCAATAAGCTATATGTTGCTGGCAAGCATATTTCTCAACATGTAAAAACCAAGAATCATATGCTTGCTCCTACAGTCTTATGGTATATAAAATAATCGACCAAATTTTTATCGAAACCATTGCGAAGTCATCACCTTGATGAAATTTGAAATACCATGTCGCAGATCTTCTAAGTCCATGATGGATTTCTTTAGTTTAACAAACCATATTCTTTAGATCTCATGCATATAAAATTTTCTGGTTGTTATAACTATAGATCGTCTCAATCAATGTCACCCATTGAGGAAGTCGGTCTCTTTACCATGCATCTGATGTAAACTCAGGATCGAATTGTGCCACTTATGCCATTATAATCATAATAAGAGTCTTTCGAAGAAACCAGTAGTGAAAGTCTCTTTATAACGATGCCTTCTTTCTGTGTAAAGCACTTTGCAACAAGACGAGCCTTATACTCTCACGTTGCCTTGTGATTCCCCTCTTGAGTTTAAAATCCATTATGCAACCAATGGGCTTCAGACCCTTCTGGCAATGGGGACAAGATCCCATAACGTTCATTGTCTTTCATAGACTTGATTCTTATTCATGGCATCAATCCGCTTTTATGTTTAGAACTTTCAATAGCTGGACAGAAGTTAATTAGATCATCTTCCATCATTCAATGGCAACCTCATGTTCTTGAAGAAACATAATTATAGTCATCTAGCAGTGCACTTCTTCTTTGTTAGTGGATATCCTTCAATGGGCATAGGTTCTTGAGGGTTGAGTTTGTGTTCGTTCTGGAACAGTATCTTGAATGGGATCTCCATTATTGTCTTGTTCTATTGTGTCCTTGGAAGAAGATTTGGAATAGAATCTTGGTACCATATTCAATAACACCTGTGGAAATATCAACGTATACTCTTCAAAGACGCTATATCTCTAAATGTATCTCCCGACCAAACTCGAACTCCTCAAAAGTACCGAGCATTTCCCGACTCAAATTTCATTTAGTTGTAAGATCATAGAACTTGGAACCCTTGATCTTTCAGAGTACCCAACAAAATAGCAAACTTATGTTCTTGAGTCCAGTTTTCTTTTCATTGAGGCTTATAAGGCCGTGCCTCAATGGAACATCCCTACACATGCTAATGTTTTAGACTAGGTTTTTTCCCAATCCAAAGTTCATAAGGGGTTTTGTAGTTGCTTTAGTTGGAAACCCTTTTTAAGGATATTATGAATTGCATCTTAAGTGCTTCTCCCTAGGAGGATTCTAGTATAGTGGAGAGACAAATCATACTCGCTTACCTGTCTTAGCGTTCTATTTCATCTTTCAGCAACACCATTAAAGTTTGGTGTTGAACCGGACATAGTGTACTGTGGGACATTACCGCATTCCTCTAGGAATTTAGCAAAGTCCTGATCGTTGTTCACTTGAACACATCATATCTACCTACGTAATTCGCCACCACGATCATGATTTTATGCTTTTAATCCTTTTGTTGAGTCAGTTCTTAACTTCAGCCTTCATAATTTTTAAACATATCCAAAGGACTGTGACTTTTCATGAATGAGTAATGATAGCACATATAGTGAGAAATCGTCTATGAAACTTATAAAATATTGTTGACCTTTCAAGCAAATGTGGGAATGGTCACAAATATCGGTATTGGATATAGTTCTAAGACGTCTAAGGTCCTTTTGGCTTCAAATATTCTTTTATTAGTTTGTTTCCCCTTTTATACAGATAAGACAATCATCAAAATCTGTAAAATCTAAGGGTTTAGAATTTCATCTGACACAAGTCTCTCCAATCTCCGTTTGTAGATATGACTATTCTTTTGTACCATATGTGCTGAATTTTCCATTACCTTAATTTTTCTCTTTATACCTCGTGTACTTACTTGCAGGGTTACATTAATGAAGCATTAATATCAATCAAGTAAATGATTATCATAAACAGAGAGAGAACCAGATCCAACCTAATTTTGAATCATGAAAACAACTATATTTCTTATTTCCAAATGAATCAGGAATAACCAAATTTGCCCCCAAAGCAGAAACAAAAATCATATTCGTCTAAATGACGATACAATGATGGTTTATTAACGTTCAATAATAAAAATCCAAGTCTTTTATAATAATCTAATCTTCCCAATTACTTTAACTCAACTGGTCATGCTGTTACCCACATAAATGTTTCTTTCACCATTCAATTGGTTTTCGGCAATGTAGGACCCTGCATAGACACACTGATGTGAAGTTGTTGCACTAGAATCTATCCCACCAAGTGTCATGGGAATCGAAGTTAAATTAACCTCGAACATACCAAAATAAGAAGTGTACCTTTTTAGCAGCCAAGCATGTTAATTGTGCACTGCTTCTTATATGCCCTATAGCTCACAGAAGTGACACAACAATTACCATTTGATGCATCCGAATTCTTTGGTTGTGTCTTTTGGGGTAATATTTGCTGAGATTCTTTATCCCTTTCTTTTTATTATACTTTTTCCTATCTTAGGGGGTTTATAGGCTAGGGTGATGCGCTTTCAATCTTATCTTGCTTTTAGCCTTTACTCTTCTTGTCACATTGAGGATGAGCTCATTTTGAGACAAAAGTCTCTTTCTGACATTTATAGCTCACTTTTAAACTGGCTAAACTGTACAGGAAGAGAAATTTCAAAAAACCAAATGCACTAGCAAGTCCTTCTGTGAGGCTTGCTTGAGTGCTCTTAGCTTGGATGCAAGATGAGGTCATCTCCATGATTACTCCCTAATATTGCCCTTGCCTTTGTACTTCATTGAGATTAGGTTTGCATAGGAGTGTACTTTATTTCTGCCTTTTCTTACTTGGCAAACCTTTTCTTAATTTCATCAAGGAAAACTCCTTAGTCTTTGTTATCTTATCAAGATATTGAACCTCTAAATGCTTCTGGAATGGCCGTCTTCATGATCATCATACATATGCGGTTTGATTTCTCCACTTTTACATCTCCCTCTTGTTCATCGGTGGTACTCTTATCAGTAGGAGGTTGTGAAGAGATTCAGTTCTTAACGCAAGGTCGAGATCCATAACTCCATGTACTATCAATTGATTATCTTTCCAACGACTTGAAGTTAGTGCCATTTTTAACATAGGTAATGGAATTGTTGTTGGGAGTAGTAATATTAGAGGGATTATTCATAGATGAATGAGATCAACAAAAAATAAACAGCTTACATACGCCTCACAACAAAATAATAATACATTCAAATAAAGGTAAACCCCATTCTCTAAATACCAAGTTGCCCATTAATATTTCATCTTTGGAAAAAAATATCATCTACTAGGTGGTATCTGGGTGTAGTTTAATCAAACACTGGACAATAAAGAATATATTCAAAACAATTAAGCTTCCCTTTGGGCCGATTTATTATTCACCATGTAAAACAAATATATCACGGAGCTTTATTACCACAGGTGAACTTCCAATTTTGTTAAACATTAACTTTTCTTTGGGACCGATTAAAAATTCACTGAAGATGTAAGCACACATCCTTTTATATTTGAATGAAATTTATTCTATAAGAGGGACTACTTTTGGCAGTTGTTTCTTCAATTATTTCATCTCTAAATACATATAAAATTCCAATTCAAATTATAATTTTAATCAAACATTGAGTCAAAGGTAACTCTAATTTTAGGTATAAAAAAACTTATTGGGTCTAGCCCCATATCCAAAACATGACTCAATAATTCAAGCATTAAAATCTAGAGTTTCCAAAAGAAAAAATAGGTGTACTTAAATAACATTCTAATAAGTGATTATGAATATGTTTTTGAGTACACAGTTGATGGCTATTGACCGTGTATGTTTGCCCTAAAAAAAATAATAGAATCTTACACGGTTTGAGTACACAGTCGAAGGCTTAACGGTCGTTGTATGTGGCCAAAAAAAACTAACAGAATGTTCATGGTTTGAATACACGACTGATGCACGGCCGTGTATGTTGGCAAAAAACTAACAGATGTTAACGGTTTGAATAAATGGGCTGAAGGCACGGGTCGTGTATGTTGGCCAAAAAAACTACAGAATGTTACATGGTTTGATTACACGGCTGAAGGTATATGACCGTGTATGTTGGCAATATTAACAGAATGTTACCTCGGGTTTAAATCACGGCTCGAAGGCCCGGCGTTGTATGTTGACCTAAAAAAACTAACAGAATGTTACACATTCATGGGGGAGTACACGGCCGTGTATATCTAGGCGGTCAAGACCATATATACAGGAAGAGTTTGGCGTAGAGGATGCAACGTGATGATCGTTTAGTGATTGCTAGGTTCCTAATTCGTTCGAAAAGGTCGTGAAGAAAAATCCTTAAATTTCACCGTGGTGAATTACAATCATGGAAAGCATAACATCGTGTTGTAGAGATCGATAAATATAGGAATCATGCAACATTCCTAAATACTGTTTGTGGAGACCAATATTGAACAAGACAATGGCCATTGATTTGATGAATCCAGGAGTTGAGGATTCTTTTATGGAGACAAACCGTTTACATTGTTTTAATGTTTGTCCAAAACCTAATCTCCTGGAATTAGAGATAATAACACCTTATAATAAATTACAAAAGGATTTCCTAATGATCAATAATGTAGGCTCTGATACCTAATTATTGTATCTTGAATTATCCTTATGTTAAAATCATCACAAACAAAATACTAGATCTTTTATGTTTGTTAATTAAGAATTAAACAATAAATATGCGGAAGTGTACCTGGAATCCATTCACGCTCTACAATTCTTGGATTTGCCAGTCGGCCTTCAGGTCATTTATGTTTTCTTTTAGAGAGATCACTTTATTGTTTTCTCTTATAGTCTATTTGATGATGGGTTAACAAAGAGATAGAAGGATGTGTTTATGACTTGGGGACCTTAACCTCTATTTAATATAGTGATAACTATTTGATTACCTTTCGGTATTTCTATTTTAGCCCATCCATAAAAATAGAAACTACCATAAAAGTCTTATTCTCATAAAAGAGGCCTTAATCCAATTAGATACATTTAGTACTTAAATAACCAAATCTTATTGATCACTTTTAATTGAGCTTAACTTAATATGAAAGCCCGCAACATACATCGTTTCACCTATAAGGCCAACGTGGATTTAAGGATCCAACAGTGTGATGCAAACATAATCATGAGATTAAGAAGGATTTTTATCACAAATTGTTGATTTTGTGAATCTCGGTAAGGCAAATTCAAATATCAATTGATTCTATGATTCTTGATATTTGACATCCTAATTCTTCAATTCTTATGATTTGAAAATCTTGGGGGAAAAAAGGACATGTGAACCAAAAATTTCGATGATATTCCAATTAAGATATTTGTCTAACGCCATAAGGTATGCATAATAATAGCAAACACAAAGAATAAAAATATAACATAAGAATTTTCCAAAATAGAAATGTTCAAAATTTGCAAAATAGAAATGTTAAAACTGAAAAGAACACAGAAAATTAGAAGACAATATAAAGTCACATACAACACTTGAAAACAAAATGAGGGCCATTAAAAAATTATAGCTAATATAGAATTTATGAAAAATAGAAAATACGACTGATTAAGGGACTAAATGAAGAATTTACCTAAAATGGCGTTTTAGACAGCATCAAAAGTACTGACTTTCTTCAAGTTAACATGGTTACCTTTGCATATGGTTCTAGAAACCAAGAATCGCAGCTTGGACCCTAATTTTGTCCTATTAGTCATGTACTTGTTTGTGCTATTCCTCACTCATCATCTTCCCTAGGGTTGGTTAGATTCCATCTCGAATTGTCTTAGTCTTAAACTATCTCCAATATAGCAAATAAGGATACTTAACGTTAAAATACGTTCTACGTTTGAATGTGGATAGGCAACTTTAATTTGTATGCAGTCAGTTGATCTCTCTATTATCTCTACTGATAATTGTTGTACTAACTAATAGATAACCTATCCTTAGAAGGATAACCCAGCATAATCTCCCATGTCAAAACTCCCACATGTTGCGTTTTTTTTATTGTTACTTCTTCATATTTAATTACGAGCCCTTTTGCGTAATTATGTTGAATAGTTTATGAATAGCCTAATAGGGCTATGGTGAGTGAAATCTTCTGCCTCCCCATGAATCCTGGTTCGATCTAGTAAAGGTAGCAAATCAAGTGACTTTATAGGAACAATAGAGTACTACTTAGAATGGACTAAACCTGTATTGCGGGTTGATTACATAATTATATGCAACGCTACCTAACTTAGGCTTTTGATTCCCACTTTCACATGACTACCCCACTAAATATTAAAAAATTTCCTAGGATCTATTACTACCTTAGTCTGTCATCTAGTTATGTGGGTGATAGGCAACTACTAAAATTTAGTTGAGTTGTTGACAATCTTCCACCAAACTTCACAAAAAATGGTTGAGAAAACCTTGTATCTCTATTGGATAACAATGGTTCTAGGCAACCCATGACAATCTATTACTTCTCTAAAGTACTAACTATGGCAACACAAGAGCATTTGTGGTTTTTTATAGGGAATATAAAATGCAACCTTTGTGGAAAAACCTTTCAACTCCTTTAAGATGGAAGTCATTAATCTCATCTGAGTTCGTAGTAACCTTAGGAATGATATCCATTGCTCACATTGATCCAAGGTTGTGAAGGAATTGGAAAGAAGCCATATACAATCTGCATTGTGGCTGTTTCCCTTGGACACTGGTACTTGTGCTTTATAACTTATATACAACTCGCCACTTCTTTATGAATAGTTAGCAAAATAAATATGATGCATGCGTTGTTGTAACGTCTATCCTGTCCCACTTGACCTTCCATATGTAGTTTTTGAATAATTTGATCTCTCAAATTACAGTCTGGGGGGGGAATACACAATTGATTAACCCCTGAATAAAAAATCTATCTTGCAACAAGTATTATGTTTTATCACTAGCACTAATTCTTGCTAAAATAATGAAAGGAGGGATCACCTTCAAGTGACTTTGCAAATGAATTAAAACTATGTACACTCCACATGCATTCTGCTTAGAAGGACTCCTTAGTCTTCTTAGATTGAATTAGTAACTGGTTTTGTGAATCACTCTTGTGTTTCTGACAGAGGTGAAATGTTCCCAAATAGGTCACCATATGAAGCAGATGAGATGACACTTTATCCTAATTGTGCAGGTGTTTCAAAAGCTTCATGGTCACTTATTAAGATGAATTCTCTACGAAACAAATAATGATGCTAGTGACTTTATAACTTGCACCAAACTTATAATTCCACAATCATATGTACATATCTCAGCTTGGCCCCTATTAACTTCTCACTAAAATAAGCTATTGGTTTTTTATTCTTGCACAAAACAGCTCCAAATTTCCCCCACATTAGGGCTCTACTATGGCAAAAGGTTAATGGAAATCTAGCAAACTTTTGGTGCTATAGTAAACACACTTTAATCTCTCAAAATCCTCTCTACTTCATTAGTTCACAAAAATTTCCCCCTTTATACGTAGTGTAAGAGCCTTTAATATTTTTGAAATGGGGTATGAATCCCCTATAAAACAATCCCAAGTTTGGAAGTTCGAACTTCAGTCAATGTAGCAAGTTTGGGCTACTACCAAAACTATTTCCACTTTAGACTATCTCTTGTAAACCATAGTAGAAATTATGTACCCAAGGAAAAGTACTTAGTGGTCATGAAAACAAACTTTTCAAGGCAGTATAGAAATTTTCCCTACGCCAACTCATTAATAATATCTCGCAAGTGTTTAGATGCTGCTCTAAATCAACACTTTAAATTCGTAGGGTAAATCAAAGTAAAAAATAACCACGTGCCAATTTGATAGCCACAAACTTTATTCACACCCTTATGAATGTGCTAGGTGCTTTTGACAATTCAAATTTGGAATAATTTCCCACCTATACAACCTTCTTGTGTTCAAAGGCTTATCTTCCACTAAATCACCAACTCGATATGAATTTAATGATTCCACTCTTCAAATCTTTTCTTCGAGATTACCTTAGCACCTTTTAATAGTAAGTAAATCATCTAAGTGTGGAAAGGGGAAAACGATATTTTGAAATAATTTTATTATGGCTCAACTATCAACACAAATATGCCAATTACTATCTTTCTTGGGAGTCAAAAGAGATGGAACTGCATTCAAACTCAAACTCTTCGAAAAAACCCTTTTGAAGCAATTCTTCAACCTACCTCCTCAACTCCTCATGTTCTATAGGACTCATTCGTTAATGTGGTCTATTAGGAAGGTTGCATAAGTAGATCAATTTGATGTTGGATTGTCATGTAGTTGTTGTAACCCATCTAGTACCTCATTGGGAAATATTCTTGAAACTCCTCCACAACCAAAAATTGCTACTTCAGGTACTTTAACTTCTTTTCAATTCCTTACCCACTGGGAGCAAAGATAACTTTAGAATCCTACAACTTTTCCCTTTAAAAATTTTGTTAAGATAGAAAGGGTTGGGTTATTACCCTACTTGTAAATTTAGACCCAGTAGTGTCCTTATTAGGAACCAACAAAATTTTTTCCCACTCCCTTACATACAAAGCTATAAGGTTAGCTCTCCCATCATGAGTTTACACCCCTATTAAATTGTCATAACCTCCTAATAACAAATGGCAGCTTTCCCTTATCACCCAAAATAAAAACAGACAGAGTCCTTATATTTTTAACCAATGGAAAAATGTAACCCAGTGCCCATTAGAGACACTTACCTTGTTTTCCTTCTTTAGTAAAGTAAACTGTAAGGTTTCAAGTATTATTCAAGCTTAATACTAGCTTTTTCATGGCTTATGTGGACACATTGGTCTATGGGTTTTTGAGTTAATCATAATTGTCATTAACTTTACCCCAAAAAGTACAAGTGGATTGGGGAAAATATTGTTCTTAGCCACTCTTCCTCTATTGCTTTAAGGGTTATACAAGATATCCTAACTACTAAATTTTCCTTGCCATCCCCCATCTTTAAACTATCCCGTGTATTCGGTATCAAAGGGCGGTCCTTTGATCACCACAGCTTTATAAACCGGTTTATCATCTTCCTGTCTTTTTCTCAAAAAAAGGTGCCTTCTTCTCCATCTTCCTACATTCAGACTACCCGGGGAAGAGTCTTCCACACTTGAAGCATTCACCAACTAGTGCTAAAGGGCCAATATTATTCGGCTTTTAGAAAGCTTTGTAGTGTTATTACTTGAAGTTCCATTTCCTATACGATTCACATTAATACTGCTATACTTTCGCCACTACTCATTTTCACACTACTAAAAAAACATGATTCCCAAATGTTCTACTATTTCTCAAAAATCAATGGGCCCCTTTTGGGGTGCCATTGACACACTAGAAGGTCAAAAAATTGACCGTATCCTGAATCCGCATTCTTAAACCCTAATGTACTAGTAACAAACTAAAACATCCATTTCTTTTAAGTTTATTTTTTGACTATCCAAATGGGGAAATTCAAAGTGTAATCATCCATTGACTTGCTACCTTGTTTAAGATTTTGTAGCCTTGGTTTCATAATACGCTAGGGAAAATATAAGGGAAAAACATTGCTCACAGATGCTTCTTTCATCTTTTCCCATGATACATTTTTTTATTTTTCCAACCTATTCTAGGTCAATTTTATTAATGCCACCATGTTGTAGCCCTACCCGAAATCAGGTTGCATCAATTTACACCCGTTTGTTTCCCTTGGAACTCCTTTAAAAACAAATTTTCTCCTCAACTGTGGTAACTAATTAGGAATTCTTCTTGATGAAGGCTTCCCTGAAACTTCGGTTTCTTTGGGTTTTCATTTCCTAGTTCCTAATGCCTCTAATCTTCCTCCACATGAGGCCTTCAAGCATTATGTGGCAGTACTCATATTGTTGTCCTTTTCAATAGAAGAAAAAGTCATCCTCTACCTCTTTAACATCTAGCATTGGATTTCATTTTCTCACAGTCTAGGGTTAATTTTTAATTCTAATTACCCATTAACACCCCACCTTTCCACCAATCAAACCAAACCCATCTAACTGACGTTTTCCCAAAACCCCCATCAGTCACTTGTCAATCATTGCTTGATTTTCGGGTCTAGATCTTCGCGATCGTACATCTTGTCTATTTTTTAGCACACCGTCGATTGGCTTATCAAAGAGGTGCCAAATTTTTACCAGAGTGAATTTGGCCCCTATACCACCTGATGTAGGTAACATGTGAGATTAAGTAGGATTTTTTATCGCAAACCTTTATTTCTGTGAAAATCCGTATGCGATCTTCAAATATTTAAATTGATTTTATGAATTCCTTTATATTTGACATCAAATTCAACAATTTTTATGAAATTTTAGAATTTAGGAGAAAAATTAGAGCAAAGATGTTTCAAAATTTAGATAATATTCAATAATGATCTTTGTTCAATGCCCTAGGATATACAAATAATAGCAGGTACAAAGCTTTAAAAAATAAAATATAAGAATTTTACAAAAATAGAAATCTAAAATTTGCAAAAATTAGAAATGCCTAAAAGTTAAGGACATGTAGAATATTAGAAGACAAATATAATGCCACAAATGATACTTAAAACAGAAGTGCCTATAAAAGATATAGCTAATATAAAAGTTACTAAAAAGCAAATTCGACTATTTAAGAGATTAAATGAAGGAATTTGCCTTAAAAATGGCATATCACAACACCAAAGGTATTGACTTCTTTAAGTTAACTTGTTTCCTTCGAAATAAGGTTTAGAAATCAAAAATCGCAACAACCTAATTTTGTCCCATTTTGCACATACTGTTTATGAATACTTCACCTTATCATTGTGTGAACAACAATGCTTCTAGAGTTTTGTTTCTATAATTTTCTTTTATTTTTCTAATCAAATCAAATATATTAAATATTACAATTCTAGTTTTTATTTCAACTTTGCTATTCCACTTTGTAGACAATATCAAAAGCCCCAATATATATATCCCATAATTATAATTCTATGGCTGAAATATCGAGCTTGACTAATTTTCTTGTAAACTTAAATATCCTTCAACCATTACCATCTCTTATAACACACACCACACCGACCACCCACCCCATTTAAACTAAATATCCTTCGACCCATCAATATCGCTTATTGTTTTTTTTGGAATTTCCTTTTGTTGAATAGTTGTCGGGTGAGCTTTGCTTGCACGCTTCTATTATGGAATTAGAGCACGTTTTGATATTAGCCGAAGTAAAGCTCCTTGCCAATTGGCATATTGACTTCTAGAAAAGCTCTTCAACATAAGAGCTTATAACTGAAATTTACCACGCTATAATAACTATTTATATCTTAGGTGTTAAACTTGTGCAATCCATCAATAAATTAAAGTGGTAAATATGAAATTATATAAATTCACTATTTTTTTTTTAATTTTCCTTTCCCTCCCTTGCCCATTTGGTGTAATACTTATGAAGAAACTTTGAAAGAAAAGTAGATAACATCTATTGTTAACCGGAGGTTGTGTTTGGAAAAAAATCAAGCAAGAAAGATAATTATACAAAATAAATGTAGTTGTAATATAATAAGGGATAAGTTGAACATGAAATCAAATAGAAATTATAGTATAACCCACAAATACAAAATTGCTACCGTAACTGGCTCCTCTTTAGATTGTTTTAAGGGAGTGTTGATGGACATGGTGGTTAGCACACCCATGCAAGTGGGTGTGCTAAAGATGGTGAGGAGCAAATTTCCACTGAATGATACATGGCATCTATAAGCTCATGCTAATCCCATGCTAATTCATGTTTTAGGGGTTTTACAGTATTCTTTTAGTTTTTAATTCATCTTATCACACATTACAACTTTAGACATGTTTTAAGATAGCCTTTGCCACTTTCTTTGATTTCTTAGATCGAACATCAATTGATCTTGTTTGTTCATGTTAACTCACTGCATCAATTGGTATCAAAGTGAAAATTCTTGCATGATATTAGGAGACAACAATTTAGTAGGCAGCCATGTTCTGGATGTTGCTTGGGATGTGGAAGCTTTGCAAACCGAAGTGTAGGTGATAAGATCACATTATACTTATATTTCTTTTGGACTTATATTAAATTTATTTCAATATTATAAGAAAAATATAAAGAAATGATATTTAATGGGTGTTTATTGTGAAAATTCAGGTTTTGAGGACCCAAAAGTAAATTACAAGTTAATTGGAGGAGTTTTTCACAAAATTGAAGAAGCGAGCGGAGGATTGCATGGAAGGCCGCTGGCTTTAGGCCGGCCTACATTCAAGGCCGCCGGCCTATATTAAACCGGCCTCAAAAAGCATTAAAGCCGTCGGCCTTAAGCCGGCCTACATTCAAGGCCGCCAGCCTTGAGCCGACCTTCATTACTCCCCGGATATCCATTGCGAAAATCTCTCCAAAATCGTATCTTAATTAATTTGCTGACTCAACTCCTCATCAGATCAACCTTATCCTCCTCCTCTTTAGATCTATAAATAGGCCCTTGTGTGAACCTTGGAGGCATCCCCTTTTGTTTTGATCCTTTTGTTTAGCATCCTTTGTTTTTCTTTTGAATCATTAGAATTCCCTTAGGAACTTTAGGTTTTTACATTCTCTTTAATTCCTTTACATTTCATGTTATTCCAAATTTTAGTTTGAAGAAGGAATGTTATTTTGCTAAAGTTTGCTTTCAATTGAAGAATTCGAGGAATCATTTTGGAAGATTGAAGTTCTATAAATTTTCTTGAAGATTATAGCAATTGTTTCATTTACTTTATTTTCTTTTATGCCATTTATTAGTTTATTCTTGTTGTTCAATATGAATTCCATTGCACCTATTTATTTCAATGTTTTTATGCAATTCATACTATAATGTTCTAAATCATCCTTGTGGGAAACATGATGAAGCCATAATTCAAACTAAAATGATCATTGTATTCATGTTATAGGACATATAGATATACGGAATTTTCATATAAGAAGTCTTGCTATGAATTGTGTTTTGTAATTGAAATCAATGCATAGGAATGTAAATGACTCGAAAGAGAAATTTAGGTTTTATCAGAAATTCCTAAGTAAGATTTAATAATTCATGCGGAAGCAGCGTTATTGAATTTATTAGAAATTGACCTAAGTGTTTCATGCAATATTTTTATTAAATTTTTCACTAAGGGATTAGGAGAAATTATTTTAAAGATATTACGCAATCATATAATTGGGAAATTTATGATTGTGAATTAGAATCCTCCATTGATTTAAATTAGTGGGAGTTATTAAATCAAATTGGGGTTATGATACTTTAAAACTTGATAAAGGATTAAGGTTTTGTTAATTTCTTGTGAAAATCCATATAGCTATGAGTTATTATAACATGAAGGCAATATGATTAGTAGAATTAGGGCAGATTCTATTTCCCACCATCAATTCATCATTTTTCAAACACAATTCTCTTTTTGAGCATTTAGTATAATTCATTCAATTCTCATCAAATATCATTGCCTAAATAATAGTAGAAATTGATATAGGTCTATTACTTAATCAATCTTCGTGGTTCGACACTCTTCTCTCACTATATTACTTGATCCGATCCAGTACACTTGCCGGTATTTATTCACGCTCATTTTATATCTCTTTTTGCGTGGATCAAGTTTTTGGCGCCGTTGCCGGGGATTGATTAATATTAGACCATCTTCAGATTCTATTGTTAATTTAGGCGCAATTATTTTGTTATTTAATTTAATTTTATTTTTTTTCATTGTGTGATCGTTTCCTGTTCTCTTTGAGGTTCTTTTTATGCGCAAGAGTAGAAGTGCTGAACTTCTACCAATTAATCTTAAGATATAACACACCTTGCGACAACTTAGAAAAGAGCAGAGAAGAAAGGAAGAAGAGAACATGGCAGATGAGAACAACAATCGGATTTAGGGTGTTGGTAGAGCACTTCGGGAATACACGATACTTGTTGTTTTAGGTCCTGCAATAAGAACACCGATAATTCAGGCTAACAATTTTGAGTTAAAACCAGCACTCGTTCAAATGGTTCAATCAAATCAATTTGGAGGATATCCAAATGAGAGTCCTGATGAGCATATTGCAATATTTCTTCAATATTGTAATATAGTGAAAATGAATAATGTATCTGATGATGTAATTAGGCTACAACTTTTTCCGTTTTCACTTAGAGAAAAAGCTAGGGCTTGGTACAATTCATTGCCACAAGACTCTGTAACCACTTGGGTTGATCTCTCATCTAAATTTTTAAGGAGATTTTTTCCACCAGCTAGAACTGCTAGGTTAAGAAATGACATCACAAACTTCACTAAGTTTAGTGGTGAATCACTTTATGAAGCATGGGAAAGATTCAAGGAGGCAATTAGAAAATGCCCCCATCATGGATTACCAGATAATCTCCTTATTGAGATATTCTATCTTAGTTTAGATGACACATTGAGATCTCTGGTAGATGCTGCTTCTGGTGGTGCACTAATGAGTAAGACATATGATGAGGCTAGTGCTTTGATAGATGAAATGGCCTCTAGTGCACATAATTGGCAACATGAAAGAGGTAAGTCTAGAGTGGCATCTGTCAATGACATGGACACCTTAACAGCTCAGATTTCTGCTCTTACCGCCCAGGTAAGTAAACTCACCTCTACACCTTCATTTAATGTTAATCAAATTTCTTGTTGTGAGTTATGCTCAGGACCACACTCAACTCTTGAGTGCCCATCTGGAAACTTTTCCTCCTCATCCCATGGAGAGCAAGTAAATTTTGTTAATAATTTCCAAAGAGGAAATCAAGGACCTTATTCAAACACCTACAATCCAGGGTGGCGTAATCATCCAAATTTCTCATGGAGAAATGATAACAACGCACTTAAACCCCTTGGATTTCAAAAGCAAGGTCCTAATCATAATACTCCCCATCAACAATATCCTAATCATAATACCTCTTCTCAGCAAGGTCAGTCTAAAATGGAAGAACTCATGATAAGTTATATGCAAAAGACTGACACAATGTTGCAAAATCAACAAGCCACCATTAGGAATCTTGAAAATCAGCTTAGTCAAATGTCTCAACAGTTGAGTAATAGACCATTTAGGTCTTTACCTAGCAATACTGAGCAGAATCCTAAGGGCGTAAATGCTATTATGCTAAGAAGTGGTAAGGAATTAGTTGATAAGAAACTTGAGGAAGAGGAGGTTAACCTAAAGAAAGATAAAGGGAAACAAAAGGAAGAGGAACCAAAGCAAAATTCACCAAAAGTGAAAGCATATGTTCCTCCTATTCCTTTCCCAGGAAGGCTGAAGCAACAACAATTGGATTCACAATTTGCTAAATTTTTAAAAGTCTTTAAAAAATTGCAAATTAACATTCCTTTTGCAGAAGCACTTCAGCAGATGCCGTCATATGCTAGGTTCATGAAGGATTTACTTACAAAGAAGAGGAAGATTGAAGGGAATGAACCGGTGATGCTTACAGGGGAATGTTCAATGATCTTACAGAATGATGTACCTAATTTGCCAAGAAAACAAAGAGATTAGGGGAGTTTTACTGTTCCTTGCACCATAGGCAATTTTCATTTTGATAAAGTACTTATAGATTCTAGTGCAAATATAAATTTAATGCCTCTGTCCATTTTCAGAAAACTAGGACTTGGAGAATGTAAGGAGACGCACGTCACCATACAACTTGCGGATAGAAGTGTCAAGTACCCAAAGGGTATAGTGGAGAATGTCCTAGTAAAAGTGGACAAATTCATCTTTCCAGTTGACTTTATAGTCTTGGAAATGGAAGAAGATAGAGAGGTACCCATGATCTTAGGAAGACCATTCCTGGCAACAGGTAAGGCATTGATTGATGTGGAACAAGGTAAGCTTACTTTGAGAGTTATTGATGAACAAGTTACGTTTAATGTGTATGAAGCTACAAAGAAATTTGATGACTGTAAATCCTGTTACACTATTAATAGTGTTGATGAGCTTTCCTCTGAGTTCATGGAAGAGAATGCAGATGTGGACACGATGGAGTCAGTTCTTAGGGATTTAGATGATTGGAGTGATGATGAGGATAAACCCCAAGAAGAACATGCTAAACAAGTTTATGAATTCAAAACTCGACACTATGAGGAGTTGGGGACCACTGAGAAGAAACCGATGCCGTCATTGACACAGCCCCCGGTGCTTGAACTTAAACCTTTGCCTGGTCATTTAAAGTATGCTTATCTTGGAACAAATGTTACTTTTCCAATAATCATTTCTTCTTCTTTGACAGGTGATCAAGAGCAACAACTTTTGGATGTTCTAAGAGAACATAAGGAAGCTATCGAGTGGACCATTGCTGATATTAAGGGAATTAGCCCTTCAATTTGTACTCATAGGATATTTCTTGAAGCTGAGTGTAAACCTACAGTACAACCACAAAGAAGACTTAACCCAACTCTTAAGGAAGTTGTAAAAAAAGAAGTGGTTAAATTGTTAGATGCAGGTATTATTTTTCCAATTTCTGATAGTAAATGGGTTAGTCCTGTCCAAGTTATACCAAAAAAAGGTGGTATGACTGTAGTACAAAATGAGGCTAATGAATTAATTCCCACTCGCACTGTAACTGGTTGGAGAGTCTGTATAGACTATAGAAAACTGAATGATGCTACCCGCAAAGATCATTTCCCCCTCCCTTTTATAAATTAGATGTTAGAAAAACTTGCAGGGCATGATTATTACTGCTTTTTAGATGGTTATTCTGGTTACAATCAAATCCATATAGCACTTGAGGACCAGGAGAAAACCACCTTTACTTGTCCCTATGGCACATTTGCTTTTAGGAGAATGCCCTTTGGTCTTTGTAATGCACTCGCTACATTTCAAAGATGCATGATGTCCATATTTTCTGACATGATAGAAAATTTTATTGAAATATTCATGGATGATTTTTCTGTTTTTGGGAAGTCATTCGAAACATGTTTGACAAATTTAGGATGTGTGCTTAAGAGATGCAAGGAAACTAATCTGCTTCTTAATTGGGAAAAATGCCATTTCATGATAAGAGGGGGAATAGTCTTAGGGCACAAAGTATTTAAGCAGGGAATTGAGGTTGACAGGGCAAAAGTAGAGGTGATAGAGAAGCTACCACCACCTACTACAGTGAAAGGAATCGGAAGCTTCTTGGGACATGCTGGCTTCTACAAGAGATTTATCAAGGACTTCTCTAAAATCTCAAGACCTCTTTGTAATTTACTAGAAAAAGATTCTGCCTTTATTTTTTATGATAATTGTTTGCAGGCATTTAATCTATTAAAGGAGAAGCTCACTACTGCATCAGTGATTGTTGCACCTAATTGGGAGCTTCCCTTCGAGTTGATGTGCGATGCCAACGACTATGCTGTAGGAGCGGTACTTGGGCAAAGGAAAGATAAGTCATTTCATGTAATATACTATGCGAGTAGAACCTTAAATGAGGCCCAAAGGAATTATGCCACAACTGAAAAAGAACTTTTAGCAGTCATATTTGCATGCGATAAATTCCGGCCTTACCTAATAGGTTCTAAAATCATAGTATATACTGACCATGCTGCCCTTAAGTATTTATTTGCTAAAGCTGATGCTAAACCTAGGTTAATTAGATGGATTCTACTATTGCAAGAATTTAAGCTGGAAATTAAAGATAAGAAGGGAACTGAAAATGTGGTGGCTGATCATTTATCCCGTCTGGAATCGAATTGTTTTGATTCACCTATTAATGAAAAGTTCCCTGATGAACAATTGCATGTAGTAGAAGTTCAAAGATTACCTTGGTATGCTGATATTGTTAATTATTTGGTTAGCAAAATCACTCCATATAGTTTATCCTACCAACAGAAAAAGAAATTTTTACATGATGTGAAGTTTTATTTTTGGGATGAACCATATCTCTTTAAAAATTGTGCCGACCAAATAATTAGACGATGCATACCTGAAAGTGAACAGCTTAGCATTATACAGCATTGTCATTCTAGAGAGGTAGGAGGTCACTTTGGTATGGAAAAAACGGCAGCAAAAATTTTATCTTGCGGATTTTATTGGCCCAGTTTGTTTCATGATTGCAGGAACTTCATTATGACTTGTGCTCAATGCCAAAGGACTGGCAATATTTCAAGAAGACATGAATTACCACAAAATAATATACTTGTAATTGAACTTTTTGACGTTTGGGGAATCGACTTTATGGGTCCTTTTCCCTCATCTTTTTCAAACAAATATATTCTTTTAGCTGTTGATTATGTTTCGAAATGGGTAGAGGCAGTTGCTCTACAAACTAATGACAGTAGGGTTGTCATTAAATTTTTGAAAAAGAATATATTTTCAAGATTTGGGGTACCTAGAGCTATAATAAGTAATGGGGGAACACATTTTTGTAACAGGCAATTTGAGAAATTATTAATAAAATATGGAGTTACTCACAAAATTGCCACCCCTTATCATGTGTGGACAGGTTGAGGTATCCAATAGGGAAATTAAGCAAATCTTAGAGAAAACTGTCAATGCATCCCGAAAGGATTGGTCTTTAAAACTTGATGATGCATTGTGGGCTTATAGAACAGCTTTTAAAACACCTATTGGAATGTCCCCCTACAAGATTGTTTATGGTAAATCATGTCACCTACCTGTAGAGCTTGAGCACAAGGCATACTGGGCCATAAAATACCTTAACTTTGAGTTGCAAGCTGCAGGTGAAAAGAGGTTGCTCCAATTGAATCAAATGGCCGAGATGAGAGAGGAAGCATATGAAAATGCGAGAATTTATAAGGAGAGAGCAAAGCGATGGCATGATAAGAACATCCTACAGCGAGAGTTCTTGCCTGGTCAAAGAGTTTTATTGTACAACTCTCGATTGAAGCTGTTCCCAGGTAAGTTGAAATCACGATGGTCTGGACCTTTTGAAATTGTTAATGTGTTTCCTTATGGTGCAGTTGAGTTGAAAGCAGAAGACAACCGTACTTTCAAGGTAAACGGTTATCTTCTCAAACATTACTATGAAGGGGAACATGTTGATAGAAATGCCACAACTGTGGATTGAAGAGATTCGAGAACTTGAACCGGAAAAGTCGGGCTAGCGACTATAAACTAAGCGCTTCATGGGAGGCAGCCCATGCTCAATAAGTATATACACTAGTGTTTTAATTTCGTTAAAAAAAAAAAATCTAATTCAAGGCTGGATAAGAGCCGCTAGTGCATTCAAGATACTCCAAGGATGACAGACATTTTGGGAGGAATTTTCTTCCTGATGAACAATTTTACACCAGGGAAGTACCAGTATTTCAATTTTTGCATTGACATTTTTTTTCCTTAATTTTGTGATATATTAGGAAAAATGAGGACATTGTCCAATTTAAGTGTGGGGAAGGGATTATAAATGTAGAAGTATAATGATTGCACACATCATGAGCTTACAAATCCTATGCTTTATTTATGTCCTTAAGTGTTTATCATCAATGAAATCCTGAAATTGACTTAGATTGGTGCCCTACTCGCCAACTGTTGTGATTAGTTTACATAGTTAAAATTTAATAGTAAAATCTCTAGATAACGGGGTTTACCCTATGTTTAGCCTTTGAACTTGAGATTGAGTCCTTAAGTTGAAAAAACAAGCAAGTTTACTTCAAGGAAAAATTGGTTGGGATAAATCTCTCTTGAAATTTCTTTAAGAATACCTTAACACCTAGTGAAAGAGGTAAAGGAAATATTTTACTTAGTGATCCCTTAATAATAATAATAATAATAAAAGAGCCTTTACTCCAATAACTCAGGAAAGTGAGTTAAGAGTATCCAATCTTAAATATTAGTATGAGGAAGAGTTCGTAGGGGTCCCTTTAAAACCTGGTCACTTAGGCGATGAGCCCAGGATGTGCCAACTCAATGAACTCACAATAACGAGAAGGGCGGAAAGGCAAAAAATTTAGTACCTTAATGAAAGCCAGGTTAACATGGGCGAGCTTTGGTCCCTCAGAAGAGTGAAGTCTCACTCCGCTGTCAATTAAGGCAAATAAAAAAAAAAAGAGGGAGAAATTCTAGGTAAAAATGGATACCATATGCTTTCACTTCTAGTTATCTTGTTTAGAGAAGTAAAATTGAGGAAGATTATACTTGCTAATAACCAATGAAGTTTAAATGAATGTTTTTCCTTAGGGACTAAGTATTGTTTTTTTATTGTTAAACACTGGGATTAAAAATCTGTTGTATTTAGATTAACTACTAAATTTCAACTAGATATACTAATTACAAATTTCAGTATGGTCAGAACAATGGGCACCAGAAGTTCAATGATGGATTTCTCTTGTTTAAATCAATTATTTTGCTTGAGGACAAGAAAAAGTTCAAGTGTGGGGATGTTGATAAGATCACATTATACTTATATTTTCTTTTGGAATTATATTAAATTTATTTCAATATTATAAGAAAATATAAAGAAATGATATTTAATGGTGTTTATTATGAAAATTCGGGTTTTGAGGACCCAAAAGTAAATTACAAGTTAATTGGAGGAGTTTTTCACAAAATTGAAGAAGCGAGCGGAGGATTGCACGGAAGGCCGCTGGCCTTAGGCCGGCCTTGAGCCGGCCTATATTAAACCGGCCTGAAAAAGCATTAAAGCCGCCGGCCTTAAAGCCGGCCTTGAGCCGACCTTCATTACTTCCCGGATATCCATTGCGAAAATCTCTCCAAAATCGTATCTTAATTAATTTGCTGACTCAACTCCTCATCAGATCAACCTTATCCTCCTCCTCTTTGGATCTATAAATAGGCCCCTTGTGTGAACCTTGGAGGCATCCCCTTTTGTTTTGATCCTTTTGTTTAGCATCCTTTGTTTTTCTTTTGAATCATTAGAATTCCCTTAGGAACTTTAGGATTTTACATTCTCTTTAATTCCTTTACATTTCATGTTATTCCAAATTTTAGTTTGAAGAAGGAATGTTATTTTGCTAAAGTTTGCTTTCAATTGAAGAATTCAAGGAATCATTTTGGAAGATTGAAGTTCTACAAGTTTTCTTGAAGATTATAGCAATTGTTTCATTTACTTTATTTTCTTTTATGCCATTTATTAGTTTATTCTTGTTGTTCAATATGAATTCCATTGCACCTATTTATTTCAATTGTTTTTATGCAATTCATACTATAATGTTCTAAATCATCCTTGTGGGAAACATGATGAAGCCATAATTCAAACCAAAATGATCATTGTATTCATGTTATAGGACATATAAATATACGGAATTTTCATATAAGAAGTCTTGCTATGAATTGTGTTTTGTAATTGAAATCAATGCATAGGAATGTAAATGACTCGAAAGAGAAATTTAGGTTTTATCAGGAATTCCTAAGTAAGATTTAATAATTCATGCGGAAGCAGCGTTATTGAATTTTATTAGAAATTGACCTAAGTGTTTCATGCAATATTTTTTTAAAATTTTTCACTAAGGGATTAGGAGAAATTATTTTAAAGATATTAGGCAATCATATAATTGGGAAATTTATGATTGTGAATTAGAATCCTCTATTGATTTAAATTAGTGGGAGCTATTAAATCAAATTGGGGTTATGATACTTTAAAACTTGATAAAGGATTAAGGTTTTGTTAATTTCTTGTGAAAATCCATATAGCTATGAGTTATTATAACATGAAGGCAATATGATTAGTAGAATTAGGGTGGATTCTATTTCCCACCATCAATTCATCATTTTTCAAACACAATTCTCTTTTTGAGCATTTAGTATAATTCATTCAATTCTCATCAAATATCATTGCCTAAATAATAGTAGAAATTGATATAGGTCTATTACTTGATCAATCTTCGTGGTTCGACACTCTTCTCTCACTATATTACTTGATCCGATCCGGTACACTTGCCGGTATTTATTCATGCTCATTTTATATCTCTTTTTGCGTGGATCAGTAGGCTTAAAAGGCAGTATTAAATAACATAGGTAAGAGATTCAAGCATTTAGAGCAACACTTTGATGAATTGATTGAGCATTTAGATGCAATGGGATTCGATGCCTGATGGAGATCATGCTAAGAGGATTGGCCTAAGGATGATCAAGATCAAGCTAGGAGGATGGAAACAAGAAGCATGATCCTACTTGAAGTGTAGATCACAGACATGGAAGTCGAGGAAAAGATTTAAGGCCGACAGCTACAAAACCAATGAAGGTCGCCAGTCTTGGCGGTGTAAGCCGTTAGCCTAAATGGAGAGCATGGAAAAGAAGGTCGCTGGCTTAAGTGGCCGGCATAGACCAAGTGAAAGCCGACTTGGTTGTTTTCTAAAGTTGCCAGCTTTAGTGCTGGCTTAGTCAAAATTATAAGCTGGCTTTGTGATATTTTAGGTCATTGGTGTTGATTGTTTTTCCTTATTCGAATTAGGTTTTTTTATGTTGTTTTGTTTACTCATTCTTGTGGGACTATAAATAGTTGCCATATACTCATTGTAAAAAGAATTAAGAAGGTTTATTCATAATTTTGAGAGGATTTTTCTTTGGTTCTTGAAAGAACTATCGAACTTATTGGGTTTTGAATCCATGTCGTTCAATCCAACTTGTCAATCAATCCTTCTATAATCAATTGTGGCATTAACAGTTATACCAAGGTTCTTATGTCATATATAGACAACAAGTCGCAGTTTTTATCGTTCTTGATCGATTTGTAGGTTGTGATGATTATCAAATCTAGGTTTTTGGGTTTCATCACAAGTTGGCAAGATTCGTATCATTTTGGTATTAGAGTATAATCAGGTTTATTAGGATCACCTATCTTGTTATTTTAATTACTTGTTCTTAGATCTAGGGTTTGGATAAAAAAATTTGTTCTTTGAATTCAATCTACAAGTAGATTTCAATTCGATTGTTGTCGTTGTTTGAAAGGAATAGTACAAACTTCCTTTTTCAAGAATAAAAAAAAAAAAGAAAATCATATAAAAAAATTGGTCTCATGAAAATTGTTGAAGTTCAAGTTTGTGGTGATTCTTGTTAAAATTCTTAGTTTTAAATGAATCTTGTCAAATCGTCTATGAAACTGCTATCTAAAATGTTGGGTAGATTTTTGTAGGAACAACTTCAATTGGATTGTTAGTTCCAAAAGAATCAAAAAGAGGAATTTTTGAGTGGGTAAAGATTGGTGAGAATAGTAGAGCGATTTAAGTGAAAACACGTGAGTGAGTGAAATTATGAGATTTTTATTTTATTACTCCTAACATTGTCTCGTGTAGCACTATGTTGAATAGAAATTCTCCTAAAAGTGTGATGGGAAGAATTGACACAAAATTGATCATGGAAACTCTAACTACTGAAATGAGAAGAATGTTTAAAGCAGGGATGGATCAATTTCATAAGCAAATGGAGCAGAACTTTGAGTAGTCACAAATTACTTCTGCAAGGTGTAGGAGGGATAAAATGCTGAGAAAGGTAGTGCATATAGAGGAAGATGAATGGGCTAAGGAAAGATTTGTAGATGAATCTGATTAGGATCCATTTGTAGGTTATAGGCAGAATGTAGGGAGAAATAAAGGAGCTGGGAATGAGGAAGATAACAACTTGGGGAATATAGAGACGAAAATCCATTCCTTCTAGGAGAAGAATGACCCCAAGGTGTATCTAGAGTGGGAGAAGAAGGTGGAGTTGATATTTTAGTGCCACAATTATTTTAAAGCTAAGAAAGTAAAGCTTGTTGCCATTGAGTTTTCTAATTATGCAATTGTTTGGTTGGATTAGCTGTTATTGAATAGAAGGAGAAATAGCGAATAACCAATAGGGACATGAGAGGAGATGAAGAGGATCATGAGGAAGTAGTTTGTGCCTACATACTATTATAGGGAATTGTACAACAAATTATAAATCCTTAAGCAAGGAAATTGTAGTGTGGAGGAATATCATAAGGAGATGGAGGTTATCATGATTAGGGCTAATATTGAGGAAGACCAAGAGGTGACTATGGCTAGGTTCTTAGCTGGATTAAATAAGGAGATTCAAAATGTAGTAGAGTTACATCATTATATCAAATTGAAGGATATGGTGCATATAGCTATTAAGGTTAAGAAGCAACTTAAGTAGAAGAGTAGTAGCACCACACGTGCCATATTGAGTTCGTCTAATTGGAGAGCTGAAATACAGGAGAAGGAGGAGAAACAACCCTACTCTAAACCAATGCTAGTATAAAAATCAAAATTGGCATCTCATGAGACTAAACGTAAATCCCTAGGAATCGTGATATTAAATGCTTTAAATGTTAGGGCAAGGGTCACATAGCTAATCAATGTGCAAATCGAAGAGTTATGGTGATGAGGGATAATAGAGAGATTAAGACGGACAATGAATCAAATGATGATTCTATGCTACCATTGGAGGATGATGATGATGGGAAGGAATACACTGTTCAAGGGGAGTTATTGGTAGCCACGAGGGATTTAAGCGTGCAGACAAAAGGAGAGAAAAATGTGTAATGGGAGAATATCTTTCATATTAGATGCTTAGTTCAAAACAAGGTGTATAGTGCGATTATAGATGGCAGGAGTTGTACAAATGTTGCTATCACAACAATGGTGGAGAAATTGGGGCTTCCCATAAGTAAGCATCCTCACCCTTATAAATTGCAATGGCTAAATGATAATGGTGAAGTGAGAGTGACAAAATAGGTGTTGGTTTCTTTTAACATTGGAAAGTGTGGGGATGAGATTTTGTGTCATGTAGTTATAATGCAAGCTACACACTTATTATTATAGAGGCCATAGCAATTTGATAAGCAGGTGAAGCATGACGGATTCACTAACAAGTATTCTTTTATACATGACCAGAGACTTGTTACTCTTTGTCCTTTGTTACCCAGTGTGGTTTATGAAGATCAAGCGAGGTTATAGAACTAGAGTGAACAAAAGAGAGTTAGTGAAAAAAAAAAAAAAACCGAGCTCTATTATAGAAGAAAAAGAGAGAGAGTATGAGCTAAAGGAAAGAGAAAAGAGAGGAAAAAAATTGAGTGATGAGAGAAAAGCAGAGTGGAAAGAAAATTATTATGTAAGTTAATCCATTGCATTTAAATTCTTTACCTGTATCTAAACATGTTAATAGTAGGAGGAAAGTTGGATTTGTGAGATAAGTTCACGACAAGGCCAAGCTCAATATTGAGCGACAAACGGAGCAATATGCAAAGCAAGCCAACAAAGGGCACCATCAAATACTCTTTGAGCCCGGAGATTGGGTTTCGGTGCACATGCACCAAGAGCAATTCCCAGCATAGAGGCAATCAAAGCGGTGAGGTGAGGGTCCATTCTGAGTCCCCAAGTGCATCAATGACATGCTTACAAATTGGAATTGCTAGGTAAGTATCAAGTTAATGTTAATTTTAATGTTATTGATTTAAGTCTTTATGATGCAGGTGACAATTTGAGGACAAATCCTTTTCAAGAAGAAGAGAATGATGAAGATCATGTTAGGAGGATTGGTCTAAGGATGATCAAGATCAAGCTAGGAGCATGGAACCAAGGAGCACGGTCTTACTTGTAGTGCAGATCATAGACATGGCAATTGAGGAAGAGATTTAAGGCCAACAACTTCAAAACCATTGAAGGTCGTTGGCCTTAGTGGTATAAGTCGTTGGCCTAGATGGCCAGTGTGGAAAAGAAGGTCGCTTACCTAAGTGGCTAGCATAGACCAAGTGGAAGCTGACTTGATTGTTTTCTAAAGCCGCTTGCCAGCTTAGTTAAAATTATAGGTTGACTTTGTGATAATTTAGGTCGCCGACGTTGATTATTTACTCATTCTTATAGGACAAAATAGTTGCCATATACTCATTGTAAAAACAATTAAGAAAGTTTATTCATAATTTTGAGAGAGGATTTCTCTTTGGTTTTTAAAAGAACTATTGAACTTATCAGGTTTTGAATCCATGGCATTCAATTCAACTTATTAATCGATCCTTCCATAATCAATTGTAGCGTTAACACTTATACCAAGGTTCTTATCTCATCTATAGACAATGAGTCGTGGTTTCCATCATTCTTGATAGATTTATAGGTTATGAGGATTATCAAATCTAGGTTATTGGGTTTCGTCACTAGTTGGTGGGGTTTACATCAATGCCAGTAGAGATAGGAATGGTGATGGGATGTGACTTAAGGTAGAGCATGCACGTGATGATCCTATTGTCAGACCTATAGTTGCAAATGATGGGTTATAGATGTATAAGGATGATTCAGAAGAGGAAGACCATATTTCATTTGAAGAGAAGCAACCACATAGAAGAGGTGGTGATGGTGGTAGATATAAGAGGAACAATTGTGGGGTTAACTATGGAGACAATGGGGAATTTAAGTTGAAGGTTGACATTCCTAATTTTAATGGGAATTTAAATATTGAAGATTTTATAGATTAGATTGTTGAAATAGATAGATTTTTCGAATATATGAAAATTCTTAAGGGAAAGAGAGTGAAATTAATAACATGTAGATTGAAAGGAGGTGCATCAGCTTGGTGGGAGAGGCTCTAGAGTAGGTAGTGTCGTGAGGATAAATAACTAATGAGAACATGATATAGAATGAAACAATTGTTGTAGTGGGATTTCCTACCTCTCGATTATGCGTAGATCCTTTTTTAAACAATATCAAAGGCATCACTAGGGGCAAAAGACTATACATGAATATATCGCAAATTTCATGTAGTTGGCAAAGAGAAATGACCTAAGGGAGAGTGAAGGTTAATAGGTGGTCGGATATTTAGATGGTTTGAAACTACAAGTTAGGAACAAAATTAGGGTACATGTTTTGTGTATTTTAAATGAGGCTAAAAACTTGGCTCTTAAGGCCAAATGGATGTTATAGGAGAAGAATAGTAAATTTAATAGTGGTAATAGTAGATTCGGGGCTGAAAATTTGAATGAACCCATGATTAAGAAGGATAAGACTATCTTGGAGATGCAAGGAGGAGTTAGTGATAATAAAAAAGAGAAAACATCAGGCAAGAAACCAATTGAGATATAGGACACACAAAGACAGAATAACCTTTATGCGAAGCCCATATTAGGGAAGTGTTATCGTTGTAATTTATAAAGACCATCAATCTAATGAGTGTCTTAACAAAGAGGGGTTAACTTAGTAGAGAGGGATGAAGAGGATGAAATTTGCTGTAAGCTTGATGGGGGTGATGAGTATTATGAGAATGTAGATGAATATGATAACATGCCTATGTGATTAGGAAGCTAATGCTGACATTGAAGTGGGAGGATAAGACTCAGTGGCATCAATTGTTCTGCACTAGTTACATAATTGATGGAAGGGTTTTTGAGCTAATAGTAGATAGAGGTAGTTATGAGAATATTATAGGTAGGGAGGTTGTACAATTGTTACAATTACTGATGAAGAAAAATCCTAACCTATATACCATTGGGTAGATCAAGGTAGCAGAGAAGATTGATGTTAGAGAGCACTGCAAAGTACCTTTCTCCATTGACAAATATCGAGATGGGGTGTATTGTGATATAATAGATATGGATGCTTGTTACTTGTTGTTTGGTAGGCTTTGGTAGTATGATGTCAATGCCTAGCACGCAGGTAGGAAGAATATGTATAGATTGGAAAAGAATGGAGTGAAGTTTACACTCTTGCCTTTGAAGTTGCCTATGAAGTTAGTGAATGATTCTAAACCTTCTAAGGTGGAGGGGCATTCTTTCTTCATAAGTAAGGAATCCAAGACTGTAGATGCCTCAAGTATGAAATAGGTACTAACATACAGCCGAGGTGCGAGGGAAAATAGGACAAACCAATGCCAAGTACAAAAAGTAGCAGATAAACATCGTAAGAAGAAGTTGTTCTCCACTGGCAAATTTCCATTAGATTCTATAAAATTTGATCTGTAATTTTTTCCCACCCTAGTATTCATAGTTAGCACTACTGAGTTTTAATGGCTCTACTTTAGTTCTTTTCCTATTAGACTTCCCTTATCTGCATTGGCTTTGTGCGTCAGAAGAAATTCTTCTGAGAATCTCATATATATTATGTACAAATAAAAAAAAAAAGGGGTTACAGAAGGAATTAATCCATGCTGTATTATACTGGACGACAGTAAGGGTAAATGGTATAAAATGTCTGAGCAGCAGTCATTAAAAAGAGAAAAATCGCTGCTAGAAGAGACAGGAATGTCCATGGACTGCTGAAATGCTCGCGGATCAGGTTTCCCCATCAGACATGCGTAGTATACTCTGCAGAAATCATAAACATCCTTCATTTGAACCGACAAGTAACATTGATCCAAATAATACACAATCTCCCGACAGAGCCTGTTTAACAGGTTTGCCACGGTCTTTTCACTGCCCAGGACATGATTTATGATTCCATGGCTGTGTAGTATCTGAATATCTTTTACTGTATTCGTCAGGCTATCCAGGAACATGAAGTAATTCGTGAAGAACGGCTTTACATCTTGAACACTTTGTTCATAAGCCACGAAGTTCAGGAATAAAGGGACGGTATTGTCATCGATGGTCAAGGGAGGTATCTGCAGATTCCCGCGATTGAATTCAATGTCTAGTAAGCCAAAACCTTCCCTTTTTCGTAGTGCAACTCGAGTCTCTTGGAGTTCTGCAGCAGAATGGATTGGTTGCTTTTCCTGAACAAGAGATTGGTTAGGATCGGTTTGCAGCAGCTTCCATTTAATGTCCTTGTTTCTGAATGTTGTGAGGAAGGTGGAGATGAACACATCGAGCTGGACGTCATAATCCTTATTGGGATCCAGCTTTGCAACGGTATTTCTCGGGGTAGCAGAGGATCAAAGAAGGTGACGACGAGTTCCTGCAGTGGGGGTTCTTTGGCCGAGTTTGTCATCTGGTAAAGTTCATTGAGCAACGCAAACGGAAGTTGGTTTTCGAGCTTCAATAGATCACGTTGAAGTGTTCGTAGCATCCAGCGTGTGGTGAAGATGGGGTCCTCGATATCTTCTGTCAACACGAAAAAGTAATAACTAGGAAAACTAAGACATTAACATGATCTATTTCAACATAAGAAAAAGTACTAGGATTAAAAAAATCTTAAGACAGAACCATGAAGGATCTCAACAACTTTTGGTTCCCAGAAAGATTGGGGAATTCGCGTTCAGTATATTTCAAAGTTAACATCAGAAGTTGGCTCCAGTTAAAGCATGGATGGAGTTAATTGTTCCCTACGTCATGTTCAATGTCAAGATCCTGTTTAGTGTTTTTAGATGTCACAAAAAGAATTCTTTTTCTCTGCTTTATTTTTAAGATCTTTTATAGGTCTTTTAACGTTTTTTTTTTTAAGTTTTGTGAGTTTCAATAACACTATTAAACCCGACAAAAAGGGAAAAAAAAAACAGTATTGAACCAATTAAAAACTTAAAAAAAAAAGAAGAAAAAATATCTATTTTATAGGTTCCTACGGTATTTTATAAAAAAAACCCTAAAAAGTAAGTCTCGTGCTAGGTTACAGGTGTAATCCATGGTCTTACATATTATCACTTGGATATTACAAGGACAACATGGTATAAAACCTAACAGCTCAAATCTGTTTGTACTCTTGTAATTTTATTTCATGGAGAGTACTTAAATAATTCCGATTGTTGGACAATCAGTAGGTAACATGTATGTTAAAAAACCGAAGAATGATAAAAACAATGAAGTGGGGACCAAAACTCTTGTTTTTTTTTTTTTTTTTCCCTCTCACATGTCGCTTTATTGGAACCCGGTTCAATGAAAAGGGTCTAACCAAAGATTTTCCTTATTTTCATTATCATTTTGCTTTTGAAGCATGTGTATTGTGAAGTTCGTAGCAAGTTATATGCAACTTAACGAGAGAACAGAGTCAAATTTTACAAAATTCAACTCTTTAACACATCTGCTAGACCATGGAACATATAAGAGTTTACATCGAATACTGATAATATAATTTTGTTAGTTGATGGTGGAAAGCTATCCATTATATTGCTATCATATATTTAAATATTATTATTATTTGTTTATCACTTATAAATATATGTGATATATGATGAAAAAAACCTAATATAGATAATATAGACGAAATAACTCACTCAAACAATAGAAGAGAAATAACTCCCTTTTTTTCCTTTAATGGGATATATTATTTGACTAAAGGATTGCCTATTTATAGGCTTACAAATGTAACAAACCCAACTCAACATTATCTCCAATGAACTATGATTAGTGATAAGGAATCAATAATAAACTAGAAAGTGGATGAAGACTCAATAACAAATAAATAAAATATATTAACTATGCATAATACTCGATCAAATGAAATTTGATGTTGGTTTGTTCAATATTCCCCCTCAACATCAGCTTCTAGTCTATATGCCTTTTCAAGCTAATGACAGAAACCTTCGAACTTGTTGCCGCTCAAGCCTTTTGTGAGTACATATGCAACTTGATCCCTTGTCTTAACTAGCCTTAACTCCACTTCTTCTTCAAGAACTTTTTCCTTAATAAAATGATAATGTACTTCCACATGCTTAGTCCTTACATGAAACACTGGATTTTTTTGCTAAGCGTATTGCTAACCAATTGTCGCAATATAATGGAATCACATGCTCTACTGGCTGATGCAAATCCCTCAACAACCGCATAAGCCAAGTGCCCTCTTGAGCTACCATAGCTACTACTCGATACTCCACTTCTGTTGTTGACAAAGAGATAGTTGGTTGCCTCTTACTACACCAAGAAATTGCTCCAAACCCAAGCATAAACACAAACCTGGTAGTAGAACATTAAGTATCATGATTGCCTACATAGTTAACATCACAATAGCTAACTAGCTAGCAATCTCCACCTTTCTTATACATAATGCCATACCTAAGTGTACTCTTAATATATCTCAAAATCCTTTAAATTGCTTCCAAATGAAACTTCCTAAGATTTTGCATGTACTGACTCATCATACCAACTGCTTAAGAAATAAGAAATGTCAGGTCTTGTTAGAGTTAGGTAGATCAAAGTACCCAGCAATTGTTGATACATCATTGCATCTTCCAAGTCTTTCCCTTTATGAACACACATCTTATCGTTTAGCTCCATTGGTGTCGATATCGGTTAGCAATTGAGCATTCCAAACTTCTTCAACAAGTGTTTAGAATACTTCTATTAATAGAGTAAGATTCCATCTTCACTACAGCTAACCTCCAAACTAAGGAAGTGATTAAGTTGTCTAAGTTCTTTCATTAGGAAATAAATTGACAAATTCTCTTTTGTTCGAAGAATTTCTTCCTCACAATCTCTTGTAAGAATTAGATCATCTATGTACACTAGCATAATAGCTAGTTTGCTTCCATTAGCTTTAACAAACAAACTAGAATCCATCGATGCTATCAAATAACCATAATGAGTAAGAAATTCAGCAATCTTACCATACTAATATCTTGGTGCCTGTTTTAATCCATATAGCGCCTTTCGAAGCTTACACACAGACTCTAGATGTTCTAGACTCTAAAAGCCCATTGATTGACACATGTAGATCTCCTAATCCAATTCTCCATGCAAAAATGCATTCTTCACATCCATTTACCAAAGGTTCCAATCCTTGCTAGTTGCAAGTGTAAGTAGGACTTGAATAGTTATAAGGTTTGCCACTAGACTAAATGTATTATCATAGTCTAGTCTATACTATTGAGAAAACCCCTGAGCTACCAGGTGAGCTTCGTGCCTATTGATTGATCCATTTATATGACACTTTACCTTATAACCCATTTGCAAGAAATAGGTTTGACATCTTTTAGCTTTGACACAATCTCCCAAGTTTGATTTTGTTCTAATTCTGTAATTTTCTCCTCCATTACTTTAATCCACTTTGGATTCTAAGATGCTTCATCATATGTCTCTAGCTCTTTCTCTTTTACTTCTCCTATGATGGTAGCATTGGCATATTTAAGATTTAGCTTTCTAGTTCTTGTTAACCTTCTAAGCATAGTTGGTGCTAGCACTCCACTACACTCACCTTCTTTGCTTGGTTGTTGATACACACTAGTTTACTAAGGACTTTAAGTCATGTCTTCCTCGGCATTACCTTCATCGACTATACCATCAGCTTCATCTAAACTCAGATGGATTTGAGAGGATTCCAATGCCTCCTTAGAGGCATCCAAGTCTGGTGGTACTTCCTTATCTAAGGACCACCATAAAGAAGCTTCATCAAACACTACATTTTGGGATGTGTAGCACTTCCCAGTTACTGGATCACAACACTGCCATCCTTTCCTTTACAAAGATACACCTAACAACCTTCTTTTCCATCTTACTACATAAATGATCAAGCATAAATGTATAGCATACACAACTCAAAACTTTGAAATAACTTATAGTAAGCTTTGTGCTCCATAGCTTCTCAAAGGGTGAAAGGAAACTTAACCTTTATTGAGGAAGCTTATTGATAAAAAAATGCTACCGTCCTCATTGCTTCTGCCTAAAATCATCCAGGAACATTTTTAGCATGAAGCATACTCAACATACTTTAGCCAAGTGCTTGTTTTTCCTTTTTGTAGCACCATTTTGTTGCGGTGTGTTAGGATATGTAAACTGATGGTCTATCCTACACACTTAAAAGAATTTGAGAACTCATCTAAGGTGAATTCCCATTTGTTGTTGGTGCATAGACAACGAATCTTTCCATCGACCTTTGTTTCTGCTTCCTTCTTAAACTCTCTAAACTTTGAAATAGTCTCATATTTTTCCTTCATAAAGTAAACCCGCACATACCTTGAGAAGTCATCAATGAAGGTTACCATGTACTTCACCTCACCAATGGAAGCTTGCCTAACTGGCCCAAACACATTAGAGTGCATTAACTTTAATGGCTCATTTGCTTTAAATTTAGACTCTTTAAATGGCAATTGGTGTCCCTATTCATATTGACAACCTGTACACATAATGTCTGTTCTCACTTCAATTTGAGGAAGTCCCTTTAGCATTGTCTTATTCATCATCACATCAAGCTTGGAATAGTTAACATAACTTAGCCACATATGCAATAAATCAGCAATTTTGTTCCTCTATGCCTTGTTTACATATGTTATCTTTGCTAACAACACATATACTAACTCTAACCTTTATCCTTTCATCACCGGCTCATATATAATCTCAAGATCACAATATACCTTCACATCTCGTAGACCAAACAAGACAAAATGACTAGAAGATGTTAATTGTGCTACCGAAAGAAGATTCTTCTACATACTTGGGACATGATAGACATTTTGAAGTGATACCTCATCATCACTAGACTAGGGAGAGACAATTGTACTACTGATGTGAGTTATTGGTAACTTCAAGTTGTTTGTTGTCACTACCACACGACTTCCCTTGTAATATGACACATTATGTAGCTTTTCCACGTTACTTATCATGTCATTGAAGCAACTTGAGTCAACAATCCAATCTTTTTCATAGTTGATTCAATTAGATGTTATAGTTGTAAAAGCGAGGTCCTCTTCTTTCGCAATAAAGAATGCTTTAGCATCCAACTCCTCGACCTTAGAAGTAATAGCATTAATCTCCACGGCCTTTTCCTTTAACTTACAATCTCTCACCATATGTCCCTTCTTCTTGCAATTAAAGCACTACCCTTCAAACTTTTTGCCATGATTTTGACTCTTTAAGCCTCCCCCTCCATGAGCACTTCCTTCGCCTTGATGACCTCCTGTCTCGTCATTATTCTTTTTAGATCCACCAATACCATGCTGCTCAGAATTCCATTTGCCCTTATTGGCATAAAGTGCTTCCTCTTAACCCTTTGGTGAAGCTCATCCCATTTGCTTAGCTAAGGATTCTTGACTAGCTAGCAAGTTCTCAAATTCTATAAGCAATGGCTGAGTTTGCCATCATTGTATGGTAACAACGAAGCCTCTATATTTAGGCCTTACACCATGGATAATAATCCACTTCATCCCTGTCTCTCTAATTGGGTCTTGTGAATCTAACTCCAAAATTTCTTGACATAACATGTTCACTTTATGGAAATATTGTGCAATTGGTATGTCGCGTTGCGCTATCAAGAGTAATTCACTATCTTAGAGTTAGAGCCTTGCGCCATTTTTCTTTGAAAATAGCTTGGCAAAAGTATCCTAAGCCACTTTGGGGTAAAGCACATCCTCTTCAACTTATGTCTTTTAGGCAAACATTGTTTTGCCCGCTTTGATCTTCCACTTCCATAGCATGCCATTTGCATCTTCAACTTCTGGTTATGTCACCTCACTATCATTGATAACCTCCCACAAGTCTTGCCCTTGCATGTACGACATCATGTAAGTTGACCATGTGTTGTAGTTGTTGTTGTTGAGCTTTTTTTAATGGGATACATTCACAAATGTAACAAACCCAATTCATCATTATCTCCTATGGACTAGAATTAGTGCTAAGAAATCGGTAACAAATTAGAAAGTGGGAAATAGACTCAATAACAAATAAATAAAATATATGAACCATGCAAAATATTCATTCAAATGAAATACGATGATCTTTGGCTCTCTCCAAACTTACCTCCTAGCAGGCGTAATAGATACCGCATCTTGTGCACTTCCATAGCTTGTAGCCTCTGTTCTCCATAATGAAAAGGACCAATGGATATGATTTTCAGAGAATATGCACTTCTACCGCATCTTGTGCTCTTCCATAGCTTGTAGCCTCTGTTCTCCATAATGAAAAGGACCAATGGATATGATCTTCAGATAATATACACTTCTATGTATTTCCCTCATGTTACCTGGTACTCTATAGATTATCCAGGACCATCCGGTGTCATAAGTCAGCTCTTCCTTGATGCAACTGTTGATATTTACCACCCATTCTGGGGTGTTGTCTTCAAATGGTTTCTTGTGATGAAACCCCACGATTCTTAGATGCCTCGCATTCTGCTTGCTTTTCGACCACGGAGGCGTCAGGATCAACTTGATTTTGTCTCCTCGTCACAACTAAAAGAAACAGAAAACTAGGATGTGGAAAACAGGACATGAAAGCCAATTTAATCACTATATATACACGAACCGGTTCCCTGTCATGCTTTGGTTGTTAAATAAAAAAATACTAGAATATCTGGACAAAGGAATGTAAAACCTATTAAATTTGAATATGTATAATATCGGATTAGTTAAAAGATTATATTAAGTCTTAATTATATCTCGCATAAATTTAAGTGATAAGAAATAATTATGTAGTGAGTGAATTGTAAACAAATTTAAAATAAACAATAAAATAAATTAAAATCATAAGCTTAGGATAATCAAATAAAAATTCCAAGTAAATATTTATATTCAGAGTAATTTAATTAACTTAATAGTAAAATTTTGTATTATATTAAAATTACTAAATTTACGTAAATTACCTCAATGAACAACACCATGAATTGAGAAAAATTTCCTATATATATCAGGGTTGTTTCTCTTCCTATTCTTAATCAGATTAATTTTGCAATTGTTTAGTGCTTGCACCTAATCTTCCATATCTACCTCTCACCAAATATAAAAACGAAATTGACCAGTTGTTGGATCCGCTGCCGGCTTTATATTTTTTTGCTTAACACAAAGGACATGAGAAAATTGATAAGAATGCATACTCAAATGAGGTCTAAACGGTTGAGAGAAGATTAATCTGTCTGCCTTTAAATAGCATGAAATTCTAATTTACCTTTGGATTTAAATTTAACAATTTAAGCTGAATAGCAGTATGCATTAAAGGTACAAAAGTAGCAAAGAGAAATGATTGTGAAAAGCAGAACAACGTCCATGACGGAGAAAAATTAATCTAGACTCGGTCTTTGTAGACTACGAGGGTAAGAAAAAATACTTTATACCTCACCCTGATTCATCTTACAAGGACTAGTTTTACACGAATTATTCATCCACGACTACTGCATCTTGCCCAAATCAGACTTATCTACTAGATATTGTTGTTTGCACTGTAAAGATTGATTAGACAAAGTAGCAAATACCATGCCAACACCCACTAGGCCTTTTCTACCGAAAAGAAGAAGAAAAAAAAAAAAGGTGCAGTTGTCATGCTCAAATGTTTGAAGAATCCTTAAAGGACAAAATTTGGTTTTAAGGTATAGAGTTATTGTAGATGGGGGATCCTAATAAGAGTAGTAATGTATTGATCATGTGGGTACTGTACTATACGTACATTTAGAGAAAAGCAATTCAAAGATGACATGTGATTGAATGATTAGGGAGAGCGTGGTAGGGAGGAGGAATAGGCAATTTCAAACGTCTTAAATGCACAAGTGACAGACAAGAGAGCTAAGGAGATCTCAAGTATCAACCTTGTAGTTCTTGTACAATGAAGATCATTCTTTGCTTGATCTTTTGTTTGATTTTTGAGAGCAAATAACTTTTGGTATAACACCATTTTTTTTTTATTTCTGGAATTTGAAAAAAAAAAAAAAAGTTCCTTCATGAGGAGAAATGATTGAGTATTTATAAACTTTTAGGCTTGATGACATTTATTAGATCACTTTAGTGATCAACAGATGAGATGGAGTTTGCTCAATTTAGGGTTATCCTAATAAGCTTGCCATAGGCCTAAGACTAGTAGCATTTCTCATAAGTACATGAGCTTGCTTAAGAAAGGTTAGATGCGGATGAATCGGTCCAACGATCCCTGTTCTTAGCCTACTAAGTCAATTCTCCTTAAGTAATCCTAATAATTGGACTATACTCATTAAGCCCTATCACTTAACTCAATGAGTTAAGCCAAATAATCAGTGAGCTTAGCCTATTATATTTATGTAATATTTTCAGCCCTATACATTTTGATCCCTAACCAAGGTCCTTCGAACAAAGTCGAAGGAGTTTGGATATTAGATAAGCTTTTCTAATGGCAATGAAATTGCTTAGCACCTACATGCTTATGGAATAGTTGCACTGCTGCCACATACACGTCTTGTGTGATTCGTATTACAAGAACTTGAAACCAACACTGCATATAATTTTTTTTATTGTGCAAGCTTACAACACCATTTAATTGCACGTGTCTCCTTAAGTTTATCAAAGTGACCTTGCCGTTAAGACAACATTTGCATAATTTTTCTTTTCAATAGACAACTCTTAAATATATATACATATTTCATCCTTGTAGAGTATTTGGCTCTCCAATCTATCTTCAGTATCTCAATTTTCCCTGAATGACTTTAGTTAACTTGTTGATTCCAATCTATGGAAATGAACTAGTAAATCCATATATTATGTCCATATTAGTTTTGATAGGAGTAGAAGTTCGAGATAATAGTAATAGCTTCATATTTAGTACCACCTTAGTATGACGTATATCCTTAACATATCACTAATAGGTCCTTCAAATTATCATTCCATACATATCTTCAATATCATACCAAATATGATTAGGAGCAAATATCTAATAAAATATCTTCACTTGATTAAATGCATCCCAATGAGAATTTACTTTCCCTTTCTATTATATATATATCAATAAATATCAAGTTTAACTTTAGATATTAATAAGATCCTTGGAATCTGTTAGCTGCCAAATTCAAATCCTTAAACTTTATTATTATATCCCAATGACCATAAATTTCAATCCTTAATTATTAACAAGATCTCCTGAATTCATTAATTTTCAAATTTAAATCCTTAAAATTCATATTCTTTCATCCATGCAATAAGTAATATATTTATTACAATGCTTAGCTTTTATTTGTTTCGAATAAAATGACATCAGATTTTTTTCATGTCTTTTTTCGTTTTTTTTTTTTTTTTTAAATCATCATCTCGACTGCTGACTTATTTGCAAGTCACACAATAATTCAATTTACCGACCACTTAGAGCACGAAGGACACAATCGGGTCTTGTTTGGAAGAGATCAAGCACGAGCAGAGTCATCGGAAGAGATCATGCATCACATTATCAGAAGAATCACGTACCACGTCATTGGAAGAATCACGCCTAAGCAAACCTTCTGCTTTACATTCAACAGTCACACGGTGGGTATTTTCTTTGCTCTTTTTTTTTTTTTTTTCTTTTAACCTGATAGCATATTGAACCACGCATCCAATGTCAATGTTCTCGACTGCTTCAAATTTCCTGATGCATTGGCTAAATTTTTCAAAGTATCATGTTCACCCATCGCATTCAAACTGTTTTTCAGTTCCTCATTCTTTGTTTCTATAGGAATATCTGCCCAAACATCAATATCACCATACGTGTGTTTTTTCTCCGCATCATCAACTTTTACTAGTGTCTCAAAATCTACGATTCGACCTTCGATAGAATAAACAGGTTTAGTTCTTCTTTTAGAAGGATACTTGTCAAGATCTAGACCAACCTGTGTACAAAGCTTCCACAACAGCTGGGATTCGCAGGACGCTATGCCTGGGCCTATGGCCAACACGAGGTTATCCAACATGATCAAACAGATGAAAGCATTTAGCAAAAAAATACAACATCGTGCACCCCACCCTTTACCCACACATGAATTGCATGACGAGTTGACAAGATTTGGAAAACTAATTTCTCTGTTTTTCTGCTCTGCTTTATTTCTTCCACATGCTGAATATATACAAAAGAATGTTATCTAATCCTTCCTAAACTGACTCCTACAAACTAGCTAATCCAACCAATCTACTTCCTAAAGAAATAACAAGAATATCTCCAATATCTATCTACCTAAATTACAAAGATTACAAAGATATCTATCTACCTAAATCACAAAGATCACAGATATCACAATCATATACAATACTCCCCCTCAAGTTGGAGCATGAAGATCTCGAATGCCCAACTTGCGAAGAACATATTCATATTGCTTTGTACCCAATGCCTTGGTAAAAATATCAGCAAGTTGCTCACGAGACGGCACAAACTTCGTTTGGATATCACCATTGAATAGTGAATCACGCACAAAGTGACAATCAACTTCAATGTGCTTCGTTCGTTCATGAAACACTAGATTTTGAGAGATGTGAAGAGCGGCTTGGCTGTCACAATGCAATGTCATGGGTAGGGGATGAAGTACACCGAGACTAGACAAGATTCCTTTCAACCATTTTAACTCACAAGTAGTGGCAGCCATAGAACGATATTCCACTTCAGCAGATGAACGAGACACTGTTTGTTGCTTTTTCGTTTTCTAAGAAACAGGAGATGCATCAAGAAATACCAACCATCCTGTAAGCGATCTCCTCGTCAATGGACAACTGGCCCAGTCGGCATCACACCATCCATGCAAGCGGAGCTCAGATTTACTACTCAATAGTATACCTTGGCCCGGACTACGCTTTAGGAAACGAACCACTCGCAACGCAGCTTGCCAATGATCTTCACATGGTTGCTGCATAAATTGAGATAAGACGTGAACACTATAAGAAAGTTCAGGTCTTGTGAAACACAAGTAAATCAATCTTCCAACCAGACGACAATATGATTCCGGATCATTTAGCAAGTGGCTAGTTGAAAGTGCCAAACGATGATTTTGTTCTAAAGGGACCTGTGCAGGTTGAGCTCCTAACAGTCCAACTTCAGAAATAATGTCCAGCGCATATTTCCTTTGACATAGAAAAAATCCATCAGGCCCCCGCGCAACTTCAATACCAAGAAAATACTTCAAAACTCCTAGGTCTTTCATATGAAAACAAGCACTAAGATAATTTTTAAACTGTCGTATGGCAGTACTATTGTTCCCAGACACAATAAGATCATCCACATATACAAGAACATTAAGTTGTATAGTATCACTTTGCATAGTGAACAAAGAATAGTCAGAAAGAGACTGTTTAAACCCATAAGCTTTCAAAGCAGTAGATAGCTTGGCAAACTAACATCGCGGAGCTTGTTTTAGACCATAAAGTGACTTACGTAATTTGCAGACCTTGCCAAAATTCGAAACTTGAAAACCAGGAGGCAACTTCATGTAGACTTCCTCTTGAAGATCTCCATGAAGAAATGCATTATGGACATCCATCCGATGCACTTCCCAAGTTTTTGCCACTACTACTGCTAAAAACATTCGAACGGTAGTCATCTTGGCAACTAGAGCAAAAGTCTCAGTATAATCGATCCCCTCCACTTGACGATTGCCTAAAACCACGAGCCGAGCCGTATAACGTTCTACAGTTCCATCTGAATTATATTTGATCTTGTATACCCACTTACAGCCTAGAGCTTTCTTATTGGAAGGCAAAACAACGATATCCCAAGTTTCATTATTTTCCAATGCTTGTATTTCTTGTTGCATTGCCTCGCGCCACCATTTGTCTTTCACAGCTTCAAAGAAAGTTATTGGCTCACGTTCAACACTTATTGCTGCAAGGAAAGTGCGATGTCGCAAAGAAAAATTATCACAATTCACATAATGTGCAATAGGATAAGCCGTACCTGAGAGATGCTACGGTATGGATGGTTGTGAGGATGGACTCAATTTCTGGATTGTATGAGTAACATAATCGCGCAACAACACTGAAGTTTGTTTTTGCCTATGTCCATAACCCAACAGTTCTCCTTCGACAACCTCAGCACCCTATTCCGTATCCTGCTCCAGTGTACCAGCCTGACTACCCTACGCCTCTTCCTGTTCTAATTCCCTTTCGTGTTCTGTTTTCGGTTGAGACACGTTATCAATATTTCTCCCCCTTGCTACCAAGCTATCCTCATCTGGTGAGTCAATATCAGCAATCTTACACCTAGAGGACGAAGCAAATGGAAATTCTGTCTTGAAAAATTTCACATCGTGTGAAACAAAGAATTCACTTGTTTCTAAATCATATAGCCACCATCCCTTTTTCCCAAAAGGATATCCAACGAAAATACACCGTCTACTTCTACTCTCAAATTTGTCTCCTGATCTCCCTTGTTTATTAACGTGGCATAATGACCCAAAAATTCTCAGATGATCATACGCAGGTTCTCGTCCATAAAGGATACTATAAGGAGTTTTTCCATTCAGAACTAATGAAAGTGTGCGATTTATTAAGCAACCAGCAATTAAAACACATTCACCCCAAAAAGAAATAGGGAGACAACCTTGAAAGCGTAGAGCTCGAGCCACGTTTAATATGTGTTGATGTTTTCTTTCTACCCGACCGTTTTGTTGTGGTGTCCCAACACAAGACGTTTGAAAAATAATTCCATTTTCAAGAAAATAATTTTTCATGCAAGTAAATTCCGTTCCATTATCGCTTCTCACAATTTTCACTTGTTTATTAAATTGTCGTTCAATAATGGAAAAGAACCTTTCCATGGCTTTAGGTACCTCCTTCTTATCAACAAGCAGATATATCCACACAACTCTAGAGTAATCATCAACAATAGTTAAAAAATATGATGCTCCACAAGAAGAGATTGTTCTATAGGGACCCCACAAATCACAATGTATCAATTCAAACATATCAGACGCTCTAAAATCACTAAGAGGAAATTTTTCTCTAGTCTGTTTTGCTCTTTGACAAACCTCACAGCATTTATTCAAACTACTATTCTTATTAGGATCCACAACTGGAATTAACTTGGTAACCTTCATAGACGGATGGCCCAGACGTTGATGCCAAAAATCTAGTGATCCCATCTTATCTGCTTTCATTGCTTTAATTCTCGGTATCCCCTTGAAGTAATATAGTCCATCCCGACGTTCACCCGTACCAATCAGCATCCTCGAGGATCGGTCCTGTATCACACAAATATTGTCAATGATTTTAATTATACAATGGGAGTGATCTATGAGTTGCGACACAGAAATCAGATTGCAGGTCAATCCAGGCACATATAAAACATTTTCAAGGACAAAGTTTTCATCAAGATAAATTGTCCCTTCTTTGGTGGCAAGAGCACTGCTCCCATTTGGCAACCCCACGGGACACTGCAGAATTGTCTGCAAGTTATACAAGCAACTTAAATTTCCCGTCATATGGTTCGTTGCTCCCGTGTCAATTATCCAAGACATGTGCTTACCAGTCATTTTTTCAGCTCCAAATGTTTTGTTATTTACCAACTTTACAAGTGCCTCCCATTGCTCGTTACTCAGACCAAGCGATCTAGGTCCATCACCTTCGGTGTTGTTCGTTGACGAAGAACTTCCTCCTGTGGTCTAAGCAGCGTTGGCACGCACCAAACTAGACCCTCGTCCAGCTCCTTGTCCTGTTCTTTGTTGAGGCATTTGTTGGCCTTTGCCACGTCCTCTGCTTTTCCCTTCGTTATGAGATCTGTCACCCCACCATTCCAGATATCCGATTAGAGCAAAGCAGCTATCGGCCTCATGGCCTTTACGTTTGCAATGTAAACACACCATGTTCTTATCCTTCCCATCTCCTTGAGTGCGAACTGCAAAAGCCATCACTTCCCCACGTTCATCTTTTCCTCGAGAAATAGCTTTCACTCGTTCTTCTTAGATAAGCATCAAGTACACTTTATTCAGGTTAGGCAGCGGATCTTGAGCTAAAATGTTGGAACGAACAGTCCCATACATTGTTTCTTCTAATCCCATGAGAAAAATGTGCACCCTTTCCTCTTCTCGATTTTTTTCCAACACAGTCCTAAGATCACATGTGCATCCTCCACACTTGCACGTCGGCAGCTATTCGTAGTTGGTTAATTCATCCCACAGTTGTTTGAGTTTGCCATAGTAATTGACAATACTCATTCCTTTCTGCTTGCACTCGACAAGGTCTGATTTCAGCTGTTGTATTCTAGGTCCATTCACCAACGAGAAACGCTCCCATATGTCATTCCAGAGGTCTTGCGCAATCTCTACATGTGAGATTGTTGATCTAAGGTTAGGCTCGATGGTATTTCGGATCTAAGACACCAACAATGAGTTGATTGTCCACCAATCTTCAAGGTCTGCAGAATTTTCATCAGGTCTCATGATTGTTCCATCAACAAATCCGAATTTCTTCCTCGCTCTCAAGGCTGTTCTCAATGAGCGAGACCATTCGTCATAATTTTCTCCCTTCAACTGGACCTGAGTAATTAAAAGTCCAGGATTATCAAGTGACATGATGTCATATGGCGATATGGTTTTTCGTTTAAAGTTTCCATCATCGCCAGCATTCATCTTTTCTGTGTTTGATTTTTTCCAGTTATGTTTCAAACAAATCAAGATGCGATTTGTTGCTCTGATACCATGACAAGATTTGGAAAACTAATTTCTCTATTTTTCTGCTCTGCTTTATTTCTTCCACATGCTGGATATATACAAAAGAATGTTATCTAATCCTTCCTAAACTGACTCCTACAAACTAGCTAATCTAACCAATCTACTTCCTAAAGAAATAACAAGAATATCTTCAATATCTATCTACCTAAATTACAAAGATTACAAAGATATCTATCTACCTAAATTACAAAGATCACAGATATCACAATCATACACAATACGAGTCCCACTCATCGGTCTAGTACATGTCCTTATCTCATGACCAATGGGACCAATATGAACCTCCGACCAAAAACTACAACATAAGATGGGGACGACATTGACGAGGCGAGACAACCTAGTGAGCATGGAGAGTAAAAAACAATAAACATGGTAGGCAATGGGAACAAGATGAGGAAATTGATAAAGATCAACATAAACAGCAGCAACAAGATCAGCACAATCATCAGCAGCAGCAACAAAATCAGCACAACCAACGGCAGCAACGTCTTCAACAAACCACAGATGCACACAACATCATCCACACCAGCAATAGGAACACTCATCAGCAACAGCAACAACATCAAGACATATGCAACAGAAATAACGATCAACAATAGCAACAAAATCAAGACATATGCAACAACAACAATAGTGATCAAGATCATTCCAAATCACCAACAAGATTACTACAATAGATTTGAATCTTAATCTTATGTAATGTGATAAAAACAAACAACAAAAGAATATATGTACAATGTATCTTTATATACAACAATGATCAACAAACGAATGGGTGATTTTCTTCTACAATTAACTTTGCAAATTACTTTCATGGTATCAGAGCTCCTCAAAGTCTAAACCAAACCAAACCTCCACCAATCAACTTCACAAAAACATGTCTTCAGAAAATACCTCAACAATCATTTAAAATAACCTAGAACCAACCCAACCCCTCATCATGATAACAATCCACAACTCCATCAAACTCAACTCCAACTCTCTCTCTTGGAAAACCCAAATTGAAGCCATCCTCATAGGATTTGACTTGTTTAAATTCATCGATGGCACTCATCCATCACCACTAGCCACTATCACAATAGAAGATACCATCTCTCCCAACCCAACCTACCTCACCTGGCGATGCCAAGACAAGCTGCTATTTGGAGCAGTCGTTGGCACACTATCCTCTAACATTGTTCCCCTTGTCACACACGTAGCCACCTCTCTCCAAGCTAGGCAGATTCTTGCCAATACCTATGCCAAACCACCTCGTGGCCACGTTAAACAACTTAAAGATAATCTGAAACACATCACCAAAGGCTCTAACTCTATCACTGACTACATGCAATATATTAAGATTCGTGCTGATGAGTGTTCCTATTGCTGGTGCAAATGATGTTGTGTGCATCTGTTGTTTATTGAAGACGTTGCTGTTGTTGGTTGTGTTGATTTTGTTGCTGCTGATGATGAGTGTGCTGATCTTGTTGCTGCCGTTTCATATTGATGAACTTGCAGCACTTGGAAAACACCTTGATCATGAAGACGTTATTGAGAAAATCCTTAATGACTCGATGATACCTATCAACTCGTCATTGATGCTGTCAACAACCATGACAGTCCCATCTCCTTTAATGAGCTCCATGAGAAACTCATCAACAAATAGTTCTCCCTCCATCACACCTCCCTCCCCACCTTAGTCGTTCCTACCTCAGTTCACATCTCATACGCTTGCTCGAACCGCTGGCCTCCCCACAATCTCCTAAACCGACCATCTCCCAACTCTCCCTCCCCTACCCTTGCAACTACACTCCCTGCTTGCCCATCCCCCATCACCACCTCTCGCTCACAATGGACCTTCCTTGGTAGATGTCAATGGTGTCGCCAATAGGGGCATATCGTCGCACATTATCCTCTATTCCATCAACAACAACCTCACGTGAGACCCCCTGCACCATTCACCTAGTCCACTCCTTCCCCCCTCTTGGTTGCTGGAGAATGGTGTTACTCACCATATCACCACCGATCTCCACAATCTCACTCTCCATAACCCCTATGACGACATGGATGAAATCCTCATTGGTGACGGCTCGAGGCTTCCCATCACACACACTAGTTCCACCTCTCTGCTCAACTCTTCCCGCCCCTTGAACTTAACTAATGTTTTATGTGTTCCATCCATGCATCGCAAACTTATCTCTATTTCTCAATTTTGTAAGTCTAACAACACCTCGATTGAATTCTTACCTTTTTCATTTCATGTGAAGGATCTCCAAACAAGCACCATTTTCCTTTACAGACACACTAAGGATGGCATCTACATCTGGCCCTCCACCACACCACCACTCCTTGCTTTCTCCAGCACAGTCACATCTTTCCCAACTTGGCACTATCTTTTCGGTCATCCCTCACTACCAGTCCTCAAGCATCTCCTCCACTCCAACAACTTAACAGCACCTAGATTAGCAAGTTCTACATTTGATTGTAATTCTTATCATTACAATAAAAGTCACAAGTTACCATTTGCATCATCCACTTTTACTTCTTCCTCTCCTCTCAAACCGATATTTACTGATGTATGGACATCTCCTCTTACGTCTATTAATAACTACAAATATTATGTTATCTTTGTCGATCACTACACTAAATACATATGGCTCTTTCCACTCAAATGCAAATCCAATGTTCTACATGTCTTCATACACTTCAAGACACTTATAGAACATCATCTCAATCGCACCATTAAAACGCTTTACTCTAACAATGGGGGAGAATATCAGGCCCTCTCGACCTATCTTACCACTCATGGCATCTCTCATCTCACAACCCCCCCTCACACGCCTGAGCGTAATGGCTACTTAGAACGCCATCATCACCACATTGTTGAAACCGGCCTTGCTTTCCTCTCGCATGCGTCTATGCCACCAATCTACTGGACATATGCATTCCTCACTACCGTCTACCTCATCAACTGTCTTCCCACTCCGACACTTCATAACGTCTCTCCATTTGCCAAACTCTTTAGCACCACCCCTCATTATGACAAGCTTCAAAGCTTTGGTTGTTTGTGCTACCCTTGGATGCGAGCATATACTAAGCACAAACTTGAACCCCGATCATTTTCGTGTGTGTTAGTTGGCTACTCCTCCACTCAAAGTGCTTACCTCTACCTACACACACCCTCTGGTCGCATCTATGTCTCTCACCATGTTCACTTCGTTGAGTCCATCTTCCCCTTTAGTCAATCCCTAGCTGCCACCAACAACCCAGTGCTACCCACGGAATGGTGCTCCCTCCATCTTCCTCTCCTTCCACCATCCTCCCAACACTTGTTCCACCCCACCTCTACTCCATCTTCCTCTCCTTAACCCTCTGCATTCCCTCCTAATCTCACCTCCATTGCTTCCACCTCAATTCCTCCCCAGCCTACCCCCCTACGTACCATTATCACTCACTCCAAACATAACATCTGTAAACCCATCCAAAAACTCAACCTCCTTGCAGTTGTTCTAACTCCTCCTCATGAGCCTCGAACCATCACTCAAGCCCTCAAGGATCCCAAGTGGTGAGCTGCTATGTCTAATGAGTTTAATGCTCTCATCCATAATGCCACTTGGGAACTTAAGGCCCCACAACCTCATCACAATATCATCGGCTGTAAGTGGTTTTTCCGTACTAAATTTCTTCCTAACAGTTCTCTTAACAGGTACAAAGTTAGCTTAGTTGCCAAAGGGTTCCATCAACGCCCTAACATAGACTACACTGAAACCTTTAGCCCTATCATCAAGCCAGTCACCATCCATTTCATCCTAAGCTTGACTGTGAGCAATGGCTAGCCACTCCGTTAACTTGATGTCAACAATGCCTTCCTCTAAGGAACTCTCTAAGAGGAAGTATACATGTCTCAACCTCCTGGCTTCATTGACCCTAATCATCCTCATCATGTTTACAAACTCTGTAAAGCTATCTATGGTCTCAAATAAGCTCCTTGTGCTTGGTATCATGAACTTCATCAACACTTGCTTCAATCTAGCTTCCGCAACTCCATGGCAGACTCCTCCCTGTTCATCCTTCAGTCCCACAACATTATTATTTACCTTCTTGTTTATGTTGATGATCTCATGATTACAGGTAATGACACCTCCGTTATCACCAAGTGCATTCATTCCCTTGCCTGTTGTTTCTCCATCAAAGACATGGGATTCCTTCACTACTTTCTTGGAGTTGAAGTCCTTTCAAGTCCAGCTGGTCTATTCCTCAATCAATGGAAATATATTACAAATCTTCTTCATCGAACAATTATGACTTGCAGTTACGCCTTCTTTAGTTCTCCAGGATGGCTCGCCCCTAACCGATCCCACTGAGTTTCATCATGTAGTTGGTAGCCTCCAATACCTCTCTCTCACTCGCCCAGACATCACCTATACTGTCAACAAACTCTCACAATTCATGCATCGCCCCACCACAACACATTGGCAAGCAGTAAAACGACTACTCCGGTATCTTCGTAGCACATCAGAACATGGAATCACCCTTCGCAACTCATCCGTTCTTAATTTTCATGCCTTCTCTAAAGCTGGCTAGGCTAGAGAAAAAGATGACTATACATCCACTAGTGCCTACATTATTTATCTAGGTCAAAATCCCATCTCATGGAGCTCTAAGAAACAACACATCATTGCACGATCCTCCACTGAAGCAGAATATTGGGTAGTAGGATCTATAGCAGCTGAACTACAATGGATTTGCTCCTTATTATAAGAACTTTACCTACCCACTAATCAACCTCCGATAATTTATTGTGACAATGTTGGTGCAATGAATCTATGCTCCAATCCTATCTTTCACACACGTATGAAACATGTAGCACTTGACTACCACTTCATCTCTGAACAAGTTCAAAATGGACTACTTCGAGTTTCACATATCTCTTCCTCCGATCAATTAGCAGACACTCTCACTAAACCACTTCCTCGCTCTCATTTTCAACATCTCATTAACAAGATTGGACTTACTATACCACCGTCCATCTTGCAGGGGCTTGATAAAGATCAACACAAATAGCAGCAACAAGATCAGCACAATCATCAGCAACAGCAAAAAAATCATCACAACCAACAGCAGCAACGTCTTCAACAAACAACAGATTCACACAACATCATCCGCACCTGCAACAGGAACACTCATTAGCACAAGCAACAACATCAGGACATATGCAATAGAAATAACGATCAACAACAGCAATAAATTCAAGACATATGCAACAACAACAACAACAACAGTGATCAAGATCATTCCAAATCACCAACAAGATTACTACAATAGATTTGAATCTTAATCTTATGTAATGTGACAAAAACAAACAACAAAAAAATATATGTACAATGTATTTTTATATACGACAATGATCAATAAACGAATGGGTGATTTTCTTCTACAATTAACTTTGCAAATTACTTTCAGAAACAAGCAAGCCATTGTCGGGGTGGGTGGAGAAGCAACCTACAAGGTTGTAGCTTTCTAGCTTCTTTTGAACACGGATGACATCTTCATTCTGACATGTTGAATTGTTCAAGTTTTCCTGGTTTTATTTTTTTTTTTGGATTGATTTGAGAACTCCTTCCTCAATGTCCAAATCAAGCATTAATTTTCGGGCATTTCTCTCCCACGTCTTGGCTTTTGCTTTGAGTTCTTCAATGGTATCCCCAGCAGCCTCCAGGAGATTTTTTTTCTTTTTTAATTAAGTTTGCAAGACATTTGCCTCGCCTTGCCCCAGAAGAGGTGTAGTCCGCTGGAGAAATGACATTTCGGCGAAGTCTGTACGTGCCAATAGAAATGATTTTTTTCTTCAATGGTATCAACTCTTTGCCGAAGGATTCGCAGCTTTTGACTTCGTTCCAGGCGTGCGTACAGTTCACATGGCGATAGGTGTTTTCTTGCTTTCAATCTCATGGCACGAACAGTCTTCGTGGGACGACACAACTGTTGGCAGAAAATTAAAGATACACACAAGATAAGAATTTGGCAGCCAAGAAAAGATTTGTTTTCATTTATATTTATATTATTTGATTATTGTCAATAATGCAAAACTAAGAGAAGATAATCTTAGAACTAAAAAGATAAACTTAAACTTTAACAAACTAAATCTTCCTAAAAGTTTGTTGTCCTAAATTTCTAAATCATTTATTTAACATTTCCTCTTATTCAAAATCACATACCCCTAACTTCATTGTAAAGTATTGATACTTGGCTTTAGGAAGTAACTTAGTAAATATGTCAGCTACTTAATCATTTGTGTTGTAAAATGTGACAACCACTTTTCCATCAACTACCAATTTACGAATGAAGTGATGTTGAACATCAATGTATTTTGTTCTTCCATGAAATGTTGGGTTCTTTGACATGGCAATTACTAATCTATTGTCACACATTATTTTTGTTGCTTTGGCTTGCTCAAAATAAAAATCTACAAGGAGTTTTCTCAACCAAAGGACCTAACGTGCTACTACAGTTACTGCTATGTACTCTGCCTCCGAGGATGAAAGTGCCACAGTTTCTTGCTTCTTTGAACACCATGTTATAGTGCTTGATCCAAAGCCAAATATACTACTTAAAGTGCTTTTTCAATCATCCAAGCTTCTTGCCCAATCACTATCAAAATATCCATACAAATTAAAATCAAATACCTTAGCATGCCAGATGCCATAGTTCACGGTCCCAGCTATCTATCTAAGTATTCTCTTTGTTGCACCAAAGTGTTGCTTTGTGGGACTTTGCATAAATCTAAATACTACACTTACTAAATAAGCAATATTAAGTCTTGTGTTTGTCAAGTAATTTAAACCTCCAACTAAGCTTCTAAATGTTCTTGCATTAGTCTTGTTTGTCCCATCTTCTCGCTGCAACTTGTCATTTATGTTCATCGATGTATCAGAAATTTCGCAAGAACTCATCTTGAATCTCTTAAGTAAATCTGTTGCATAATTCTTTTGACATATAAATATTCCATCTTCACATTGCTTCACTTCAAGACCCAAAAAATACTTTAACATTCCCAAGTCAATCATTTCAAAATTCTCCATTATGCTTGACTTGAATCTTTCAATCAATGATTTTAAAGTACCCATATAGATCATATCATCCACATAAAGACATATTACTAGAAACTCACAATTATCCTCACGTTTTAGATAAAGTGTAGGTTCATTTTCACTTCTTATAAATTTTTTTCTTTTGAAAGAAGGTATCTATTTTGTTGTACCATGCACGGGTGGCTTGTTTCAATCCATACAAAGCTTTTCTCAATTTATAAACCTTACTTTCACATCCTTGTTTAACAAATCCTTTAGGTTGTGAAACATACACTTCTTCTTCTAACTCTTCATTCAAAAACACAGACTTAACATCAAATTGGTACACTGGTAATTTAAATTGAGAAGCTAAAGTTAGCATGATCCTAACGGTTTCAAAACATGCAACTGGAGAAAAAGTATCATCAAAGTCAATACCTGGCTGCTATAAGTACCCTTTTGTAACTAGTCTAGCTTTGTGCTTTTGAATGCTTCCATCAGCATTAAACTTAGTTTGAAACACCCACTTCAATCCAATGATGTTTTTGTCTTCAGGAGCATCAACAAGTTCCTATGTTGAATTTTTCTCAATGGCTTCCAACTCATCAGCCATTGCATTTTGCCACTTAGACTTTGTTGCTGCTTCTTTAAAGCAACTAGGATCTGATACATATAGTGCAAAGTTGCAAGTTTTATAGACTTCTCGTATTGATTTGAATTTCCTTATCGGTGACTCACTTGAAGAGCAAGACATGGGAGAGTGATAATCACTTGAATATGTGTTGTTTCGTGTTAGCATGGACTCTGTAGATGATGTAATTCTATTTATTGCTGCCACTACACCTTCACTTGGTAGATCTGTCACGTGAACTAAGACTACGACCACTTCACTTGTGCTCCAATTCCATGTGCCTTCTTCATTAAATTGAACATCTCTACTAATGATAACTTTTCCACTTATAGGATTATACAACCGATAAGCTTTGGATTGCAAAGTATATCAAATGAAAATGCACTTTTCAAATTTGTCATCTAGTTTAGTACGAGAATGCATGAGTACATATGCTAAACATCCAAAGATTCTCAAATGACTTACTCAAGGCTTCCTTCTTGTCCACGCTTCATATGGAGTGCGATTCAAGACAACCTTAGTAGTGGAGATGTTCAAGAGATACATAGCTGTTGCAACTGCCTCACACCAAAAACGATTTCGGATTTCCTTGGTCTTCAAGATACTCCTAGCCATTTCAACCACTGTTCTATTCTTTCGCTCAGCCACTCCATTTTGTTGTGGTGTGTATGTAGTTGTGAGTTCCCTTTGAATCCCTTGCTCATCATAAAATTTTATGAACTCTTTGGATAGAAATTCACCTCCTCTATCTATCCACAACACTTTTATATTCCTCCCACTTTGCTTTTCCACCAAGGCTTTGAATTTCCTAAAATTCTCAAAGGCTTTTGATTTGAACTTTAAAAAATACACCTAGCTTATGCATGTATAATCATTTATTACTAATAGAAAGTATTGACTTCCACCCAATGACATTATGTTCATCAGTCCACACAAGTCGACATGAATTAGATCAAGGCACCCTGAAGCTCGCCATGATTTCCCAACTAGAAAAGATCCTCTTCTTTACTTCCCATAAATGTATCCTCCACAAAATGCAAGATCACCTATTTTTGGCAGACCGAGGACCATATCCTTTGTATTCAAGAACTTTAGTCCATTTGCATTTAGATGTCCATACCGTAGATGCCACAACCTTGCTTCATCATCACTTTTAACCATAATGGCTCTACTCACATCATTTGAGACATTTAAACAAAACATGTGATTTTATGTCATGCAAACAATTAAGATCACTTGTCCTGATCTTTTGTCATGGATTGCGCATGAATCACCATCGAATACTATTGTGTATCTACTAGACATCAATTGACCAACGCTCAACAAATTATGAGCTAAGCTGGGCACGAATTGCACATCATAGAGAAGTCTAACATCTCCTTGAATGGTTTTGATTGCAATTGTGCCTTTTCCTTCTACCTGGACCTACTTATCATCGCTAAGTCGCACTTCACTTTTCTGAGATTCATCAAGTTCTTTAAACAAGGAACGTAAATTAGTCATATGGTTTGAGTATCCACTATCAACAAACCAAACATCACGTGTTGTAGTTGGAGCAGCAGATTGAGCCATGAACAACTTGCTCTCATCTTCTACTTTCTTTGTGAATTTTGTGACCTTCTACCTTTCCTTTTGCTTGTTCTAACACTCAGCTTCTTTATGTCCATATTTCTTGCAATAATGACATTGGATCGAGCTTTTGAATTGATGTCAATCACTGTACTAACCTTGTCCTCTATTGCTTCCTCTTCCAGCACCATAGAATCCACCTCTATTTCTACCTCTACCTCTACTTACTGACTCCTCAAACTTTCCTCTATAGTTGGACTCCCCCTTCACTTGAAATGCCTTTTCATCACCCTTTTTAGAAGACCTGTTCAATCTATCCTCATGAGCAATCGGTGAGTTCATCAACTCATCAAAGGTGTAGATAGATAAGTCCTTCGATTCTTTGATTGCAACAAAAACATGATCAAAGCTCCTCGTCAAACTCCTTAGAACTTTTCTCACTATGGTTTCATTACTTATTTCTTCACCATATGTCTTCATTTAATTGAAAATTTTTTATACTCTAGCTAGATATGTTTGCACGAACTCCTTCTCAAGCATGGTCTAAAGTTTAAAGTTATGATGAAGAGATTGCAACTTTACTTGAATTACCTTTTTATTACCCAAGTACTCTTGTTTCAATATCTCCCATGTTTGTTTAGATGTTTTTGCTATTGTAATTCAAGGAAAGATCTCATCATCTAGAGCTTGTTGTATGAAGAACAAGGCCTTCGCATCCTTCTTGCGATTTTCTCACAATTGTGCATCAAGTTCACCATTCAACTCCACTATCCATTCTCTACAAAAACCCACAATTCTTGAGACTTAAATAGCATCTTCATCTTTAAGTTCTAAAATTGGTAGTTTTGTCCTTTGAAGATCGAGATCAAAGATTGAGAACTCCTATGTACACCATTGCTTGCTGCCATAAGTGTTTACTTGTCGTTCCCTTATGTTTCTTTTGTTTCCGTACTTGTACGATTGAACCTGGAGCTATGTTCCTAACTTTTTGCAAGCTCTGATACCAATTTTGTTGGCAGAAAATTAAAGATACACACAAGATACGAATTTGGCAGCCAAGAAAAGATTTGTTTTCATTCGTATTTTTATTATTTGATCATTGTCAATAATGCAAAAATAAGAGAAGATAATCTTAGAGCTAAAAAGATAAACTTAAAATTTAACAAACCAAATCTTCCTGAAAGTTTGCTGTCTTAAATTCTTGAATCATTCATTTAATAACAACTGTTGTTTGGATTCTTTCTAAATCCCCAATCCTAATCATTATTCGTCTTTGTAGTTTTCCAGGGTTAAAATCTGTTGCAAGTGCATTTTTTTTCTTTTGAATCACACAAAATGATTTCAACCGAAACAAATGGAGGAATTTCTAAGAGACGTGGATGCCAATGAAGTGAGTGACAACAACATCCTCGAAGTAGTAGTCGATAAGTTCATTGACATCTTGGATAGCCTGAGGGAAGATCCTTCCAAATTTGTGACGTTTAAATGTTATCTTGGTTCGGTGTTGTTTCTATTATTAATTGAATTGCTCTGCCCCAAGTTTTTGCTTGCTGCTCAAATCTCCAATCCTTTTAGGTATATTATTTTAAATGGTACATGGTCTAAAAGAGAGCATAAGATGATCCCATTGTCTATCCTAGGCCAAACAACAAAACTGGGACCATAATTATACTTTGGAACCAACTACCAGGAGAAAAGAATTCATGAGGCAAGATATGAACTTGTGAAGGACAAACACTACCATTTCAAGGTTGTGCAATGTTCATAGCTTGTCAACTATGTCATAGGAATCACTTACATGTTGGAGATCAAACCGGTGAAGAAGATTTGCTTGCGATCGTATAGGATTCAGTGGACTTTGGTGCATTCTTTCAGTTTTTGCTGAAAAGCAATGGTGGACATGAACATGATGATTCCTCATCTAAGTCATATAACTTCCATTAATCCTCACCACTAATATCGCTTCCTTATCTCTATTGCTTTCACACCACGAGTTTTGAGGGATACCGTCCACAAACCTGGGTATGGAACTTCTCATGATGAATAGAGACCTCAACGGAAAAGAGAGAGGATTGAGTCTCTTGTTGTTGCTGCTTCGCCCACAACCACAAGAGATATATCAATGAATTGATGGGCCAAAATCAAACAAGAAGAAGAAGAAATAGGAGAAGAGAGTGATGACTTCGTTCTAGAAGGAGATTGTAATCCCTCTCTCAACTATCGTCTTAACATCCTTAAAGAGCAATTGAGAGTTGTGTCATGCAAAAGGGCCTGAAGTTCTATATATATATATATATAAAAGAAAATATTGGACCATCTTTTTTGGAAACTCTACCACTAGTCAATGCTGGAAAACATGGTGGAGTTATAGATGAGGAACTTGTTGCTACGGTTGTATCTACGTGTTAATCTCAAAAGATTAAACGTGCTCTCAAAGTGCAGCTTTTTCAGCAAACTTTTGTTGGACTTGAAAGCTTGGAGTTTGTGTGACTATGGTTTACGGAAGAAGCCTTTGTCTTCACTAGCAGATATGGTTTTTTACTAAGTCAGCAGCGATGCCAGATGCCAATGCTATCTAAATGCTTCTCGATGGTTGCCGAAGATGCTATTAGATAATCCATGAAGAGTATTCAATGGCACATTTTGGAGAATGGATAGTGTTGCCTGAAATTCCTTCCAGATATTATGGTAGCCTGCAAGATCCATATTGAGAAACCTGGCAGCAAGGAATGCAACTCCGGCAGCAATCTGCTGGGGCTTAAACTATAGCCAAAGTGAACTTTAGAGCCAACCATATGGAAGCAGCAACCTTTGATGAATACATTCCAAGAATCTCAAGTGGCCAGACGGTTTGATGGTAGGTACCAAAATAATGTCATATACCTACTAATATCATAAAGATGATACATCATTCCAATACCAACTAGCAATAGGGGACTAATGCTACAAGGTATGCATGCCAGCCTGAGCAAGGAATTACCATTCGACACCAAGATATTCAACCAACAACCAACATTAAAGAAACATAACTGTCAAGTCTAATTTTGAATTTCCCATTCCTAATCCGATCTAGACTAGACTCTATGCTCATCTAATATAGATCCTCGACTTGAGTTAGGAATTTCGTTTAGTTTTGGAGTCGCCACCCAACTGTTGTTGGGAAAGATTGAATTAAGACTAATGGAGCGGATTAGTCTTAATTTAGACCACAAGTCGTCGTGATTTCCTCTTCTCATTTTAGTGAAAAGAGGAAAAGGGAAAACCAGAATTTCTAAGTTCGGAGACTAACCTATTAAAACCTTACGGTTACCACCTAATCTCCTAAAATTTACTCCATTTAGAAATGTCTTTTATTTTATTTTTGTTTCCTTTTATTGTGTTTTTGAGTGAATTATTTTAAGAAAATGATTTTTTTATTCTTTTTAAGGGTTGCCCCAAATGGGTGCCTACGTACCTGCTATTCAGGATCAAACAAGTCGTAGTTCGCTTTTCCTGAAAACTTTAAGTGTGTTTGTGAATTTTAATTGTGAAATTTCTTTTGATTTATGTTTTTACCATTTTGGGATTTTTTTTTCTGAAAAAATCTAAGCCTAAGCTTAATAGTTTGATTTTTGAAAATAATTTTAAGGAAAACATCAATTTTTTGGTTTATTTGAGAAAATATTTTTTCTAAGTGATAAAACTTATTTTTTCTATTTTTCAACTCATTTCTACTATTATAAATTTTTATTGATTTTTTATTAATTTTTTGTGAATTTTATAATTTTTTATTATTTTTATGATTTTTATTAATTTTTCATAATTTTTATAATTTTTATTTTTATTGAAAAATTTTCTCTTAGACTTTTACCTATCCTATTTTAAAATCTAAAGTTTTATTATTTTTCTAATATTTTTATAAATTTTCTACATTTTTATTTATTTATTTATTATTATTATTATTATTTTATTATTATTAAATCCTAAAAATCTAATTTCTAACATTTTTATATTTATTGAAATATAAATAACACATAAGTAAATAAATTAATTTGAAATAAATAAAATAATCCAAATAAATAAATAAATAAATTTTAAAAAATCGAAAAATCCGACTTACCTAGATCCGGGTCGGTGTGCGGGTCGGGTCGGTCAGGTCAGATCGGGTCAAAGCGGGTCGGGTCGGGTCGATTGGATGCGGCAGCGGGGAGTGCTCATTGACGGCGTTCCGGCGGCCTTCTGCAGCGGTTGAGGTGTCGATTCCTAGGTTATCGAGGGTGAGGAATCTAACAGTGGCGGTGGTTTGCTTTAGAAACGCCTCATGGTGGCTACCCAACTCTTGATCGGCGATCATGGTTTCGAATAACTCCGGCGAACTTCCATTCTCTCTTTTCTCTCCCTTTCTCTTGCTTTTGATCTGTGATTTAGCTTCATCACTTCATCCTCTATTTATAGGCTTTCGAAATCAAGCTGGATAAGCTCGGATTTCCACCGATCGAAGCAAATCAGATTTGCGGTTAAGCAAACTAACTCCGATTTGTGTAAATCCATCAATTTGTTGAGATTTGATTCCAATTGGATGATGTTTATCTTAATTCTATTGAAGATCTGTTGGATTTGTGCAAAAAATCAAATCAAAACGGCCGAAATTCGGATTTTTCCCCTCGCCGGCGATCTCGGACAGAGGTTGAAGAAGATCACGCACCCGGCGCGTGCGTTTGCTCCATCCGATCAGATGCTGCCACGTATCCCAGGTAAAGAAAAATTCGCAAAACGCGGATTCTGCTTCCCCACGTTTCGAACCCTTGACCTCGCACCCCGCGCGCCTGCCTGACCATGTTCGGACCAGCTAAGCTAGCCCATGTTCGTGATTTTATTTATTTCGCAAATTGCATATATGCAATACGATTTTTTTTTTATTTTTTTGTATTTTTGAAATTTCAAAAATTTGTAAAAATTATTTAATCCTTATTATTGTCATTTCTAAAACTAGTTTTCAAAATTGATGTATTTTCCTATTTATTTTTATTTTTTGAATATTTTTCCTATTTTGCCAAATTAGAGAAAAATATGGAAAAATTGGAAATGGATTATTATTAATCTTTAAGGCAAAAATGGGGTGTTTACAGCTACCCCTCTTTGTAGTAAAGTTTGAAAAACTTGACTACAAAGACAAGAAAGATGCCATTTTCGGCCTCTTGATTGAATGGATAATGCCTTGGTTTGGCTGGTTATCTGGAATTTGGTTTCTGGTAAGAAAATGCTCCATGAGCTAATAATCCCACGAGTCTTTTATGATAGTTGGTATTTCTTAGGGACTAGTCCTAACAATTTAGAGTAATATATCCTCCCAAAAAGTGCTCTATAGGCTGACTAATTGGCGATAGGAAATATTTCAAGAATTTGTTTAGGAGTGTAGAATAACTGATGGTAGGAAACGTATTATCGGACTAGCAATCTTGAAGAGAAGATTATCTTAGGAAGCGCTCTTATGAGCTGGCTACCTATCAACAGAAGCGTCTGACTAGACTAGCGACCGTTTGGAAAAATACCTTCGAAGAGTGCTCCTATGAGCTGACTAATCGATGGATTCGAAAAGTGCTCCTTTGAGTAAACTAATCGATGGATTCGAAAAGTGCTCCTCTGAGCTAACTAATCGATGAATTCGAAAAGTGCTCCTTTGAGCTAACTGATCGATGGATTCGAAAAGTCTGAGCTAACTGATCGATAGATTCGAAAAGTGCTCCTTTGAGCTAACTAATTGATAGATTTGAAAAGTGCTCCTTTGAGCTAACTAATCGATAGACTCGAAAAGTGCTCCTTTGAGCTAACTAATCGATGGATTCGAAAAGTGCTCCTTTGAGCTAACTAATCGATAGATTTGAAAAGTGCTCCTTTGAGCTAACTGATCGATAAATTCTAAAAGTGCTCCTTTGAGCTAACTAATCGATGGATTCGAAAAGTGCTCCTTTAAGCTAACTAATCGATGGTGTCTAGGAAAATGCCCCTTCTTGGGCTGACTGACCTATAGTGGGAAGTGTCTTCTTAGACTCACGACCCTGGGGGAGAAATGTCTCAAAAGGTGCCCCTACAGGCTGACCTTGAGACAAGATATTTAGGAGAGTGCCTCATTGTAGGCTGACTAACCTATAGCATAGAGAAAAGTTTTCAAAAAGGTGCCCCTACAGGCTGACCTTGAGACAAGATATTTAGGAGAGTGCCTCATTGTAGGCTGACTAACCTATAGCATAGAGAAAAGTTTTCAAAAAGTTGCCTTTGTATGCTAACCTTAAAAGAGGATATCTAGGAAAGTGCCCCTCTATGGGCTAACTAACCTATGACAAAATGTCTCAAAAAGGTGCCCTTATAGGCTAACCCTACGAGAGGATATCTAGGAAAGTGCCCCTCTATGGGCTAACTAACCTATGATAAAATGTCTCAAAAAGGTGCCCTTATGGGCTGATCTTAAGAGAGGATGTTTAGGGAAGTGCCCCAATGTGGGCTGATTAACCTATGGCAGGAAGAAATGTCTTGAAAGGTGCCTTTATAGGTTGACCTTAGGAGGAGATCTAGGAAAGTGCCCCTATATGGGCTAACTAACCTTTTAAAGGGGAGGTTTAGACAAGTGCCCTATATTGAGCTGACTAATCTTATGCTTTTGACTATGCTTCTACTAACTGAGCTAAATGATTGGATGCTTTTCATGATATGATGATAGTTATTCATTTTAATATGCTTGCCAATTCATCGTGGATAGCAACCAAACAACCAAACCTTCGTGCTGGTTTGCTTCTGCTTTGCTCACTCTTGCTTTGACACGGGGTTGAAAATCTTGATGCGCTTCCTTTCTTGAGCGCATGGCTCTTTTAACAGTAGTGTTATCCTACTAATGCACTAAGTTCTAATGCTCAAAAGTAGATAGAATTATATTATAGAATATATTGAAATTCATTATTATCTTAGTGTTTATCATTCATTGGTGAAGTGATAGGTAATGAGTTTAGGAATATTTGTTGTGATGAGAATTGGTTGGGATTATTGACCATTCAGGAATATTAACTTTGCTTGTAAAAAATAAAAACTATACTCAACGAAATTTGTATCGAACATTGACTTTCATAAACATTGGCAAAATTTCAATTCCCTTGCCTAAGGATAGTACATCTTTACAGCATCTGTATTAATGGGGTCTCTCAATTCCGAATCATCCATTTTAGTCAGTATCAAAGCACCTCCTGACAGAACCTTTTTCACCACATATGGGCCCTCATAGTTTGGGGTGAATTTCCCTCTGGAGTCTTTGGCATTCGGGAGAACCTTCCTTAGCACTAAATCCCCCTTTTTAAAGTATCGATGCCTCATCTTCTTGTTAAATTCTCAGGCCATCCTTTGTTGGTAACATTGGCCGTGACATAGTGCGGTAAGTCTTTTTTCATCAATCAAATTCAACCGATCAAGCCTCTTCGTCACCCAGCCTGATTCAGTTAACTAAGTCTCTGATAGAATTATGAATGATGGTATTTCGACTTCGACTGGTAGCACTGCTTCTGTACCATATACCAATGAATATGGGGTAGCTCTAGTAGATGTTCTTATTAAAGTCCTATAAGCCATGAGAGCAAACGGCAACATTTCGTGCCAATCTTTGTAAGTTGTTGTCATTTTTTCGATGATCTTTTTAATATTCTTGTTAGCTGCATCTACTGCCCCGTTCCTCTGAGGTCGGTAGGGAGTTGAATTTCTATGGTTTATGTGGAATTGCTGACATAAACCTGTCATCGACTTGTTATTAAGATTGGTATCGTTGCCGGTGATGATGGACTCAAGAACTCTATATCGGGCTATTATGTCCCTTTTCAAGAAGCGGATTATTACCCCTTTGGTGACATTGGTATATGACGAAGCTTCTACCCATTTGGTGAAGTAATCAATTGCTACCAATATGAACCTGTGGCCATTGGATGCTGTCGGAGTGATTGGGCCAATTATGTCGATTCCCCACATGGAGAAAGGCCATAGTGCTAACAACAAGTGTAACTCATTGGGCGGAGAATTTATCTGGTTTGCGTACACTTGACACAAATGACAGTGCTTGACATACTTTATGCAATCCGATTCCATGTTTAACCAATAGTATCCTAACCTCATGATTTTTCGGGCTAACATGTAGCCATTCATATGAGGTCCACATACTCCTTCATCAGTTCACGGGCTTCATTTCTGTCCACACATCTTAACAAGGTGGTATCAGATGATCTTTTGTAAAGTATAGACCCACTTAATAAGAAATGACTTGCTAATCTTCTGAGTACTCTTTGGTCATTCTTGCTAGCCATTTCAGGGTATTTACTTTCTTGGAGAAAGGTCTTGATGTCGTGATACCAGGGCTTGTCATCTTGTGCCTTTTCAATTGTTAAATAGTAGGCGGGCCGATTTTCGATGTCTATTTTCATCGGTTGGACTTCGGCGCCCCTTGTTATCTGGATCATAGACGCTAGTGTAGCTAGTGCATCTGCAAACTGATTCTGAGTTCTCGGGATATATGTGAAAGTGATTGCCTTGAATTCTTTTATTAGCTCTATCAAATGTTGATGGTATGGTACCAGTTTGGGGTCTTTAGTCTTATATTCCCCTCTTGTCTATAGTATGATGAGCGATGAATCCCCGTATACTTCTAATTCGTGGATTTTCATTTGGCAGGCCATTTTGAGGCCGAGAATGCACATCTCATATTTCGCGATATTATTGGTATAGGGAAACATGAGTCTTGTCATTGCAAGGAATTGTGTGCCGTTCGGGGATATCAATACTGCCCCGATCCCGCAACCGAATACGTTGGCAGCTCCGTCGAAAAACATTTTCCACTTAGTGTTCTGCTCTATCCTACGGTCTTCTACCGGTATATCTTCCATTGTTAATATATTTTCGTCCGGGAATTGGGCTTGTATTTCTTGGGAATCTATCTCGACAGGGTGTTCTGCCAATTGGTCGGCTAAGGCTTGCCCTTTCATTGAGTTCTGATTCATGTACGTGATGTCAAACTCTAATAAAAGCATCTGCCATTTAGAGATTCTCCCTATCAAGGCGGGTTTCTTTGCCAAGTATTTCAAGGGATCATGTTTTGTCAGCAGCTCAATATGATAGTAGAGGGTGTATTGCCTTAGTCGATGCATGACCCAAATTAGGGCACAACAAGTCTTCTCCACCTCTGAGTACCTTTGTTCCCCGTTTGTGAATTTCTTGCTCAAATAATATATGGAACGCTCCCTTCCCTCTTCATCTTTTTGCCCCAACACACAACCCATGGATTCAGAAAGTATTGTGAGATATAAGAATAAGTACTTCCCCTGCTTTGGGACTATTAAGACCGGAGGTTTTATAAGGTAGTCTTTGATTATCCTGAATGCTTCTTCGCATTCGTCGTCCCATTCTATTATGGCATTCTTTTTTAACAGACGGAATAATGGCCGACACTTATTGGTGAGCTGTGAGATAAAACGAGCGATGTAATTTAATCTTCCCAGCAAGCTTCTTACTTCTTTAACGGAGCGTGGGGAAGGTAGCTCTAATATAGATTTTACTTTGTCAGGGTCGATTTTAATGCCTTCCCGTCTTATGAAAAACCCTAACAATTTCCCCGTTATGACCCCGAAAGTGCATTTCTCTAGGTTTAACTTGAGCTGAAATTTTCTCAATCATTTAAGCAATTTCCTCAGGATATCTATATGGCTTTCTCCTTCTTTAGATTTGGCTATCATGTCGTCGGCGTATACTTCGACCTCTCGATGCATCATGTCATGGAGTATCGCGACCATGGCTCTCTGATATGTTGCCTCGGCGTTTTTCAAGCCAAAGGGCATGACTTTGTAACAGAAAGTTCCCCATGTTGTGATGAAAGTCGTTTTGGTTTTATCTTCTTCAACCATTTTTATTTGATTATATCCTGAGAAACCGTTCGTGAATGAGAAAAGATGGTTTCCCGCAGTGTTGTCCACTAGAACATCAATGTGAGGTAGGGGGAAGTTATCCTTTGGCGTAGCTTGGTTTAAGTCCCGGAAGTCTATGCATACGCGTACTTTTCCATTCTTTTTCATGACAGGGACTATATTTGCTACCCATTCTCAGTAATCAAACACTTCGATGAACCCTACTTCTAGCAGTTTCTTGACTTCTTCCTTAATCTTTAGTAAGATGCCAGGCCTAAATCTTCTCAATTTCTGTTTTTTAGGTTTGACATCTTCCCTTGTGGGAAGCCTATGAACCACTATTGATTGGTCTAGTCCTGGCATGTCGCCATATGACCAAGCGAACACATCTGCATATTCTATTAAAAGCTCGGTTATCTCACATTTTTGCCCGGCACTTAAACTGGTCCCAATTTTGAGGTTTTTAGGTTTTTCCATGCTTCCTAAATTTACTGTCTCCACCAGCTCGTCAATTGCAATTCCGCTTTGTTCATGTTTTTGCCAATTTTCCTGTATTATTTCGTTGTCAAGGATATCACCTTCAACAACTGACCTAGCAGCGTTGGAAAAGATATCAACGTTTTTATTTTCTATCTGCGCGAAATATCCCTGATGTTCGAGGGTAGGAGATTTGGGTAAAGTAAAATGAAAGCATATATAAGCAAAACAGACTGTAATTGAATTAATAAAGAGTCTCAATAAAATTTATTCAATAATCGTTCTCTATCCTTGAGTTGACCTAGAGCTATTAGTAGGATAACAGAACCAATTATTCAGAGCTGGATGCTGATTGGACGTACGGGGGGTTGTGCTCCCATTGCTGACGTCACCTTCGCTTATCCGAGGCTCTTGAATGACATTTGCTTTTCGGAAAGATTATTGGAGGGGTGAAATGCACATCGGGGTGTTGCTTGGCTTTTCCTTCATTCTGCCTTTGACACCTTTTGCTTGTGCCTTTTCTCTGGCTATAGGAACGTACCCTAGTCTAAACGTCCCTTGCTGCCCCTCCTTAAACTGATAGCCCTCCTTGCTGGTCACCACGTTCACCTCATTAAAGATTTGGAGACTAAGGTCTTCGAACCTTCTCCCCATTTTATGGTATGGCAGTTTCTTTGTATATGGCGTAATCCTGCTCGCCCAGCACGGTGACTATTTTGCCCTTGCAATAAATTTGACCCTTTGGTGGAGACTAGAGGGGATGGCTCCAGCAGCATGTATCTAAGGCCTTCCTAAGAGTAGGTTAAAAGATCTTAGGATGTCAAGGACCTGGAAAGATATGTGGAATACTTGTGGACCAATCTCCACTGGTAGGTTTATCTCCCCTACTATATCTCTTTTTGACCCATCAAAAGCTCTGACCACCGTTGAGCTAGGTTTTATATTGCTTGGATCGACCCCCAATAAGTCGAGGGTAGCCAATGGGCAAATGTTGAGGGATGATCCGTTGTCGATAAGTATCCGGGAGACAATTGTGTCGTTGCACCTGACCACTATGAACAATGGTTTTGTATGTTGATCTCCCTCCTCTCCTAGCTCTTCTGGAGAGAAAGATATCTGGTCCATTGTGAAAATAGAATCCGCCATGTGACTTATTTTGTCTGTAGCGATGCCTTCTGGGACCTGAATCTGTTTGAGCACTTTGAAGAGTGCTTCTCTGTAGGGCTCAGATGCTGTAAGAAGGCCTATGAGTGATATTTGTGCTGGAACTTTATTTAGTTGTTCCATTATCTTGTATTCACTCGCCTTGACCATCTTTGTAAACGCAGCGAGCCCCTTTTCCTCTTCCTCTCCTTTCTCCATGTTGGGCTCTTCGGTCGGGGCTTTATTCTTTAGGTCGTATATTCTCCCAGAGTGAGTGATTCCTCCCACCATAGGAGGTCGCTCTTGTTCGAGGGTCCGATAGTCGAAAGGTGCAGCCTTATACCTCCCTACCGGTATCGAGACATTAAATACATATCTTTTCTTCGGGATCTGTATCTCGGTTGACTGTCCCTCATAGCATTTTATAACCCTAGGCTTCTGATGAGAATTGATCATGTTTATAGTCTTCTACTCTTCCTTCAGTGGGTTGTCCTCCTTCTCAAACTCTAGCCCTCATCCGCTAGGCAGCCCATATACCTTCGGGGTATAAGAGTAGTTTACCAAGTACTCGAATCTCCCATGTGATTCCCCCAAAGTGCCAACTGTTGGGTCTCCGGCTAACCATCTTCTTTTGATATGTGACTTTGGGGTTTTCTCTGGAACCTAACGGGACTGCCTCTTCTGTTGGTCCACCGTCTTTGCTTAGGGGCTTCCTTGGAGCCGACTCCTAAATGTGAAACATGTTGATGAGGGCTTATGATTGGGCAGTGGGTTGGTGTTGACATTGGTGCTGGGGTATTAACAAAATCTAGCTGTACAATTCCGCTCGATTAAGTCCTGGATTTTATGCCAAAGCCTCCAGCATCTATTGTAGAGTGGCCCTCTTGGCCCATATGGTAATCACATTTGAGGTTTGAGTCGAAGTTTTTAGGCTTGTACCGGTCATTGGGGATTTCGAAGCTGATCAAGTTGTCCGCCCACAGCCGAGCAAAGACCTGGCTGAGCGGGATGGGAATTGGAGTGAACTGCCTTGGGACCCTGGTGGCCTGGGTATGACTGGTCGTAGAGTGCTGGGCTGGGGTACTCGTGGTTTGAAATGTCACACGAGTTCCGACCTTTTCTGCCTTACTGGAGTGGACCGTCCTGACGGTAGACTCTTTGGCTCTATTACCTCCTGAGGGCCTTTGTGTTGGTGTAACCCTAGGAAAATCCATTGTTTGGAGTCTGCCGGTGGAGATGGCACTTTCGATCCGGCACACTGCAGCTACAACCTCTGCAAAGCTGGATGAGGTCTGGCCAACCAGATGTGAAAAGTAGGTCTTATCTAAGGTGTTGACAAATATAGATGTCAACTCCTTCTCAGAAATTGGAATTGCTACTCTAGCGGCCTGGGCTCTCCAACGCTGAGCATACTCCTTAAACGGCTCAGTATGTCTTTTCCGAAGACTCCCCAGATCAATCACGGAGGGGGTGACCTCAATATTGAACTTGTACTAGTCATAGAACGTCCGGGCTAGCCTTTCCCAGGTGTTGACATGATTGAAGTCCAGGTAGGTGTACCAGACCAATGTAGGGCCCGTGAGGCTATCTTGGAAAGTCTGGATCATGAGTTAGTCGTACTGAGCATACTTGCTCATCTTTTGGGCATATAGCCTTATATGCATTTTGGGGCACCCAGTCCCATCATACTTTTCAAACTCCGGGGTCTTGAACTTTTCAAGGTATACCTCTTCCTCGTATACTGGCAGACTGGTGATTCCGGCTTGCTCGAAACCATCAGGACCCTCAATTGTTTTCATTTTGTCGTGGAGCTGCTGGAAGAGTCTCTTCTCCATCTCTTTCTGTCTCTCTTCCATCTCTCTCTTTAGGTCATCAGAGGTTGGCCCCTGGTTGTTCCTCGGCTCATATTTAAAGGCCGGGTTCAGGTGGGAATTGATTTCTTCATACTCTAGAGGCTGCCCCTCCACTGCCTTCCCTTTCCTGCCCCTAAATGTTCTTCCTGGGTTGGCTGGGTAAACCGAAGGAGGTCGATGCTTTCAGTTAAGAGGTGAACCTGGGCAACCAACTATTGGACCGTTTGTTCTAGGGATACGATCCTGGAGTCTGAGGCAGCATCAGCATTTGTGTTATTGCGGTTATCGCTACTGTTTGCCATCTTTATTCTTGAACATGTGCAAATTGGGCTTCTGGGAGGGTTTAGTTGTTTAGGAGCTATCTTGATACCTGGCGCGCATTTTTTCTCTTTTAGTATAATGTATGCAAATGCTATGCATGCGTCACACGGATGCTAAAAATAAAAGGGTCGACAATTGATTGACGATGTAATATTGAAACTTTACTTTTATTAATATTGAAAATTTTTGGAGTTCGATACTCAAAGAAAACAAATAAAAGATTACAATGATAATCTATTTCCTAGCTTTCTTAGTCTTTTATTGTGGAGACTCAGGCTTTTCGTTGATGACGGCTTCTAGTTCTTCGACTCTGGCTTTGGTCTTCTCCAATTGTGCTTCCAAGGCTTTGTTCCTTTGGTCGGATTCCTTGAATCGTCCTTTCTAAATGTCTTTCTTATAATCTGCAGCTTCAAAATAGATCTCCATCTGGGCCTTGACCTACTCTAGGTAGATTTCTAGCTCTGGATTTATCTTGTCTAGCCTTGGTTGTGTGACATCTGGGACCCGGTATGCTCTTTCCCCTGTCTGATACAGCTGGCGGATCACGAATTCCCTGGTGGCTCGATGCTTTCCCACTTCGCCATCCAGCTCGCCAAGGTCTACATTCGGGCTTTCAATTCTGGCTTCCTAAAGTGCTTTGACCCCTGCCAGCTTAACAAACTTTTCAGCCACCAGTAAGTTCGGATCTTGGTACTCGAAGGTGATCGCTTCCAGCGAAGGCCGATAAACTAAGTCTTGTATGGTACCGAACTGGCAGAACACTGAATTGGGGTGATATATAATACATCCACTGATTCCAATCAGAGGTACGGCCTGAAAGTTATTGTAGGTCAAAATAATTTTGTCGCAGCAACTCCACCTAGCTGTCTACAGAATATCATCGGCACTGAAGCTTCTAAGCACTTCTACCCAACTGTGGCTGGCAAGGTCGTCGGGTAGCTTTATCTTTTCTATGCATGAATCCACAAGATCCACTTGCTGAGCCAAGGCTTTCCGGACTATGTTTAGCCCGAAACACTTAAAGTGGCTCACGAACCATATCAGCATAAGGTTGATATTTGAGCAGAGGATCCTATGGCCTTTCTTCTTGAGGAAGTTTAAGTTCCGGATCTGTTCAGCCAATAGAGCCGGGATGTAAGATCTTCCTTCCAAGAATTGGGTCACCAACTCTGCAACCCGATAGTGGACATAAAGAGTTTTGGTGATGAATAATATGGTGGCGAAAGCTGTCAAGATGAAAGCGTTCACCCTTCTCTATCTATAAGTCTTGGGGTCCCCACACAGTATGTTTTTTTCTATCCCCATTGTCTTCTCGAGTGATGAACCAAGCTTCCAAATCATCCATCCGGATGCAGTATCCATTACAGTCTGATAAGGCCTTGTTGACTGTTGTTTTGCGGATACCTAGTAGTTTGCTGAAAGTACAGGCTGGCCCGACCTCGAGATCTGGCACATAGACTTGATCGGTTGGTGCTGGAGCCTGTAGCAGCTAAGTGTACTCTTCTAGGGTAGGGGTGATTTCATGTGGCCTGATGAAGAAAGCTGCAAGCTCGATTTCCCATAAATGGAGCATGGCCCGTACTAACGGTACGTTCACCTCCATCTTTGTTAGTGAGAGGATAGGCCCTATTTTCTGCCAGATGAAGGCCTGCTCCTCTGGATTGTATAAGGTGAACCAGTGGTCCAACACCAACTTTGGGTCCAAAGGTTTGTACACCCTAATCTCTTTACGGAGGAGGTGGTCAACTGCGGTACTAGCCATCTATTACAACAAGAAATTTCCTAATTATAACCAGAACTATGAAAATATTATAGGGAAATAGATCCGAACTCCATGAACAAAACAACAAATATTACATTATCGTCAATTGTCAACCCATGACTTTATGTATGCAAATAGGTTGGTTCTAACCGGTCCCCAAGCTCTATGGCTTCCCGCATTCTCCGAGAAATGGATCTCAGGCCATATCGAAGCATTGGGTGGGGTAGCCTAATCGATCCCGAACGGTGATCACCTCACTTCGCCCGAAACCTACACAATGGCCCCCCGTCTTAGGGTCCTAGGACGATCCGGGTTCGACCGTATCTATTCACACAAATGTATGCATGCAGACCCAAAAGTAAAAAAACTTAATTATAAACTTAGCTAATCCCTGAAAAGTTAGCAACAGAATAATAATCGAAAGACGTTTCTTAAAAAAAAAGGAACAATTTGAGGAGATTCAGGTAGCTAGCCTACTGGAATGAGTCCCCAGCGGAGTCACCATCCTGTCAAGTCTAATTTTGAATTTCCCATTCCTAATCCAATCTAGACTAGACCCTATGCTCATCTAACATAGATCATCGACTTGAGTTACGAATTTCGTTTAGTTTTGGAGTCGCCACCCAACTATTGTTGGGAAAGATTGAATTAAGACTAATGGAGCGGATTAGTCTTAATTTAGACCACTAGTCGTTGTGATTTCCTCTTCTCGTTTTTGTGAAAAGAGGAAAGGGAAAACCAGAGTTTCTAAGTTCGGAGGCTAACCTATTAAAACCCTACGGTTACCACCTAATCTCCTAAAATTTACTCCATTTAGAAATGTCTTTTATTTTATTTTTGTTGCCTTTTATTGTGTTTTTGAGTGAATTATTTTAAGAAAATGATTTTTTTATTCTTTTTAAGGGTTGCCCCAAATGGGTGCCTACGTACCTGCTATTCAGGATCAAACAAGCCGTAGTTCACTTTTCTTGAAAACTTTAAGTGTGTTTATGAATTTTAATTGTGAAATTTCTTTTGATTTATGTTTTTACCATTTTGGGATTTTTTTTTCTCTAAAAAAATCTAAGCTTAAGCTTAATAGTTTGATTTTTGAAAATAATTTTAAGGAAAACATCAATTTTTGGGTTTATTTGAGAAAATATTTTTTCTAAGTGATAAAACTTATTTTTTCTATTTTTCAACTCATTTCTACTATTATAAATTTTTATTGATTTTTTATTAATTTTTTGTGAATTTTATAATTTTTTATTATTTTTATGATTTTTATTAATTTTTCATAATTTTTATTTTTATTGAAAAATTTTCTCTTAGACTTTTAGCTATCCTATTTTAAAATCTAAAGTTTTATTATTTTTCTAATTTTTTTATTAATTTTCTTTATAAATTTTCTACATTTTTATTTATTTATTATTTATTATTTTTTTTATCATTAAATCATAAAAATCTAATTTCTAACATTTTTCTATTTATTGAAATATAAATAAAAAATAAGTAAATAAATAACACATAAGTAAATAAATTAATTCGGAATAAATAAAATAATCCAAATAAATAAATAAATATATTTTAAAAAATCGAAAAATCCGACTTACCTGGATCCGGGTCGGTGCGCGAGTCGGGTCAGGTCGATTGGATGCGGCGGCGGGGAGTGCTCGTTGACGGCGTTCCGGCTGCCTTCTGCAGCAGTTAAGGTGTCGATTCCTAGGTTATCGAGGGTGAGGAATCCAACAGTGGCGGTGGTTTGCTTCAGAAACGCCTCTTGGTGGTTGCCCAACTCTTGATTGGCGATCGCGGTTTCAAACAACTCTGACGAACTTCGATTCTCTCCTTTCTCTCGCTTTTGATCTGTGATTTAGCTTCCTCACTTCATCCTCTATTTATGGGCTTTCGAAATCGAGCTAGATAAGCCCGGATTTCCATCGATCGAAGCAAATCGGATTTGCGGTTAGGCAAACCAACTCCGATTCGTGTAAATCCATCGATTTGTTGAGATTTGATTCCAATTGGATGATGTTTATCTTAATTCTGTTGAAGATCTGTTGGATTTGTGCAAAAAATCGAATCAAAACGGCCGAAATTCGGATTTTTCCCTTCGCCGGCGATCTCGAACAGAGGTTAAAGACGATCATGCACCCGGCGCGTGCGTTTGCTCCATCTAATCAGATGCTGCCACGTGTCCCAGGTAAAGAAAAATTCGCAAAACGCGGATTCTGCTTCCCCCGCGTTTCAAACCCCTGACCTCGCACCCGTCCGCACGCGCCTGACCCTGGTTCGGACCAGCTGAGCTAGCCCATGTTCGCGATTTTATTTATTTCGCAAATTGCATATATGCAATGCGATTTTTTTATTTTTTATATTTTTTGAAATTTCAAAATTTTGTAAAAATTATTTAATCCTTATTATTGTCATTTTTTAAATTAGTTTCCAAAATTGATGTGTTTTCCTATTTATTTTTATTTTTTTGACTATTTTCCTATTTTTGCTAAATTAGGGAAAAATATGAAAAATTGGGAAAATTTTGAAAATTGATTATTATTGACTATTATTGATCACTAGGGCAAAAATGGGGTGTTTACAATAACCATGCATGTGACTTTCATTTGAATGGATAGAATAATGTGTCGTAATTGATGGTAGCCCTTCCTTTCTTGTTCGTTTTTTTTTTTTTTTTTTTTTGGTAGGTAATAATATTTCTGGCAGTCTTCTTTAGTGATGATCACTTTGATCGAACTCACGAAATTTCTAGCAAAGATGGTGCCGAAGGAGATTAAGCGGAGGCAAGGTCGGTTGCTTCTGGCGCCGACATCTCCTGCAACCAACAATGGCATGTCGATGTCTCCAACAATAGCATTGGTGTGAGAAACAACCGAGCTCTTTAGTGAAATTCAAATTCTGCGAAGCTAAGTCCTAGACCTAGTGTGCACCATATCAACAACATCAAAGCTGATTGCTCAAATTGACATTCTATGCTATCATTGCCAGCAAGTAAACTTGTTTTTAGGGCAGCATGTCTGTCTGTATCTAGATCTCTTTTTCTCGGCATTCGTTGGCAATTTTTTTTTTCTTTAATATTTGTAGTTCTCTTAGTAATAACCCACAAAATGTAGAAGGCTAGCTATTGGAAGGACACGTTTTATGATAACATCCTTGACTTCTCATTTGACTAGAGTTACCGTTGGTGATTACCGTGATGGCATACATTTTTTTAACTCATTCTAGGTGGATGCGAAGAAACTAGGGCAAGCATTCTTTAATCCATCCCAAAGCTTGTAGAAACGATAGTAATGAAAGTCCGGAAAGGAACTTGACAAAAAGTCTGGAATGGAACTTCATAGTAAGTTGTGCCATGGAGTGAAAATATCCTGAGCCGATCGGTCCTAGGGCTGTTGTAACTTCTCTAAAGACGATTTGCTTAAAATCTCTATAATAGTCATCCTTCTTGCTTTAATTCTCATGTTTCCTTCCATGTTGACCCTTTGCAGGTAAGACAGCAACTTGACAAAACATGTCATTGTAACCTTGATCACAAGTTTTCTTGAAGAAAAAATAGGAACTTCATTCTTCTAAATTTGCTTCAATTGTAATCAGCAACTTTGCTAAATTTGACAAGCGATAAGGACTCTGTCTCTCTTCTTCCTTTGATCATGAGCATGATGGGAGCCTCGTTCCTTTTTGTTGGTAGAAAGTTCTCCACATAAGCATTTTTATCCACTCTAAGGTTAGATAATATTGCTCCCTTGAAGAAAACTAGGATCCTTCATGCCATTATTACTTCCACTTGACTACAGTTCTTGCTTAAGAGCAAGATGGAAGTGTGGCTATGACTTAGGATCCTTTATGCCACTACTACATCCACTTAACCATGGTTCCCACATGTGAGTGTGATGGAAATGTGATTCTCATGTTCCTTTGAGGGTTTAAGGAGAGATATCCTTAAGTTCTAAGTCCAAGCCATAGACAAAAGTAAGTATTTCATTTTATATACTTACATGAATAAATCTTATATTGATAGCTCATGTATTTCCTTCTACCATTGCAAGTGACAGAAGTTAGTTTGTCAATCCTATTGGTGTAAGGATGTTATAAGGTCGAGTATAGTAAACCTCCAATAGAGCGAGTCGTGCACACAGTAGACCTTAGTAGGTCTTATGACGCAACATGGAAAGCGTAAACAATACGAGGCCAATTCTAGGAATGGTCTCGCGAACAAGCAAAGAATAATTCTGAGTTATTCCTTGAAAAACCTCAATTGCGCACAATCAAGAAACAGAGAAAACTATTCTCTAAAAGTGTATATTTCACAAAAAGAATCCAAAGCTAACCCTAAAATGACCTAGCAGCTATATATAGTCCTTAAGGAAATAAAATATGTACACGTGGAAATAAATATATGTATACACGTCCGTCATCTGCCTTATACACGGTCATGTATCAGACCGTGTATGTTTCTGCGGAATCTTCCAGGCACATTACACGGCTGTTCCTTTGAATCGTGTATATGGCCATGTATATTTCTAGGAACTGCCAGACACATTACACGGTCGTGCCTTGTAAAAGACACGCCCAATCAGCCCGTGTCAGCTACGATGCCCGCATCATTCTCTCCCGCCACTGAAGAACTCGACCCCGAGTTCTCTTAAGGATATAATGGTGTGTCATCGGGGTGGAAAAGAGATAAATCCGCTACATTAAAAGTGCACGAGATGTTCATATCTTCAGGGAGCTTTAAAATATACGCGTTGTCATTTATCTTACGCACTACTTCATAAGGGCCATATTTCTTTGGTTGGAGTTTTCCATATCTGCCCGCAGGGAAACACTCTTTCCGAAGATAAACCATCACCTGATCGCCCACGTCAAACAGTTTCTTCCGCCTATGTTTATCCACAGCCCCTTTATATATGGTATTGGCGTCTTCTATCTTCCGTCTGACTTCCGCTATGGTGGTTTGGCATTGTTCGGCCATATGCTTAGCAACGACGTCACCCACCATACCCTTGGGTAACTTGATTAGGTCTAGTGTGTGTTATGGCGTTTTGGTGTACTCTACCGAGAACGATGATCTTCTAATAGTTCGATGGACGGAACTATTGTAAGCGAACTCAACTTGAGCCAACGTTTGATCCCACTGCCCTGGCTTCTCACGGCAAATGCTTCTAATGAGGTTCCCAAGGGTCCGGTTGGTTACTTCTATCTGACCATCAGTTTGAGGGTGAGCTGTACTGTTGTAATTCAGGGATGAGTCAAACATGTACCAAAGAGTCCTCCAAAAGTGGCTAAGGAACTTGTTATCTCTGTCGGAGGTGATGGACTTTGGGACACCATCTAGGCGCACCACTTCCTTAAAGAATAGCCGTACGATTGCCCATGCATCAGCGGTCTTCCTGCAGGGAATAAAGTGCGCCATCTTGGAAAACCTATCAACTACAACAAAAACAGAGTCAGCAGCTCGTTGGGTATGAGGCAAACCAAGTACAAAGTCCATCGACAGGTCCTCCCAAATGTTCGCCGGCATAGGGAGAGGAGTATACAGGCCAGTGTTCTGGGATTGTCCCTTCGACACTTGGCAAATATAACACCTTTCCACAATTCTATACACATCCCTTCTTAACTGAGGCCAAAAATACCTTTCAGCAACTGCAGCTAAGGTCTTATCTCTGCCCATATGTCCTGCCAATCCACCCCCATGCAGGTCTCGAATAAGTTTTTCCCGTAAGGACGACTCGGGAATACACAGCTGATTCCCTTTCATCAAGTATCCGTTGTGAACGTGGTAGTCGTCATAAGGCTCCCTGTTAGCGCATTTACTCCATGTTTCTTTAAAATCTCCATCCCCTTCATACAACTCCTTTAGCCTTTCAAACCCGACAATTTCCGCACTAAGAGTGAGTAAGACATCAGCTCTTCTACTCAGGGCGTCCGCCACTTTGTTTTGCACTCCAGTCTTGTGCATCAATCTGAAAGGAAATCTTTGTAAGAACTCAATCCACCTTGCATGCATGTCCTTACTTATCCGAGTTTGGCTGCTTAAGTGTTTTAAAGCCCCGCAATCTGAGTACAAGATGAACTCCTTTCCAACCAAATAATGTTCCCATACTTTAAGAGCTCTTACCACGATATAGAACTCCTTATCATATGTAAACCAACTCCTCCTGGCTTCATACAACTTCTCACTATAGAATGCTATTGGTCTTTTCTCCTATGACAACACTGCACCAACCCTAACTCCACTGGCGTTGCAATCCACCTCAAATAACCTGTCAAAATCCGGTAGTGCTCGTATAGGGGTGCTACACAATCGTCTCTTCAGGTCTACAAAACTCGCTTCAGCCTCTTCGCCCCATCGAAATTTCCCTTTCTTCAAACATTCAGTTAAGGAAGCAGCGACTGTACTGAAGTGTTTAATAAACCTCCTGTAGAAGCTAGCCAAGCTGAGAAAACTTCTCAACTAAGTGACGGCTTTTGGGGTAGGCCACTCTCTAATCACTTTCACTTTCTCATCATCCACCATCACCCCCTCACTGCTGACTATGAACCCAAGGAACAATAGTCGCCTTGACAAAAATGTGCATTTCTTTAAATTGGCATACAACTTATTCTCTTTCAACACAGACATAACACACCTCAAATGTTCAAGGTGTTCTTTCTCAAATTTACTGAACACCAAGATATCATCAAAATACACTACAATGAAGCGACTATTAAAGGGTTTTAGTACCTGGTTTATCACTCGCATGAAAGTGCTTGGTGCGTTACTGAGACCAAACGGCATCACCAACCATTCATATAGCCCCTCTTTTGTTTTGAACCGCGTCTTGCATTCATCTCCAGGGCGGATCCGAATTTGATGGTATCCACTCTTCAGATCTATCTTGGAGAAGATAGTGGCTTCGCTCAACCTGTCCAACATATCCTCCAAGCGTGGTATGGGAAACTTGTATCTTATTGTGGTCTTATTGATAGCCCTGCTATCAACACACATGCTCCAGCTCCCATATTTCTTGGGAGTCAATAACGCTGGGACCGCACACGGGCTCAAGCTGTCCTGGATAAACCCCTTGTCCAATAGCTCTTGGACCTTATCTTGTAGAATTTCGGTTTCCTTAGGGCTCATCCTATAGTGTGGTAAATTTGGGAGACTTTGATAGGAATCAAAATCCGACAAGACTTATCATTAGGGCAATAACTAAAGGATTTCGAATCTTGGCGATAAGGACCAATTTTGAGCAAATCGACCCCGGAATTATTTATATACTAACCTCTTTTATCTTATTCATGTATTTTATATTCCAACAGGAATACTTATCATGCTTTACAGGGCAATGGACAAACTCACTTAAACTCAGCTTGTGGGTTATCCATGGACCGACCTGAACCGGCGATGAGTTGGGCCGATGGATCCTATAGAAGACCGGCATCATGAAGAGCATTTCTTTTATGTATTTTTCGTTTTATGAACTATTTTAGTTGTATTTTGGTTTTGGGACACTTTTATTTCTTTGTAACTTTCATTTAGGGTTAGCCACCTTAAAAGTGGCAAACTTGTAATTTTGAGCACTTTTTAACCCTAGGAGTAGCAAGTATAAATACTTGCTTAAGAGAGGGTTTGGGAGGCTTATCATTTTGCAGATTATACACCTCTTTTCACGTGAGAATTAGGGTTCATACCTTGGTTCCAAACTCTTATCAATTTCAATCCCAAGAGTTGAAATTGTGGCAAGTGCAACATCTTGAAATTGTGAGTTATATCAATTTCATTTTATTGTGATTTCTTTTCTTCTCTAGTGTGTCATATCTAAGGTTGAATTGAGATATTTCTTGGTCAAATATCCTTGTTGTTATTCACGAATTCTTGTGATTATTTGAAGGAATTATCATATTGATCCAATTCATCTTTAAGGATTTCCTTGATAACGTGATTTTCACCATTGGAAAGGGATTGTTTTGTTACGGTTTTTCTTTGTCAAATTGAGGCTTCATTTGCGTGGATTACATGAAATTAGAGTGTTTTTAGAAGGCATTTTCATTGAAGTATTCTGATTATATCATTGGTTGTTTGAATTTCATCCTTTCATCATTAGGGTTCATTTGAAAAGTGCCATTTTTGGATCCGATTTTGCCTTGACTTGAGATAGTTATTCTTAAGTCTTTTGGAAGTGCTTTTAAGTTTGTTTAGGCACATCATCTTTTTGGTATCAGAGCTCTTGTTGAGAGAAGGGAATTGGTTGTATTCAATTTCGTGGAAGTGATCATCAATTAAGGTTGATCAAGTGAAAACCGTAATTGTGTTGTTGTTGTTGTTTGAAGATTGCGAAATTACCTTGGATTGGGATTTGATTTGCTAATTGTTGGAGTTGGTTTGGGAAGGTTATTATATCATTTTGTGGTCACTAATTCACGTGGAAGAGCAGAAGTACAAAGTGTTGTTTACTTTAGCAATTTTTGGAACTTGCAAAACTTACCAAAATCCTTGCCGTGAATAGCTTGTGGCGTGACGAGGTTGTGAAGTTTGTTGTTTGATTTCCATTGTGTAAATTCTGAATTGGTGGATTACAATTTGCAGATTACATTGGTTTTGATTAGTAAAGAATTATTTGAATTCAAACACATGCAATTAAGCTGTGGGAGTTAATGATTGCTATTTGAATTTGAATTCATTACTTACCAATTGACGAAGGCTTGCAATAAGTGAATTTGTTTGAATTTCAAATTGAAGTTGCTGCCTATTTTGTTGTGAGTTGCGGTTAGAACTTATGGGGAGTGAAGTATATTTGTTATTATTGCTGTGGAATTAGAGTATATTTGTTGTTGTTTCCATTTCTTATTTTTGTCGTGGAGGTGGAGTGCAATTTGTTGTTGTTGCCGTGGAGTTATTGGTGGAGTGAGTGCATCGTGATTGAAGGTGTGTATGGTGGTGTAAATTTGTGGATTTATGTAGATTAAAGGTGCTGCACATCAAGATTAATTGTAGGTGTGAAACCGTGGCAAGAAAGGAAAATTGAAGTAGTAGAATTTGAATTCAAAAAACAAACATTAAAGTATGAAAGTAATTGAACTTATTACTTCAACACTTGTGAGTTGAATTTAATTTCTTAACTACTTAGAAGTATTTATTTGTGCTTCACTTATTCTAATATACTTGAAGTGATAAAAAGTATTTATTGCATTGGTGACTTGTTGCACTGTGGGTGTATAAGTGTGTGTGTTGTTATCCAAACTTGTTATTGTGATGTGGTGAAGTGAAGGGAGTGTGCTACAAATTATTTGAGATTACATTTGTACTTTAGATAAATCGCATCCACAAACATGTCATATGATAATGTGAATGGGTACATTGGCAATGAGGCCAATAGCCAAGTGGGTAGCAGACCAAGTCGTCGAAATACAAATGGAAGAACTCTAGATGAGCAACTTCGGGACCTTTCCACACTTGTTGCTACATTAGCAACAAGGATTGATAGGATGACAATGCCACCACCACCTGTAGTAAACCTTATGGCACCACCTAGAGTAAAGGGAGATTATCATGCTCTTAGGGAAGATAGAGATGATAATTTTAGGCTTAATCCATACCCAGACAGGGAATTTAGACCACCTCGAGGACCAGAGTGTGCGAAGCTACAGATGCCTTCATTTGATGGTAGGGGTTCCGTAGATGATTACCTAGACTGGGAGGACCAAATTGTGCAGGCGCAAGTATGCCAACCTTCAAAGGTTCTTGAGGGCTCTAGTGACACGAGCCAACCCTTAGAGCATAAAATTTGTCAGACACCGATGTGCCAACCTTCAGAGGATCCTGATAATCATACTCAGACGAGCAGACCACCAGAGAGCCAAATTGTTTCAAAGACAGTTATGTTCACCTTCAGAGGTTTTAGAGGGTAATGAGCAGTTGGGCCAACCATTAGAAGACCTTGAGGATCAGCATCATATAGATGAGTCAGAAAAAGAGGAAACAAACTCAATGGAATGGGTTGAGATAGGGGAGACATCAGTAGATAATGAGTCCATGTTTATGTTGCAGATGAGATACATCCTAGAAATGGAGGAGAGAAAACAATCACCTACTATGGTATTCCAGATATTGGGATTCTGTAGAGATACTTCTTCAGATGGATTTCTTTTAGAAAATAGAGTCTCTACTGCATTCGATCTGCCAGATTTGAGGACAAATCTTTTTGAGGCCCGAGGAGATTATAGGAATCAAAATCCGACAAGACTTATCATTAGGGCAATAACTAAAGGATTTCGAATCTTAGCGATAAGGACCCATTTTGAGCAAATCGACCCCGGAATTATTTATATACTAACCTCTTTTATCTTATTCATGTATTTTATATTCCAATAAGAATACTTATCATGCTTTACAGGGCAATGGACAAACTCACTTAAACTCAGCTTGTGGGTTATCCATGGATCGACCTGAACCGGCGATGAGTTGGGCCGATGGATCCTATAGAAGACCGACATCATGAAGAGCATTTCTTTTATGTATTTTTCATTTTATGAACTATTTTAGTTGTATTTTGGTTTTGGGACACTTTTATTTCTTTGTAACTTTCATTTAGGATTAGCTACCTTAAAAGTGGCAAACTTGTAATTTTGAGCACTTTTTAACCATAGGAGTAGCAAGTATAAATACTTGCTTAAGAGAGGGTTTGGGAGGCTTATCATTTTGCAGATTATACACCTCTTTTCATGTGAGAATTAGGGTTCATACCTTGGTTCCAAACTCTTATCAATTTCAATCCCAAGAGTTGAAATTGTGGCGAGTGCAACATCTTGAAATTATAAGTTATATCAATTTCATTTTGTTGTGATTTCTTTTCTTCTCTAGTGTGTCATATCTAGGGTTGAATTGAGATATTTCTTGGTCAGATATCCTTGTTGTTATTCACGAATTCTTGTGATTATTTGAAGGAATTATCATATTGATCCAATTCATCTTTAAGGATTTCCTTGATAACGTGATTTTCACCATTAGAAAGGGATTGTTTTGTTATAGTTTTTCTTTGTCAAATTGAGGCTTCATTTGCATGGATTACATGAAATTAGAGTGTTGTTAGAAGGCATTTTCATTGAAGTATTCTGATTATATCATTGGTTGTTTGAATTTCATCCTTTCATCATTAGGGTTCATTTGAAAAGTGCCATTTTTGGATCCGATTTTGCCTTGACTTGAGATAGTTATTCTTAAGTCTTTTGGAAGTGCTTTTAAGTTTGTTTAGGCACATCAGACTTGCTTCAGGCACCAAGTCTATCTGATGCTGGATGTCCCCCAAAGGCGGTAGACCCTCAGGTAGGTCATCAGGAGCCACCTCCTTATACTCTTCCAGTAAATTCTTTACTGCTTCAGGTATTTCCACACTAGCTTCATTTTCTCCAGCCGCCACATCTTTTACTATTAGAGCATGGACCACCCGTGACTCCTTTAAATCTTCAACCAAGTCTTTCTCCGATTGGGTGACGGTTAAGAAAGAACGACTTTCTGCTCTCTTCTCCTTCGAGTGTCCTTCCTTCTTCAGCGGCAACAATGTATACCTCACACCCCCTTTCTCCAACCTGTACACATTCTCCTTTCCTGCGTGTTGTGCATTCACATCAAACTGCCATGGCCTACCAAATAAGATATGACAGGCATCCATGTCCACAATGTCACAAAAGACCTCATCGCAGTACTTCCCTATTGAGAATGGTACCCTACATCTTTCCTTCACCTCGATCCTCTCTGCAGCTTTGATCCATCCTATAGTGTATGGATTTGGGTGTTTTTTGACAGGTAGCTGCAACTGCTTCACAACTTCACTTCCTATGATATTTTCACAACTTCCACTATCTACTATCAGTTTAAACACCTTCCCACCAATAGTACACCTCGTGCGAAACAACTGGTGTCGTTACATGATCTCTTCCTGTTTCGAGGTTAGCATCATCCGCCTAATCACATAGGTTGGTTCTGCCACCTCTTCCTCCTCCTCATAGTACTCATCCTCTCCATCAAGTTCACAGCATATCTCATCTTCATCCCCACTATCAAGAATGTTAACACTTCTCTTAGCAGGACATTCATTTGACTTATGACCAGGTTGATTACATCGAAAACACTTACCCAAGATAGGCTTGGCATATGGGTTACTCTGCCTCTAGGTTCCCCTAGGCTCCATCGGTCTCTTTCCCTCAATGTTTTCTTCTTTCTTGGCGCTATCCTCACTAGGTTTATGTGCAGCACCTTTGTTTTTCTCAAATCCCGACTTACTATTGCTGCCTATAGCATCACTAACATACCCCTTTCTTCCACCTCCGTACCTATTACTCTGCTCCTGCAACATCAATTCAGCTCGGAGGGCCAAGTTTTTCCCTTTAACTAGGTTCCTCACCATTGTGACCCCTATTTTATCCTTCATCTGAAGCTTCAAGCCTTCTATGTATCATGCTACTTGCTGGCCTTCACTCTTCCTTAAGTCGTTCCGTTCGGCCAATCTCATGAACTCGACGGTATATTCATGCACTGACCGCTGCCCCTGACGGCACCGCTAATATTGTTGGAACAATATCTGCTCATAGTCTGGAGGGAGGAAGCCGTGTTGCAACAACTGTTTCATACGATACCATGTTCTCACCGGATGCTTACCCTCTCTCTGCCTCCTGTTCTACAGCCTCTCCCACCATGCCGAAGCTCCACTCTTCAGTCTACATGCCACCAATCTAACCCAGCGATCTTCCAAAATTTCCATGTAGTCGAAAAACTGACCCACTTCGGCAATCCAATCCAGGAAGCCTTCGATATTAAGGCTGCCGTCAAACCACAGGATGTCAACCTTCAGGCGGTAATCTCCCCTGTCTCCTTGATCATACCCGCCACGGTTTCTCCGGTAATCACCGTCCCTCTGGTTGTTTCCATACCGAATCGGGCGATAGCCACCACCATTACCACTGTGCCCTCACCGTGGTCTACCTCCATACGGGCCCTCGTATTCATCGCTAGAGTCGTCATCCTCTACCCATCCCCACCTATTCTCGACAACAGGTCGGATCATCTGTCTACCGTAGACATCAGTTGTCCATGGAGGATTCCTACCAACACCCCCAACCCTATTGGGGTCTACTGCTATGGCGTCGAAACGCTCGATCAGTTCATCAAGGCGTCGTTCCATACGCCCGACCTTCTGATGCATAGCGTCAAACTCCACCCTCAAAACCCATTGATGGGCTCCTTGTGATCTCGCATCCTGAACACCGTCAAGAACACGGTCGCCGTCATCGCCTTGATGAGTTGACATCTCCGTAGGAAATTGCCTTGCTCTGATACCAACTGACGCAACGCGGAAAGCGTAAACAATACGAGGCCAATTCTAGGATTGGTCTCACGAACAAGCAAAGAATAATTTTGAGTTATTCCTTGAAAAACCTCAATTGCACACAATCGAGAAACAAAGAAAACTATTCTCTAAAAGTGTATATTTCACAAAAAGAATCAAAAGCTAACCCTAAAATGACCTAGCAGCTATATATAGTCCTTAAGGAAATAACTAACAAGGAAATAAAATATGTACACGTAGAAATAAATATATGTATACACATCCGTCATCTGCCTTACACACGGTCGTGTATCAGACCGTGTATGTTTCTGCGAAATCTTCCAGGCACGTTACACAGCCGTTCCTTTGAACCGTGTATATGGCCGTATATATTTCTAGGAGTCATCCTGACACAACACACGGCCATGCCTCTTGGCCGTGTATCAGACCGTGTATGTCTCTGGGAGTCACCCTGACACAACACACGGCCGTGCCTACTGGCCGTATATCAGACCGTGTATATTTCTGGGAACTGCCAGACACATTACACGGTCGTGCCTTGTAAAAGACATGCCTAATCAGCTCGTGTCAGCTACAATGCCTGCATCATCTTGGGCATAATGAATCTCAACCATGGCATATGTTGCACGTAGAGGGACTTGAGCATAGTAGGCTTGGTGTGTAGTAGGCCTCAGTAGGTCTTAAGCATAGCCAGCCTCAAGTGGAACAAGTCTTGAGTATAGCGAGTCTCAAGTGAACTAGAAGATCACCATCAAAGGTGATTCAGTGTTGTGCTTTATGAATGAAAGAAGCAACCTACTTCTGTTAGTTACCCAAACTACACTCTCATGTAGTCACCCTCCAGGTGGAAGTCTTGGGTAGAGCATGTCAACTTTGACATTAGGGTGCTTAGCTCTTTTAAAGAAAACCAAGACATCAATGTGCCGACTAAGGATTGCATCTCTTGACTGGCTGTTATTAGTCAAGCATCTTGGAAGCTTTTTAAGTTGATGATGGTGATAGCACTAAAGATCTAAATGATCCAATGAAGCCGCTTTGGTATCGAGGTACAAGTTGAAGAGTGCGAATGACGCTTATGTTGATGCATTGCTTCTTTGTGTGCTGCACCTAGAGTATCTCTCATCCCCCAATTGCTAACATGTCTCATCAAGACAGGGTAGCAAATTTAGATTTCTAGTAAAAAAATTTCTCTTACGATTTTGTTGTGCCATCCAATCTAATAGTTCCATAACGGGGCCTCTTAGTAGCCTGCATTATTTAAATATATGTAAGTTATTGTACACTTAGGAGGCGATGCCTTCACTTAGCAGTAATGATGTAAAGACCCACTTAGATGGGCGTCATGAATATGAGACTACTTAGATTCGTCAGATATAAGAAGCCAGTAAAGTCATCTCACGTATTAAAGCAAAGCTCTCTCTTGCTAGTGACGATATATAAAAGATTTATTTAGCAAAAATATTCAATCATGCTTAAGCAGTGATAATGACATTCATTACCTAAAGTTATGAGCTCTCTTTTACTAGTTAAGGGGTTATTTCTCACTACTTGAATATTTAGTATGAGTACTAGGGGATTAAAAATACTCTATGACATAATTTTATGATTGAACATAAATATATTGATTTTCTTACTTAGGTGCAGTGGCTTATGATGTGCTTGGGAGACAACACTCTTACTAGTCTACATTGTATATGCTTGAATTTTTGTCATGTGCCTAGGAGTCAAAGTTTATATAAATCCGCACTATTCATGCCTAACTTTCTAATGTGAACTTGGGAATCAAAGCTCTTATCAGTTTACACTGTATATAATTGACTTTCCATCATGCACTTGGGAGTCAAAGCTTTTACCAGTTTACATTGTATATGTCAAGCTTTCCATTGTGTGCCTAGGAGCCAAAGCTCTTACCAGTTAGCATCAATGTTTACATTACCCCTTATATACTTTGTTTTAATGAATCATGAATCTTGTATAAATCCTAACATGATGATTCATTGGGGTATAGGAGTAAATTAGCTAAATGCTGCTTAAGTTGAGAAATAGCCTCAAAGTTAGCTTTAAAGGAATGAGCAAGTTTTACTCATAATTGGAAGCATTACATTGAGAATCAAATGCCAGGGCATCGCCTGGGCTTAGGGTACGAGAGCTTTGATGCCGAGGTATTACCTGAGCTTATGGTGTAGGAGTTGTGATGCTAAGGCTTTGCTTAGGCTTAAGGCGTAGGAGTTGTGATGCCAAGGCTTTGCTTGGGGTTAAGGCATGGGAGTCAAGATGTTAGGGTGTTACCTAGGCTTAAAGAGCAAGTATATAAGACTATATTGCAATGATTAAAAAAAGAAAAAAAGAAACTTTCACCATTTGTGGCAAAATTTGCTCTTTATAGACAAAATAAATGTCAAGTTTTAACCTTGAATTTAGTGCTTAATAAATCACTAATCACTATTAGACGAGTCATGCTCCAACATGTGGATATTGCTATTTTCAATGACAAGCTCCCCATTTTGAAGTCTCTCATGGAATATCTTTCTTAAACCTTAACAATCCATCTCTTTTAGATCCTGTAGACTATCATAAGTAGTACATATTTTGCCCATCTTCATTGATGAACATTTTAATCACTTATTTCTTTTTTTGCTTTTTCTTGCCCCTATAAGAGCCTCACATTCTCTTTTTTTTCTTAAGCTTATCTTGATCCTCCTCCCAAGTAGGTAGTGTTGTATCAGAGGGTATTGTGATAGTAGTTTCTCCCTCTTCAGCATATTCATCCAAGAATGCAGCTTCGATAAAGTATGCTTCATTATGCTCAAATGGATTGTTCATAGCAGGAATAAATATGTCCTTTCCCTTCCAATCGCCCTTAATTCACTAATGTTGTGTTGAAGGTATGAGATTGTGATCATGTAGCCAATTTCTTCCAACTAGTAGATGGTAGGATACGGGCGCATCGACCATGTGGAACTATGTAGAGCTCTCTATAGGGCCCACTTTAAAGCTCACATTAACATACCCTACTGTATTTGTAGATATTTCAAAGAAACTATTAATGGTAATAGGTTGTCTCACTAAGCGTTGGTTGTCTATCCGTGCAGCGTTTAGTGTAGACAACGACATTATGTTTATAGAAGAGTCATTATTTATGAATGTCCTTTTAATGGGATGCCCATTTAGCATGCTTTCCACATAAAGAGGACAGTTATGATTAAGGTTCTTGATGCACATGTCCACATTAGTAAAGAGAATTGCATCCTCATGCACTTTTTCCATTCTTTGTACAGGCTATACTAAACTGCACTTCTCATATTATCTTTCTATGATTTGCATAAGGGCAAGTGTTGCTGCAAGACGTGCATCCTCATTAAACCACAATAAGTAGAAAAAATTTTGAAGTTAACCATCTTCAATAAGGCAGTTACTATTGGAATACATGTCTCCTCATTATTCCTAGTTATAGCCTCTTGTACATTATGCACCTTAGCATGTGACATATCTCCTTCTTTAGTACTAAGATTGTTACTAATGGCATTTACAATACTTCATTGATTATTGTGTGTAGGAAGTGGATTATGAAGGATATTGTTGTTTTCTATGATAAGTTCCCCATTACGGACTTTATCATTAAAAATCTTATTCAAAGTCTAACAATCTTTCGTAGGGTGACCTATGAATTTGTGATGCCTGCAAAACTTATGATCATTCTCCTCATTTTGTGTTGGTAAACGATCTAGTTTTGCGAGCTTAATTTTTCCATCTCATAACCATTAGTTAAACAAAGCATGTACCTTTCCCATTAGGCATGGGAAAGGGGGAACTAATGTAGATCCACAAGATGTATCATTCCTTAACTTCTTATTGTCTCTAGAGGTCTCAACTTGGGATGAGCTATTAGATGTTTCTCATTTCCCAAACCTCCCTCCTATTTTCTCCTTATTGTCTTGCAACAGAGTTGTTAGTTCTCCTTGTAGTCTAAACCAGTGTAGAAAAGGAACTTAAATTAAGATTTTCTAAGTGGATTACGTACTCAGTGAACATCCTTTAGATGCAAATCTTTACTAACTCCCTCTCATCACATGCATCTTAGATGTCAAATGTGCCCTCCCTGAAGCGTTTTATATAATCCATTAAGTTTTCCTTAGGATACTACCATGTTCTTCCCATGTCTATGATTGTGACCCAATCTTGGGTAGAGAAAAACTTTCCAAGAATTGCTTATACACAGTTGCCCCATGAATCAACTAACCCTATAGGGAGATTGACATACCAAGTGTATGCCTTTTCAATTAGTGATTTGAAAAATTCTTTAAGTTTCAAGTCATCATCCAACTTGTATACTTCCAAAGTTTCGATAAACTTAAGTAAATGTTCCTTGGCACTCCCTTTCTTACCATTGCACAAGATGAATTTAGTACTAACATAGTCCTTAAGATGGGGCTTTTTAGCAATGTACTAATGGTAAGGGAGTCTAACTCTAGCACCCCTACAGTTGACCTTGCTTGTATTTCTTTTAAATATATGTCCAAATCTTCCTTTGTTACAAAGGAGGTCCTTAAGGCAAATACCATGGAAGTAGGTTGATGGCTAAATCTATCGAGAGCATTAGGAGGTAGAACATTTACTTAAGTGGTTTGCTTTTAAGGAATGTTCTCCTCATCAATGGGAGGGTTAACAGGCGAAACTGCATGTGATGGAGTTACATAGGTAGCACCTTGCTATGTAACAATGTTGGTGTTTGGTGGAGCTACACCTTGTTGCACAGTAACGGTAGCTACCAACCCTATGACAAGTGGAGCAAACATGGTCATGAGTTGATTCAGAGCCCCTGTGTTCTCTTGCATAGTCTACATCATTTGTGTAGGATCTATGGGAGCCTTAGGCTATAAATTGCCTTGACTAATATTCTGTGGTATTTGAGGGAGGTTTTGTTCCATCAATTCAATGTTAGGATCTTGTTCTTGATAGATATTGTCAAATGATATTTTCTTCCTAGGAGGTGCCATTACTCTTCTTTCACTTAACTTTGTCCCCAATGGAGTTACCAAAATGTTGATGGGGGGTCCCGATAAGAGTGGTCATGTGCATCTCATGTGGGTACCGCACTATACGTGAATTCAAAGAAAAGCAATTCAGATATGGCATGTGATGGGATGACTAAAGAGAGAGAGGCAGGGAGGAGAAATAGGAAATCCCAAGCTTTTTGAATGCATAAGTGACAAATAAGAGAGTTAAGGGGACCTTAAGTGTCAACCTTGCAGTTCTTGAACAATGAAGATCGTTCTTTGCCTAATCTCTTGTTTAATCTTTAAAAGTAAAGAACTCTTAGTGGAACATCGTTTCTTTGATCTCTAGAATTTAGAAAAAAAAACGGTCCCTTCATGAGGAGGAATGATTGAGTATTTATAGACTCTTAGGCTTAATGACATTCATTAGATCACTTTAACGATCAACAGATAGGATGGAGTATACTTAATTTAGGGTTATCCTAATGAGCTTACCATAGGCCCAAGACTAGTAGCCTTCCTCATAAGTACATGAGCTTACCTAAGAAAGGTTGGATGCAGATGAATCGGTCCAACGATCCCTATTCTGAGCCCACCAAGCCAATTCTCTCTAAGTCATCCCAATAATTGGACTAAACTCATTAGGCCTTATCACCTAGCCCAATGAGTTAAGCCAAATAATCAATGGGCTTAGTCCATTATATTTATGTAATATTTTTAGCCCTCTACAATTATTATTGAAACCATCATATGACATATTGATTCCAAAGGTTAAAGGCCTACTAAGTAGCAACATATTACGAATGTCTGCTCTCTATGTTGTAAGCAATAAGCAATCAATATAGCCTAGAGCTATAAGATTGATCCAATGAGCATAAGCTATGGATCTACCAAGGAGACTATGCTTGGTACACAATGAAATAAAAGATACAAGTGAGCAACAAAAGCTAAGTTTCAAAGATATTCGTGTACTTGTGAATCAATAATTGGTCAATGTATAGTGATTGAATGGATAGAGTTGGTTTTAGAATAGAAAGTCTTCATCATTCATTGAGAACTTAACTCATACAATCGATTTATACAATAGGTATTTTGCCTACTTACTAGAAGTAGAGCTAATATAAGGATTCCCACTTAAACAAGAACTACAACTTGCTTGCTACTTTTATTCAAATCCCTAATCTTTTATGTAACCCTAACAATAATGAATACAAATGGAACATGAATAGAGATGAAAAGTGTTATGGAGTTTAAATGTTTTACTCCAAAAGCTTAGACCAATTGATGTGTCCATATGAACTTAGCTAACATTGAATTTTGTTCGGTAGAGTCATATAAAGGATTTTACCTTTCTTCCCTCTTAGGATCTGACTCTTGGATTTGGTCATCGGACTCTACAACATTATTCCTCGAAATTGTTACACCAACAACTCTCAATTCTCAACTACTATTCCTTAAAGCTATATTAGAAGAAATTCAATAGTGACTTAACAAAAATTTGTAGCCAAATAGGAAGCAAGTTTTCTAAGTATAGACAATGACATATTTAAGAAGAGATAAAATGGAGTGTTATCCCTTTTGTTGGTTGATAATAAGAATAGAGGGTGTGAAAATTTGAGCTCCTATGAGAAACAATAGAAAAAGGGCAATAGTAATGGATAGGACTATCTATGGATCATATTTCTTCCACACCCTTCTACACCAAACAAGGAAGTGGCACCTATGACGATCCTTCCAATGAATATTCATGTCCTTTATAAGAACAAACAAGTGACAACTTTCTGAGTCAAACACAATTTCCCTATAGAGTTTGATGATAAGGTCAGCTACAATGGTGTCGCTTCCTAGCATAGTCCTTATGATTCCACAATCACACAGGAACACAAAGCACTTAGTGAAATATGAGCTAGCCTTCTCATTAGACCGTTCATAGGCCACAAAGTTTAAGAAGATAGGAACCGAATCATCATAGATGATTAATTGAGGCATATGCAAAGTTCCCCCCTGAAAATCAACGTCTATCAGTTCACATTCATCCTTATTTTTCAATGTAACTCCAACATCTTTGAGTTCTAAGGCATAATGATTGGGTGGCTCAACTTCATCATGCAGTGATGATAATTCAAATTCCTTTTAGCAGTTACTATAAAGTGAAGCCATAAAGATCAAGTAGATGTTTATATTCCCTAGTGTGGTCTATCTAAGAAATGGCATTTGCTCTAGGTAGCATTGGATTAAAGAAATCGATGGTCAATTTCTATTGCTTTAGGGTTACCTTTGTAATGACTATATAGGAGGCCTAATAGAAATACGTAAAAGTTATCATATCGCGTGTATACCTATGTTTGTGAATGATGGGTGATCTGATGGTTAAGGAAGTTGAGGAGTGGTTAATTAGGGTGAGATAGGTAGTGAATCCTTAATGTGGTGTGATGTTTAGTTGTTGCTGTTGTTTTATGATGTGAACACTTGGTGTTGCACATGGTTGCCTTACTTGCTCATGAATATGGATGCCTAAATGCTTAAGTGGATGGATGGGATGGTGTTTAATGTGATATCTTCCTCTTAATCTAGCTTTGATTACGGAATGCTTTTGCAAACATATCTTGCTTGATCTCCTCAAATCAACCAACCAAAGGTTAGACTTAACTAAACTAGATGTATATTATATAAGACATTACATTTGTGTGAAAGCCATCACTACTATAAGATGAGTAGGAAGTAATCATTTAAAGATCATTGTTTCACCATTAGCAAGCTAATGACTTGGGGGTTGTCACATCTTTGATGGAACCCATTTAATGGTCTTGCTTATGTTTGAGGTTTTAAGTGCATTTAAGACACCTTGAGTTTAAGATGTAAAAGAATAAAGAATAAGTAATCAAGTGAAAAGATGAGAAATTAATTAAGATGGAGGTACCTAGGTGATAAGAATAAATTAACACTTATATTTTGTATGGGTTTGAGTTGTTTTTGAAGTAAGTTGATTATGTTTTAAAAGACTTTGGTACTTAAAGAAGAGCTATTTGAATTTCAGGAAACTAAAAGACCTATCAAGGAAGAATGATCAACATGTGCAAGAGTCGGAGCGGATTACATGAAGAAAAGTGTCCAAAAGTGCAGCAGGAGAGATACATGGGCATGTATCACAGGGGCACGGCCGTGTATTGTATTTAATACATTCACAGAAGGTTACACGACCATAATACACGGCCGTGTGTTGAGTTGGAATTGTCCACAGAAAGATACACGGCCATGCTACACGGCCATGTATGTCAACCGTGTGTTGAGTTGGAATTGTCCACAGAAAGATACACGGCCATGCTACACGGCCGCGTATGTCAACCGTGTGTTGAGTTAAAATTGTCCACAGAAAGATACACGACCATGATACTCGGCCGTGTATGACAACCGTGTAGTTGATGCAACTCCGCGTTTTACAAGCTTCTTCCAAGATTTTGGTATCTTTGGACAGGAAGAAGGGGGAACGTCAAGGGGCAAAGTGCAGAAAAGGAAAAGACACCCAAAGCAGAAGAGGGACACGAATTAAAAGAAGGAGAAAAAGAGGAGAAAAAAAGGAGAGGAAAAAGAGAAAGGACCCACGAAAGAGACAGAGAAGGAGACACAGGAAAAAGAGAGAAGAACCACAAAAGAAGAGAGGAAGATGGGGGAAAAAGCTTTCGGAAGGAAAAGCAACTTCAACGGATTCATCCTTACCTTGTGAAGTGTTTTATGCACATGGGTTCTTCATCTTTATTTAATTGTATCTTGAAATCATGAGTAGCTAGTTTATTTCATACCCGAACCTTACGAATTCTAGTTGTCATGTAATGCGGGATTGATTGTATAGTTAGTGAATAGTGGAATTCTCTGAATTTATTCATGTTGTTTATGTATTGTTGCTAATTTGATGTATGGCCAGCATTGAAATTGCATTGATTTCTTAGAAGTTGATTGGAAAATCTCTTGTTTGAATAGATCATGCATAAATAAAGGAATTCGTATGTAATCTAGGGATAGAGAACGTGAATTTTTCGTATTAGATTAATTTAGATAAATTGATCTAATTGAGGGTTCAAGAGTGTTAATGAAATTCTAATCGGTTTTTGATAGAAGAGGGATCTTTATCAAAGCGATTAGGATTAGGAGCTAATGAATCTGGAAAGAACATTAGTTTAGTGTTAGATACTCCGCGGTTTAGAGATAACTATTGCTCGTTAACTAGTTTATTGAAAGGGTGAAGTTACATGACAATTAGAGGAGTAGTAAGGGTAGGGTATATTCTTAGTTATCAGATTTAGTAATCAAGTTATTATGTTATTTTTAATTGCTATAGGATTTGTTAAGTATTTTAAATTTAAAACTAAACCTCTCAATTTTGGGCAGTTAAATAGTAGGTTTAGAGTTATTACTAGTACTTGCTGATCCCTGAGGATACGATACCCGAACATAGTGCTATACTATTACAATCGATAGGTGCACTTGCCTATTTGATCGTAACAGAGAGTCATAGAAAGGGATTTTTAACTTGAGTGATTACGATCATCATCAAGTTTTTGGCACCGTTGCCGGGGATCGGCGATATTAAGAAAGCTCAACGCTTACTAATTTAACCATTTATTCTTGGTAGTATATGACAAGGAGTTCATCATCAAAACTTCTTGATTTTGACCCAGAAATAGACCGGATATTCAGAAGGAAACCTAGGAGCATTGAAGAGCAACAAGTGAGTGAGGGAGAATTATCATCAAGTGAAGGAGAAAGTTTAGTTGCTAAGGAAGAGCAACCTATGAACAGCAGTAGAGTCAACATTGAAACAATGGCAGACCAACGTCGGACTATGGTTGATTATTCCAGGCCAACTTTAGATAGCACTGGTTCATGTATCGTAAGACCTGCAATAGAGGCTAATAACTTCGAAGTTAAAGCCTCTACAATGAATTTGATACATAATCAGTGTCAATTTGACGGCTTACCTGATGAAGATCCCCACGCTCACATTTAAATGTTTCTGGACATCTGCGCCACAGCGAAACAGAACGGGGTGACTGAAGAGGCGTTGAAGTTGCGGTTGTTTCCCTTCACCCTGAGGGGAAAAGCAAGGCAGTAGATAAGTTCACTAAACCGGGAATCCATTACTACATGGGCTCAACTGGCAGAGTCTTTTCTAGACTTTTACTTTCCACCATCCAAGACTACTAAATTGAGGAACGATATCACATCGTTCATTCAATTGGATAACGAGCCCCTTCATGAAGCCTGGATAAGGTTCAAGGAATTGCTTAAGCGGTGCCCACACCACCAAATGCCTAACTAGCTACAAGTTTCAACTTTTTACAACGGGCTCGATTATTCGACGCGACAAACCATTGATGCCGCTGCTGGTGGTACACTTAATGTGAAGACTCCTGAAGAGTCTCTGGAGCTATTTGAAAATATGGCCAAAAACAATCATCAGTGGAGTAACGGCAGGTTGAAGCAAAGGGTAGCAGGGGTTTATGAGGTTGATGTGATGACCACTATTGCTGTAAAAGTGGATGCCCTTGCTATGAAGGTTGAAGGGATGGCGTTGTCTCAGCCATCCCAATACCATTTAGTCGATTCAGCTGCCAATTCCATAATTCAAGAGACCAATGAGCAAGTCGACTATGTTGGAAATTCCACACGACCCTAGAACAATCCCTACAGCAACACATATAATCCAGGCTGGCGCAATCACCCAAATTTTTCATGGAGTAATCCACAATTTCCTAGGGGTAATGTGCCCGCGCCTGGATTCCAAAGACCTCCACTACCACCTGTTACAGAAAAGAAGTCCAATCTAGAGGATATGATTGCTAAGTTCATTCAGGTCTCAGAGCAGCGTCAGCAAGTAACAGATGCTACTATAAGAAATCATGAGGCTTCTATACACAATTTGGAAAATCAGGTGGATCAGATTGCTAAGATGCTCTCAGAAAGACCTCAAGGGTCTTTGCCTGGAAACACTAAACCTAATCTTAAGGAGCACGTAAAGGCAGTGACCCTAAGGAGCAGAAAAGAACTGCAATCTGACATCATTGGGGCACCAGTGGTTACACAAAGAAAGGGAGTTGAAGAGCCACATGATGGGGGTAGTGAGAAGGAAGATGCTACTGAGGAGGTAAGGGAAAAGGAAGTCAAGGAAAAGGAGTCAGCAGAAGGGAAGACTAAGGCATCAATAGTTCAGCCATACAAGCCTCCAATTCCATATCCGGAACGGCTAAAAAAGGATCAAGACAAAGAGCACTTCGGTAAATTTTTGGATTTGTTTATGCAATTACATATTAACATACCGTTTGTAGAAGCTCTTTCACAGATGCCCAGATATGCTAAGTTCCTGAAGGATCTACTGTCAAATAAGAGGCGACTGGAAGAAATTTCTACCACAGTTATAGGAGCGGAGTGTTCGGCTATTTTACAAAACAAGTTACCACAAAAACTCAAGGATCCGGGTAGTTTCACTATTCCATGCTTAATTGGTGAATTGCCTGTGGAGAGAGCTTTAGCAGACCTTGGGGCAAGCATAAACTTGATGCCCTATTCCTTGTTTAAGCAATTAAACTTTGGAGAGCCGAAGCCCACCATGATGAGTCTGCAGCTGGCAGATCGCTCGGTCAAATTCCCTAGAGGGATCATTGAGGATGTCCTGGTAAAGGTAGAAAATTTCATTTTTCCTGTTGATTTTGTCATTCTGGATATGAATGCGGATGTAGAAGTTCCGCTGATTTTAGGAAGACCTTTCCTGGCTACTGCAAGAGCTATGATTGACTTAGCGGATGGAAAGCTAGTTTTGAGAGTGGGAGCAGATGAGTTAGTGGTGAAAATTCCAGCAGCACTGAAACAATCGTTAAACACTGATGATACTTGCTATGCTGTTGATTGCATTGACAGGTCAGTAATAAGCGTGATGCAGGAACTGTTATGTGGAGATCCATTGGAATTCAGTTTAACTATGAATGATGATGAAGTGAGTGAGAATGTAGAGATACAAACTGTGAAAGCTCAGCTACAAGCCTGTGAGGAAGTAGTTTGTCGCAGAGGATTTGAAAAAATAGGGCCCAATGAAGAAGGGAGGTTAAAACCGTCTGTTGAAGAGCCTCCTGAACTTGAGTTGAAGCAACTTCCTGAGTACCTAGAGTATGCTTTTCTGGAAGCTAACTCTAAACTTCCCGTCATCATTTCTGCTGGTTTGACGAGGGAGCAAAGGGACGATTTACTAGGGGTCTTGAGGGAGCATAAGCGAGCTCTTGCTTGGAAGATATCGGATATTCAAGGTATTAGCCCCTCATTTTGTACCCATAAAATCTTGCTGGAAGATGATTTTAAACCGGTGGTACAACCCCAGAGGAGGTTGAACCCTAACATGAAGGAGGTTGTCAAGAAGGAGGTGATTAAGCTTTTAGATGCAGGTTTGATCTATCCCATTTCCGATAGTCCCTGGGTCAGTCCTGTGCAAGTTGTACCAAAGAAAGGGGGAATGACTGTGATCCCCAATGATAAAAACGAACTCATACCTATGAAGACGGTAACTGGTTGGCGAGTGTGCATAGATTATAGAAGACTGAATGATGCAACTCGCAAAGATCACTTCCCTCTCCCTTTTATGGATCAGATGCTAGAGCGATTGGCAGGACACCTATATTACTGTTTTTTAGATGGAATGTTGAGATATTTCCAAATCTCAATCGCTCTAGAGGATCAGGAAAAGACCACTTTCACATGTCCATATGGTACTTTCGCTTATAGGCGCATGCCCTTCGGATTATGCAATGCACCGGCTACGTTTCAACGGTGTATGATGGCCATTTTTGAGGACTTAGTGGAAGGGACATTGGAGGTCTTTATAGACGATTTCTCCATCTTTGGTGATTCTTTTAATGCTTGTCTAAACAATTTGAAGAGGGTTTTGATTCGATGTGAGGAGACGAATCTTGTGTTGAACTGGGAGAAATGCCATTTCATGGTAAAGGAGGGCATAGTTCTGGGGCACAAAATTTCTCATAAAGGAATCGAAGTGGATAACGCAAAAGTGGACACAATTTCAAAACTTCCACCACCTTCTTCAGTAAGAGCCATCTGGAGCTTTCTCGGGCATGCCGGATTTTACAGGAGGTTCATTAAGGATTTCTCTAAAATAGCCCGTCCATTGACACGGCTATTAGAGAAAGACATGCCCTATGATTTTACCAGTGAATGTCTTGAGGTGTTCAACACGCTTAAGGAAAGGTTGACCCAAGCACCTATTATGGTGGCTCCTGATTGGGGTCTTCCTTTCGAATTGATGTGTGACGCAAGTGATTTTGCTGTGGGAGCAGTCTTAGGACAAAGGAGGGACAAGCACTTCCAACCGATCTATTATGCCAGTAAGACCCTCACAGGTGCTCAGGAGAACTACACCACGACCGAAAAGGAACTTTTAGCTGTGATTTTTGCGTTTGATAAGTTTCGGTCATACTTGATTTTGTCCAAGGTAATTGTTTACACTGACCATTCAGCTCTCAGGTACCTTTTGTCCAAGACAGATGCGAAACCGCGCCTCATCCGATGGATATTGCTTCTACAAGAGTTCGATCTGGAGATTAGGGACAAGAGGGGAGTTGAAAACTTAGCAGCTGATCATCTCTCTCGTTTGGAGAACCCATATTTAGAGGAATTAAAAGAAGAAGAGATTGATGATGCTTTTCCGGAGGAAGGATTGTATCATATTAACAAGGTAAGTATTAATTCTGAGCCTTGGTTTGCTGATTTTGCAAATTACCTTGTTTGTAGAATACTCCCGAGTGACAAAACTTATCAGCAAAAGAAGCGGTTCTTTGCTGAGTTGAAGCACTATTACTGGGAGGAACCCTTTTTGTTTTGTTTGTATGCTGATCAGGTAATTAGAAGATGTGTATCTGATCAAGAGGGGCAAGAAATTCTGAGACACTGTCACACCGGACCAACAGGGGGTCACTACAGTGTGAATCGAATAGCTCACAAAGTGTTGGAATCGGGATTTTATTGGCCAACCTTATTCAAGGATTCTTTCAACTTTGTAAAAACATGTGACAGGTGCCAACGAGTTGGAAATAAGTCAAAGCGCGATGAGATGCCCCAAAATTTCATCTTGGAGTGTGAGGTGTTTGACGTATGGGGGATTGATTTTATGGGACCATTTCCCAATTCCTTCGGGAATAAGTACATATTGGTGGCGGTAGATTATGTGTCTAAATGGGTAGAAGCCCAATCTTTGCCCACCAATGATGCTAGAGTAGTGGTAAAATTTTTGAAGAAACTTTTCTCTAGGTTTGGAACACCACGGGCTTTAATTAGTGATAGGGGAACACATTTCTGTAATGTGCAATTGGAGAAGGTGCTGAAATGATATGGGGTCACCTATAGATTAGCAACCCCTTATCACCCACAGACAAGTGGTCAAGTAGAAGTTTCTAACCGTGAGCTAAAAAGGATTCTAGAGAAAACAGTGGAGCATCACCAAAGGGATTGGTTGGAAAAATTGGACGATGCGTTGTGAGCCTATAGGACAGCTTTCAAAACTCCTTTAGGTAACACCCCATACCGACTAGTGTTTAGGAAAGCTTGCCATTTGCCAGTGGAGTTAGAACATAGAGCTTTCTGGGCTTTGCGTACTCTTAACATGGATTTAGAGGCTGCTGCTAAGAAGAGGAAGTTTAAGCTGAATGAACTCGATGAATGGCGTGCAATGGCTTATGATAACATGCGAGTTTATAAGGAGAGGATGAAAAGGTATCATGACATTCGGATTCATAATCCAAAACAATTCCATGAGGGAGATCATGTTCTCTTATTCAATTCTCGATTGAAGCTTTTCCTAGGTAAGTTGAGATCAAAGTGGTCTGGGCCGTTTAAGGTGATAAAAGTCTTTCCTCATGGAGCGGTAGAATTGGAGCACTCGAGTGGACACACTTTCAAAGTAAATGGGCAACGATTGAAGCTATATTTTGGGACTCATGGGGAAAAAGAGGGCCAAGAGGAGTTTAGACTCCATCCTCTTGTGATTTAATCAGATGCAATCTCATTTCATTGAGCAAACGACGTTAACCAAAAGCGCTTAATGGAAGGCAACCCATGTAGTTTTTAGATAAATTTTTGTTTTTCTTTATTGATTGAATGACTGGAAAGGGCTAGAACACTCAATTGAGGTGAGTATTATGTTTTAATGGAGATACACGGCCATATATTCATGTACAGAAAGTTACACGGCCTACATACACGGCCGTGTACCATAGGGCGTGTAATTGCAGATTTCATACACAGAAAGTTACACGGCCGTGTACCATAGGGCGTGTATACTATAAATTTTTACACGGTTTTTTTTTACACGCCCGTGTATGTGACTGTGTATGGAGTTCAAAAAAATTACAGAGGGATAGACGCCTGGGAGGCACGGCTTAAGGCACGGGCGTGTAACGTGGCCGTGTATGCGGCCGTATAATTCATAAAATACACGGCTGTTTGGGGTTAAATTGGTTTGAGTAGCATATCCTTTCATCTCTCTTCATAATTTTTTTTCTCTCTCATTCCTTATTGTTCATAATCATCTCTCTTCACTTCCACTAATTCTTCTAGTGATTTTTGCACTCATTCCTCCGGATTTATAAAGGTATGGATCTCTACTTTCTCTTCTCAACTCTCTTTTATTTTTCCTTGCAATGTTGAACTAAAGAACACTCTCTATGTGTTCTAATCAAGGGGCTTTCGTATGTTTTATTCATTGTTGATGATTTATCTTCCTTACTTCGAATCTGTCATACTTTTGTGTGGAATTCATGATGAATTTTTTTTGTTTTTGGACACAAACCTAGGGTTTCTACCTTTTGAGTAAATTGTGTCGATTTTTAAGTGTCATTCACATGAAAAATTGTGTAAGGAAGGGATTTTTGTGCGGAGATTGTTGCATGATTGATTTTACACGGCCGTAGTTGCAAAGTGTGTATTTTTGAATTGAGGTGAGAATGTGTGATCCGAATACACGGGCGTGTATGCTAGGCATGTATTTCCAATTAAGTCTAATTTGTGATTTTTGTTTTCCTTGCATTGTAACTCTAACTTTCATATTATCTATCATACAAGGGAGAGTGTTTTATGTATAATCTGGTTTTTTTTTTTCTTATATATATCTCCAGATGCCTCGGATAAAGACTGTTGCTCAGAAGAGGTGCCATGATGATGAGGCCAGTAGTAGTAGGGGGGCAATCCGTTATCCTATTAACATAAAGGCCGAGCATCGGTCGATCTATCATAACCACAAGAGCACAAAAATCATTAGGCCAAATGTAGCTCTTGATTGGGATGTTATGGAGCGGTTTAGCATTCGCCAAGAGGTTGAGGGTCTTCTGCATGACCCTGCTTGGGTGAGATTGTTTTCTATTGAGGAAAAAATCTATTCGGATCTGACACTCACCTTTACTACTTCCTTCACCATCAAGGAACCCATGAGTGCTGGGATAGATAATGAGGTTGAGTTCCTTGAAATGGGTCAATATAGGAGATATTCAATGATAGACTTTATTGAAGCTATGGATATCTATGAATCAACATATCTCCGCTCTTCCGCCTTCCGTTAACTACCCTTGGGATTTCCCCACAGATTTCGTGCAGGAAATTATTGGCCCCAATTGGGATCGGGCATTTACACTTCTTCTTCCACAAACGGTTCCACCTTTAGTAGGCTATCTTTTCAAGTGCTTCATTACATCTTTGCTCGTTCCACTACAGGCCGTATTGATTCAGAAGGAGTGGTCAATGCCCGGGATGTGCTTCAGCTATGGAGTATGAAAACGGGGACTCCTATCAATGTCGGGGTGTTTGCTGCATTTTGTTTACTCCGCCAAGTAGAAGCAGGGAATAGGGGAATCTTTGTGGGTGCCTGGATTACCCAGATTTTGAAAAATTTAGAGCTATTCCCTGTACGTGAACCCAGCAATTGTATTGCAATGACTATTCGGCTAACAGCTGCACCCATTATTGGGTGGGGTCATAAACCTCAACAAAATGAGGGACTTCGATGATGATATGGATGAAATTGACAGGTATGACCCTAACCAAGAGTCTGAGGCCGAGGAAGGTGAAGAAGAAAGAGCTGCCCCAAGGGAAAGGACTCAAGAAGATGAAGTCCAGAAAAATATAGGGGAGTTAAAAACCCAAATTCAAGGATTGAAGGAGCAACAAGACAAAATTTTAAAAAAACAAAGCAGATTGAAAAGTTTTATTAAAAATTGTTTTACTAAGTTGGGTGAAAAGTTGGACATAGACTTTACATCTTGCAATTGTTCGAGCGATGAAGACGTCTGAGTCGATGCACATCAAGTTCCAGGTTCTTCCTCTCGACATGAAGAAGGCGGTCATCAAGATGACTCGGACAATGAAGATGAAGATTGAAGAACGATTGTTGGATGTTAACTTTTTGAATTCCCTCTGTAGGATTTTATGTTTTCTTTTTGTTAAGACTTTGCATTAAAACAGGGTTGGATGCTATTATTGTTCTTTCCTTATGCCTTTATTTTATTTTATTATTTTCTTTTTGTTTTTTTTGTTTCTTTTCTTTTCTTTGGTTTTTCATTTCAGAGATTCTGTTCAATTGATGAAGTACATAACCTTAGTGGAATGACAAGATTGGGGAGAATAAATATTTGGAGTTCTTTCAAGAACTCATGGTCCTGTGCGCGTGAACGATATTGATTTGAGTTCTTCTACAAAGGAGGATGTCGAATGCGTGATTCTAATACCAATCCAAGAGAGTCTTGTTTCTCCTTCTCTTTTATTTCTATCTTTTTGTGTAGTTCAATGTAAAACATTGGGACAATGTCCTATTCTAAGTGTGGGATGGGATGGAGGAGAATGAATTCATGAAGTATAAGTATTATGAACTTAATACTATAAAATTTCCCTACTTGAGATAGATTTGATAAGTTATGCTCGATGAGTTATGCAGGAAGGCTGAGATCCCAACTTTTATTCTCTTATCTTGTGTTATGAATACGTTGCTAGAATTAGAAGATGAAATCTGAGTGAAGTAGGCTTATTTTAGAGTTAGGATTGATTCAAGGTTGTTAGTAGAGTTGAGTAAACTTTTCTTTCTTTTACTGGTTAAGCTATTCAATTTTGAGTAATAGCTTGGTAATCTATTGAAAAAAAAAAAGAAGTTCAGAAGTGGGCCTCATTGACTCGAGTAATTAAGCCTGAGGGGTGCCCTTCTGAGGGAATAACACCTATTGACTTGGGTGAAGAACTTGGGATCAATGGCCGAAAGCTCGTTATATGGGTCGTGAGAAAAATCCGAGAAAACTGAACTTGATAATTAATAATATTTTGATTGAGATGGTAAAGGTTCGAAGGGGTATTTTAAAACCTAGTAGCCTAAGGTCGTCTGGCCTGGAACTTATTGACCGAGGAAACCGTTTCAGTTAAAGGGAAAATCTGAAAAAAAAAAAAAAAAAAAAAGTTGATTTGACTCGAATAAGTAAATCCGAGGGATGCCTTCTATGCTGAGGGAATAACGTTTGTTAACTTGAGTGATGAGCTCGGGATTATCGATCGAAAGTTCGTTACATGGGTCGGTCGACTAAATTAAAGTAAACGAATGATAAAAGAGAAGGGAAATCCAGGAGATCAGTGGATATGATATGCCTTTACTCTCTATTGTGTCGTTTGTTTCGGTTGTGGAAAGAATTGTTTACTCTATTTTTGCTTATATGATTTTGTGATTTATCCTAACTTGAGGAATTGTTGTTTAAACAATGAAGGTAATAGTTTGATTTACTCGGATTAATTTTGAAATTCCAGTATTGGTATTTTGTATACAGTTAATGATGAGATTGAATGAAAAGTTAATAAGCTTGAGTATACAAAGGATCAATGATGCAGAAATCTTCCTAAAATAACTATGCATGAAACAGAGGTTGTTTTTGTAATTCTATTTGAATCAATTTGCTTGAGGACAAGCAAAAACTCAAGTGTGGGGAAGTTTGCTAAGAATAAATTAACACTTATATTTTGTATGGGTTTGAGTTGTTTTTGAAGTAAGTTGATTATGTTTTAAAAGACTTTGGTACTTAAAGAAGAGCTATTTGAATTTCAGGAAACTAAAAGACCTATCAAGGAAGAATGATCAACATGTGCAAGAGTCGGAGCGGATTACATGAAGAAAAGTGTCCAAAAGTGCAGCAGGAGAGATACATGGGCATGTATCACAGGGGCACGACCGTGTATTGTATTTAATACATTCACAGAAGGTTACACGACCATAATACACGGCCGTGTGTTGAGTTGGAATTGTCCACAAAAAGATACACGGCCATGCTACACGGCCATGTATGTCAACCGTGTGTTGAGTTGGAATTGTCCATAGAAAGATACACGGCCATGCTACACGGCCGTGTATGTCAACCGTGTGTTGAGTTAGAATTGTCCATAGAAAGATACACGGTCATGATACACGGCCGTGTATGACAGCCGTGTAGTTGATGCAACTTCGCGTTTTACAAGCTTCTTCCAAGATTTTGGTATCTTTGGACAGGAAGAAGGGGGAACGTCAAGGGGCGGAGTGCAGAAAAGGAAAAGACACCTGAAGCAGAAGAGGGACACGAATTAAAAGAAGGAGAAAAAGAGGAGAAAAAAAAGGAGAGCAAAAAGAGAAAGGACCCACGAAAGAGACAGAGAAGGAGACACAGGAAAAAGAGAGAAAAACCACGAAAGAAGAGAGGAAGATGGGGGAAAAAGCTTTCGGAAGGAAAAGCAACTTCAACGAATTCATCCTTACCTTGTGAAGTGTTTTATGCACACAGGTTCTTCATCTTTATTTAATTGTATCTTGAAATCATGAGTGGCTAGTTTATTTCATACCCGAACCTTACGAATTCTAGTTATCATGTAATGCGGGATTGATTGCATAGTTAGTGAATAGTGGAATTCTCTGAATTTATTCATGTTGTTTATGTATTGTTGCTAATTTGATGTATGGCCAGCATTGAAATTGCATTGATTTCTTAGAAGTTGATTGGAAAATCTCTTGTTTGAATAGATCATGCATGAATAAAGAAATTCGTATGTAATCTAAGGATAGAGAACGTGAATTTTCCGTATTATATTAATTTAGATAAATTGATCTAATTGAGGGTTCAAGAGTGTTAATGCAATTCTAATCGGTTTTTGATAGAAGAGGGATCTTTATCAAAGCGATTAGGATTAGGAGCTAATGAATCTGGAAAGAACATTAGTTTAGTGTTAGATACTCCACGGTTTAGAAATAACTATTGCTCGTTAACTAGTTTATTGAAAGGGTGAAGTTACATGACAATTAGAGGAGTAGTAAGGGTAGGGTATGTTCTTAGTTATCAGATTTAGTAATCAAGTTATTGTGTTATTTTTAATTGCTATAGGATTTGTTAAGTATTTTAAATTTAAAACTAAACCTCTCAATTTTGTGCGGTTAGATAGTAGGTTTAGAGTTATTACTAGTACTTGCTGATCCCTGAGGATACGATACCCGAACATAGTGCTATACTATTACAATCGATAGGTGCACTTGCCTATTTGATCGTAACAGAGAGTCATAGAAAGGGATTTTTAACTTGAGTGATTACGATCATCATCATTAGGCACTGATGATTATGACAATTCCCAACCCAAGGTTAAGAAAGGCATTAAACCCTAAACTTCATGTTAGATACTGGAAGACTGTACGATGTTGTATTACATATTGTTATTCATATATAGCATATAATCGAAAACTTGTTTGATATTACTTATACTTATGTAGTATTAAGAGTATTGCACTCTCATCTCACTAAGTTGTAGTTGCTCACTTCCTTATAGGATGATTGTTGCAAGACTTAACTACTAATACTTCACCACTAAGAGGTCACATTTGTAAATACCATCAGCCATTTTAGGTGGCAAAGAAAGGAAGAGTAATTAGCCTAAAGCTACTAGGAAGCCTTTATAATAAATATATCTTTTATATTGTTTCTTTTAGCCATTCTTTTGATAATGGGCTTGCCATGTAAGGAAAACTTGCTCTTGGTCTTTGTCTTCTATTTTTGTAAGTAAGACTTTGTTATGGTCTACTTTTGACACTTGTGTAGTAAAGAAAATGTAATGTAAGCCTTCATCAAGGCCTTGTATATGCAAGCTTTGAAATGTTTTGTTGGTTGGTTTAGACACTTCATAGTTGCTTAACTAAGGCTAAGCAATTGTGGTAGGTTGTCAAGGATATAATCCCCTACAAGGCATAACAATATATAATGTCTATGTGTGTGTATTATAAAATATGTTCTAGTATTGATGAATGTTTCCAAATTCCAATATAATAATACATATATCACATGATATTATCAATCATACATAATATGTTTAACATATAAATATAATGTAATGAGCATAAAGGGGGCTAGGAGTTTTAACTAAAGTTATTATGTCATGTGTACATTTGTTACATAATAACCGCCTTATAAGTTAGGGGTTGCAAGACTATATAAATATTTAATTAATTATAACTAATCAAGCATTCATATAATAGGAAAATATTTATAAATTCCAATATTCCATGATTGATTAAGATTGTAAAAAATCGAAATCCCTTACTAAAACAATTTAATAGGTAGTAATTCTAAATTTTACAAATACTATTTCTACATTGAGTTCCTAAGAATAAGATTACAATTAGAAAATCTACTATGGCATATCTTATGTTACCAATCTTGATTTAAGTAACTCTTGTTCACACCATATCTTATCCCATTCAAAGCTTATATAGTATTACTTGCAAAATAGTCTATAGAGGTGTAAACACATACCATGCCTTAATGAGATAGGAGTGAAATACCTTCATTACTACATAAGTACAAGCAAGTTATCAAACATATACTATGCATGAGTAACCATATGTAATGCTACTATCACATGCAGTCTTTCGATAACTAGAATGAAGTCTAAGTTTTATGCCCCCCCTTGACCTTAAATTAGGGATTCTCATTTACCATTAGTACCTAATTATGTCCACACTTATACTTATACTCATCTTCTTATAGTCATTCCTCTTAAACTTAAGATGCCTTAAATGCATTCTTTAAGAACTCAACCCAAAATGATAGCTATGTAGATGGTTCCTAGCACTCAAATAGTATGCTTTGTATTATCTACATGGTAAGCTTCATCAACCTAAGTAACCTTATTGTGATATTCCTAAACATAGCACACTTCCGTAAAACTCCATTTCCATCACATTAACACTCAACCAAGTTGCAAATGACACATCAATAACCAAAATATATTGAGCAAACAACAACCATATTAGACATTATAGTAATTTATGGAGTTTCCCATTTACTTTTATTTCCTAACTAAGAACTCAAAATAAGCCTCAGAAAGTTGCAAAAGTTCAAGTTTTTCACCTAGTAATCAAAGAATAATGAAATTTAGAGTTATATCTGGTTGCTAAATTTACTAAAACTTAAATAAAATCAAGTTTGGAAATCGTTTAGTTCATGTAAACTTAACTCAATATTTAAACTCAATATTTGCTTATCAAATCTAGTGTACTTGTGAAGTACATTGTATGAGAATTGTAATGGTGCTTGTGCTTTTTGAAGCTTTGGGGGATTTTTGGTTTTGTAGGAAATTTTCTAGAAGGGGATAAGGCTTTCTAAGGAGGGAAAATATGAGGAGAGAGAGAGTCAATTTCTTTCTTTTTTTATTTAAATTTTTATAGTGGTACAAAATCTTCACAATGAAGAAAAGGAAATGTGGGGATTTTATCCTATTATGGGTTTGATTAACACATGTACTAATAATTTTATTAAATTATTTAATTATAATACTCTTATATAAATACTTATATATAAACTAAATAAAATGTACTAAGTATTAAAAATACACACAGAAATTCTATTTAACTATCATAAACCTATAATTTTAATTTTTTTATCCCTATTGGTTATAAATTAACTAGCAAATTTAGTTTCATTCTTACTTTTCACAATTTAAAATCTATTATTGTTTATTATAAGGCTATAGCTATACTTAAATTATTAAAGTAGTTTTAATCACTTATCCATATTATTCATAAGAAGTTTACTTATGTACTTTGAAATGATCTGATATACTTTTCCAAAGGTTGATATTCTAAAATTTTTTTCATCAATCTTCCCAAAGATTTTGAAAAATTAAGTTTTCAAAGATGTCTTTCCCAAAACTCCAACCTATAGGTATTCATTGTCATGCTTATTTTCTTTAGTTTTAGTATAGTTTTTAAAAGTTTGCAAAGTGTTACATATAACATAATATATCATATATCAAAAAATTTGTCTTAATCTATGATACAAATATGCATTGTTACACTCACACTTATTTTCTTTAGCTTTAGTATAGTTTTTCGAAATTTGTTAAGCATTATATTTAGCATAATATATCATATATTATAAATTTTGTCTTAATATATGATATAAATATGCATTTATGATAAATTTTATTTCAATTATAACACATACAAGTTAATAATATATATATGTTATATTTGATGGTAATATGTACATACTATCTATAGTGATGAGTAAAATTTATGTTATATGACATATACACTTTATAGTTTTAAATGTGTGCTTTTCATGCATGGTTTTGTTACTTCAACATTTTTCTTTTTCACATAGGTTTACAAGAAAGCAAATTAAACATGCCCATGCTCATCTTCTCTTGAGACTTCGATATTTTTGTACTACTCTTTTATTTTGATGATATCATTCGTCGGGTTGCTATGAAGGAACTTGATGATCCACCATTAAGCTTCATTAAGCTTCTTTTTAAGCATTTGTGTGAGTCGAACTTTTCAAGGGTTTTACTTGTGTCAATCTCAGTTTACCATAATGACATACTCGGACAATGTCACATGCATTTCTTGAAAATAGTTAAAACCTTACCATCTGCTTAAAGTTGGCTTAATACTCATGGTTTTCCTCTTTTACCTAATGCTATCACCTATTGTGAGATTGTTGAGGTATTATAGTACCTCTTTGTCATTAGAGCAGATTTTAACTTTGGTTAATTATTTGAATCAATACATGCATCTTGCCTATGACCTGAGAGTCCCTATTCATTGGTATGACATTTTGTATTATGGAAACCTTGGCTTTATCTATATACATGGCAACCATATTCATCATGATTGCATAAAACATATTACTATTAATTTTCACTTGTGCATAAGCAGGTTGCTAGTGGTTATGTTCTATTTCAATATGTTTCTACTCGTCATAAGTGTATAAATTGTTAGTAGGAGAAGAAAAATAGAAAGAGAGGAAGGAAAAGCAATACAAAAAAAAAAGAAAATGTGAAATTTCATCTCATTAATTAATTTTGCAAGTTTATACATGAGTGCAAAAGTTTGCTAACCAAACCTTCATGATTTCTTGGATGTTTTTCTATCAAACTAAGGCTAGAAATAAGCTTCTCCGTGCTTTCTTATCGAACTTAGCAACTCAAATATGGAGGATGTCCTATTTTTAAAAAAAAGTACAAAAGAAAAGATAGCACAACAGTACCACATAAAGAACAAGGCGAAACAAAGGACTATTATTCACACTTCAACACTCTTCCATGATGTAAGTAATGCTACACACACCAAAACACAATATGAGAAATTCAAATCTCTGTTTTTGTAGTGCCTTTGTGAAGACATCTATAACTTGATCTTCAAAGCAGCAATGTTTGATCAAGACTTCTTTTTCCTTCTTACCTTCTCTAGTAGTATGAAACTTTATTTTGATGTGCTTGGTCTTGCTATGAAACACTAGATTTTTCACTATAGCCATAGGCAATTTGTTATCACATAGGATTTTGGTTGGTTCTTACTGAAATCCTAGATAAAACAAAATTGTTCTTAACCAAATTATTTGGTTGACGATAGCAGATGTAGCAATGTATTTAGCTTCAATCATTAATTGAGCAACTGAAGCTTGCTCCTTTATTCCTTAACAAATAATAGCAAAAGCAAGTGTGAAACAATATCCTAATATGCTCTTCATATCTTCTTCAGTTCTAACTTAATCACTATCAGTAAATCCCAATAATTTTGTTGAAGTTGATCTCTTATAGAGCAAACAGAAATCACTAGTGCCATGAATATATCTTAGCACCCTTTTTTGCTACTATAAGATGAATTTTTGATGGTGCATTCATGTATCTTGACAATAAGCCAATGGTGAATATAATATCAAGTCTAGAATTTGATAGATAGAGCAATGAACCAACCATGCTTCCATAGATTTAAATATCAGTAGGTTGAGAATTATCAATTTCTTTAACTTCTCACCATGAACAGTAGGTGTACTCATTAGTTTGGCTTTATTGAGTTTGAATTTATTTAGCAATTCGCAAGCATATTTGTTTTGAGAAACAAAAATACCTCATTCACTTTGAATAATTTCCATTCCGTGAAAGTAATACATTCTTCCAAGATGATTCATTTTAAACACTTGCTACATCTTTAGCTTGAATTCTTCAATTGCCTTCAAATTGTTGCCAGTCACCAAGATATCATCTACATAAACAGAGATAATGATGACTTCACCTTGTTGATGCTTTACATACAGAGTTACTTCATTAAAACTCCTTTCAAAACTTGCATTCAACAAATAATCATCAATTCTAGCATACTAGGCTCTTGATGCTTATTTAAGGCCATAAGGAGCCTTCTTCAATAGGAATACTCGATTGCTTCCATCATTAAAGCCTTTAGGTTGCTCAATGAAGACTTGCTCCTCATGGAAACCATTAAGAAAGGCAGACTTTATATTAAGTTGAAAAACTTGCCACCCATTGCTTGTAGCTAATGCAAGGATTAATCTTATTGTGTCAAACCTTGCAATTGGTGCAAAGGTTTCAGAGAAGTTTATTCCTTTTTATTGAGCATATGCTTTTATAATTAGACTTGCTTTATACTTGTTGATGGAGCCATTTGGGTTCAACTTCAATTTGAAAATCCACTTTGCTCCAATTACTTATTTATCAACAAGTCTAGGAGTTGAAACTTATGTCTTATTCATTATGATCATTTTCAACTCTTCCTCTATAGCAGCTCTCCACTTAGGAATTTTCAAAGCTTCATTTGGTATTATGGGCTCAAAGCAAGAAAAATTGCATCGATTGTATATATCTGCTAAAGTTCTTGTACCTTTAATTGTATGCCCGATTTTCTTCTTCAAAATCCTCGTGACTAGTTGATGGAAACTCTTGAAATTAGCTATGACTAACAGCTTGCTCAAGGTTCAAAGACTCCATTTTATTTCAGTCCTACTCACTTCCTTCATTTGCCTTTATGCTTCTACTAATGTACACTTGTTGGGTGACTGGATTTAAGACTCTATAACCCTTTCATATACAACTATAAACAAAAATGCTCCTTTTTCAGTCCTTTGATTAAGTTTTCCTCTCTTTACTTTAGGAATAAGAGAGTAGCAAAGACTACAAAAGACTTTAAGGTGTGCAATAGTTGGTTTGACTTTAAACCATGCTTTAAATGGAGTCTTTTCTTTCATAACCTTTGTTACTAGCCTATTTTGCTAATACAAAGCAATGCTCACTACTTCAACCCATAAGATTTTTGGTAAATTTTTCTCAAATAAGAGACACCTTGTCATGTTCATCACAAACCTATTCTTTCTTTCACTTACACCATTTTATTATGGTGTATAAGTGATAGTTAGCCGATGACAAATACTAACCTCTTCCAAATACTCTTTAAACTGATTTGAGGTGTATTCAACTCTATTATTAGATCTTAGAGTCTCGATTAAAGAGTAAGATTGTGTTTCAACAGAGGCTTTGAATTTCTAGAACATGTAAATGTCTTCTAACTTTTTCTTGAGAAATAATACCCAAAAATATCTAATACAATCATCTATAAACAACAGAAAATACTTGCTGCCATTGTAGGAGGGATTGTTCATCGATCTACACACATTACTGTGAATAGTTCTAGCTTTTTAGAACCACTTTAAGCTTGACTAAAGGGAAATGACCTTTGATAGAGTTTTGCCAAGTTGACATGAATCACATACGTTAGTATTTTCAATCGCTTGTGACATTCTAGCAACTAAATTCCTTTTATAAAGCAATTCCAAAGTCTTCATATTAGTATGGCTAAATCTCTTATGCCACCATGAAGTTTCTTCTTTAAAACTAAGGTAAGATTCAAACTTAGTTGTTTTTTATACCAAGGGAAAACTTCTTTTGTTCATTTTAATTGATAAAATTCTCTTGCCAATGGAATTACTAATTTCATAAGTTTTATCCTTAAACACTAGCATATAATTGCTTTCTAATAATTGACCGACAAATAGCAAATTTTGATTTATCTCAGGAACATAAAGAACATCAGCAAATTTTTGTACTTGAGATAGTCCCCACATAAAGTGCTCCTTTGCCTTTAACATCAACAAGTCTTCCATCTCCAAGTTCGACTTTAAAAGAGTAACTTATATCAAGGTCTTCAAAGCTTCTTAAGCTTGTTGTCATATCATGCATGCATCCACTATCCACTAGTAATACATCAACACTTTCAACTAAGACACCATACTCCCTAACTTTAGTGGTAGCAAACCAACTCTCCTCTTGATAGTTGACATTTTTTGTTGTTTGAGTAGCTTGTGCTTGTAGCTGCTAGTTACACTTTGTTGTACACACTTTCTCCATGTAGCCAAATTGTTTACAACTCTTACATTGAGCACTAGGCCTAAACCAACAATAATTCTCCATATGGTTCATCTTTTTGCAATAGGGACAAGGTGGATACTTATCCTTCTTGCCTCTCCATTTTCCATGTTTCTTGATTTTTCATTTCTTGTAGGCAACGTGGTTCTTCGATCCTCTTTCTTGTGAACTTATCTTTTATGCTACTACAACTGCTTTCTCTCCTACACCACCTTGTTCCTTAAGCGCTTTTCTTTGTTCCATAGCTAACAAGGCATTAAGCAAGTTTGTTAATGTACTTTGAGACTTGTCCCAAGTGTCTTCAAGAGAGGAAATTTTTGCTTCAAATTTTTTAAGAAGTGTCTTCATGACCTTCTCAACAATTCTCCTCTCTTCCAGTTCTTCTCCTAGCGTCCTTATTTGATTGACCATCTTCATGGCTCTATCTACATTTTTTACTTTCTCTAGTTACACTTTGTTCTATACACTTTCTTAGGTAGCCAAATTGTTTATAGCTCTTACATTGAGCATTGGGCCTAAACCAACAATAATTCTCCATGTGGTTCATCTTTTTGCAATAGGGATAAAGTGGATATTTATCCTTCTTGTCTCTCCATTTTCCGTGTTTCTTGATTTTCCTTTCTTGTAGGCACTTGGTTCTTCGATCCTCTTTCTTGTGGACTCGTCTTTTATGCTACTACAACTACTTTCTCTCCTATACCTTCTTCTTCCTTGAGTGCTTTTCTTTGTTTGATAGCTAACAAGGCATTGGTTAAGTTTGTCAATGTGATTTGAGACTTGTCCCAAGTGTCTTCAAGAGAAGAAATCTCTTATTCAAAATTTTTAGGAAGAGTTATCATACCTTCTCAACAATTCTCCTCTCTTCCAGTTCTTCTCCCAGCATCCTTATTTGATTAATTGTCTTCATAACTCTATCCACATAGTTTTTCACTTGCTCCATATCCTTCATCTTTAATAGCTCAAATTCTTTTCTTAGATTAAAAACTTGCATTTGTCTTATCTTCTCAAATCCTTGAAATTCTATCTTCAACTTCTCCCAAGCTTTATGTGCTGATTCACAAGCTATGATCTTGGTGAATATGGGATCTAAAATGGTTACATGAATGTAAGATAAGGCCCTTAGAGCTTTAGTAACTTCTTCTTCATTTGTATTATTTACTGCAACATTGGGTTTTGTCTTAAAGTAGGAATACTATATCTTCCTCAACATACAGCCATAGCCCAAGACTTTTAAGATGGTTCTTCATTTTTATAGCCCATACATGATAATTTTAACCATTAAAGTGAGGAGGTGGGAAGGAAATGCTACTAGAAGCCATTGGTTTTTCGTCTTTTTTTTTTTTTTTTTTGGAACACTCACATAGTCCCTCAAGATTAGGAATGCTTTGATACCATTTGTTAGTAAGAGAAGAAAAATAAAGGAGAGGAAGGAAAAGCAATACGAAGAGGAAAAAGTGAAATATGATCTCATTAATTGATTTTGCAAGTTTATACATAAGTACAAATGTTTCCTAACCAAACCTCCATGATTTCTTAGATCTTTGTCTATTAAACTAAGGCTAGAGATAAGCTCTTCCATGCTTTCTTACCAAACATCAGCAACTCAAATATGGAGGATGTCCTATTTTTCCAGAAAGTACAAAAGAAAAAACAGCAGAATAGTACTTACATCACACACAAAAAACAGGGTAGACTATAGGACTATTGTTGATGCCTCAACATAAACATCCTCATACAGAACTTATGTGCCGCCAAATTTCTTGAGCAAAGTTCCAATCTAGTAATGATACTCACATAATGAAATTAAGGGGCATATTATTATATATTGTAAGTGTAGAATTGTTTCTTCGCACATGTTAAGGTTACAAAATCTAGTCACTTATGTATATACAGTTGCTTTTACATAATTAACGATAATTACACTCACATTTTATCTAATACTAAACTTTTACACTCACCATGATTAAGCTGACCTCCTTTCTTGTTTAAGATATAGTATTACTCAGTGTGAATATGAACGAAGTAGAAACCGTTATTATTGGATGATCACCATCGAATTTATATTTATCAATGGAGAAATAATATCATCGTTTTTTCACAATAAGATACTAAGATCAAGGAGTAACTTATTTGCAACAAAACATTTTCTTTGTACTACCCCTTGTTGGTTGGAATAGTGCGCGCTTTCTTTCACTGCTAACCCCTACAATTTTCTTAATGCTGTTAAACACTCGATGGGAACTAATTCATCCGACTGATAAAAGGCCCACCAGTCTTTTTTTTCTTAGTATTATTATTATCAAAGGCTACGAGATTGCCAAACTAGCTACATATCTTATCACGAAAGTCCATTCTCTGTGCTGTAAATAACAGCGGGCCATTTGATACAACTTAGTGATGTAAGATTGATTTAATAAGCTATCGTTTAAAGATTGATTTAATAAGCTATCGTTTAACCGTCAAACTCTGCTTTGCAGACATTGAATCAAACCACACAACTTAAACGATATGAGATGAGTTCCAGAGGTATTTGCGTACTAGTGAATCAATAATTAGTCAATATATAATCATTGAGTGGCTAGAATCGGTTTATGAAAGAAAGAAAACTTCAATATTCATCGTGAACTTGACTCTTACAATAGGTATCAGCCTATAACTAGAAGTAGAGCTGACATAAGAATTGCCACTTGAGCATGAACTGCAGTTTCCTTGCTGCTCTTATTCAAACACCTAATCTTTCACGTAAACATAATAAAAAATAACACGTGAGGGACACGAACGAGGATTGAAAGTGCTATGGGATCTAAATGTCATGGCTAACAAAGTCAGGTATCGTAGAGAATCATATAGAGGATTGCACGTTTTGTGTCCTCATAGGATCTGACTCTGGAATTTAGTGCTCAGACTCTCAAGCATTATTCCTAGAAACTGCCAGTGTGCAGCAGCACTAAAGCATTATTCCAATTGACAACAATACTGAAGCACCAGTACTTAAAACTAGATCATAAAAAAATTGAAAGTGCATTGATGGAAACTAGTAGCTTCATGTGGAGCAAAATTTCCATCACGAACTACGACACGATTAGGAAGAGCTAACACGGAGTGCCATCCCTTCTGTTGGTTCATAATAAGAAAAAAGGGTGTAAGCAGTTTGCATTCCTGTGAGAAGCAGCAGCAAAACGGCAGCAACAACTGATAGGACTATCCACTTATCAGATTTGTTCCAAAATTTTCTCCAGCCAGCAAGCCAACGGTACTTATGACGATCATTCCAATAATCATTCATTCCCTTCATTTGAGTAGATAAGTGACACCGACGAGAATCATAAATGATTTCCCTGCATAGGTCAATGATAAGGTCGAACACTTTTGTATCACTGCCCATCTCATGGTATAAGACTTCACATTCGCGTAGGGTCTCGACATCTTTTGAGGTGTTGATCAGGCTGTCCACAAACATGAAGTAATTAGTGAAATATGAGCTAGCTTTATCATGTGACTGCTCATAGGCCACAAAGTTTAAGAATAAAGGAAGCGAATCGTCGTCAATGATCAACTGAGGCATCTGCAAAGTCCCTTTTCTGAATAAATTTCCCTTTATGAAATTAATATTTATGAGTTCACCCTCCTCTCCCTTTTCCACCTCAAATCCAGCATCTCGAAGATCTGAGGCACAATGCATGTTTAACTCAGCTTTTTCTTGGTTTTGTGATGCATCATTATTCCCTCTGATTGTTGATATGAAGGTGAAGCGAAAGAGATCAAGCAGATGTTGATAATCCTTGCCATAGTCTATCTGATCAATGACTTTATTAAAATCTTTTCGAGGTAGCAATGGATCCAAGAAAGTGACAGCCAGTTCCTCCAGGGATGGTTCATTATCCAATTTGGTAAGGTTGAAAAGCTTTTTGAGAACTTTGAAGGGAAGCTGATTCTCAAGCATTATCAGGTCACGTCGAAGGGTAGTTAGCATCCAGGGAGTGGTGAAAATTGGATCTGTAATGTCATTCTTCTGATAATTGGCAAAAGGAGGCACAAATTATCAGCATCTAGTTATTTCAAGGAGAAAATATTATGGAGCTAATAACAAATACATGACATGATCTATAATCATCCTCTTTCTTTCATAATTATTGAATTTTAATTGCAATTTTTTTTATAGATCTAATCTCACAGTTTTTCTTGTTTTCGTAATCTATATTGTTCTTGCTCTAAACACATTTTCTAAATGAGCTTGAGCCCATTTGAGTTGATCTTGTAAAAGATCTAATACAAGGGATTCATTAGCTATGGTTATTGAAAATAACTCCTCCTATTGGCTTCACTGGGATTGGATAGCACAAAGAGGTTGTTTAACCTAACTATCTGCTACAATTGCTGGCAGATGGACACTGAACTCAAAAGACTGGATCTAATTGCCTACGCATTACTACTTGAAAAAAGAAAAAGACAGTTGTATGGATTGGAATTTTGCAAACATAGCCACAGACTATATACTACAGGGCAAGGGATCAACACATGGAAACACAGTGGCTGCAAGTAAAGCATTTAATCCAGTCTACAAGTATAGCATGCACTAATCATGTAATAAACAATTTATGGTTGTGTATTCATGAATCCAGTCTACAATGGATTTTCCCAAACCCTGGCTTTTAGGCTAAGTATAGCATGTAAGGTAGACTATAATAGTCTTTTTTTATAAACATTATACTCTTTGTTTTTGTCAAGTAATAAATATACAAGTTTAAACTTTTGGACTCAATGGTTATGGTGCTAATCATAGCATAATATCAAAGCAGGAGACTCTAGGTTCAAAGCCACAATCCAAAATTAAGGGTGAGTGTCAAGTAATAGATAGAAAGGCTATGGAAGTCTCCGAGCTTAAAATTACAGTTCGGATAGTTATGCTACTAACCCTATCTGCATTGTCCTTGTTGTCTTGGGACTTGTGATACAAGCGCAGCAGTTCTATGACAAAACAACCATCCATGACCATCATATTGACAAAGTCGTCACTGGTTATCCCATGCTGATCATGATCATGAAATGACTTAGAATAGCGCTCCCTTGTTTCCGGCTCCAGCTCCTTCATGGCTTCAAAAAGCTTCTCTATATGAACGTCTCTGTGAGGTGAATCCTCAGCGGACGTTGCCCCTTTAACTTCTCCAAGCTTACCTCCTAAAAGGCGTAAAAGATGCCGCTTCTTGTGATCTTGCATAGTGTCTTTTTGGTAATGAAAAGGACCGATGGAAATAATCTTCGGAATAAACGCATTTTTCTGGACATTCTTCAGGGAAGCTGGTGCTTCATAGATAGTCCACAACTTTCCAGACTGGTAAACTTGCTTTTGCTTAATGAACTGTTTTATATCTATAACCCATTCAGGGTAGCCTCTTTTTTCAACATCCTCTTCAAGTGAAGAAATTACACTCGTCAGTTTCTTGAGCTTTCTACTGCCTTTCCCTTCCTTGTCCATTTGGTGTAAATTCTTAGGAATATCAATTAAGAGACTTCAAAAGAAAAGCAGAAAAGCGGTTATATTGCTAGTCAGAGGTTGTGTTTGGAGAAAATCTGGTAAGACAATTCTTGTCATCTTGAGAGTTATATAATGAAACATTAGTGGTCTCATCATGGCTGTGTGACCATGTTACTAGTCAAGGCTGGATCTATGAATTAATAAACAGTATTTGTCAAGATTGTTTATTTATTCTTGATTGAATTGATTGTGATGTATAGACAACCACGTAGCAGTTAGTGATATAATAGTCACCAGTTGCGTTGATCACTAACTGGAACTACTTATGTGTTTATTAAGCATGAGTTCCGTACTATTTGGTTGGACGAGTTTACAATACTAATCAAGATTAAGCTGAGTTTGAGCAAATTTGATATTAATATTATTTAATTTAGAAAAATAAAATGTTAAAATATAAATAAAATAAGTTCAATACAATAGAGCTCAAACTTGTCAAATACCTCTTAAAAAGCCTAAAATTCAAATTTTAATTAAAGGTGGAGGTTAATATTGATTATTTTGTTATCTCAACCTCAATTTATTTACATCGCTAAACATGTGTATCCTCTTAGCTAATGGGGTAAAATGGTGGTGATATAAACTCTCATAACCTCATGTTTCATTCGGTGATAAATTTTAAATTCGCAATGGTCTGATATATAAGTTTAAAGTAGCTAATTGCTATATATTTAATATTTTATTATCAATTTGCTCATCAAAACTACTAGGAGTAAGTAACACTCGTACCAGCAAATGATATTTAAATCATCTCAAAATGAGTGCATTTCGGAACATGTGAAGTGTTTGACCAATCTCATTTATCGTGAAGTAATGGTCGAATAAACACATGGAAATTGGAATTAGCAGTTAGATGTCCCTTTTGTATGGTGGCCTTTGAATATTAAGATGAACGTAGTTGTAGGAAGATCTCAATCTCCAATAATAATTAGGGTTACGAACTTAAATATTGTTATTTTTCAAAAAATTATGTAAATGTTGTATTCAAAATAATTATTCTAAAATAGGTTTTAAAGACGCAGATGTCGTTTGCGACTTTAGAATTAAAAAAAAAATAACTAAAGGCACAGACCATGCTTCAACGTGCAATCGAGATTTGTACCTTCAGTACAAATTGTACTGAGAATATTTTTTTTTTTTTTATCGTGATGGAATCCTACACACCAATACTCTAAACTTATAAAAGTTATGGAAAAAAAAAAAAGATTGCAAACCTATAAAATTATTACAAAAGTAATACTGCAAACTTATTAAAGTGATACAATAAATTTGCATAATATCATAACATAGATTTATAATACACAGAAAAAAAAATTACACTGATAATTTCTAATATAAATACAAATTCCTCAATTCGTATGTTTATATTTCTATCTTTCAATTTCCTCTGCAAATTTCACTTTATCTCATGTTTGCAAAATTTTGTTTTCATAATTTATGTTTCATGCAAGTTTTAGTTTGTTGAAGTACTTATGTATAAATATCTTCATCAAAGCAAGATCTCAGTATGTTTTTTTAAGAAAAAATTAATTTTTTTCTATTATACCACTTTAGATAAATGAAAAAAAAATACATGTAATTATATGAACTCCACAATTTTTATTAAAGTAGCAATAGTTTTTAATGAATATATTATTAATTAATTAGTTTTTAATATATCATTAATTAACATTAGAAAATGAATTAGTTAAAAATTAATATTTTTTAAATGAAATGTCTGAATTATTTGTTGTGAAAAATACTGTAAAAGTAATCATTACTGATGAAGTAATTAGTCCTTAAATAGTCATTATTTAGTCATTAGAAAAATAATTACAAAAAAACCTTTGTATTAATTATAATGAATTATATTTATGCATCATTATAATGTATTTTTATAAACATAGTTGTTAAATTAATTTATTATTAATTAATTGTTAATTAGTAATAATTAGCCACTCATATGTAAGTAATTAATTGTTAGAAAAATAATTAGTAAAAAATTTTATATTGATTGCAAATGTAAAATATTTGAATGGTTTGTATATATTAATTAATTATTGTAAAATTAAGTAGTGAAAAATTTTGTATTGGTTGGAAATGTAAAATATTTTTTTTTACAATTAATTATGAAATTAGGTAGTAATTAACAATTCATTAATTAAATGTGCATAATTGTTAATATGTTATCAATTAATTGTTATAAAATTAATTGGTGAAAAATTTTGTATTGGTAGCAATTGTAAAATATTTGTATGCTTTTGTAGAATTAGTTATAAAATTAAGCAGTTATTAATGATCTGTTAATTAAAGTTGATTAGTTGTTAATATGTCATTAATTAATTGTTATAAAATTAATTAGTGAAAATTTTTTTTTTGGTTGCAAATGTTAAGTATTTGTATGGTTTTATACAATTATTTATAAAATATAGTAGTTATCAATGATTTGTTTATTAAAAGTGATTAGTCATTAATATATCATTAATTAATTGTTATAAAATTAATTAGTGAAAAATTTTATGTTGGTTGCAAATGCAAAAAGTTTGTGTATTTTGGTACAATTAGTTATAAAATTTGGTTATTAATGATCCATTAATTAAAGGTGATTATTTATTAATATGTCATTAATTAATCATTATAAAATTAATTACTAAAAAAAGTTAGTATTGATTGTACATGTAATATCTTTATCTATTACAGTAAAAATAGGTGTAAACTTTAATTGCTGTTAATTAACTATTAATTAGATGATAAATAGTTGCTAATAAGTCGTAAATTAATATATTGATATTAATGGTAACATATACTAATTTTTTTAATATATATACTAATTTGCATAATAGATAGAGCTTAGACCCTTTAATCTTTCAGTCTTGACGTATGGCATCGATCACAGGCCATTTAGGATAGAGAGATAAATGACATTTCAGTTATTAATTAGTTTATGTTACATTAGGAATAGTAAAACATTTCATGTGTTATCAGTATATAATCAAGCAATTCTCATTAGTCATTAGTGCAAATTGTCACTCTGTTATGACAAGCGCACTATCCCCCTCAATCCTCAAATGGAGCTATACTTGCATTTGACTGGATTCAAAGGTGTGAGCCACTTGTTGTATATACCACTAGATTAGCATATGATTACAGCACTGGTGGAGCGATGACGACAAAAAATGCACATATTCCACATGCCAACGGGAGAGTTTACTATTACCTTGTAGGATGTGAAGATCTAGTTAGGACTCCCCATAGATGGCCAGGCAGTTATAGGAGATAGTTGCTTGGATTAGGATGTGATTTGTGAAGAATTGCTAGGGGCAAGGCTGGGAGCCTACCGATAGGAGGGGCCGCATTAATATGATGTGGCTTCATGATATGTTCTAGATGCTCCCACTTGACGCAGATGCTGAGCAAATTCATTGATACACATATGCTAACATAATGTAGCTGTTGGGGGGGTTATCTTTGCCAATAAATCCAGCTCCCTAATCCATGCGATGTGGTTACCCCTATTGGAGCATTTCGACATTACTGGGACATACAGTTAGGGATCCACATGTCTGATGTGGTTATATCACCAACTTTGTGTCATGTTATCACTGTTGACACATGAGATTAGAGGGGCTACCATTCTCCTATAAGTGTAAGCTTGGGATAAATTTCTCCATATAGTATTCCTTAGCCAACATAGACTTTACATAGAAGCTAAACCATTGGTGACACATTAGAACACGGGGAAGGGACACACAGTATCACCTCACCCATGTTGTCAATGTATATTAGGATGCATTAGATAGGAAAAACATGTGACAAGTATTTTAGTAAGCTATTTTTTTTCTTGCTTTTCATAATATTGATCATTTACAGTTAATATAATTTCTTATTTTTTAGGTGGAATGGGAATTGTATGATGGGAATGTAATTAATCTTCTGCTTGATTTCTGCAAAGGTGGCATACACATTTGGACAACTTAGTGCCACTAATTTATTTCCATATTATTGAGTTGCATTTCCCAGACTGGGTGGCTGGGCAGTTTGGTGGATTCCAATATATCCCATAGTAGGTTATTGCATGTGTGTGGACTCTTGAATCTTATCATTACGAACATGCCCTCCAACTTCTTCTTTCGAGCCCGAAGCCTCCATTTACAACCGTCATCTCTTCTCAAACAATAAATAAACCACAACAGTATATTAGACTTTACAATAGTGAAGTTACAATGATTTTTTATATGGTAAGACTTCGCTGCTTAAATCACATATGCTTTCATTCTAAATCTCATGCCCCTATAGAAATTATCACTACTGCTTGAACCATTGAAAAAATATTAGTTTGTTCTTGCTCGAAATAAATATAACCACCATCACCCCTAACATTGTAATACGAAACATGATTTCTAACTGCCATGCATGGTGGTTCAATACTTAATCGATATATTAGCTATCTTGAGTGGGTATGTATGTTTGGAGAGTCTTTTTCAAGTACTTCATCTCCCCCATTCTCACTTTCCCCATTTTCCTCATCGAAACTCTCTTTGTTATAGGTACTCTCCTCCTCAACACCATTCCTACATCGGTGTCAGTTGCAACCTTCATTCCCACATAAACCATGTATGAGTCCTATGTGTCTAATCATTGTAATACTAGAGTAACTACTCTATTTATCTCATCTTCATCATTGAACTTCCATCAGGGTTAGAATTGAGATTGAAATATGGATGGCTTGGGCTGCATTTCTGTAATGTCATGTGATGAATGTGATTAATTGCTTGTCTTGAATGTTTGCCTTACCGAAGAGCCCCCAAATCGTCAAAAATTCTGATGTACAATTGTTGTATACCACTATATATATATGATTCAGCCATTTTGATAAAATTTTCAACATCTTCGTCATCTCTAATGGCCATCAACACATAACATGTATTGCCTCCATGGAACATATGATGCCTATGAATTAGCTTAACCCCCACTTCGATTGGATCAATTTTGATGCTGCGACATATTCTGTATAAGAAATCGTTGATAGTTGACATTTTTCTTCATTTTCAACTTCTTTACTGGATCCTTGTCATATTCTGATCCCAATTACTAGCCACAATATTTCCAAATACATAGATCATCAATTTAATGCAGTCAGTCATTATTTGTCTATCCACAATATATATAAATTATGAGCTTTTAAATAAATATGAAAATTTTTAATAAAAATATTCTAAAATTTGCACACAAAAAATTCTAAATCATTTTTAATTTTAATTTTTTTCCCATTATTTCTAAACAATTTTTTTCTAAAAATTTGTCAGATATTATTTTTTTATAATATTTTTGCTGCTAAAAATTTTAATAATTTTCATTTCATTTTACAGCACTACAAAAATTATTTCACATTCTAGATATTACAAATTTTCATCGCAATTTTTTTTATAACAATATAGATAATATTTTTAATTTAACATTTACAAATAATATCAACTTTTTGTCATAACAAAAAATCCTCATACTAACATAAAAATTAATATCATTTGTTACATATTATAGGATCTACATAAATCATATCTAATAAGCTACAAACTAACAATAAGTTGTAACATTTTCTACAACATATAACATTACAACAATATTTCCCTCAAATAATAACATTAAACATAGAAAACAAAAATACCACAATCAATTATTTGTTGAGGAAATGCTTAGATCTAGGTCAATTACTTCAAATCCCTCTTTTATTCTATAGAATCACTTCTTTTTCTTTCTACATGCAAACGAGAGAAAAAAAAAAACAAATCTAATATGTCAACTACTTTACTCTATTTCTATAGAAAATTACTTCACTTTGTCTCTGTATTTATAGTTTTTTATTTTGTCTACTATTATCACATGATTTTCTTTTAAATCAATGATGGATGTTAAAAAAAAAATGGACAGTAGGATTATTGCAAAACTGAAGGCACAAACGAAGTCCATGCCTTCAATACAATTGTACTAAAGGTACGAATGCTTGAAGGCACGAACGAGATCCATGCCTTCAGTACAAATTGTACAAAAGGCACGGATCAAGTTTACACCTTCAATTTAAAATTTTTTTTAACCCTAAAGTCGTAAACGGCATCCATGTTTTCGAAATCTATTTTAGAAATAATTATTTTAGGTGCAATATTTACATATTTTTTTAAAAAAGCGATATTTAAATGCATAACCCCATAAAAATGTTTTATCAATTCTGTTATATATCCTAATAACTTCATGACTAGGCTGATTGAAACTTGCAAGCTAGTAAGAAAATGACAGCATTATATGTAAATTTTCTTTTTTCCAAGTAAGAAAATGTTTCCTAATATTTTATTGTAATATAATATATATAAATGTAAAGAGCTCTATACAGCCAATAATAATCCTAAGAATACCACACTAATATCTTAAAAAAAAACTTTATTTATATTATTTATGAGATTCATAATATAAAACTTACACCAACTAAGACTAAAGGAAAATAAAAAATAAAAAAGAAATTGCAACTTTTAGTGGTTATTGCCGACTCCAAAGATTTTGAAGAACTAACTTTTATTACATGAATCCTTGGCCTTGGGAATGGAAAAATAACTCCCGCTAAAAATGGCCTTTGTTCCTATCTCCTTAACATTGACATTAGAGTGTAGGCATCCTCACAAGGAACTTGCCCCTCCCAAATTTCTTGATTAAAGTTTCAATCTTAGTTGCTTGCATCATGAGATCAAGGAGCCAACTATTGTATATTACATTATATATTATAAGGGTGAAGAAGTTTCTTTACAAATCTAAAGGTTGCAAACCCTAATTGCCTATAGATATACTCTTTTACATAGTCAATGATGATTAAACTCATGTTTTATTAAATATTAAACTTGTAAACTCACCAAGATGAAGATGGTCTCTTCCTATTAGTATGAATATGAACAAATAAGAGACCATTATTGTTATAGGATGTCCTAAAAATCGAAATTATTAATCTAATATCACCATTTTTATTCAATAAAATACCAAAGTCAATGATCAACTTATTTGCAAAAAATTTCTTTATGTAGTGGTCCATTGATGCGCTCGAATCTAACCAATCATTTAAGTTTTAAATTTATAACCAATAAAATCTACTATCGAGTTAAACAGTGTACTTATCGATTATAGTATAGATTTAATAGGTGACGTCCTTTGGGATCTAGAAAACAAGTACTAGTATTACCTTTCTCTACTATCTAGTCTAATTTATGATGTGGGAATTATGAATTAAATTAAAAATTAACAAATCCTAACCCTAGAATTAAATGATATTGTCTTAAAAATGTATTCAATCATAAAATATAACCTTCATCTTATTCCACCCTAACCCTTAAATTCTTAAAATAAGATATCAATTTACACTTTGCACTGTAGGAACTCTCAAGTAAAATCAATTACTCCCTTGAGTTAATCAATTCTTAATCATGCATAAGATAATGGAAACCCTTCCCTCACCACCGTCATGCAAGATCTCATTAAGCTCACAAATTCCGATTAATTACAAAAAATCAATGTTTTGCTATCTCTAGGTAAAACATATAATCTCTCTACTCATGAAATCTAATTTACTAAACGAAACTCTTTCGATCTAATAAAAATCAGACATGCAATCAATTTACGTGCATAAATCAATCACAAGAACAATGGAAACAAATGAATAGATGCAAAGATATAAATAATTTATTAATCAATCAATGGTTCAGCACATGAGTTTGGTTTCACAAGATGAAAGATATAAAGAATTACTCCCCCATGGAGTTTTCAATAAAAACAGATAATCTAGAGAAATAAAATTGATTTATGCTAGAAAGAATAATCCCTTATTTGTTTTGTGATTTCCAATGATACTCAAACAATTCTTCTCTTGAAGTTTGTAATAATGCTCTCCTAGGGTTTCTAAAATGAAGCTAGAAGGAAAAAGATTTTTAAAATAAAAAAAATCATCTATTTATAGTTCTACGAAAACAAGGTTTAGCATAGGTGTCAACACAACTGTGTTTGAGGCCGTGCTAACTTCGAAACACATTATTTTCATTGCCCAGTTCAGTACGGCCGTGCTCGGGGCAAAGCTGAAAAGAATTCTTGTCACTAATCATCAACACGAGTTGTACTGAACCCAGGACACATTTTGGTATAGCTACTGGTCATTTTTTTCATCCAGCACGATGTCTGCATGGGTTATATTGAAGGTTGTGCTGAACTAAAAATTAATTTTCTTCATTTTTCGCCAAATTTCACCTCACCTTTGCTCATATCATCCCTAAACCTTTCTTTTATCTCCATTAATACCTAAGATTAAAATTTAATCATATAAGTACCCTTTTCTTCATAAATCACATGAAATCCATATAAAATTATAACTAATAAGCACTAGAATTAAGGATCTTCTAACACTTATCAAATCTGTCCATACTTAACCATTTGCTTGTCCTCAAGCAAACAAAATAAGGACAAAATAGATCTCCTCTCATCAATTATACTCATGGTTAAACTTTAAATCACAAATAAAATCTTCTATTTAATTCAATCTCAGTGATTCATTAGTGTCTACCGTTCAAACCTACCATGATTGTACGTATACTTTGGCATACAAAAATTAGAGTTTACAGATTAATCCAAGTAAGTTAAACTATTACCCTTACTGTTTAAGAAATGCTTCTCAAGTTACGAAGAAAGTCAAACAAAGAAAAAGTGGCTTGGTCACATCTCACCACTTACTAGAGAATATATAAACTGTTCAACTACCTCTTCTAAGCATAGCAACCTCAAGTGAAAGTATATGGCATCCATCCTTCCCCTAGATTCTCTTCTTCTTTTTGTTAAACCTCTCAAAAAAATTTCGAGTTTTCCTCTTTTCTTTTTATATATATATTAATTTCATTATTTAAGATCTTGCAACCTATGTAACAAATGTTCATCGATAATCTCGGGCTCGTCACCTAAGTTAACAAACGTTATCCCCTCAATTGAAGGCATCCTTACGGACTTAATTATTCAAGTTACAAGATACATTAAACTTTACCCTTTTTGTATCTCATCTTGTTATTATAATGTCATCTGTCGCCAATCCCAAGCTAAACGACCTTAGGTGACCGGGTTTTAAAAGGGCCCCATCGAACCTCCATTATCCCAACCTTAGAGATTCATAAAGATACCCAAGTCATTGGAGTAGTAGCTTATTTTTTCTTTAATTGAGTGACCAATCAGCAATACAGTCAAACTTCGATCTTTTGAGAGACTAAAGCCCACCCATACTGACTAAGCTTTTCACATTATTGCTCAATTAACACATTAATTAATTAATCTTTAAAGAGATTACTTAAGAGGAATCACTAAGTGATAGATTTCATATACACATTTCACAAAAAGTTAGAAGAGCTTTCAAAGTTTTTTAAAAGTAAATATATCATCCAATAAGCTTAAAAATACAACCATTTAATTTTAAACTAAGGACTTCTATCTATTTCTCAACTCAAGAATCAATAATTAAATAGCAAGTAAGATTATCCCACTTAGATTTCATCCAAAAATTCCAACTAAGTATACCAAGTCCAACAATAGACGAGTAAGGAACACAAAATCACTAATTTTTATGAGCACAATTTCAAGGATCTCGTCTTTTAATGATTCAAGATCAACATTAAAACTCAATTGCAAACTTGTAAATGGGAAAAATTTAATAAGACAGTACATAGATAACACAAGTAAAATTTTTCAATTTTCTTTATTCCCTATACCCCTTCCCCACACTTATTGAAGACATTGTCTTTAATGTCTTTCTAAATCAAGCACAGAAAAGGGAAAAGGAAAAAAAAAAGAAAAAGAAAAGAAAATAAATGAAAGAAAAGGGACACTAAGAACTTCCTCGGTTTTATATATAGACAGCTGCATGTAGAGTTCAAGGCCAGATATAAAGCAAAACAGTAATGACATGTCATCATTAGAGCTAGGAATCCAAAGTTTGTGCTGCATCATCCTAAAAAAAATAAAGAAATTAAGGGTAAAAAGAAAAAAAGAAAAGTTAGACTATCCTAATCTAGATAACAGGTGAAATCACCCACAGATCTAGAGTCTTCCCTGAATAGGGTTCTCAATCAATATGTACTAGACTATAATAGAAGAAGAACAATAAAAGTCTCATAAAAAAAAAAAAAAAACAAAGTACACAACAGGAAAATTAATCAATCAAATTAATCCTCCTCCTCGTTGTTGTCTCATCATCTTCTTCTTGATTAGTTTCCTCGTCATGCTCTTCCACTTTTATTTCTTCTTCATCACTTTCTTCTTCGTTGGAACTAGAGGACTTAGCAGCCATAAGAGCCTTCTCACTTCTCCTGGATGGCTCAGAAGCATTGTTTTTCGAATGAAGTTTGCTCGGGAGAAGACTCATAGGTAGGTAGATTAGTTGGTGTAGAAGAGAAACAGCTAGCAAGCCTCTCCAAGAAGCACCAGACAGTTGCTCGAAAGCGTTTATTCTTCGTTCATTCTTGCTAGTGTAACTTCCTTTCTTCTTGGAATTCCCACCTCAATTGCTGGATTTCGCTTTCATAAGTGGGAGGTCGGGAAGTAGATGCAGTGTATGGAGAAGAAACTCCTCTACGCGAGGTGGAATATCTGGCTAAAGAAGGCTGGTCAATCAGCTTTACCAACCCCTACATCCAAAATGGCCCATCAGTAATTGTAGTGGAGGGGATGCTTGGCTCACCTAAACCAAGATCTTGAAAAATGTGATATCCCTTCAAAAACTTAATTATATATCCTCCACAGTAAATTCCCTTGACCCTAGGATCTGTGGCCTGCTTGTGGAAGTATTTGGCAACTTCCAGTCCCACATTAATTCTCAATTAGTTAGCCACGCTATACATCTAAAAAATTTCAAAGGTGTTGATGACTTCATGGCTGCTTTTTCTAGATCCGATGGTGTAAGCCAAAATGTGGTGTAGGACTTGCATATTTACGTTGGTCATACAGGAGGCCTTCGATTTGGAAGGGTGATAGCGAGGGGGGAGGTTGTCACATTCTACATAACCACACAGTTGTGCTCAATACGATTGAGTTGTCACCCCCTTAGGCCATTCATTCTTCAATTGCTGGAAATCTTGAGTGTTTACTTTCCGCCAACGAGTATAACCACATATAAAAACCAACCTTAGAAGGATGAAGGATATGCTCTTTACCATAGGCCTGAAACCTTATTGTTTGATTTATGAGCTTTAAAGTGGTGAGGAATTCCAGAGTAATTTCTCTATAAGTCGATTCATGGAATTCAACCAAGGTGGCCTAAGGACCCACATTTAACAATTGGCGAATGCTATCTTTAATCACATATTTTCTTAGCACTTTTCGGTCCAAATATTCATTGTTCCCAAAGGTGAGGTTCTCCGGCCTTTTTCTTCTCTCCTTACTCCAAGCTTCCTCTGATAGTTTAGGTCAAATGTTAACGGGCTCTAATGGAGGTTGTTGAACTCGAGGCCTCTTCTTATAGTGTGAAGCTTATGAAGTAGAAGCAGCTAAGGTGGCGTTCTTCATGCAAGCTCTCTTATATCTCATCTCTACAAAGAAGTATATAATATGATAACTCAATGGATATACATGTATTGATAAATGAGAGATCTTAATCATGACACACATGGATGCTTTGGTCTCAAACAAATCAGGGAAAATTGATGTAGGACACGAAAAGCATCAAAACAAGAAAATAGATTGAAGGATATAGTCATCCAGTTTAGCATGGCCATCAGCATGGCCGTGCTGGAGGTGAGGCAGAAATATGAACAGTAGAATTTCAAATGAACACGGGTGTAGGGAATTAGTTGTGCATAAGGCTATGTTGAAATCAAAAACAAATTTTTCACATGACAAATCCTTCAGAACCACCAAAATTTCCTTTCATATCCAATAATTTTTCAAAAACCCCAATTTGTGGACACTTTAGAACCCTAGATATCGCAATGTGGTATTATTAGCAATAAAAATTCAATTCATTCACATTACATGATTTCAACAGCCTTTAATGGCATAAAGGATCACAAAAGCCCTAAACAATTTCAACAAACAACAATCAAGAGCCTTAGTAAAGTGAAAAGAAATTCATATAATGTGAAAAGATTCGGCATAGTATAACACTACCATCCATCAAGTGTTTATAAGAATGTACTCACACACAAAGGAAGAAGAAAATGCCATGTAGAAACAAGTGCATCCACAATTGTCATATAGATGTCAGACATGTAGGATGAATCACGTAAGATCAGCCAAGTATGCGAGTTCAAGAAAGTAAATTTATTAGAAAGAAGAAGAAAAGAAAAGAGAACTTACTTAAATATGGCTATGAGACGAATTGTGTGAGAGAATTATGTAGTGTATGAGTGTAAAGTGTTAGAAGAAGAAAACGATCGAGAGAATAAAGGAAGATTTCCTTTAATGGTTTAGAGAGTAAGGGAAGAGAGAGAGAAATTGAATATATATATGTGGGGTGTTAACACAAGTTGTTGCACGGCCATGCTGGGGCTGTGCAGGCCTTCAAAAGTGGTAAACAAGGCAGAGTTTTTACAAGGAAGGCCTGCCCTAACTGCAACACGGCTTATACTTGAGGTCGTGCTGATTTCAAAAGTTCCATAGAACATATAATATGTAAAGCCCTAGCTTTAGCACAGCCATACTCGTAGCCGTGCTGAGTTCAAAAATTCCATAGAACCTTTGATAAAGTCAACCATGGCTTCAGCACGGCCATGTTCGTGGTCGTGTTGACTAAGAAAACTCTATAGAATCTCTTTAGATTATGCATAGCTTTGAGTTGATTGTTTGGAGGAAAAATAAGACTTGCCCAAGCCAATAGACAACAACTATGATCGTTGTGCACCTCTAAAATTATAAATGAACATAGAGAGAGACTTACCAAGTGCACTTAGTGATTAAAATTCAAACTTCCTTACTTGTCATTGCGCTTCCCCACACTTAGAGATTACTCTCGCTCTCTTCAAATAAGCTTAGAAACTCTCCTTAAGATCTGTAAATTTCTAAAAATAATAGACTTAGAATAGTGACAATATAAAGAAAATAAAAGAAATGCTACTTACCTAAGTTAGACATGGGTTGCCCTCCAAGAAGCGCACTTATTTAACATCGTTGGCTCGACGCTCTTCACGTTCTTCAACTAAGTCTCTAGCAATTGGAGATCCAATTCCTTATTGTCTTCAAATGTTACTTCATCTCCCCAATATAGCTTTAATCTGTGACGATTGACTTTGAAACCATCATGATTTAGGTGTTCAAGTTCTACTGCACTATGAGGAAAAACATTCTTGACTACAAATGGACTGAACCATCTAGATTTCAGTTTCCTTAGAAAAAATCTTAACCGAGAATTGAGCAATAGCACTCGATCCCCCTTCTTAAATTCCCTTGGATGGCGGATATGCTCGTCATGATATTTCTTGGTTTGCTCTTTGTATATCCTCGTATTCTCGTATGCTTATCCTCTCCACTCATCCAACTCATTCAACTGAAATCTCCTTCTCAAACCAGCAACACCAAAGTCAAAATTGACCAATCTAATTGCCTAGTATGCCTTATGCTCGATGTCTATCAAAAGGTGGTATGCTTTCCCATACACAAATCTATAGGGAGTGGTCTTCAAAGGTGTTTTATAGGCAGTTCGGTATGCCCACAAGACATCATCTAGCTTTTCTGCCCAATCTCTTCTGTGATGTTACACAGTCTTTTCTAAGATCCGTTTCAGCTCAGGATTGGAGACTTCTACCTATCCACTAGTTTGAGGATGATAGGGTGTAGCTAAACGGTGAGTAACTCCATATCTCCTCAAAATCTTCTCCATCTGGGTATTACAAAAGTGGGTTCCCCTATCACTTATGATTGCTTTTGGGCTCTAAATCATACGAACAACCTCTTAAGTAACTTTACAACAACTCTAGCATCATTAGTAGGTAGAGCTTGTGCCTCAACCCACTTGGACACGTAGTCTACCGCCACTAATATATACTTGTTCCCATAAGAAGCAGGGAATGGGCCGACAAAGTCAATACCCCATAAATTGAAAATTTCACAAGCTAAAATGAAATTTCAGGCATCTCATCTCTCTTAGATATGTTCCTTATTCACTGACATCAGTCACATGTGGTGTAAAGATGATGAGCATCCTTAAAAATGGTAGGCTAATAAAAACCAACATCAAAAACCTTATACGCTGTCCGATTTGCGAAGTAATGACCACCGGTGGGGCCAAAATGACAGCCATTCAGAATTTTCCATCCTTCCTCATGTGAAACACATCCTCTTATGACTTGATCCCCATAGATCCGAAAAAGGAAGGCATCCTCCCAGTAATAATGTTTAAGCTCTAAAAAGAACTTCCATCCAGCATTATGATCAACGCCTTCAGGGAGAATTTTTCCTACCAAATAATTGGCAAGATCTGTAAACCACAAAGTCTTGAGAGTCATGAGTTGGAAAACTATGTATAATTTCTCTTTCAGGAAGGAATCATCAATGTCCTCCTCCCTGAGTTCTCAATTCTTGAGAGATGATCAGTCGCTAAATTCTCCGCCCCCCTTTTATCATGGATCTCCAAGTCGAACTCTTGTAAGAGTAAAATCCACCTAATGAGCCTAGGTTTTGCATCTAACTTGTTCAACAAAAATCTAAGGGCGGAATAATCAATGTAAACAACAACCTTGGACATGATCAAGTAAAGACGAAACTTATCGAATGCAAATACCATAGCCAACATCTCCTTCTCTATAGTAGTATAATTCATTTTAGCGTTGTTGAGTGTCTTGCTGGCGTAGTAAATAAGCTGAAAATGCTTACCTCACCTTTGTCCAAGTATTGCCCCAACCGCATAATCGCTAGCATCACACATAAGTTCAAAGGGTAGACTCCAATCCGAAGCTATCATAATTGGGGCATTCGTTAACCTCTCCTTGAGTGCATCAAATGCATGCTAACATTGGAAGTGAAATTAAACGGGGCATCTTTTTCCAATAACCTAGTTAAGGGACACACTATCTTAGAGAAGTCCTTAATGAAACGCCTATAAAAACCGGCATGACTCAGAAAACTTCTTATCCCTTTAACCAAGTTTGGTGGAGGGAGTTTTTCGATCACATCAATTTTAGCTCGATCGACTTCAATCCCTTGATGAGACACTTTATGCTTAAGTATTATGCCCTCCTTACACATGAAATGGCACTTCTCCTAATTAAGCATTGGGTTTGTCTCCTCACACCAAATGAGTACCTTCTCGAGATTCTCTAGGCAATCTGTAAAAGAGTCTCCAAAAGTGGAGAAATCATCCATGAAGACTTCTATGATTTTCTCCACCGATCTTCAAATATGGCCAACATACACCGTTGAAACATAACTTGTACATTACATAACCCCAAACGGCATCCTCTTTTAGGCATATGTGTCGTAAGGGCATGTGAAAGTGGTTTTCTCCTGGTCCTCTGGAGCAATAGGTATCTGGAAGTAGCCAAACATTCCATCTAAGTAACAATAATATATGTGTCCAACTAACCTTTCCAACATTTGATCAACGAAAGGGAGAGGAAAGTGAACTTTTCGAGTGGCGTCATTCAATTTCCAATAGTCGATGCACACTCGCCACCCAATGACGGTTCGCATGGGAATGCTCACTCTTTTCATTAGGGACAATAGTGATCCCCTCCTTCTTTGGCACCACTTGCGTTGGACTAACCCAGCCACTATCAGATATGGGATAAATAAGTCCAACGTCAAGAAGTTTGATCACCTCTTTCTTAACTACCTCCTTCATATTGGGATTTAGCCGCCTCTATGGTTACACTACAAGCTTAAATCCTTCTTCTAATAAAATTTTGTGAGTATAGAAGGAGGGATTTATACCTTTTATATCAGATATTTTCCAAGCAATGGCTCGCTTGTGTGCTCTCAAAACCATGAGTAATTTTTCTTTTTGCTTTTAAGATAAATATGAGGCTATAATAATCGGCAAGCTGGAGTCTTCTACGAGGAAAGCATATTCCAAATAATCTGGTAATTGTTTCAATTCCAACACTGCGGCTCTTCTATAGAAGTTTTAAGTCTCACCTCATTTTCTATTTTCAAATTTTCAAACCCATGTTGAGGTGTAACATCTTCTAAAGCATCAAGCTGCTCAATGAGTGGCGCAACCTCTGGGTTATTTGCATCCTTCTTCTCTTCCATTGTCAAGCTCAACTCTAACTCATCCTTGCTCAAAACTTTCTTCATATGCTCATCTACTAACATATCGACAACATCAATAGAGTAACAAGAGTCATCAACGCACATGGTGCATTTCATAGCGACAACCATTTAGATCACCAACTCTTCATCACCGAATCTCAAAATAAGTATGACTCCTTCTACATCTACCATTACCTTGGCAATGACTAAGAATGGTCTCACAAGTATCAAAGGGGTATCCCCATCCTCATCCATTTCTAAGACTACAAAGTCGATGGGTAGATAAAATTCCTTACCTTTACCAAGACATTCTCAATTATCCCCTTAAGGATCTTCATAGAACAATCGGCAAGCTGCAAACTCATCCTAGTTGTTGTTAGGTTAGAAAGTCCTAACTTCTTGAAAAAAGAATATGGCATTAAATTGATGCTAGCCCCAAGATCAACTAGGGCCTTATCAATTGTGGTATCACCTATGACATGAAATTGTGAAACTATTGAATCCCTTAAATATTCCTATTGTAACTAGAGCAATTAGCTTATTCTCATTAACTTCACCTATTTCTATCTTCACATAAAAATGAAAATGAATTGTTTAATTATTTTTTTTTCTTTTTTACAATTTAATCAAGCAATTAATAGTTTATAGGATTGCCTCCTTATAGAATAGATGTCCTCAAAACTATCCTTGGCATGGCCCAAACCAAATTTCCATGGCCTATCTCTAATCACATTGATGACCATGATAAACTTTCACCTAACGGGCTCAGAGCACGATAGACACGGATGAAAACATGCAATAACTTTTCAAGGAATGATTATAACCAGAGTTTTAGAGTGATAATTGGAATTCAATCATGTCATTTTGTGTTTTCAAGCTGAAATGGAACTTCAACCTTCTTCTAGTTTGTGTGAATAAAATTATATTCATTATAAGACTGAACAGTGTTCGAGTTTCATAAGCCATTCTTAGTATAGATGAAAGGTATCACTGAATTGAATTGAATCTGCTAAGTACAAATATCATTAAAAGAACACCCAATAACTTATTTAGCCATCCAAATGAATCAATGATATAGAACTCTAATGGACGCTTTTGCTAGAATAGGAAATAGTAATCTTATTTGAATATTTTCTCGCTTCCATTAAAACGTTACTACCAACATCTGTAATCAGCCACAATCACTGTATCCTAATTCCTACCAGCGTCTGCTATGAGCAGCCACAAGTTAGTGCCGTAACAATTAAGCTTTATGTCTAATAATTGAAACAACTACTTATAGCAAACATTAAAACGACAACGAAAATCATTTAAGGAAAATAAATGACTTCCTTAGAGAATAACCAGTAAAAAAAAAACGAAAAGAAAGAAAAAAAATCAAATATAAAAGAAAATCGATGCGTAAGGATCATCCTGCTATAATTCTAAAGCGTCCAGCACCTGAAAAGTGCATTCCAAAGTGTCTCAGTTCTCGAATACAACCATCAAGCAGAAACACAAACTATTTCATGGTACTTTCTCTATATTAACTGGTTTTCCCAAAACTCTGGTACGTGAAAGGCATAAACACTTGAATAAATGATAGTAATGACTATGAACTGTACTTACCAACTGAATGCGTGATATTTAGGCTGGATGTAGTAAGTAAACCATCAAAAACATGAGCAAGAAAATGATTAATCAAAGAAAGAGCCAAAGGATTGTATAACATATATAGGAATGCTAATTAAGATGATAATGAATGTTCATTTGAAAACTTTGTGAAAACCAGAAGTAGTTGATCTAAGAAACTTATATTGCAAAATGAAAGATGCTATAGGCATGTTTATATGAAATAGATACATACTCCACTTATAACAGGAGAAATAAAAATGAACTGAGCAAACATGCTAATTAATTGGCACCACTTACAACACCCACTTCCATGATCATTCTTGCTTTGCTGCAACATAAAGAAAGAACAAATAAGCATTCATTGACAAATCCTTAACGAACTGTTCCTGCAGGACTACAGAAGTGAGCTTTGCAAAACCTAAAATGGCTTTCAGCTAGGAAAATACTGAACAAGCTCAATATGAACATTAGTAAAAGAGAACCTCATGCAGATAAGAACCCCCGGATTAAGCCAGATATATACTTCTTCATAGCTTGACTTCAACATCAACGCCAGCAGGAAGGTCAAGCTGCATCAGAAAATCTATCGTCTGGGCAGTTGGATATAGAATATCAATGAGACGCTGGTGCGTTCTGATTTCAAAATGGAATCTAGCATCTTTATTCACTTGTGGAGATTTAAGCACACAGTAAATTCTCTTCTTGGTTGGCAAGGGCACAGGACCATGGTTTTTGCATTAGTGTTTCAAGCAGCATCCATTTTTTGCTTGCAAGAGTCCTCTATTAAGCGGACCCAGTATGATCGAAGCTTAATCCTAATCTTTTGCTTTGGAACCATCTAAAGGACAAAAGAGAATCGCATAAATGTCACTGAATCCAGACTATGGACCCAATGAAATAACAGAAAAGGAGAACTTCCATCTAAGAACAACATGAAGTTAAAAATGAAACGATAAAATATGGTTTGTTTCATTAACTCCAGCTTGAAGATTGTAACAATGCAAACCAAATCTCTACTGGACAATAGGCATCATGCAGCAACTTGTAAGTACATGATATCGGGAGCTCATTTGGAAATTCCACAGGTACTTGCTTTTAAGAAAGCTCAATAAGGGGGGCAAGGGTGTGGAACAACAACATATGGTACCATGGCACAAAATTCACGGAATTCGACTCCTCCTTCCCACTGGCCATTAGAATTCCAAGGAATTTTTTTGGATAAATGAATTCCAAGGAATTAGATAATATAAAACCACATTTTTTTATCTCCATACCCATACATCCCTACCAAACTCTCTCCCAAAGAAAGAATATATTGGATTCCAAATTCACCAAATGAAATCTTAAATTACGTAATTTCTCAATACTATAGCAATAAATCGCATTACAAGCTACAACTTTTTCATCTACCATCCACAATGAGGCATTATAGTCATTAGGCTGTTTCCCATATGGTGATTCCATTATAGATGCTGATAAATATGGCAAAAACTGCATTGCTTGCCCTTATGCCATTTGCAGAATCCCCATTCTAGTAATTGAACTTAGCAAACTCACATTAAAACTACTGGTACAGATTGAACAGAAGGTGGAACACATAAGTATATTGCCCCAATCAGATTTATTCCTTATAAAGCTCATGCTTGAGTTATGCACTATGCATACACCTCCAAGAACAAAATAAAAAGAAAAACTACACTCTGTGATGTCATCCATTAAGAATTCTTTTTAAGTCAGTGGGTATGCATTTCATGTCAAAGCTCAAACAAAACACGAAGCTATTATGTCTTTCTGAGGCAGTATTATCCACACCTTCTCTCTTAGTAAGTAATTTAGCCACTGGAGCAGATCCAATGTCAATCATCCTGTCTAATTTTATAAAGAATATTATACTTTTTCTTGACATATATCAAAGGTATTAGCCTATAAGAGAAGATAAAAACTCAATCTTTGCTTTGTTTCCAGTAGGCAGAAAATTGAATAAAATAAGTTTTTTTGACATGTCAACCATGAAAAAATTTCATATTATTTTTTTGGGTAAATAAAAATTTCATATTATTTTCCAAAGCCAAGTAGTGCCTTTTGGCTTTCTTATCCCTAATTGGCCAACTTGCTCAACCATATTTGCCTTCCCTGATTAATTGAGTCTTAGTAGGAAGAACAAAGCAGGTAAGCCACTTAAAAGAGCAATTTAGTGAGGCTAGTATGACTAGGTATACACTCCTCCAGCCTCTACAAGTTTGCAGTTCAAAAACCTCTCTTAGATGAAACACTTCAATATGCAGAGGACATATACCTGACAAGAAGTTAGTCCTAAAGTCACATCACAACAATGTGTTATTAATTTAAGGTAAATAACTGGATAACCATCTCCATCTGAACAGAGATGCCAAAGCTCTCACTACCAAGCAGAGGGAACAACTTGACAACACTGCCTTGTTTGAATTAGGTTTATGCAAACTTGACAAGTGAATTATTAATTCATTTATTTTTTAATTTTATTAAGTTAAGAAATTGACATCTGACAGTAGTGTAAGCAGATTAATAGACATTTTAGTGAGAAATAACTAGCTTCTTCAATTACCTTTGACAAAGGAATAGGTTCACCTATATCAATATCAAATATCTACTAATCAAATGGGAAAAAGCAGTGATAATCCTAAAGAACAAGTACTCCAATAAAGTAAGTGATCCCGTCCCATTCCCCAATTAACCAAAATTTCCTTCCTATTACTAGCATTGCATCACTCAAAGATGTAATCACATTACAGTTTCATTGGACAGTGCTTCACAGTCATCTGCGTTCTATTTCTAAGAATAGGAAAGGATAATTTTATTCCTAAACTAATGTCAATATTATTGGACAGAGCTTCACTTTTCTTCTTGTCAACTCTTTCCTCAGATAAACTGCTTCTGAGTCCTGCCACTTCAGATAATGTGTTGAGATCTCCATATCCAAAAGGGGCTAGGAAAAAAGTGGTTCGGAGCTCCAAATCTATTCCTAGACACTCGTTTATTCTGTCTCTCACTTGGAGTAGGGAGTTATATACTTTGGATAAGTTTCAGATTTGGAGAATCACAACAAATTCCAAGTGTTTTCTATGTGGGATAGTGAATGAAGACCACAATTGCCTTCATTTTACTGTCTTTTTTTCCAAATCAAGTGTAGGACAGGTCTACAAGCTTAGGTTGCCCTACCAAGTTTCATTCCTAGCAACATGCTACTCTGGTACTCATTTCCACTGCCATTTCAAAGTCCTCTTTTGACTATATCTTGGCAGGCAGGCCTTCCAGCCACCACTTACTGCATCTGGCGCCTAAGGAGACCTTGAAGCTCCTGGAATAGCCAGAAGAATCTTATCCTACGTCAACTTCTCTGATCTGATCATGTTTCTTTTGATCTATCCTAATTTCTGGTTTCATATTATAGTTTTACAGTCCCATGTAAATGTTGGAATTTAGGCTTTTCTTTTAGTGTTGCTATGTAATTAGAGTTTTGCTCCTGCATGCACTTAATGCTTTCCACTCGCATTTGACACAAGTTTGTAATTTCACTTCAATACAATTTTGGTTTACCAGAAAAAAATTCAATGTCATCTTACGTATTTTTTTTAGATAAATGTAGTCTCAAATAATTACTAAAGCTGAGTTTTGAATCTTTTTAAAAATTTGCACTTAAATTCATTTTATATACCAGTTTTTATCTTAGATGACATGTGAGCTATTAGCTCCACACTTCTGCAAACGGTATTGAATTGTAATAAGTTTAGCACCAGAATCATTTCACTTAAAAAGTTTAAATGCATAGATTTAGTGTGGGCTTTGGCTGCAATTTAATTAAAGCCATCAAGTGGATGACTATGTGCTGAAGAAGGACGCATGGTTTGTATTCAGCACTCCTAATTTGATGACATAATAAGATTAACATCACATCCACTTGATCAAAAAGTTTAAAATTATAGATTCGGTGTGGCTCTATATTTATTACTTTCCAAATTGAAAAATTGATCAAGGTTCAAACCCTTGATCGAACATTTAAAAATATTTAGGACTTAGTAATATCGTTCAGCATCAACACTCACTAAGAAATAAGAATGTTAATGAGAGCCAGCTACTTGTTAAAGGGAACTTCTTTTCCTTCAGTGTTGAATCAACATTAGGAAACGTTAATGACAAAGTAGAATGCTAACTCGAACATCACTCCTATCAATTCATATAAAACCTCGAGAACTCATTCTTATTAGAAAGACAGAGAAATCGAACCTCGACGGAGTCAGAATCGGAAGTTTCTAGGATTTCTTGAGACTCCAACGCTTCAGGAGCAGCACATACTTTCGTTGACAGCATTTGAGAGGTTTTCAAACTACGAAGGTTAGAAACATCGGCATGAGGTATAGAAACAAAGGACGTGTTGTGTTTTTCCGAAATTGAATGTGAATGGAGACATGGAATGGAAGAGAACAGCGCACAAGCTAAGGATGTTGAAGATGTAGCCATCGTACTGTCCTGCTTTCACAGTGAGTGAGAGGATGAATGCGTTTCTTCGTGTTTCTTCATCCAAAGGGTCTTCTTCCTTCTCTTCTTGTTGTCGCAAGGAGGAGTTTCGCGACGACACAAATGAGAGTTGGGCCACTTATTTGAATTCAAGGCCCAAACTTGTTTTTGGGCTTCTTTTGCCCTCTGAAAAAGCCCATGCAAATTTTCCCTCTTATAATTTGTATTTCCTTTTTAATTTTTTTTTGGAGTATTCAAAATTAGTGATTTAGTGCTGTTGGTCAATACGATTCATTTCATCATTTTCTTAAGGAAGATTTTGAGTACAATAGGAGTATGAATGAGTCTAATCACTTTGCAAGTTATCTTAGTCTAGCTCGAGTTTTACTTGAGCTTGCTTTAATAACAATTAGGTCAAGCTAAATTTAAGTTATTTGATTAGTTTATTAAGTTAAAATTAAGTTTTATAATATTTAGATTATTTAGTTAAAATTTTGAATTGAGTTAAAATATTTTGATTATTTTAATAAAAAATTTTTAAATATATCTAATTTAATTGAATTTAACCTCACTTGATGAGTTTTGATTACTTTGTAGACATTACACGATTCTTAAAGAAAAATATATAAAATATCCTAACTACATATTTTCCCATTCCCAACTCTCCTTTTTAGCTAATAATAGAAAAATCATAGAACAATTAAACCTGAAAAAATCATATCTTATATAGATATACCATATAAATACTCTAAAACTTTAATAAATTAATTAAACTTAATGAGTAGCAATTAGTTAATACAAGTTTTTTTCTTCAGGTTTTCTGTACATCCCACGATTTTCAATAACTTAGCATCTCATAAATTCTATTAATATCATGTTTCACTTACTTGACAATTATTGATTTTTTTTTTGGCATAATTTAATGTCTGACACAACCACCTATAAAGTTATGAAAGGTTTTTTTTTTTTCTCTATTGTACATGGTTTTTCTCAAATAAACAATTGCTATGACAATAGTTTTCATCGATTTTAATTTGAAAAAAAAAAACAAAATCATTTTTACCATTTCATGAATGCTATATTTGTTCAATTAACTTCTTGATATGATTACTAGAGAGACTTTCTTCAAAACATCCATTTTGACTCTCTAATCCCTAAATCTAGAAAAATTACTATTTTTATAACTTTTATTTTCTTTTTTGAAGTACTAAAAAAAAATCACTCTTTTAATTAGTATATAAAATTATTTGTCATACCATGTTGTTAATGTAAGATACCCATGTGAAATATAATCCCATATAGTTTATAGAAGATAATTGATATTAATTTATAAGATCAAATACTGAATAACATATTAATACTAATTGAAAATGTTTTAATCAAGTAAATAAATAAATAAAAAACCTATTAAATATTTGTTGGCTTTAATTATTGCTATTTTTTACAGGGTACTACAAATGGCAGCTGAGACATGGGTAGAAAGGAGTCTTAGGTACTTCAATTTTCTTATAATATTATACATGTCGTTAGCGAGCTAAAACATTAGAAATTAAAAAAAAAAAAAAAAAAAAAAGAGAGAAGCTAATTGCTTTTGGACTTTGGTGTGCCTATGCCGAGATGCTGATCAAAATAAAAGAACATTTTTATGTTTTCCTTCCTAGTAATGCACTAATTCATATTAAACATTCCAATTTTATTGAATGTTCTTATGGAAGATATAAAAGGGCTTGTTAATAATTATTTTAAAAACTTATTTCAGTATGGGAAATCTAGGTGTAGTAATTATTATATTTACATTTCGTGGTCAAGTTTCGGAACTTTCTCACCATCCCCAACTTACATGGTATTACACATGGTTACACCATTCTCGCGCAATGAATAATGGCATAAAAATTAAAGTGGCATTGTTTCTAATCGAGTGAATACATAGAATTTAACCACTACTTTAATACAAACTTTGAATTTAATGACAGTAGTATTATGAATTTTAATATCTTTGATAGGTGGAGATGACATAAGAAGACATATCCGATCTTCTTTAGAATGGCTCGTCAGGTCCTAGCTACTCCCACGTCAACGATAGTTGTAAGGCCAAATGTCCTCCTCTTACATAATCTTATTTACTTATGTTATTTACTTAATTAATTCATCTCTTTTTCTTTTCTTTTCTTTTTTTTTTCTAATCAATCTAGTAACTAGTAGGTTGTAAAAATATAGCAATTTCATCCTCATAAAAATAGCAAATGACAATACAATTTAGTCCTAGTTATAATAAACTCAAATCAGTCATATATATATTATGGGTTCCGTAACTCCACACAAGCGAAAAATTATGACCCATCAAAATTGAAAAAGTAAATCGCATTAGTATCAGTTTTTTTTTTCTTTTTTTTTAAATATATTATAAGATAAAGTATAAAGGGTGTGAAAATCATAAATTTTCATAAATTTTGTTTTCAATGAAGAAAAAAATTAACATTGAAGGCATGGACTGTGTCTATGCATCTTTGCAATATATTTTTGAAATAATTTCGTGATTTTTAATTATATATATATATATATTAAGAGTATTCCTCGTTTATGGGATATGGAAAATAATAGATATAAGATGTAACAACTAGTACTAAAAGTATCATTTTTCTAATACGTGACACTGAGTCCATTTAAATCAATATGCCCTTATGTGATGGTAGACTGTACACATTTTCTTTTTTTTTTTTTGGAGTTAAAGTTCTTATCGCTTGTTATGGATTAAAGTCTTTTTTTTTTTTAAGTTATCACTTTAAAAATTGTCATGTATAACTAAAAAAAAAATAACATCACTATGATATCATAAAATATTTTAATAATATAAACAATCTCAATAATTCATTTATAATTTTAAAAAACTTAAAAAAGAGAGTAACTTTAAAAGATACAATTCCCACGTTTCATTATTATATTTTTTTTTTTCTGTTTTTCTTCGCGAGTTGTTATATCTACTGATTCTGATTACAACTGGCTGTGCCTGCAACAACTATAGTTATTGTTAAAATGAATGTAGATTCTACAAGTGGAAACCCGGATGGAAAAGTCAAAATGACGTAGTACAATTATACCTAAATATGCTTTACGAAAACAATATTACCCCCTTGAAAAAATATCTTGATTAAACATTATCCTGGCTGGATGCAACAGCAAGGATTTAATCATGATACATCAGGAAACCGTATTGCTTTCCTAAGATCTGAATTAAGCATTCAGTGTGCTCAAGCAAGCCACTATGCTCAAATTTTGGGGTGTAGTTCTAAAAAAGAAAACTAATATTGCTCAGGAACATTTACTGATACTGAACTTGAAACCTTAGCAGTAAAAATAGCACTCGAAAATTTGAGTTCTTTTTACTGCCTGAGAAATTCTTGTCAAGAACGGATAATACGCACGTTAGGCATTTTATCCTTGGAGAACTACCTATTGATGTTGCTCATAGTTTATGGTAAGAAATGACAGTGAGATTAAAAGAGAAAAAGCTTTAATGGTTATTAACTATAAAGGGCTTAACAAGAATACAGTGTTTGACGGCTATTTCTTACCTCATAAAAATTCTTTAATCAATATGGTTAAAGGAAAAAAGATCTTTTCAAAGTTTGATAGCAAATCATGCTAAAAGAAAATGCAATACCATTAATTGCATTTTCAAGACCATCAATCCATGGTAATACACATTTTGAATGGAATGTTATAAGGGTGGATAGAAAAACCAACCTAATCAAACTAATTTATATGTTATTATTAAATAAATTTAATAATATTTATATAAAATTATATGTTAAATAAATATATTTTTAAGAAAATAAAATATGGTTTCATTCATAAACTAAACTAAAATTTTATGGTTGAAAAAAAATAAGAAATTGAATTGTATAATTCGGTTTGAAACAATAAAAAACCAAAACATATTTTTATTGTTTGGTTTGATTTGAAAAAAAAAAAAACCGAATCAATCCGATCTGATTGTTCTGCTATATGGATTATAGAATGCTCCCGGCATATTTCAAAAAAGAATGGATAAAGCCCTTAAGGCTTAGATTTTTGAGATCAACGTGCTTCAAAACACGTTGCCATAAGAATAATCAGCGAAGAAGTTGAAGAGGCAAATTCTTCAAGCAGTGAAGAAAATCTGAAGCCAGGATTAAATTAACTAATCTAAGGTTATGCCATATGTGCTACATTGAGCCCTATATCAGTCTGTTTCGTAAATATTACTATCAACAATAAAGTAAAGTTTCATATTCTTACAATACAAATGTGAGCCTGACATACGAGAAAGTAGTGACAAGTACCATACATAGTCGTTGTGAAATGCTTGAGGTAAGGATTCCGAGAGAGCTGCAGCACATCTTTCCAGCTTCACTTAATTTGGACGGTGATAGGGGAAGACGGTGTAAAATGTTTGAACCACCGTAAGTATCAACAGGACAATTGCAGCGAAAAGTGACAGACATGTCCAAGGGCTACTGAATCGTTCCTTTTTGAGATCGCTCAACGAGGTGCGCCATTGGCTGTCATAATATTTCTTGCAATGACTGTTGACAGCATTCATGTCAACGGACAAGTAGGTTTGATCGAAGTCATACAGCATTTCCTTGCAAAAGTTATTGAAAAGGTCAACCACCCGCTTCTCAGTTCCAAGAGGATACCTTATGATCCCATTTTTACGTAGGATCTCAACATCCTTTGAAGTGTTAATCAGGCCATCTAGAAACAGGAAGTAATTTGTGAAAATTGGATCTCGGGCCTGGTCACATTGTTCATAAGCCACAAAATTCAACAAGACGGTAGTCATGTTCTCATCAATGGACAGTGGAGGTATCTGCAGAACTCCTCTGTCAAAACCGATGTCTAATAGGTTAGAATTTTCCTTTTTGATGAATTTAACCCCTGCCTCTTGAAGCTCTTGGGCTGAATAGATCAATTTTAGATTTTCTGTAAATGGTTCAAGAACTGCATTACTTTCCAGCTTCTTTTGTTGGAGCTTCTGTCTCATTGAGAAGACAAACGATGAACGGAAAAGAGCCAATGGGTGTGCATAAATCCCGTCGGGGTCGAATTCCAGCTCAAGGATGGATTCATCTAGTGGCAACATGGAGCGAAAGAAGCCCAGAAAGAGATTTTCGAGAGGCTGTTCACTTCCGGATGTTGTCATCTCAAAAAGCTTTTTCAAAACAAAGAAAGGAAGCTGGTTTCCGAGCTTTATCAGATCACGCTGAATGGTTGGTAGTAGCCAACGGGTGTTGAAACTTGGATAATCACGATCACCACATGCATCATGTTGCATTTTCTGTTAAATTGTAGAGTAAACACATATATTGTTGTTAGTTTTATCAATAGATAACATCAATGGAAAACGCAACCACCACCTGTGCATAAAAATAATAAATATATAATTTTTACATGGTAGCTTCCATCCATTTTTCTATAATAATACAATACAATTTTTCTCTGCAATTGGTACTTCTATACCAATTGTAATTTTCATTCCAATTGTAAGGTTTCTATTATTTATTCACGTATTGATTACAATACACTATTTTCTACTATATAAGGTACTAAAATTGTCCCATTTGCTTCAATATTATAGAAGTAAAACACAATGTGACCCACTCTTTCTATGCATTGAGGATAAATGGAGAAAACGATCGGAATGGAGAGTTATATTACATTTTTATAATATGGCTGTTAAAAATAACTATATAATATAGTCATTGATATATCTATTATTTAATGTATTTCAATATGAGTCTTTTTTTTTTTAACAATTTATCTTATACTTTTGTAGGTTGCTCCCTCCTTTAGTATGTTGTCTTTCTTGCAAAAGTTGGTTATTCATCGTAAAATGCAATTCAATTATCTTTGAAAATTAAAATTTAGTAAATTCACCAATAAACACATTATATCAATTCATATAGCATTGTAATATAACAACGTGTTTATTTTTCAATTAATAGATATTTAGATGTAAGATCTTTCGTCGTTAATAGTTTCGTACATGTTAATGGGCCTGATCATTAATTATGTAAAAAACACTAATTACATATTGAGCAATATATTGATAGTATATAACAAAAAAATAATATATATTTGTTTATATTGCATATTGAACAACATATCGGTAATCTAATATAAATAATTAGAAATTACTATAGAATAAATAAATATAAAATGAGAGCAATAGTTTATTAAATTGTTATTTAATAATAATATGTATAGCAATACATAGAGTAAAATAATGTTAAAAAGTCATGTGTCATAAGAACTTATTTTTATATCAAAGATAAGAATCAACTATAATGTGCATATATATACCCTATGCTATTAAGTTTGTCTGTTGATAATGAATAAAATAAACTAAGTTTCCCTGTCATTGTTGTATATTGTATAACAAGCAATCAATATCAAGTATTGTAAGAAAAGAGTTATATTATGTTATGAATCAACATTTTATATAATTGTTACGTATACTATTATATATCATGTTAAACAACATATTAGTAATTTAAGTGAGGCAAGAATTAAGAAACATATAATTATTACATGTACTATTATATGTGAAGGATATGAAAAAACTATTGGCTAGTTTCAAAGAACCAAGGATTAATTTAATAAAGTGTGAGGCAAATAAGGCAGTAGATTGGATAACCAATCACACTAGACTGGAGATGTACCTGAATGATTGGGCTCTTTTAAATGATATTCTTTCTTTTAATTGTAATTTAGTTTCTTTTTCTACGCCTTTGTATTAAGATAATTGATGTACTCAACTCTCTTCATTTATAAAATTAGTTTCTCTTTTGTCCTATATATATTATCTTACATCCTAAGAGGGAGCGACAATAATTACCATTAAATTCTATACATGTGTTTGTGTTAATTTAGAAAATAAATTTGACTTAAAATAATAATAATAATGAAAAAGATAATGCGTTAGGAGACTAAATAATGCAAAAGTAAAGACCATTTTAAACTCACAATAATATGAAATATACCAAACAAATCTTAAACATTATTAACTTGTTTGTGAATATACCAACAATCTTAAACATTATTAACTTGTTTACTGAATAGAATAAGTTTATAATATAATAGATATTATTGAAGAATATAATAAATAATAAATTAATATCATAATATTTTTTAAATATAATAAAAGTAAGATTATATTATTTACTTAAATATAAAAATAAAATAATAACTGGAATGGCAAAAATACCCATCCACCACTTCCTTCGCTTCGATCTCTGTTCTCAACATGCTCAATTCCAATCTTATTCATCACCAGAAATGGAATCTTATTCAACCTAAGCCCGTTCACCGAGCTAAAACCACTCTCCATATCCATGGGAACCCTGATATCCCATTGGAAGCTAACGATCGTACAGCCACTCACTAGTACAGCAGTCCTCGCTGCCACCAAAATTCCAGATAGCATCCTAGCGATAATGCCTGCAGTTGATTCCGGCGTTGGAACTTCAACTCTCTTACTGAAAAATGCCACATTCTCAGGGAAAGAGTAACCCCCTCCATTACCAACTGCCGCTGCGACGGGCCTCTCTACCACCTCGATCGAGGAGTCCTCATCGGGCTTCAAATCGACCTTCCTATCAAGAATATTGGAGGATTGAGTCTTCTTGATGGATAAATCACCGAAATTGGGCTTGAAATGGAGCATGAACCTAGGGTTGGGGTTAGAAGTAGAGGTTCTGCGATTAACGAGGCTGAATTCGGCAATCATCGAGAGGGAACTGGAAATAGGAGAACTGTAAGCTCCGGTTCTGGTCTTGAGGATGAGAGAGAAAGGATTCCATGAGTCGTTGGGTCGGTAAGAGATTCGAAAGGAAGGATCGGATTCAAAGAAAGTCCCTAGACTTAGGTTAGCTCTTCGGAGTTGCCGTCGATTAGGGACGACTGGAAAGGGAGGCCCGGGATGTTGGGAGGCACCTTGGTTTTAGTCTTCACGAAATTTCAAGGAAGTGGATTAGAAAACTTCGCTTGTAGCACTGTTCCCTCCTTCGTCACAGATCTGACAGGAAAAATGGGAAAAAAGAAAACAAGGCTTCGAATTCCAATTCAGTGATTTTGCATAGGAATTGTAATTTAGCAATTTAAGTAATTCTAATTCACATCCCAATGTCTATTTTATATTTTAATTAAAATAAATACTGTAATTCTTATTTCATAAGATTATAATAGAATTTTTATTATAATAAAATAAAAGGGACCTCTAAATAGAATTTGAGTCCTCACAATTTACTCAAGTAAGAAAGTATTTACTTTGAATGGCAAGAGGAGTGCAACTTTAAGGTCACTCCAAACATTCAAGTTAAAAAATGAATTTTTTTTTTTGCATATTTAATTTCAATATCTTACAAAATAATAAAATTGAAACACAAATTTAACATGAGTTAGCTAAGATTACACTAATGAATCAAAGGTATAACCCTAACCTATGCCACGATTAAACATCAAAGCACCATTTTCTAAGTTCAAATCCTTCAAATAATTCCATAATCAAAATGTAGGAAAAGCCAGTTAAAGAGATATAAATTATGCAAACTTTAATAAAAAGAAGAGAAACAATTAAGTAAAAATATAATTTTACATAATGTAGACAAACCTCAATTTTGAACTATTAATGCTCCAAAATTTGTAACCTTTAATGTAATCCAAAATTTAGGCTGTTTTCATAATTCCATAGAGTATGTGGAAAGAAAAAAAAAATAGAACCTAAATAAAACCTGAGACCTTAGTTTAGGCTACTACTAAATAGAACACTTTTTACCAATCATACTAGCCATTTGACTAACCACTCTTCATCAAGCCTCTATTCGATCACCTACACCTCAATTCAACTACTACTATTTCCTATTCAACATACCTTAGTTTTATTTATTTGCTAGTTTTTGGCCCTAAACCTTAGTTCATCTATCTAAAACTTAGGAATCAACCAAATTTAGTTAAAATATAATTTAGTTTTTACTTTCAAGTCAAATACATTTTTTTTCTATAATTTATGAAAATTTTAGGACTTATGGGGTTAAGGATCTTAACGAGTTAACTATGTTTGTAAGTATATTAAAAGGACTTAATTTTTAGGAAAAAAATCCAAATAACTCCCTAAAGTTTGACTTAGATATGAATATATCTCTTAAAATTTCAAATATTGCAAATTACCTCTCTTTTAGTAAATTAGTAAATAATTTTCAAAAGTTATAAATAACCTTCTAAACTTTGATCTCTATGCAAAAGCACTTTTCAAACATATCAAAATGTGCTTTTAACATTTCTTAAATTTTGAATTGGGTGTGAAGCTAGTGTCATTTATGTGTTACTAATTTATCAAAGTTTAATGGGGTTATTTTTTAATATTTAGGGAGTAAATCCATACCGATGATAAAGTTTAGGAGATTAAATGCAATTTCCCCTAATCTCTATTTGCACCCTGACTTGATGTCAAATGTTTTTATGGTTGAGGTTGAGGTTGAAACCAGTTATCATTTCAGATAGAAGGGTCCACTCGAATTTAAATATAATTGAGTTTTTGTTCATATTTGTTTCAATATTAGTTTTGTAAGACAGAAAATGTTTTTCCAAAATAAAACGAGTATAACCAGTTGATCTTCAGCTTGTTGAATATCCTCTTGAGTTTAGCTTCTAAAAATTCTAATATCGGTCCAAGTGTTGAATCGTCAGATCGAGGTTACTATGCACAATCTAAACTCAACTTGATTTTACCCTAGTGTCCATCAACATCTAGTTTTATCTATGGCATGTTTGTTTGTATTGCGTCGACTGACTGCACGCTGTAATATATTCTGTAATCATTTATTGGACTCGACCATATTATTCGTTCTGCATCTTGCCAAGGCTAGATTTTGTTAAATCTATGGAACGGAATATTTAAATTGAATTTAATGTTATAGAATAGAAAAGGTTCTTTTATGTCCTCCTTTTTGCATCTTCATTGAAAACAATAATATTAGATTGGAATTTATAAAATCGTATTTCATAGAAGCTACAATATAAATGCATGTACTGAGAAATTTTGCTTTCAACATACCTGATCAGTCATAAGTTTGTGACTCAAGCGCACCAATTCTATGAGGAAGCACCCATCAACGACCATCATATTAACAAAGTCCTCACTAACAATATTATCGAACTGTTTGGCGTAGCACTCCCTCATTTGCAGCTCCAACTCCATCATGGCTTTAACAATTTCCACCAAAGCGGTGCGAGATGGAAGTCCAACTTCTACGGTTCCCTCTTTATTAATTTTTACAACCTTACTTTTCAAACGGCGAAGAAGATAGCCCAATTTGTAATCATACATAATACCTTTTTCAAAATGAGAAGGACCGATCGGAATGATTTTGGGAAAGAATGCATCTTTTTGGACTTCTGATAGGTCAGTTGGTACTGAGAAAACAGAAGAAGACGACTCATGCGGTTTTCCTTGATAAAGGATTTTATTGATATTTACAACCCATTCAGGAGGAGTGAAACTGTCCTCCTCATGAATTCGGGAATAATCCATCGTATTCCTTAGTCTCTTCAACTTCTTCTTCACTTTAACAAGTCGGCCCGTTTGGAGCTAAGACGAGTAGTTTATGATTCGATACTTCAGAGATGCAATTTATGAAATGACTAATATACGAAGACAAAAATCCTTTGCTGTTAGTTCCCTTGATAGTGGAATGTGGTATGATGTAACAACTATTTATAACTTTAATTTATCTATATATATAAATAATATTAATGAATAACTTATCGACGTTTCTAAAAGTTATTTTAGTAACTATTTTTTTCCCCTTCTCCATGTAAAAAAATTTCCTTCTACAAAAATCAAGTTACATTTATAAATACAAATTAGTCCGATGAACTAACAAAAAAAAAATGAAATTTAAGGATAATAAAAACCCTTAAACATTTGGATTTCTCTGTTTATATTCTTTCAATTTATTCTCTTTAAATCTTACAATTTCATGTTGGAAAAACTCAATGGTTTTTTTATTGAACATCCTTTACTTAGTTATTTAGAAAAAAAAAAAAGATTCACATTGGAAGTAGGCAAAGATAAAAGACTATTTTTCAATTTTGCTATGAATTTTTTTAGATTTCTTGCCATTATAATTGAGAGATTCCAAAATTTTTTAGAGTATTCTTCTATAAACTCCTCTTTGTGAAGTCCAAAGAAAAAAAAAATTCAAAACCTTTTCTAGGATTATAATTTAAAATATTGTTGCTTTTAGATGGCCTTTCATTTCAACACCCTTTTCTTTTACAGAAGAAAATTAATAACCTGTGAGATCCTGCAAAACTCTAATTATTAAAATCAAGAGTTAGAGCTCCAAACTTTAATTATAAATGTAAAATCCCAAAATAGGGGAAAGTATGTAAGATATCAGTTATTCTGATGGAGTGCTAAATAAAATTATAGAAAGATCTTAAATTTCTCAAATACCTTCACTCCAGGACGAAAATGTTAATAATAGAAAGTTATTGTTATTGTACCAAGCCATTGTTTTATATTTGTACATAGAAACTATTGGGGCGCCATCATGGCTGAGTGGTGTCATGTCACTAGACAAGAAGTTGCTCTATAAGTTAATCAAACGTATGCCAACATGTTAACCCTATTATCCTTTATCCGTTACTATTTTATAAGATCATGTCATCTTTTTACGTTACGTCTTACTATTATCATGTTATTGCTCACCTTTTAGGGTTTGATGAAACAGCTTCATTCATTTTGAAATATTTGATCATTTCACTATCATCATTATTTTTATTACTGTATTTTATTGTTTTATGTTTACGCTACCGTCTCTAGGAAGAGTGGTTAAGATGGTCTTACTTCACTTTTGGATATTTGGCTAAGTTTTATTATGTTGAGTCAAATTCATTGTTTGATTGTAACTTGAGCTATACTTGCCGTTTTCTTTTTGAAACATTCTTTAGGTGCCTAGATTATAATCATGGTATTTGCTACTATTATGTGAAGTAATTTTGTAAAGATAGCATCACCATCTATATAGAAAAGGGAAATGTGATCAAGATGGACGCTCATTTGCTTTTGGAATATTTGGATTAAGTTCTTTGGTTTATAATTTTCTATTTTGAAGATGTATTCAAATCTTCACAAATACATCTGACATTTTGGCCAACTTAGAGGTATCATAGTTGACCATCAATTTGGTTTAAGTGTCATTGTTCTCTTTTTGTCTTATGGATTAGGTGTTATTTTCCATAGAAGGTTGAAGGGGAAATTGGATATGTGCTTATGCATTCATTAAAGATTTAATATTAAGTTAATTATATATCCATATAAGTTGTCAACTTAAAATTCTAAGTGAAGCTCAGCAAATTCTCAAATAATCCATCACATCATTAGCATACATACATTCAAAATAACAATATCCAAGAATACTCAGTGGAATTTGTAAATTTACAAGTAATCTACATTCATATATTCATAATAGCAAAAACATACACTGGAATAGATTAACAGATATAAAATAGCTCTTCAATTATTTTAGTGGTTCTACAACTTTTGTAAAACACTCCATTTAACGTGATAAGTTCACATGCATCCAATTTTGTTCCAATTGCTTATTCTTTTCCTAAATCTTCATGTCATATCACCAATCAAACATCACAAAAACATTGCCATTTGGATCCCAGCCTATTGGTCTAGTTACTTAGGCTTCTACAATTTCATAGACCTATAGTTCTAATACCATCTAAATTATTATGTCCAAAAACCTAAAAAGTGATGACAGTCCACCATGTGTTTCACTTAAGTGAGATATGTAAGGTTTACAATTTATTAAGTAGGTATCTAATATAGTTTTATAACATTAAAATCATTTAATTTAGTTTACAAAAACGTTAATAGTTTATTTGATTGTTACTGCTATCGATAGATGGTAAGTCTTTAAACTGGGTCTCAAAAATAAACTTAAACCATAAGGCCCATGATAAAAGCCTACAAGAAAATTAAAAAAAGTCCATAATGCCACAAGCGGCTCCTAAAATATATTTTATACAAGTCTGCAAATTTTAGTCTAAAAACAATCCACCTAATAGTAGTTGTCCTTGTTTGCTACATTACTCGTGCAAGTTTGAAACTCCTTCTCAGAGCTATATCCTAAGAGTCACACAAAGGGTCTATAAAGAAGAGTTGTCCACACCTAAAAAGGAAGGAGTGAACAACAAGAACCCAATACATAGTAACATAAGCACAAGCATAGATGTCACACCAGGCTTAACTCTAATGCAACGAGTAGTAACTTAATTAACATAACATTTAATTTAAATAAAAAATCAATACAAAAGTACTCATAGCTCTAGAAACATGATGGGGGACCTCGAGGTCCAACACAACCATACTGGTCATTGAGGGATGACAGGAGTAACTGGACTTTATATTAATATGTAAATCCTCAAAACTAAAAAGTAGCCCCATCTAGATGTCATCACTATTGTGCAATCCTCACTAATTACAAATTAGTTATATCGCATCACCCGTTGAGTCTCATAAATCCCAAACGACTCTTGATATACCTTCTCTCTGCTTTTACCTCCCATTATCTAACTTGATTCCACTTATTAGCTACCCATAAAGCTATCCTCAATGCTTAAGTGCCTAATCTATCATGTCATTTCGAGATATATGACTGCAACCGTAATCTCAATTCAAGGGTATTGCTTGCTAATTTAAGCCACCAACACATAATTAGATTAGTTAGGTTTAATTATTAATCTTGTTAATTAAGTTTTACCTTAGCACACTACACGTGTGTCAGTGCATGTTTGGAAGGTCAAAGGTGTCTCAAAGCCAAAGCCAATTCCAATTCCAGGGGATTACGACTATCCCATTTTTATGCAATTGAAAAGAGAAATAATAAGTTAATTATTTAAGTTTGTAGGTTTAGGTTTTTGGTATCTTGCATAACTAAGGCCCATGTTAATTATGGACCAAACAAAGGTATGGGGGTCCAATTAGCCTTTAGCTATATTTAGCCTATTGATGTTATTTATTAAGTATTAATTCAATTAACCAATTAAGTTTTACTTAAACTTCTTAGATAAAGCCCATTGGGTTTTACCCCACTTTAGTTCTAAGTTTCTCATCACTTTCTAAATCTATATCTATATGTCTTACTAAAGCCCAATTAAGGTATTAGGCCCCCCAAAAAAGTAAACCCAATTAATTTAGGAATTGAGTCCACTAAGATAATTATTGATTAATCAAGTTTATAATCAACTAATTAAATTGATTAGCCTAATTAATTACGGTAATCAAGTCAATTAACTAAGCCAACTATCTAAGTTAATTATTTAGTATCTTTAAGTCTAATAGATTTAATACATTATTCTAAGCCCATATCTTGTTATTTTCACTCTAAACCCATAAGGGTTATGGGCCTAAAAAAAGGAAATGGGTTAAACTATTTTGGATTGGGTTAAATCCATCAGTACATTTATCTTATTTAGCTCACATAAACCCATTATGGTTTATTAGCTAATTCAATTTACCTACTTTCCATGTTAATTTATCCAAACTCAAATTATTTAATTTAAGTCTCGTCAATTTCCATAGCCCCATTATGCCTTATTGTTAGTGTTTTAGGCCCATTGTCACTTATTTTACTTATTATGTTCTAAATTCTAATAAGTATTTCTTAGGGCTAGATAATTCATTATCCCCAATATAAGCCCATTTGACTTATTTCTTATGTATTATTTTTCTTTTATGTCTATTAAGACCCATTATAACTAATTTAAGCCCATTAAATCCTAATAGCTATTACTCAATCTCAATTACTTTATCATGCCTAATTAAGTCTATTTAAGGAATTTAATTAGTTTTAGGCTTTATTAGGTGTAATGCCCATTAAATGTATTTCATGTCACTAAGGCCCCTTTAAGTTACGAGGCATAAAGGGAAAATAGGCCCAATCAATTTTGGATATTGAGACCATCGAGCTCATATGAATAAATTAAGCTCAATTATATTTTATTTACCAAATTAATCCTAGAATTATATTAATTAAGCTAATAAGTTTAATTAGGAAGTTTTATGGAATAATTATTGTGAGCTGACCATGGGATGGTTATTCAACTAGTTCATGGGACGAAATAGGGTCGACCAATTTAGGTTAGACTAGACTTGCCCATTTCAATTAAACTATTATTTTATCCTTTTATTTTTTTATTAGCATTATTATCCATTATTCCATGTCATTTATAAAGAAATTGGAAATCTACATCATAAACACCTTTTCACACATGAGGCCTAGTTTTACAAGATCAAACACATTTTTATCAAGCCTTGATGAAATTCTTAATCTTTAATTTGGTTTTTATGTGATATGAATTTGAAGAAAATGATGATGAATTTGAATTCTAAGGCTGAAAATCTATTTAGAACTACACTTGGTTAAAATCATGTGGAAAAATACTTTTTTAGTGAATTTATGGGATCAAAGTGCATCAAAGTGGGGTTTCGGCCAGGAACATTTCAAATGTTCTAAACATTGAAGAACATTCAAAGTTCATCATTTTTTTCAAATCATTGAAATATTGTTATTTAGCCTCAAAATTATGAGAATTTCACGTAGTCGTCATGCATACTTCGTCAAGCAACTTAAATCTAGTAATTCTATTAAATTAAATGTCATTTAGATTGATGAAATTATTTTAAAAAATATGAGAAAAATTGGAAATTGATGGAATTATATTAATTTGTCGAGCTTAGACCCAAATTCAACACTTATATGCAATCTAGTTATGGTACAAAATCACATAACACCATTGTCGTCATCTAAGCCCTAAATCACCAATCAAATAAACATTAAAACACTTGTCAAACATAATTCAACTTGCTGGAAATTCCAGAAATTTACATTCAAACATTCATTAGTAACCTAAACCCCTTATTATACACCATTCATCATAGTTATTAAGATCTATGCATTGTTTAGTACCCCCAAATGGCTATTTAACCCACTAATTAACATCCAAATCATCATTTAAACATATTTTAACATAAAAATCACAAAACAAATATAAGAATCATCAAGAACACACAATAGAGTGGAGGCATGCATTGTTTAGGTCCTAATGTCAATTTAAGTCCTAACTTCATTTCTATTTCACCGAATCTTTGTCTAATATCCATATCATCATCTTTACTTACAAAAACAAATTTGAAGACAACAAAAATTATCCTATCCAAGCATCAAAGGTGGTAGCACTTAAGCGTTATAGTGCTCATCGTGCTCAAGCTTTATTCAATTCACTTTAAATCATAAAACAGACATTTAAGTGTGGTTTGTGATCTTACCTCATGAAGAACTCAATTACTTCACTTCCTCAAGCTTTGTTGCCATTATCAAGGTCCAAAATGGGTCTCTACTCTACTTCCAAGAGTATTCCTAACATCAAGAATTCATTTAGTGTTTAAGCATGGATTAAAGCCTAAAACACTAACTAAAAATCTAAGGAATCGAAAAGAACTTACACTTTATGGATTGAGAATTCATGACTAGCTTGTAGTGCTCTCTATAAGCTCCATTTGATCTTCAAATCCTACCAAAACATCAAACCAAGTTTGGATTAGGAGGGTCATTAAGCTAATCAATTAGGTTTAAGCTAAGGGTTAGGGTATTAGAGATGTTTTAGGGCTTAAACTTAAGAGAGTTCTAGAAAAGGAATGAGAGGGCAAGGGACTAAGGAGGGTGATGGCAAGTTTAGAAAAAAGGATAAAGGGGGTGCAAAACCCGAGGTTGATTTGTTAGGGACCACTATTTTTGATGCATTTTCCCTTTATATTAAAAAGTGTCATCCATTTAGCTTATTTAGGGTTTTTAACTCTCCTAATCACCAAATCATCTCCAATTGAATTTATTAATTATCTAATGCTCTTAATAATTGTCTAAACCCAATTATTGGTGTTCCTTGATGTAATCAAGTATAAGAGAATTTTGATCATTTTTGAAAATTTTGCTCTAAGACTTAGAATTTTGCCTCGAATCAAAATTTGTCATTTTAATACTCCTTATTGGTTTTTATGGATTTTCTTTTGGTGGGTTTTGGGTTAAAGGGCAAAAGGCTATTTTGTGGAATTTGATCCTATCTTCCGAGTTATCTTCTAATTTGGCTTTGAAACTCCATTTTAACTCACCCTTAAAGCCAAACTTAGAACTCTCTTTTTATGTAAATGACTGTACTTTACAATTTGGGATTTTTCATTCACTTTTTGAATCGATGATGATAAACTGAGCTTAAGGGCACAATGGACATTTGAAATTTCTACTTCTAAATTTAAAAAAAATTACTTTTAAATTAACTGTTGAATTTTAAAAACATGCATCTAATTGTCTTCTTGAGAACTTTCATCCTATGTTTAATTAACTTAACTAACTTTAAAAAACTTTCATATTCACGTTTAAAAACATTTTCCTAGTCGACTGCTACGTCTTGGCATTCCTAATCTACGAACTATATTTTCCTGAATATTTCCTTGGTTACATTCTTCAGGGGCATGGCTTCGTCTCACCTGCTAGATCCAGCTCGGCATCCTTATAGGCGAAACCTCTTACTCCGTTTCTGTTGACATTTGCATATTTGTTTTAACTAAGTATCCCAGCCTTCGATGAGAATTATTTCATCAATTTCCTACAACTCTACCTTAGAAACCTCTCATGATGGTGCTATTCCCATGAGTGACCGACACTTAAAAAAAGAAAGAAAGAAAGAAAAATCTTTAATTTAGACCCATCAAATAATTTATAAATTAATCTTCTATTATTTAATGTCTATTTACTCAAAATTTCCTATTAAAATATTTACTATTGGATCTTTGTAAGTTATCATATCATGACTTATCCTACTAATTATCCCTATACAATAGGTATGAGAAAATTATTAAAATGAGTTGTCTAAACGAGACTTAAAAATAAATCTTTATATAAATTATGGTATAACTACACTATAATTGCACGTTGAAAATTGGCTGCTGTGCTGTGTCTTTTTGAGTGTGAAGTGTGTAGCGTGATGATCTTGGTCTTCAAAATGAATTATTTGATTGATTTCTGACAGCTTTATCGTTTGAAGTGTGAATCATGCATTTTAAACCGTTAGATTTTATAAATAGGGAGAAGTAATAGAATTCATGGATTGAAGATTTGAAAGCACTGGGTCCATTGACTAAAACTGGTCGGTGATAGAAATTTAAGTAATACTTGTTCGAGAAATTGCCGCCTCTGTTTTTTTTTTTTTTAAGTTTTGTTGTGATTTAATATTTATAACTAGTAAAAAGGTGATTATCAGGTGTGATGGCTTAACACTGGATATGTTTTCCCTAGTGTTCATATATAAAATGCAGAGCAAAAGAGATAGCGATTTATAGGAACGGTGATTAATTGAATCCTATATATGATAGTAATATTAATCGTAAACTGCTGGACCAATTGATAAAAGGTCATATATGAAAGCCTATGGCCTTACGGAAACAAAGATTAGAAAATCCATTCAGGCGGCCATGAAACTTGTTTCTCGCATGATTTTAAAATAAACTATCCTTTAGTTTTCTGTTTTCTCCTCCTACCTTCCTTTCTCTTTCTGAATTTTAGTTTTTCCATGGATCACACGTGTTTCTCCCTTAATCCTAACATGCATCTCGATGACTTGACTGAAGATTTTATATCTTTCTATTATTATTTAGATATAGAGGAACCTTCGTGGCAGTGGTGGGATCATGTTCCTAGACAAGAATGACGATCTAGGAGTCAATCAATTACCCATTCAAGGATTCTTTTTATTTATTCGGACGACGGCTATGTTGACTTACAGATATAGATAGCTTCCTTGGAAGAATGTAGAAGGCAATGTATAATTAATACTTAAAAATTGGCACAATATGAGAATTAAAAATAACAAAAAATATAATAAAACAAAACAATATGACAAAAAAATAAAAAAAATAAAAAACAGTACACGGCATTATAAAATGTAAAAAGTATTATAATAATAATATTATAGCTCGCATGTGTTGTCCATTATCGTGTATAATATAAAAAGACATCATGAGTCCGAAACTATGAAACACATGAACTTCCTAAATTATATATAACTAAATAAAAGCCAACATAATTTGCGGTTATTGAGTTAAAATATTTTGATAAAAATAATAAATTTACTTAAAAAATAATTACAACAAACATGTCAATAATACTACTTTTTTATTATACAAAGCATGATACATTAAAGTTTTAATTAAAGTTTTATGTGATTATTTGATGGCTTGTCCATAAAAGGATGCATCATTTCAAAAAATTATAATATTTTAAAATATAAAAGTAAAATATCACAAAGGTAAAGGATATTGTAGTTTTGCATTAAATTATGGTTGTGCTGTGCTGAGATTCTGGTTAGGTGGCTAATGTCACTCGTAAAACAAAAAAGGAGGCTAAACGAGGTCTTAAAGGGTGTTCTAGTTTGACCATTCTAATGTATAAGTCAACACAAGTGCCGTGGCTAATAACATACTTAAGTGAAATACGTAAGGTTTATAATTGATTAAACGGGTTTCTAATTTAGTTTTAGAACATTAAAATCATTTAATTTAATTTACAATAGTAGTTTATTTGATTTAAATTGTTGCCAATAGATGGTAAGTCTTGAACTTGGGTCTCAAACATAAGCTTAAACCATAAGGCCTATAATAAAAGTCTACAAACAAATTAAAATAGTTTGTAAAACCACAAGCAGCTCCTAAAATCTAGTTTATACAAGTGTGGTAATTTTAGTCAAAACAATCTAACTAACAGTAGCTATATCCTAAGAGTCACACGAAAGGTCTATAAAGAAGACTTGTCCACACCTAAAACGAGGGAGTGAACTATAAGAACCGAATACACAGTAACATAAGCACGAGCATAGATGTCACACCAAGCCTAACTCTAATGCAACAAGCAGCAGCTTAGTTAACATAACATTTAATTTAAATAAACAATCAATACGGAAATGCTCATGACTTTAGAAAGATAATGGGGGACCTTAAGGACCAACACCACCATAGTGGCCATTGAGGGAAGATAGAAACAGTCAAACTTTATGTGGATATGTGAATCCTCAAAACCAAAAAGTAGCCTTATCTAGATGTCATCACCATTATGCAGTCCTCACTAATTACAATCTAAGTATATCCTATTACCGGTTGAGTTCAATAAATCCCAAGCAACTCCCTATATACCTTCACTCCACTTTTAGTGCCCATTGTTTGATGTGATTCCACTTATTAGCTACCTACCAAGTTATCCCCAATGGCTTAAGTGCCTAATCTATCATGTCATTTCAAGATATACGATTGTAGCCGTAATGCTGATCCAAGGTTATCACTTGTTAATTCAAATATGGGCAATACATAATTAGTTTAGCTAGGTTTAATTATTAATCCTGTCAATTAAGTTCTAACCTAGCATGCAACACACATGATGTCAACTAGTTAGGTGGTTGATGTCAACTACAAGATAGTAAACAAGGCTAAAGGGGGTGTTAGAGTGTGTTCTAGCATGATCACTCCAATGTGTAAGTCAGCATAAGTGTAGTGGTGAATAATATACTAAAGTATGAAGACAGTTTGATTCCTTTATAGGGATGAAACCACTTGATTTTAGAAAAGGGATTAAAGACCCTAAGATCTATTATGGATTTAATAAGATAGGAATCTTTAACCGTGATCTCTCCTTATTTGTTGGGAAATTATTGCACATTCCTTATTTGAAGGCCTAGTTAAACCTAGCTAAACTGATCTTGGAGCTCAAGTTCCTAAGGGAACAAGGCTTCCAAGTTGTTCTGCTTATAATGACTTAGTCCAATCTTGGGACAAAAGAAAAATTTATACATAAACGTTTGTCCATATGACGCATGAAGGACTTACTCCTTATTGTATGAGGATAAGGTAATTTATCGCTATGTTTTTGTATTAATCTCTGAACAAGACTAGAAAAACAAGATGTATAAGAGGAAAAAATTAGTGATACATCATACATGAACATAGTAAATAAAACATTAGGATTACCTTACATATTGGATCATTATCAAAGAAATCATATAAAGCTATCCAATTTGCTAAGATTGGAACTTAAGTTGACTAAAGCTGTAAAAAAAAAAAAAAAAAGGGAAAAGTCACAAAATTTCATCTAAATCGCCTACATAAGTTGCTGGCTTCAAGATAAAGGCCGTCGACCTTGCATGGTAAGCCGTCGACCTAAATGGTCAACTTAAGTTCCAATGCTGCCAGCTTTGGTAATCAAAACATAGCGATAAATTTCTTAAGTTCAAAACATAGTGACCAAAACAATCAAATTAGCTGCCAAGGCTGGCCTTTAAGGCGAATGGCATTGATTACCAAAGTTGGCCTTCTAGGCCGACGGCCTTTATTTCAAAGCCGATGGCTTATGTAGGCAATTCGAACGAAATTTTGTGACTTTTTTGCATTTTGTTTTTCCTTTACTATATATTTGTTATTTTGTAAGCATTTAAGGACTTTTGAACATTTAAGAAAACACTTTGTGAAGTTAATCTTTATATTTTACTCTTATCAATCCGTGGGATTATGGCGAGTGACGATATAGGATTATTGTGCGTCATATCAACAAATCCGTACTAGAACTACTTTTTTGCCGGTGCATCATATCCAGTAAGGATTTAGGGTTTATTGTTCGTTAATTTGATTGTTGGTTTCGATTACTGTGGATTGTTGTCTGGGAATTGGAGTCATTTGATCCGATCATAGTTTTAGGTAATTAGAAGATGAAACCTTACAATCATTTTTTTTTTTTTTGAAAACCGAAGATCATACATAAGTACATTGTTATTATGAAATTATTAAAAATAAAAAAAAAAATAACTCTCCAAAGGCCCAACAATAAAAGTTGCCAATGGAACTCCCTAAGTCTCTATATTTATCTTTTAATTGCTCTCCCTTTTTATACTACATCATACCATAACCGCACGAGAAACATGCTAATGTGCATCACTCTGTCAAGTGCCCGTGAGTTTTAAGATAAGCAGATATGTTATGAAGATTGATTTTGACATTAACTAAATGTTAAATACATGTACTCCTTGCAAGCCTTGCTGTCCTTTTGCATGCCTTTTCTTTTCCATTTTTTACCTCTCCATATCAAAATGAAATATGCACTGGAGTAATAAAAAAGGATACTGTTAACCGTGCTCAGAGTGGTGAAAAAAAAGGACAGAAGCTTATCATTCTTTTATTATTAGTTAGCCCTCTAGTTACCCTTAACATCAACCATAAGCTATGAAGCATCAATCACATATACTATCTTACATTTATAGACAATTTGAATACGTACATGATGATTGTAATCACCATTTCCATAGGTACGATTTTACATAAGAAGATCGCTTTAGATCTTGACGGTTTAAAACACATCATCACATATCTTAACAATGTTTGCACCCGATGTCTTTATTGCACTAATTTCGATCTAAAAGTATAGGGTTAGAGATTCATAAATATTAAGCATAAACATGAAATAATTATTTTCATGTTTGCCCTGTGCCTCTTGCTACCCCTGCTATGAAGACAATCCAGGCCATATAAAAGCAGTTATAATCAACATTGAGAGCCAACATCTTGCATATATGCAGAGAAAAATATGTATATGCCAATCTCGGTAAAAAGCTACTTCTCCAAAGTAAATCAAATAATCACGTTGAAATTGACTGCACAAAAACTTATCAGATTTTATTTTCAAATAATTCAACAAGATTTGAAAGAAGAAGACGTATAAAAGGAGATACAAGAAAATCCTACTCTACGGGCTTACGTTGTGATAATGGGATTCTAACTTACATTGTTACAATGAAATCCCTAACATCTCAAATAAAAAAAAAAAAAAAGAGACTAAAACTGAAGGAAAAAAATCTAAAGTAACGTTTGGTTACTGATACTGAACATAACAAGGAGTACTAGACAGTACAAAATAAGAATGATTGGAAAAAAAAAATTTGTACCATGTTTAGTTTGTTTAGTACTAGATAAGGATTTTTGTACTGTCCAATATTTAGAATTGTAAAGTACTTGACTGAATATAGTAAATTTGATAATTATACCATTTTTAATTATATCATAGTTATTTATACATATTTGATATTATTATAAGAAAATACGATTTGAAGATATTATAAATTATATAAAATAATTCGTATAAATTTATTGATTGAAAAAATTTAATAATTCATATCATAGTTATCAAAATCGCAATCTTAGCTAGAATTAAATAGTATAGAATCGGTAGAATTATATAAAATCGTATAGAACTAGTAGAAGTGGTAACTTGTAGAATCGTACATCTAAATTCATAATTATATCAAAAGTCTATCCTTCTTAATTGATTAAAAGAGATCAACATCATCACATTCACTCCAAATTGTTATGCAACTATTTCTTAGTAGCTTAAAATTAAACTCTATAACCTTTATTACTCTAGATTAATATTTTTAAATTGTCATATAAGCAAATCACATCAGATTTCCAGATGTCAGATTGGTTTTTTTGACACCATAAAAGGAAAAGAATACTGGAGGAACTTATCTAATTTGGGAATATAAACATTAAATAACTTAAAACCTTTCATTTATAAAAATTAATTTACATATTTATCCTAACATTTTTACGAACTAGTCCATTGTTGATACACTTAATACTAGCATGAATGGGTTGCGTGGCTGTGGCAGCTATGAAATTTCCAAAATTTTTAGATCTTTTCTTTTTTGTTTTGAGAGTTATTACAAGTTCTCGTTTTCATAGTGGTCTAAAACATTAATGTATGAAAACCTAACATGAAAGTCTAAATTTTGCTAAAAACTTCTCTAAACATTGACATCTCCAAACATAATTGTCCTTGGCTTCAAAATAGACACTCATAAGACAATCCTTTAAGGAATAAGCATTCTTTGTTTTGGCTCCAATACTACATGATAAGGTTCACAAGGGCAAGGCAGAAAGGGCATTGATAAGATAATAATCAGATCAAGGAAGAGTCAAAATGGTTTTCATGATTATGACCTACCAACTACATTTGATAGAAAATCTAGCAAGTCTGTTGCAAGAGATACATCAGGTTACAACTTCTAAAAAATAGTTTAACAAGACCAACCATGCAAGGTATTAAACCAAGGTAGATAGTGACGGGAACCTCAAGGCACCATATTCTAGAGAGGTTCAATAATACGAAGCCAATGAAAGAAGTCTTAGTTACACAAATACTGCAAACATTTTTTCCATCAACTGATAATATACCTAACAAATTCTAGGCGCTGTTCTCCTTGGAGCCTCAAAAAAGAAAAAAAACTTTTCATACTGTAGATTTGTCGTTGTTTGCATAAGAACATCCAACTCTTCATTTTCCGATAATCATAACGTTTTCAAGTTTCAACTCTGCAACAACATCATCCCTTAAAGGATTAGCAATTTTCCCTGCAAGTAAAGAAAAATCACTCCTAACATCACTTATGCTCTTTTGAAATGTAGATATAAATTCAACAGCATATTCCCCCATAGGACGCTTGCGAGTTGGTCACATAGATAGATTACTGAGGCATAGCTAGAGGCTTCAATAAATTGTGGCACTTGTTCTGACTCCATCTCTTCTTCAAAGGTATCTTCACCCTCATTTTGTAACTCATGCGTCACATCTGTAGGTGTCTCAGCCCTTTTGGCATTTACTCTATCTTTTCCAAAAATTCCTTACAGCCTTTCAAACTCTTTAAACTCCTTATTGGCATAATTACCAACCTTTTGATGTTTCTACATATTAATAGAAATAGTTATTATAACAACAAAGAATTAACTTAAAAAATGAGTATATTTCAAAATAAAGGTAATGTTAACTATACCTCCATATATTCGACAAAGACTGCATCACTGTCAACTATAACATATTTTTTAGCATCATCCTAAGCAAATCCACTAGTATTCATTATGTCAACAACCCCTGTTAGCTTAATTGGTCACCTCTTCGTTTTGTTAACAATTTTTCTGACATTGAGATTGATTTCTGGAATGTGACTTTTCATCCTTTTTAAAGTTTCTTCATGAGCTCCATTCTTAAAAGTGCCATTTTCTCCTTTGTATCCTTCAACAACTAACTCTTCTAGCACTACCAATAACGTTTCTTCCTCAACTTGGCTCCAAGAATGCCTAGTTTTCTTATCCATACTATCCATGACTGTAAACCAATCCATATTGTAAATAAAAAAGAAAATAAATAAAATGTAAGTCACGCATACAAATAGTAGATAAAATATTTTAATTTACATCACAACATAAAATTGAAAATTCAACAACCAAATAATTTTAATAATATATAACTAACAAAAAATCAATAGTGACAATGATCCAACATACATAATCAAAGAAAGTAGAACAATTAAGTGACATTCTAGTTCCTATGACGTGCCCTCCATTCATCGTACATCTCTTGTGCTAAGTTATTCCTCATCTGAGTCTATTCCTTAGTAGCTTCTATCGTTTCAATTGCATCAATTCCATTTTCTTCAATTGGAACTTCATCACCTTCTATTACAGCATGCTCTAATGGGTCTAGTGGCATGTACATTCGAATGAAGTTGTGTAGTAGTTAGCAAGCTAGTATCATTCGACATTATATTTTGATGGGATAAAATGATGGACTCCTTAGAATACCCCATCATTTCTTTAAAATTCCAAAACATCTCTCTACAACATTTCTTGCCCTTGTATGTCTATAGTTAAATAATTCCTCATGATTTTGAGGCCTACGTTGACTTGTAGCCTACTCTTGAATGTGATAATGCCTCCCTTTAAAAGGGGAAAGAAATCCTGGTGCATTGGAACATCCACCATAGATTAAATAATATGAACCTGAAAAGAAATGTAACCATATAAATTTACATGAAAGTTTGTTATTGAATAGATAAAATGAAGACAATTTATTTTTTTAAAGTGCATACCAAGTGCAACTCTCAAACCATTAGATCGAATGACTGCATCACATAATACTCTAGAATCTGATGCACACCCTTCCTAACCTGTTAATATATAGATAAATTTCATGTCAGGATCACATACACCCATGACATTCATTGCAAGATGCCCTTTCCTTGTTCGATACCTAGGTTTATCTACAACTGGTGTTGTAGATGTAGTGTAAGTACCATCTAATGCTCCCAGACAACCCTAATATGTTCCCAAACAAACAAAAAAAATTGTATTATATTATAAGTAATCATGACCATTGTCGATAAACTCAAGGAAAAAAAAATCTATTACGTTAAACCATTTCCACCGTTCGTCAATGCAATCTTGTGATATTGGATTAGGTTTTGCAAATAACATATCTTCTAACCTTAACACAGCAGCTAACACTTGATGGCAATTTCTACTAATAGTCTCACCTGATCTACGAAATCTCACTTGAATACTCCTATTCTTTGTATGATACGTAAGGATGTTAACAAAAATTAAAACTTGTTCTTCAACCCTTGCTCTTCCATTACAATGCATTCCCCCTCATACCCTAAGGAGTTCACAAAGATGTGCAAAACTATTCCTATACATCCTTAATTCCCATAAACAATTCGTATCACTTCCATTAATAAGTGAATCAATCACCTCTCGACGCGTTTCATATCTAGCTAATGCTCGCTCATTCAATACTCCCCTCTTTACTCTTCTATTCAAAACAAAGTTCATATAATAGAAACCAGCAACAACCATTGTAAGCATATTGATATAGACTCTCCATCTAAGAAGGTAAATCAAAAATCCATGATGATCCATGATCTATATGACATATCTAAGGAAAGCAATACGAGTGTAACGTTGGGGATCCTGAGATCATTTTCATAACATAAAACATAAGAGACAACAACCCCAACTCTAACTTGAGGAAGTGAATCCTACCTAATGAATTTATGGCAATGATTTAAATCGAAACGAAGGTAAATGACATACAACATCATTCAATAAACATAGAAAAAACAAAAGCAGTTACATAATCTAAATTTATTAGCTAAAGCTAGCCCACTCAAACCACTCAAACATGATAGAAACAACAAACAACAAGATAACCTACTGGGGCGTCACTCACTCAAACTAAACCTAGGAAAATCCTAATATATCCAAACACAACATATAAAAGGTAAGTCCAAATTCCCCATCTCCAAGAGCTACAACCCTTTTGATTGTCCATAAAGATGTTTCCCCCCGTATAAACAGGTTTAATATATGAGTAAACTGTTTCCATATTAGTTCTCGCTCTTCTCGTTTTCTTCTTACAATACTTGAAAAAAAATAGTGTATACAAAGTATCAAATTAGGTAATACCACGATATTATGATAGTATAAAGAAATTAGTATTTACCTTCTTTAATTCAATGGGTAAAAGTCTAGTAAGAAGACAACCAAGTAAGCCATTAGGTATATATGCACTATAGCAGCAAAAGCTGACATGCCAAGAACATCTCCGACACAAATTGCAAAAGGAATCATATTTTTGCATTTGAAAGAGTTAATATAGAGAGATTGAAAAACAACCCCAATAAAAGGGGAAAAATTATCAAACAACCAAACCACCTAGGTAATTTCAGCAGCTTTTCCGTTTAAATCCCCCCATGATCTCCCTTAAAGTTTGGAATACTTCTACAATTTAAATGTACGCAAATAAAAGTAAAACCATAAAATTGTGAAAACCAAAAAGCTAATTGAGGGATATATGTATTACAATCCTAGGAATAATGAACAGGAATAAGCTAAGCAATAAATTAAAAGAGATTTAAGTTATAGACAGATGGCGTCAACCACACGGATGACCGGCGACAACTACCATCCCATTTATACATAAAAGATCGATCCGCCACCAACATCCCATTTCTATAGACATCTAAATGCACGGTGATAACCAGATGAAGAGCATGCGACAAAGATAGAAAAGCAAGCTAGGGAAATCTAAATGGACGACGACAACCACACATAGAGCATACGGGGGACATAGAAAAGCAAGCAAGAATGTGAGAAAGGACGGAAGGATACGAACTTAACAGTGAGTTCTAGCATGATGACGGTGACGTTCGAATAGCAGTCGATTGCACGATGAATCTTGTTGCTAGAGTAGCGCTAATGGGTTTTCCTACTGCGCTTAAAAGGCAAGCTGGTGTGGCGTGAATGGGTTCAAATGAAAGGGTTTAGGGAGGTAGGGTTTGTCTATAAAGAGAAAAATATGAATGGCAAGTTGGGGATTTCCAAAAAAATGAATTTTCATCTAGTATCGAATTTTTTGTACCGAACGCTACCTAAATGACAATGGATGAAATAGTTGAGAGTGAGCATCAAAGACAAAACACGGTAGCTAAAAAATAAAAAATAAAAGAGACGTTTCCTTAATATTTCCTTCATCCATTGTAACACTCTAAAACCTAGAATGTCACAACTCACCACTTGTCCTTATAGAATAAAGAGATGTTAAGGTTATTAACTAGCTCACAGTATATAACCTACAATAATTGTTAACTACAATTAAAATAAATCGACTGATGTCATTCATGATGATCTAATTGAGTCTCATTACAAACCACGAACTATTTTAAAAATGATCTTAGTACATCATTATATAAAAACTAGATACATTTACATTAGTAACTAATTACTAAACTACCATTCTCCAACAATAATTGATCCTTCAATGATGTTCAAAACTTTTAATTTGCATTCATCACCTAATCATCATAGTAATAGTAATACTCTATATCGCTCCTATCCTGTGCATATGCCACTAGGTTTTTGTTATAGGATGTGAAATCATCAGTACCAAGAGCTAAAAAATGATTTCCAAAAGGTAAGCTAATACCTAATACGTATAATCTACAAACACACATGCATAATCAACCATCTCTTGAATCTCATGCATCAATGCAAAACTTAATAATCAAACAACAAGTTATTATTTGAGTTATTCCTCAAACAATAGAGTGGTGCTCATGACCTCGTCATACCATATATAGATATAATACATAGTATGGTGTTAGAAACTGCCACTATGGGCCCCAATACTTATAAGTTCCTAAATCTATTTAATCATCTTAGTATAGAACTTCACAAGGAACATTGCCACATACTAATCAATAGATGTCCCTTAAGGTTCTACTACTACGGGTCCTTAGGCTGATCTAAACACAATCAGTAAGCAACTTAATCTTAGCCAAAATACTCTTAATTCCACTTCCTTGACAAACTTAATAAACACAAGCAACACATAGGATTACGCATACCTGAAAGGGTGGTATTCAACATAACTGATCCTTGCCTAGCAATTACTCTTGAATCTATCAAGTTATGGAACAATTGATCTTAATACTAGTCTAGAGTATCACCTAAGTACTCAATTTTTGTTACCTAATCATTATTAGATCAATTCTCTTACTTTGATAGAGTTTCTAGAGTTATAATAACTGTTTAGGATCAATGAAATTTAAATAATAAGAAAAGAAATCAAATAACAAAGGTTTTTAAGGTACATGGTCATACATTAGGTTGCATATATGAGCATGGTATGGAACACAACTGTGTATTGTAGCCATGCACCTTTTTGTAAACTTTCATCATTTTACACACCCAATAACATGGTCGTGTATTTGGCCATGTATAGTTACACAAACAAGTACATGGGCATGTATCTAGCTATGTACCCCATTGTTCCACTACAATCCCAATTTGCCAAATTTTAATTTCTTTAACCCTATTGTGATTCGGCATTTCTAAATCTTAATTCATGATACTTACAATATAAAGATGTTCAATTACTTCAAATTGAACCACCTACTTGTAGAGATTTGCTCCAATAATTGAAGTTTCATCCTAACCCTTACTCATCTAACTCATTATGCAGTGAAATTCTAAGACTCCAGTCATCAATTGTATTACTTGCAAGTAAATAAAGATCAAGAATCATTGATTAGTTTATTTACCATGTTTAACTTTGTTAGATCGTAGGTTTTAGCAATCGTCTTCTTCTTCTAAGGTTTTCCTTACTCTAAGAGTACTGTAGTGTAGAGAGTAAAAAGGGTTAGACTAACCTACATTTGACCCTTTTATACTTATATTGTAAAATAACCAATTTGCCCTCTAACTTAATTCTTTCTTACTTGATTTGCCTTAATCTTTTATTGTTTTATTTTTTATTTATTTTTCTCAGGTTTTACATCCACACATAATTGGCACAAACTTATTTGTTTTAGATATATGATGTAGAAAAGCTATTCTAAATCTTAATTGCACAAAATTTATATATTCCAATGAACCATTAAAAAACTCTTGACTATCTCATCAAAAAGCCAAATCAAAATTATTGTTATTACAAGAAAGCCAACATATAGAGAAATGGCCCAAGTCTCCAAAGCATTAGTTACAAGTAATAGGTGAAAACCACTGACCATTAGCATACTAACTCACAAGAGTTGTAACTTGCCATTGGTGGTACAAACCCAAACTTGCACAATATCAGCATTGATGTAAAAAGAATTGCAATGGGTTAAGGAACTATATCTTGCAAATAATGAAGTTGCTTATCGACTAGTTGCAATAATCAAATTGCTATATCTATGAGAAACAAATATTAACATGGTAATTGTAATTACTCATAATATTTATATATATATATATATATATATATATATATCTATTAAGGACAAGACAAATAGTTTAAAGCAATGGGGGTAGGATGGTAATTTTATGACCTAAGTATATAAGTAAATCTAACCTAAGGTTAACATCTTTTTGTCTCATTTACACACTTCATAGAACCCTAAACACACTTTGTAGAAATTGAAGAAAGAAAAAGACAAGCACATGCTACAATTTGTTTGAGTTGATTAATTGATCAATAACAATTTATCATTAATTTCATGTACATCTTAAATTAAGAAGTAATGTGTTAGGGTTATTAACAGATCAAAGTAAATCCGTAATATGCAAGGGATGACACAAGCGATTCAAGTATCACAATAATGATTCGAGCCAAGTAAGTGGATCTACTAGTGTATTACATTGTCAATTCTATATTAGATAGATCAATTAGATTAAATTTATTAGAAATAGGATAAAGGGATCAATTTACAAAGTATGCAGTGAGATACACGGTCTCTTAACATGACTGTGTTATGAGCGTGCTGAATTTAAAGAGTGAACAAAAAGATACATGGCCTCTCAACGTGACTATATTAAGATCGTATTAATGGATAATGGATAGAGAGATACACGACCTCTCAACATGACCATGTTGAGACTATATAGATGAATAGTGGACAAAGAAATACATGAACATGTTAAAACTGTGTTGATGAATAGTGGACAAAGAGATACATGACCTCTCAACATGATTATATTGAGACTGTGTTGATGAATAATAGATAGAGAGATACACGACCTCTCAACATGACCATGTTAAGATTGTGTCGATGAATAGTGGACACAAAGATACATGACATCTCAACATGACCATGTTGAGACTGTGTTGATAAATAGTGAACAGAGAGATACATGACCTCTCAACATGACCATGCTGAGACCATGTTGAAAAAATATAATATAAATAAACAAAGAGATACATAACCCTTTAATATGATCGTATCTAGCCTATGTTAAATATATATAAGAGAGAGAGAGAGAGAGAAATGTATATGGCTTTTAGCATGGTTGTGTATTACCTTGTGATTAACTACATGGCCTCCAACATGACTGTGTTAAGTTAAAATGCATCTATTTTCCTTTTGATATTTATAGGGATACGATTCTAAAAGTAAATAATTTAAATCATGTATAGGTTTGAGAAACTTATAAAGCTAGAAAAGTATAAAACAAACCAAGTTTTGCAAAGTCAAGTATGTGTAACTTGTGTGTTGTTTTGTGCTTGTTTAAGATAGTATATGTATTAAAATTAACTTAATTGAATGAATTGACCCAAGTGTTTAAGTGTACGCTGTATGTGCTTGGCTTGACTGTTGGGGGTAGATCTTTAGGGAACACTCCAATAATCATTGTATGACGTTGTCCCTAATGGAGTTGTGCTTGAAAATGATCAGGGTTGAATGTTAGATTAGGTGTTTAAGTGGTCATGAGTGTGGGTTTTGTAGTGGTAATTCCCATCACCAATTCATGTTCCAATATGTTAAGTGTGTTAAGGAGGTCATGAGTACCCTATTGTTACTTGTGGACTTAAATTGCATCATGAAATAGTGCTTATGTTTAAGTATTGCATAATGCATATGATAACTGTTCATGTTTGTTCATGCACATGTGCTTGTGTTATACATACTGGGTATTAATTCACTCATTAAGGAACATTTTTTTTTTTAAATGCAGGTGTTGAGGGAGATGATAACCCAAAAGATAACTTGGGTTTAGATGAACCACAAAGAGAGAAAGAAGATTGTTCTCATTACTACCATGGTGATTAAAAATTTGGGAGAATTTTGTTAATTGAATGTAATAAATAGAATCATTTGAAGAATGTTAATTTAGAGTGTTATAGATTTCCGTTGCGTTAGTTATTGAGTATAGATTTATGAAATTGATTTTAAAGTTGTGGGATGTATTAAATGTCTTTACATAAGAATTTTAGAATAAAAAGATATCAGAGTTAGTCTAAAGCCTTAATGTGTTCTTATGAGATAAAGACAAGTGGCGAGCAGTAGCGCAACCTGGATTTCGAAGCGTTATAGCTTAGGTGGTATTAGAGCTTTAGATTTATGATCTTTAAAGGCTTAAGTTTGAATCTATAGGGGATAGGTTGATGATCCTTAAGACTTAAGTTTGATCTCTAGAGTGGGTAAATTCAAGGGATGTTTATTTATTTATTTAATTATTTTCTTATATTATTATTTTATTTATATTCCTTTCAATTGCTAAGTTATTTATAAGTAAACCGTCATGTAGAAAGGTATATATATGTATATATACCAACATATATTAATCTTAACATTAGTTAATACTAACCTTAAGTACATCCAATCATCTCTTCTTAAACAGAATACCTCTAAGAAGAATCACTGGATCAAGAGTTGGAAGGGGTGTTAGACATAATAACCCCAATAAAAAGGAAGTCTAAAATCTATAGCCACAAGGGGAAAGAGGCCAAATGGCTAAAGAGATAGTTCAACTACTTCATACAGTGAACCAACTGATGGGACTACTGGCAAAACAACACCAAGCCCCCAATGTCCCATATCATAGGAATGTCAATGAGCCTATCATCTTTGATAGGTTCGTTAGAGTGGCTAAAGAGTTTAACCCTAGAGTGGATGACTCAATTGAAGCTAAGGATTAATTATAAGAAATTGAGAAGACATTTGCTACCTTGTAGATACTAGAAGATATGAAAGTAAATTATGCTACATTCATGCTGAAGGGAACTATGGCAAAATAGTAGGCCTCGGTTCCTAAACTTACACGGGAATGCATGAATTAGGCTATATTTAAGGAGTTGTTTTATTATAGATACTTCCCTAGCATGTTTGGGGACGTGCTGGAGAATACTACAACTGTGAATAAGGGGACCAAACAATTGAAGAATATAAGGCAGAGTTGAATCGCCTCATCTAGTTCTTTCCCGAAAATGTATGTAATGATGATAGGTCTTGAGCAAGGAGAGTCCTAAGAGGCTTGGACTTGGACCTACAACTTATAGTGAGGGCCTTTCAACTAAATACATATGTAGAAATAGTTAACAAGGTTAAGTACCTCGAGTAAAACAAGAAGATTACTGAAGAACAAAGGAACCGCAAAATAGCAATAGCTTTGGGAAAAAGAGCTACCTCTAGTGGAATGCGGTAAGATAGAGGCAAAAGATATCATGTGCAATAAAGCAGAACATAAAGTGTCACAGCCCCTCCTCTTTAGATTAGACAAATGCCTTTGGCACTCCCTACAACAGGTTCAAATGTTAATTGTACCAGATGTTAGAGGGGGCATGCTTTTCTTATGGGAAGACTAGACACATTAGCAGTCATTGCATTGAGAGGTCAGTCCCCCCTAATTTTTTGTCATGTGTGCAATCAAAGGGGACATAAGGCAGTCAACTATCCTTAGGGATAAATCAGAAGTCAAATAGACTCAGTTCAACAGACAACTAGACCTTTAATGAGAGGATAGGGAGGTAGACCATAGATAAGGGATCATAGATAAAGAGTTCCTACCAAGATATTTTCCATTGACCAACAGTAGCACCAAGATATCCCTGACATAAATAACATTGCAGGGATGCTTTTGGTATACTCTTGTAATGCATATGTACTGTTTGATATCGGTGTGTTTGTATTTTGTGTGTCTGGGAATTTTGCATGTGCATGTGCATTGAATGTTGAAAACAAGAATGGTTGTCTCACTGTTAGTAATCTCTTAAAAGTAGGAGGAAGAATAAGTATATTATGTAGAGGAGTGGGAATAAAAATACATAGTAAGATAATGCCAATAGATCTTTTAATATTGGAAATGATAGAACTTGAAATTATTCTAAGTGTAAACTAACTGTCAAAATATCATGCTACCATTAAATGGTGGTGCAATTTAATATACTAGGAGAGGAATATTTTGAATATAACTTGGAAGTATAGAGACCTACTAGATTGCCCACTTATGGAATCTAGGGAAAAAAGTGTACTAGTAACTATATCTATTGAAGCAAGTGAAGAAGCTAAGATAGAAGGTTTACCCGTAATGAGGGAGTTTCTTGACATGTTTCCAAAAGACCCTCCCTATTTACCTCCAGTCAAGGAGATAGAATGTAACATTGACTTGGTACAAGGAATGGTACCCATATCAAAACCAGTCTATAAAATAACACTAGTGAAATTGGAAAAACTAAAGAAACAGTTATAGGAGCTACATCATAAAGGTTTTATAAGACCTAGTGTCTCTCATTGGGATGCACCAATTCTATTTATGAAGAAGAAAGATGGAAGCATGAGACTCTGTATAGATTATAGAGAGTTAAACAAGATCACAATAAAGAACAAATATCCTCTTCTTAGGATACATAACCCGTTTGACCAGTTGTAGGATGCTCAAGTGTTCTCTAAAGTAGACTTAAGATTAGGCTACCATCAACTAAGAATTAAAGAAGAAGACATCCAAAAAACAACATTCAGGACTAGATTTGAGCATTACGAGTTTTTAGTGATGCCCTTTGGATTAACAAATGCACCAACTGCATTCATGAATTTAATGAACAAAGTATTTTGGGATTTTCTTTATAAATTTGTAATCGTCATTATAAACAATATCCTGATATACTCTAAAAGCACTAAGGAGCATGAAGAGCCCTTGAGATTGTTATTGGGTAAGTTATAAGAAGAAAAGTTGTATACCAAATTTAGTAAATGTGAATTCTGGTTAGAACAAGTAGTCTTCTTGGGTCATGTGGTTAATAGAGATGGGATATTTGTGGACTTAGAAAAGGAGAGAGTGGAAGTGGACTAGCGCCGACTAAAGATAGTTACAAAGGTAAGAAGCTTTCTAGGTCTAGCAAGCTACTATAGGGGATTTGTAGAGAGGTTTTCCAAAATAACAACTCTTCTCACTAGACTGATAAAGAAGAATGTGAAATTCAAATGGGATGATAGATGTGAAGCCAGTTTTCAAATGCTCAAAGAAAAACTTGTGTCAGTGCTAGTTTTGACTTTACCTAAGAGTGGAGAAGAGTTTATAGTGTATAGTGATGCCTTAGTTCAAGGGTTAGGGTGCTTGTTAATGCAAGGTAGTCAAGTAATAGCTTATGCATCTCGTCAATTAAAGTCATATGAAAAGAACTACCCAACTCATGACTTAAAGTTAACAGCTATAGTACTAGGTTTGAAGTTATGGAGGCATTACTTATATGGAGAAAGGTGCAAAATCTTCATTGAACACAGAAGCTTGAAGTATATATTTACATAGAAAGAGTTAAATATAAAACAGAGGAGATGGCTAGAGCTAATCAAGAATTATGACCTAGAGATACAATATCATCCAGGAAAAGCTAATGTGGTAGTAGATACCCTTAGTAGAAAGAAACAAGGTAATGTAGCTACTCTCACCACTTCACAAATGGAGTTATTAAACGACATGTGTAAATTGGAACTAAAAATTTTAACATAAGAAGTGAGAGAAAAAATATCTACCTTAAGGATACAACCAACTATAATGGATAGAATTAAAGCTAGTAAGATAGAAGATAAAGATATTTAAGAGATCAAGAGTAGAATGGAACAAAGCAAGGCTCTAAAATTTAACTTGGATGTAGAGGGGATCTTAAAATACAAAACGAGACTATGTGTGCCAAATGATGCAGGATTGAAGAGGGAAATAGTGAAAGAGGCACATTACTTTGCTTACATAATACAACATAAAAGTACCAAAATGTATAATGACTTGAAGAGTTGTTATTGGTGGAGAAATATGAAAAGAGAGATAGCTAAGTATGTAGCTAGATGCTTCATATGCCATCAAATTAAAATAGAACATCAGAGACTAGTTGAAGAATTACAGCCTCTTATAGTATTAGAATGGAAATGGGAACATGTGATAATGGACTTTGTTGCATTCCTCTCGAACACTAGGGAGAAGTAGAATGCAGTTTGGGTTATAGTGGATAGATTGACCAAGTCTACTCATTTTATACCTATTATAGTAAGATACAAGTTGAAGAAACTGGCTTAGATATACATAAAAGAGATAGTTAGACTACATAGCGTGCCAGTGACCATCACTTTTGATAGGGATACGAGGTTTGTAAGTAGCTTCTAGAGCAACTTACATAAAGCTTTGGGTATGAAACTGCAATTCAGCATAATGTTCTACCCATAGAGGGGTGGCTGGTTTGAAAAGACTATACAAATACTAGAAGATTTGCTCATATCATGTGCATATGCATTAGATTTTAGAGGCAATTGAAATGAGCATATATCTCTAGTGGATTTTGCTTATAATAATAGTTACCAAGCAACCATCTAGATGGCTCTATATGAAGCTCTTTATGAAAGAAGGTGTAGATCCCCTTTACATTAGGATGAAGTAGGCAAAAGAAAAATAATGGGGCCAAAGTTAGTACAAGAGGTAGTAGATAAGGTGAAGTTGATCAGGTAGAGAATACAAACAGCCCAATCTCAATAGAAGAGCTATGCAAACAAGAGAAAACACCCTTTAGAATTTCAAGTAGGAGATACGATCTTGCTGAGGATTTCTCCAACAAAAGAAGTGATCATATTCGATTTGAGAGGAAAGCTAAACCTAAGGTATATAGGCCACTTGAGATCTTAGAAAAAATGGGTAAAGTGGCTTATAGGTTATCTCTTCCGCTAAGTCTAGCATGGGTATACAATGTATTTCACATTTCCATGCTAAGAAAAATGTACCTAACCCAGATCAAATCACTGCACTAGAACCTCTGCAAGTGCAACCAAATCTCATAATAGTAGAAAGACTTACCAGAATTATGGATACTAAGGAACAAAGTTTGAGAAGGCGGGTTATCAAATATTTCAATGTGTAGTAGAGCAGTTAAGTAGAACGAAAATGAACTTGGGAATTAGAAGAGGAGATGAGAAGAAGATATCTAGAACTCTTCAATAATCTAAGTAATTTTGAAGGATGATCCATGCAAAAAAGAGATATAAAATGAGCGTGAATAAATACCAGCAAGTGTACCAGATCAGATCAAGTAATATAGTAAGAGAAGAGTGTCGAACCACGAAGATTGATTAAGTAATAGACCTATATCAATTTCTACTATTATTTAGGCAATGATATTTGATGAGAATCAAATGTAAATGAATTATACTAAATGCGCAAAAAGGGAATTGTGTTTGAAAAAGGATGAATTGATGGTGGGAAATAGAATCCACCCTAATTCTACTAATCATATTGCCTTCATGTTATAATAACTCATAGCTATATGGATTTTCACAAGAAATTGACAAAACCTTAATCCTTTATCAAGTTTTAAAGTAACATTACCCCAATTTAATTTAATAGCTCCTGCTAATTAAAATCAATGGAGGATTCCAATTCACAATCATAAATTTCCCAATTATATGATTGCCTAATATATTTAAAATAATTTCTCCTAATCCCTTAGTGAAAAATTTAATAAAAATATTGCATGAAACACTTAGGTCAATTTCTAATAAAATTCAATAACACTGCTTCCGCATGAATTATTAAATCTTAGGAATTCCTGATAAAACCTAAATTTCTCTTTCGAGTCATTTAAATTCCTATGCATTGATTTTAATTGCAAAATACAATTCATAGAAGGACTTCTTATATGAAAATTACGTATATCTATATGTCCTATAACATGAATACAATGATCATTTTAGTTTGAACTATGGCTTCATCATGTTTCCCATAAGGATGATTTAGAACATTATGGTATGGATTACATAAAAACAATTGAAGTAAATAAGTGCAATGGAATTCATATTAAATAATAAAAATAAACTGATAAATGGTATAGAAGGAAATTAAATAAATGAAACAATTGCTATAATCTTCAAGAGTTTGTAAAACTTCAATCTTCCAAAATGATTCCTAAACTTCTTTAATTGAAAGCAAACTTCAATAACATTCTTTCTTCAAACTAAAATTTAGAATAACATGAAATGTAAAAGAATTTAAAAAGAAGATAAAATCCTAAAGTCCCCAAGGGAATTCTAATGATTCAAAAGATCAAAAACAAGGATGCTCCCAAAGGTTCACACAAGGGGTCTATTTATAGATCCAAAGAGGAGGGGGATAAGGCTGATCTGATGAGGAATTGAGTCAGCAAATTAATCAAGATAAGATTTTGGAGAGATTTTCGCATGGATATCCAAGAAACGGTCAAGGTCGACGGCTTTAATGCGTTATGATTGTTTCTTTCTTAGGCTGGCCTTAAGGCCGACAGCCTTCAGTAGTAGGCCAGCTTAAGGCTGATGGCCTTCAATGCAATTGTTCACTTGCTTCTTCAATTTTGTGAAAAACTCCTCTAATTAACTTGTAATTTACTTTTAGGTTCTCAAAACCTGAATTTTCACAATAAACACCATTAAATACCATTTCTTTATATTTTCTTATAATATTGAAATAAATTTAATATAAATCCAAAAGAAAATATAAGTATAATGTGATCTTATCAACATCCCCTTATCAACATCCCCACACTTGAACTTCTGCTTGTCCTCAAGCAAAATAATTGAATTGAACAAGAGAAATTTATCATTGAACTTTTGGTGCCCATTGTTCTGACCATACTGAAACTTGTAACTAGGATATCTAGTTGAAATTTAGTAGTTAATCTAAATAAAACAGATTTTTAATCTCAGTGTTTAACAATCAAAAGAAAAATACTTAGTCCATAAGGAAAAACATTCATTTAAACTTCATTGGTTATTAGCAAGTATAATCTCCTTCAATTTTACTTCTCTAAACAAGATAACAAAAAGTGAAAGCATATGGTATCCATTTTTTTTCCTAAAATTTCTCCCTTTTTAATTTAGTCTTTATTTCACTTATTGTCCTATATTCATAATTTTTTTTATTTGCCTTAACTGACAATGGAGTCAGACTTCACTCTTCTAAGGGACCAAAGCTCACCCATGTCACTAAGTAAAATATTTCCTTTACCTTTTTCACTAGGTGTTAAGGTATTCTCAAAGAAATTTCAAGAGAAATTTATCCCAACCAATTTTTTCATGAAGTAAACTTTCTTGTTTTTTCAACTTAAGGACTCAATCTCAAATTTAAAAGCTAAACATAGGGTAAATTCATTCTCTATAGATTTTACTATTAAATTTTAACTATGTAAACTAGTCACAACAGTTGGCGAGTGGGGCACCAATCTAAGTCAATTTCAAGATTCCATTGATGATAAATACTTAAGGACATAAATAAAGCATGGGAATTGTAAGCTCATGATGTGTGCAATCAATCATTATACTTCTACATTTATAATCCCTTCCCTACACTTAAATTGGACAATGTCCTCATTATTCCTATAATAGCACAAAATTAAGGAAAAGAATGTCAATGCAAAAATTGAAACACTGGTACTTCCCTGGTGTAAAGTTGTTCATCAGTAAGAAAATTCCTCCAAAATGTCTGTCATCCCTGTTTCATAACCATGAAATAAAACACTAAAAGCAAACTGTCATGGATCACAAGTCTTCCCAACAAGTGGGTGCTTAATAAAATCCATACAAACCAATCATCAAAGTTAAAAAAATAGAGAAGAAATTCAAAAACTGTCGGACTCAAAGCTTGAGGCCTCACTTGAGGTCTCATAATCTAAATGTTCTGTGGTTGCTAGATGAAAACATGATATTATAGATTTTAACATATTGACCAAGGTGGTCCTAAATTTCTTGTTCTTTTTTCGCTCTTTATGAACTTTTTTCTTGACTTCTTTTATGTCCTTTCTCAACTGTTCATAACTGCTAGTATGAAGGGTAGAATAAGAACCTGAGGGTCTATCAATGGAAGGGACCTCATGAATTCCCTCCTCATCAATGGGAGGATTAAGCCTGTGGATTACCTTGGTGAGTCCCCAACCTCTGAATGGTGCAGAGGAAATCCTCTTACACTCTATTCCCTTATCATCAATAGGATCTCTAAAAATCCCCATACCTTTCAATAATGCAGTTATATATCCTCCACACAAAATGAATTGTGTCCTTGTATCCTCAATCTGCCTGTTCATAAAAGTAGCTACCTCTATACCAATGTCAAGTTTGTAATCATTAATCATGCAAAAGAGGTAAAACATATCAAAACTAGTCACCTTACTATGACTAGTTTTCTTACAACATACTGTGTGAGCAAGGATATGATGGAGTAACTTGTGATCTATAGTAGCGAAACTAGAAGCCAAAGAATTTGAAGGCACGGAATCATCTTGTCTAGGATGAATCATCTGCAACCACATCATTTCAGCACTCATTCCTTCAGGCTAGGCGTTAGTTGAATTTTCTTCAAGTTTTGGGTCATCATGAAGTTTTAAGAAGAACCCGATTTGATTCAACTGTAATATGTGAATCTCTTCATAGGCTTGAAAAGTCATGGCGATGCTGTCATCCTTCTCTATCTGCAAAGTGGAAAAAAACTCAATTGTAACATCTTTATAAGCTGGCTCCTTCATCTCAAAGAGTTGAAACTAAGTCTTATTTGCCACCATCTGTTGCAATCTTTCATCCATGCCATATTCCTGCAGAACCGTCCAATCTAGATATTGATGATTTAAGATTGTCATCTTGTCAAAAAATTTCTTCCTTTCCTTTGCATATTCTTGATTAGAAAGTAGGAACTTTGGTTGGGTTCCTGAAGTTGATGGTTCAGAGGTCTTTTGCTTCTTCCTCCTAAGCTGGAAGTTTTTGGGTAGCATTGCTACAAAAAGTGATGTTATTTCATCGATTAACTAACTCAATTAAACTTCTCATGCCAATATATTCATGTTTCACTCATGGTTTATCTTTAAAGAAGCACTAGCAATTGCCTAAGCACGGAAGTTTCATTATGTCAATTACACTTGCAATTAGAAATTAAAGGCTGGCAGCTTAAGTTATGCGACCTAGATTTTAACCAAAGTGGGATTTTTCAAAAATACGCGGGAAAAGGAGAACACATGAGTTTCAAGCTGTGCAAATACTCTAACAAGTAGTGAAAGAATAATCATGTAATTAACAGCAGCAAGGTTCTTCTAAACTCATGCAATCTGAATTTTTTTTTGCAAAATATACCCATTCATGAACTTAATTTGTAGCATCTCCTAATCATGACACAAGAACTCAAAATTAACTATAACTACTTTAAGTAATAGTACTTACATTTCTCTAAAGCACAAAAACCCCAAATTCTAACAACTTTACACAATTAGTTAAATCCTAATTTCTAATTTGCTAAATGGGTTTCTAACGAATCAAACACAAATCACTATAACCCATCAACATGCAAGTATAATAACGACTTCTACATGAAAAATCATTAAACCAACAACTTCAATCCAACAATCCCATCAATTCTACATGTGATCTGAAATTTACAACCCACAGGGATGACATTTTCAGCAAACTCCAATAAGCAAAGAAGAGAGAACTTAAAGAGAAGAAGAAAGAAAACTTACTTGGAATGTCTTGAATGTACGAGGAGAGTGAGTGAGAGAGTGAAGAAGAAATAGGTGAAAGAGAGAGGAGAAGTGCGAGAGAAAGAGAGATGTTGTGAGAGAAGAAGTGAGTTAAGAGAGAGAGAAAAAATGAGCAATTGAGAGAGGGAGACGGGCCGGCCAATGTCTAAAAACAAGACAAAGGCCGGCACCCTGTACCTGTACGCCACCGGCCTTTGTAAGCCAGCCTTTATTTGTACCGAGAGTTTAGGTCAACTTAAAGCCAGCAGCTCTTATATACTTATTAAGCATGGGCTACCTCCCATAAAGCACTTAGTTTATAGTCGTTAACCCGACTTTTCTAGTTCAAGTCCTCAAATTTCCTAAATCCATAACTATGGCATTTCTATCAACATTTTCCCCTTCATAGTAATGTTTGAGAAGATAACCGTTTACCTTGAAAGTACGGTTGTCTTCTGCCTTCAACTCAACTGCACCATAAGGAAACACATTAACAATTTCAAAGGGTCCAGACCATCGTGATTTCAACTTACCTGGGAACAGCTTCAAGCGAGAGTTGTATAGTAAGACCTTTTGTCCAAGGAAAAATTCTCGCCTCAAAATGTTCTTATCATGCCATCGCTTTGTTCGTTCTTTGTAAATTTTGGCATTTTCATATGCTTCTTCTCTCATTTCAACCATCTGATTTAGTTGAAGTAATCTTTTTTCACCTGCAGCTTTTTTATCAAAGTTAAGGTATTTAATAGCTTAGTATGCCTTGTGCTCGAGCTCTACTAGTAAGTGACACGATTTACTAGAAACAATCCTATATGGGACATTCCTATAGGGGTTTTAAACGTTATTCTATAAGCCCATAATGCATTGTCGATTTTTAAAGACCAATCTTTCTTAGATGCATTGACAATCTTTTATAGAATTCGCTTAATTTCCCTATTAGATACCTCAACCTGTCCACACGTTTTTGGATGATAAGGGGTGGCAATTTTGTGAGTAACTCCATATTTTAATAGTAATTTCTCAAATTGCCTGTTACAAAAATGTGTTCCCCCATCACTTATTATAGATCTAGGTACCCCAAATCTTGAAAATATTTTCTTTTTCAAAAATTTAATGACAACCCTGCTGTCATTAGTTTGTAAAGCAATTGCCTCTAACCATTTCGAAATATAATCAACAACTAAAAGAATATATTTGTTTGAAAAAGATGAGGGAAAAGGACCCATAATGTCGATTCCCCAAACATCAAAAAGCTCAATTACAAGTATATTATTTTGTGGTAATTCGTGTATTCTAGAAATGTTGCTAGTCCTTTGACATTGAGCACAAGACATGATGTAGTTTCTGCAATCACTGAACAACCTGGGCTAATAAAATCCACATGATAAAATTTTAGCTACCGTTTTTTCTACACCAAAGTGACCTCCTGCCTCTTTAGAATGACAATGCTGTATAATTCTAAGTTGTTCACTTTCAGGTATGCATCGTCTAATTATTTGGTCAGCACAATTTTTAAAGAGATATGGTTCATCCCAAAAATAAAACTTCATATCATGTAAAAATTTCTTTTTCTGTTGGTAGGATAAACCATATGGAGTGATTTTGCTAACTAAATAATTAACGATATCAGCATACCAAGGTAATCCTTGGACTTCTACTATATGCAATTGTTCATCAGAGAACTTTTCATTAATAGGTAAATCAAAACAATTAGATTCCAAACGGGATAAATGATCAGCCACCACATTTTCAGTTCCCTTCTTATCTTTAATTTCCAAGTTAAATTCTTGCAGTAGTAGAATCCATCGAATTAACCAAGGTTTAGCATCAGCTTTAGCAAATAAATACTTAAGGGCAACATGGTCAGTATATACTATGATTTTAGAACCTATTAGATAAGGTTGGAATTTATTGCATGCATATATGACTACTAAAAGTTCTTTTTCAGTTGTGGCATAATTCCTTTGGGCCTCATTTAAGGTTCTACTTACATAGTATATTACATGAAATGACTTATCTTTCCTTTGCCCAATTACCGCTCCTACAACATAGTCGCTAGCATCGCACATCAACTCGAATGGAAGCTCCCAATCTGGTGCAACAATCACTGGTGCAGTAGTGAGCTTCTCCTTCAATAGATTAAATGCCTGCAAAAAATTTTCATCAAAAACAAAGGCAGAATCTTTTTCTAATAAATTACAAAGAGGTCTTAAGATTTTACTGTAGAAGTCCCTGATAAATCTCCTGTAGAAGCCAGCATGTCCCAAGAAGCTTCTGATTCCTTTCACTGTAGTAGGTGGTGGTAGCTTCTCTATCACCTCTATTTTTTACCCTATCAACCTCAATTCCCTGCTTAGATACTTTGTGCCCTAATACTATTCCCTCTCTTACCATAAAATGGCCTTTTTCCCAGTTAAGAAGCAGATTAGTTTCCTTGCATCTCTTAAGCACACATCCTAAATTTGTTAGACATGTTTTGAATGACTTCCCAAAAACAGAAAAAATCATCCATGAATATTTTAATAAAATTTTCTATCATGTTAGAAAATATGGACATCATGCATCTTTGAAATGTAGCGAGTGCATTACAAAGACCAAAGGGCATTCTCCTAAAAGCAAATGTGCCATAGGGACAAGTAAAGGTGGTTTTCTCCTAGTCCTTGGGTGCTATATGGATTTGATTGTAACCAGAGTAACTATCTAAAAAGCAATAATAATCATGCCCTGCAAGTTTTTCTAACATCTGATCTATAAAAGGGAGGGGGACATGATCTTTACGAGTAGCATCATTTAGTTTTCTATAGTCTATACAGACTCTCCAACCAGTTACAGTGCGAGTGGGAATTAATTCATTAGCCTCATTTTTTACTATAGTCATACCACCCTTTTTTGGTACAACTTAGATAGGACTAACCCATTTACTATCAGAAATTGGAAAAATAATGCATGCATTTAACAATTTAAGCACTTCTTTTTTTACAACTTCCTTAAGAGTTGGGTTAAGTCTTCTTTGTGGTTGTACTGTAGGTTTGCACTCAGCCTCAAGAAATATCCTATGAGTACAAATTAAAGGGCTAATTCCCTTAATATCAGCAATGGTCCACCCGATAGCTTCCTTATGCTCTCTTAGAACATCCAAAAGTTGTTGCTCTTGATCACCTGTCAAAGAAGAAGAAATGATTATTGGAAAAGTATTATTTGTTCCAAGATATGCATATTTCAAATGACCAGGTAATGGTTTAAGCTCAAGCACCGAGGGTTGTGTCAACAATGGAATTAGCTTCTTCTCACTTGTTCCTAGCTCCTCATAGTAGTGAGCTCGAATTTCTAATGCATCTTTCACTTATTCTTCAATTGGTTCTTCATCATCACTCCATTCATCTATATCCTTGAGAACCGATTCTATTGTCTCCATTCCTGCATTCTCCAATATTCTCACAAGAAACTTCATCAATAACATCAATTGTGTAACAAGACTTACAATCATCAAATTTCCTAATGGCCTCATAAACATTGAAAGTAACTTCTTCATCCATAACTCTCAAGGTCATCTTACCTTGTTCCACATCTATCAATGCCTTACCTGTTGCCAGGAATGGTCTTCCTAAGATCATGGGTACCTCTCTATCTTCTTTCATTTCCAGGACTATAAAGTCAACTAGAAAGATGAATTTGTCCACTTTTACTAGGACATTCTCCACTATACCCTTTGGGTACTTGACACTTCTATCCGCAAGTTGTAAGGTGACGTGTGTCTCCTTACATTCTCCAAGTCCTAGTTTTCTGAAAATGGACAGAGGCATTAAATTTATACTTGCACCAGAATCTATAAGTACTTTATCAAAATGAAAATTACCAATAGTGCAAGGAACAATAAAACTTCCCTGATCTCTTTATTTTCTTGGAAAATTGGATAAATTCTTCTGTAGGATCATAGAACACTCCCCTGTAAGCATTACAGGTTCATTCCTATATATCTTTCTCTTCTTAGTGAGCAAATCCTTCATGAATCTAGCATATGAAGGCATTTGCTGAAGTGCCTCTACAAAAGGAATGTTAATTTGTAATTTTTTAAAGACTTCTAAAAATTTAGCAAATTGTGAATCCAATTGTTGTTGCTTCAACCTTCCTGGGAAAGGAATAGGAGGAACATACGCTTTCACTTTTGGTGAATTTTGCTTTGGTTCCTCTTCCTTTTGTTTCCCTTTATCTTTCTTTAGGTTAACCTCCTCTTCCTCAAGTTTCTTATCAACTAATTCCTTACCACTTCTTAGCATAATAGCATTTACACCCTTAGGATTTTACTCAGTATTGCTAGGTAAAGACCCAGATGGTCTATTACTCAATTGTTGAGACATTTGACTAAGCTAATTTTCAAGATTCCTAATGGTGGCTTGTTGATTTTGCAACATTGTATCAGTCTTTTGCATATAACTTATCATGAGTTCTTCAATTTTAGATTGACCTTGCTGAGAAGGGGCATTATGATTAGGATATTGTTGATCGGATATTATGATTAGGACCTTGCTTTTGAAACCCAAGAGGTTTAAGTACGTTGTTATTATTTCTCCATGAGAAATTTAGATGGTTACGCCACCCTGGATTATAGGGGTTTGAATAAGGTCCTTGATTACCTCTTTGGAAATTGTTGACAAAATTTACTTGCTCTCCATGGGATGAGGAGGAAAACTTTCTAGATAGGCACTCAAGAGTTGAGTGTGGTCCTGAGCATAACTCACAACAAGAAATTTAATTAACATTAAAAGAAGGTGCAGAAGTGAGTTTACTTACCTAGGCGGTAAGAGCTGAAATTTGAGCTGTTAAGGTGTCCATGTCATTGACAGATGCTACTCTAGACTTACCTCTTTCATGTTGCCAATTATGTGCACTAGAGGCCATTTCATCAATCAAAGCACTAGCCTCATCATATGTCTTACTCATTAGTGCACCACTAGAAGCAACATCTACCAGAGATCTCAATGTCTCATCTAAACTGAGATAGAAAATCTCAATAAGGAGATTATCTGGTAATCCATGATGGGGACATTTTCTAATTGCCTCCTTGAATCTTTCCCATGCTTCATAAAGTGATTCACCACTAAACTTAGTGAAGTTTGTGATGTCATTTCTTAACCTAGCAGTTCTAGCTGGTGGAAAAAATCTCCTTAAAAATTTAGATGAGGGATCAGCCCAAGTGGTTATAGAGTCCTGTGGTAGTGAATTATACCAAGCCCTAGCTTTTTTCTCTAAGTGAAAACAGAAAAAGTTGTAGCCTAATTACATCATCAGATACATTATTCATTTTCACTATATTACAATATTGAAGAAACACTGCAATATGCTCATCAGGATTCTCATTTGGATATCCTCCAAATTGATTTGATTGAACCATTTGAACGAGTGCTGATTTTAACTCAAAATTGTTAACCTGAATTGTCGGTCTTCTGATTGCAGGACCTAAAACAACAGGTATTGTGTATTCCCGAAGTGCTCTACCAACACCCTGAATCCGATTGTTGTTCTCATCTGCCATGTTCTCTTCTTTCTTTCTTCTCTACTCTCTTCTAAGTTGTCATAAGGTGCGTTCTATCTCAAGATTAATTGGTAGAAGTTCAGCACGTCTACTCTTGTGCATAAAAAGAACTTCAAAGAGAATGAGAAACGATCACACAATGATAAAAAAAACAAAAAAAATTAAATAACAAAATAATTGCGCCTAAATTAACAATAGAATCTGAAGATGGTCTAATATTAATCAATCCCCAGCAACGGCGCCGAAAACTTGATCTACGCAAAAAGAGATATAAAATGAGCATGAATAAATACCAGAAAGTGTACTAGATCGGATCAGGTAATATAATGAGAGAACAGTGTCGAACCACTGAGATTGATTAAGTAATAGACTTATATCAATTTCTACTATTATTTAGGCAATGATATTTGATGAGAATCAAATGTAAATGAATTATACTAAATGCGCAAAAAGGGAATTGTGTTTGAAAAAGGATGAATTGATGGTGGGAAATAGAATCCACCCTAATTCTACTAATAATATTGCCTTCATGTTATAATAACTCATAGCTATATGGATTTTTACAAGAAATCGACAAAACCTTAATCCTTTATCAAGTTTTAAAGTAACATTACCCCAATTTAATTTAATAGCTCCCGCTAATTAAAATCAATGGAGGATTCTAATTCACAATCATAAATTTCCCAATTATATGATTGCCTAATATCTTTAAAATAATTTCTCCTAATCCCTTAGTGAAAAATTTAATAAAAATATTGCATGAAACACTTAGGTCAATTTCTAATAAAATTCAACAACGCTGTTTCCGCATGAATTATTAAATCTTACTTAGGAATTCCTGATAAAACCTAAATTTCTCTTTCGAGTCATTTAAATTCCTATGCATTGATTTCAATTGCAAAATACAATTCATAGAAGGACTTCTTATATGAAAATTCCGTATATCTACATGTTCTATAACATGAATACAATGATCATTTTAGTTTGAATTATGGCTTCATCATGTTTCCCACAAGGATGATTTAGAACATTATGGTATGGATTGTATAAAAACAATTGAAGTAAATAAATGCAATGGAATTCATATTAAATAATAAAAATAAATTGATAAATGGTATAGAAGGAAATTAAATAAATGAAACAATTGCTATAATCTTCAAGAGTTTGTAAAACTTCAATCTTCCGAAATGACTCCTAAACTTCTTCAATTGAAAGCAAACTTCAATAACATTCTTTCTTCAAACTAAAATTTAGAATAACATGAAATGTAAAAGAATTTAAAAAGAAGATAAAATCCTAAAGTCCCTAAAGGAATTCTAATGATTCAAAAGATCAAAAACAAGGATGCTCCCAAAGGTTCACACAAGGGGTCTATTTATAGATCCAAAGAGGAGGAGGATAAGGCTGATCTAATGAAGAATTGAGTTAGCAAATCAATCAAGATAAGATTTTGGAGAGATTTTCGCATGGATATCCAAGAAACGGTCAAGGCCGGTGGCTTTGATGCGTTATGATTGTTTCTTTCTTAGGCCGGCCTTAAGGCCGGCAGCCTTCAGTATTAGGCCAGCTTAAGGCCAGCGACCTTCAATGCAATTGTTCACTTGCTTCTTCAATTTTGTGAAAAACTCCTTCAATTAACTTGTAATTTACTTTTAGGTCCTCAAAACCTGAATTTTCACAATAAACACCATTAAATACCATTTCTTTATATTTTCTTATAATATTGAAATAAATTTAATATAAATCTAAAAGAAAATATAAGTATAATGTGATCTTATCAAAGGATAAAAATTCTTATAAGGGGGGAGAATGTGATTACTCAGAATATTCTATATATCTGCCAAGGACAAGAAAATAAACAGTTTAAAGTAGTAGGGGCAAGATGGTAATTTTATGACCTAAGTATATAAATAAATCTAACCTAGGATTAACACCTTTTTACCTCATTTGTGCACTTCACAGAACCCTAGGCACACTCTATAGAAACTGAAGAAAGAAAAGAACAAGCACGTGCTATGATTTGCTAATTTATTTTAGGTGAGTACATCAATCAATGTTAATTAATAATTAATTTCGTGTACATCTTAAATTAAGAATTATTGTTTTAGGGTTATTAATAAATTAAAGTAAATATGTGATACATAAGGGACAAAACAAGTGATTCAAGCATCACAATAACGATTCAGATCAAGTAAGTGGATCTACTAGTGTATTACATTATAAATTCTATATCAGATAGATCAATTGGATTAAATTTATTAGAAATCAAACTGAGGAATCAATTTATGAAGTATGTAGTGAGATACACAATCTCTTAACATGACCGTATTATGAGTGTGTTGAATTTAAAAAGTGAACAAAGAGATACATGGTCTCTTAACATAACCATGTTGATGAATAGTGGACAGAGAGATACACCACCTCTCAACATGACCATGTTGAGATTATGTTAATGAATAGTGGATAAAGAGATACATGACCTCTTAATATGATCATGTTGAGATTGTGTTGATGAATAGTAAATAGAAAAGATACACGACCTCTCAACATAACCATGTTGAGATCATGTTGATGAATAGTAGACATAAAGATACATGACCTCTCAACATGACCATGTTGAGACTGTGTTTATGTTGAGAGGTTGTGTTGATGAATAGTGGACAGAAAGATACATGACTTCTCAACATGACCATGTTGAGACTGTGTTGATAAGTAGTGAACAGAGAAATACATGATCTCTCAACACAACCATGCTGAGACCATGTTAAAAAAAAAAAAAAAAGAAGAAGAGATATATGGCCCCTTAACATGATCGTGTTTCGCCTATGTCAAATAAAAAATAGAAAAAAAAAGAGAGAAAGAAAAATGTATATGGCTTTTGGCATGGTCGTGTATTACCTTGTGTTCAACTACATAGACTAACATGACTGTGAGTTGAAACACGTCTATTTTCCTTTTGATATTTATAAGGATAAAATTCTAAAAGCAAATAATTTGAATCATGTATAAGTTTGGGAGACTTGTGAAGCTAGAAAAGTATAAAAAAAAAAACCAAGTTTTGCAAAGTCAAGTACATATAACTTGTGTTTTGTTTTGTGTTTATTTAAGATAGTATATGTATTGAAATATATTTAATTAAATGAATTAACTTAAGTGTTTAAGTATATGTTGTATGTGCTTGGCTTGGCCTAAGGGCCTGTAGGGATAGATCCCTAGGGAGCACTCCAATGATCCTTCTATGAGATTGTCCCTAGTAAAGTCGTGTTTGGAAATGATCTTAAGTTGAATGTTAAATTAAGTGTTTAAGTGGTCATGGGTGTGGGGCTTGTAGTGGTAGTTCCCATCACCAATTCATGTTTCAATGTGTTAAGTGTTTTAAGGGGGTCATTAGTATCCTATTGTTTCTTGTGGACTTAGATTTTATCATGAAATGATACCTATGTTTAAGTACTACATAATGCATATGATAACTGTTTATGTTTGTTCATACACCTGTGCTTGCGCTATACATACTGGGTATTAGCTCACCCATCGGGGAATGTTTTTTCTAGATGCAAGTGTTGAGAGAGATGATAACCTAAAAGATAATATGGGTTTGGATGGACCATAGAGAGAGGGAGAAGAGGGTTATTATTACTATTATGGTGATTAGAAATTTAAGATAATCATGTTAACTGAATGTAATAAGTAGAATCATTTAAAGAATGTTAATTTAGAGTTTTATAGACTTCTATTGCGTTAGATGTTAAATATGGATTTATGAAATTGATTTTTAAGTTGTGAGATATATTAAATGTCTTTATATAGGAATTTTAGAATAAAATGGTATTAGAGTTAGTCTTGAGCCTTATGAGATAAGGATACGTGGTGAGTAGTAGTATGGCCCAAGTGATAAGAGTAAATTAACCCTTGTAAATCATGGGCATTAAGAATGAATTTGTATAATCTTTTGAATAAAATCAATGCGGATTTGGTACTTAACAGATAAATATATGTTTCAGGGTATAATACCAAAGAGAAGGAGAAAGATCACAAAAGGAGCATAATTGAAGCTTAAAAGGTTAAGTTGAAGTTACTCATGGACAACACGTGGAAAGCCATGGTCGTGTCATGAACCGTGGGCATACCTGAAGATGAAAATGTCACTTGGAAGGGAAGCACGGCACGTGATAGGGGTGTGTTTGAAGCCGTGGCAGACGCTGCAAAGAAGTGCAAAGCTCCAGAACGTGGCACGGTTTATAATCTAGCCGTGCTCTTAGTCGTGTTTCTAGCAGTGCTGCTAGCCGTGTTCCTAGCTGTGTTCCTAGCCGTGCCAAACACTGAGCAAGATTGAGGAGTTACATATTTTCGACCAGAGGGACACACGGTTTGAAATCTGGCCGTGCTGTTAGGCGTGCCAGGCGACTATTATTCACTTGACGAGATTCACTTGGAAAAGGAAAGATACAATCGTATCTTTCCAGCTGAAGATGCCCGGGCATGCCTTAAGAAGTATAAATAGAACAACCCTAATGAGAGATGGGGGAGGCGCCACAAGAGAAAACCTAGAGAAGAGAAGCTGTTGCAAGAAGCTACCGCTAGAATAGTCATCGGATTGGAAGCCAAGATATTTCGTGTTTAAATTTTCTTTATGGACTCAATTATTTTATGTTTTGCTCTTCTTATTAGATTCATGAGTGGCTAATTGTTTCATACCCGTTCCCTTGAGAAACCCCTGATTGTCATGTGACATAATTGTTGATGTTCAATAATTAATTCTACTCTTTGAGTTTATTCATGTTGCAATTATAGTTTGTTCATCTTGATATGTGCGCAGTATTAGGATGGAATTATATCTCTATTATTAAGATTAAGAAATCGTTTAATAGAGTAGATCTGGCATGGATAAAAAGACCCCTTGTAATCCTAGAGATAGGTTATAGGAGGTTTTCTGTATTGAACAAGGTCATTGCGGTCTGGTTCAATTGAGAGTCTTAGGATTCTAATGCAATCTTGATTATGTTAATTGAAGAGAGATCTTAATTGGCTTAATTAGGATTAGAGATTATTGATCTTGAGAAAGACTCTAATCTAGTGTAAGAAACTCCGCAAATCAGAGATTGGGTATTAATCATCGGATAGTTTGGAATTGAATAAAAGCTGCATGAGAATTAGGGGTGGATCTTGGGCAGGGTATGTTTAAATCATTGAATTAATTAAGGGAGTGTTTGAATACATTTACTTTGTTCATTTTATTTGTCTCTTTCAGGTTTAGGCAATAATTAGGATAGTTGAGATCATCAATAGTGAGAAGTTAGATAGTAGGAGAATCGTTAGTACTAGTACTTATAAGTCTTCGTGGGATCGATACCTGTACTCCTATGCTATACTGCTAGTCGATAGGTACACTTACCTGAGAACTGATCGTAAGCTAGGATTGAGTAGAGGTTTAAACTTGTTAGAACGGTCAGATCGTCCATCACCAAGTTTTGGGGCACTACAATAACAGAAACTAACTTAGAGATTGGGAAGTCTTATCCTCAATTAAAGCCAAAAAATGCCAGTAGAAATTTGCAAGATGAAATTGGAGAGAATGAGAGCTATAAAATGCATGATGAAAATGCACTACATAGACATCAAATGTGTGAAAGGCAATTACCTAGACAAACCTCCTATCACAAAATACATGAATTTACTAAAACAATCAATACAAAAAATTAAAAATTACACACACAATAGCAAGAACAATAAATTAAAGTAGCAAACTTGATATCGTAAACCCTAATTTATAAGGATCACCAATACAAAACATTATAGAAAAAATGGCATTCAATAAAATCATTATAACAATAAAACAATAAGAATCAATTGTTAAAAGACACAACTTGAAAATGTTTGTATTCAATTTTCCAAATGCAATATTTTCTTTCTTGAATAAAATGACCAAATCAATTTTCAAAAGACAAAGACAAGCTAAGGACAAACAGATGAGAAGGGCGAGAGAGAAGAGAGGATAAAGGAGTAAGATTAAGAAGGCTTAGAGGGAGGGAAAAGAGAGGGAGTTGAAAAATTACATAGAGAAAGAGGTGGGAGAGATGAGAAGATTAAGAAAGAAAAAAGTGTAGATGTCAAATAATATCTTAGTCATTTTGGTAAAGGGGGAGAGTGAGGCATTAAAATAAAGCAGGACACATGTCTATCTAACAATGAAAGGTTCGTTGCAAAAAGTCTCCCTTAAGTATATCCTACTTACTAATCCATAAAAAAAAAAAAAAATTCTTACAAGGAGACTCTCTTTGCATCAAATAAAAAATTAAAATAATCAACAAACTAGTTACAAAAAGTATGCTTATCACAATTTCTTTATTGCAACAAATAAATTTCTTGTACTGATTACACACTACACATCATTAAAGTGTTCTCACCACACAAGTACGCTTTAATGTATCCACCATAAAAGCCAATGTTCCACAACATAAGGTGGCATTTCCACTGCAAAAGCACACTCATCTTCATCCATCCAAAACCCTCATTACCATACCATGTCCACCCAATACTTTAAATCTATTCATTCACCCAAAAGTCTAGCTCCAAAAAATGCTTATGTGAATATGAGAACATGACATGGTAAAACTGTAGTACATGCACCATAACATTCAACAATATTCCACTCCCACCTATTCAAATCACATTAACATTCAAAAGAATAGTATTTTAACAATAATAGGATTACACTATAACATCAATTCCTAAGATTATATATATATATAATATTACTTATCATAACATAATCACAAGAAGTGGTTTAATAATATCATCAATCCAACTCCTCATTTAACAATCAATTACCCAAGTATCTTACTATGTTATTCACTTATGTGAATTCATAGATGTACAAACACAGACAAGTTGCCTACGCTATTTCAACCACTACATAACACAAGCAATAAGTAGGAGTACTCACTTGAATATCATAGACCCTTTACTCCATAATTTCGACATTCTATATATTATTGTAATCCATTTTCATGAGCTACTCAATCACTCCAAGGCACCTTATTTGGTCAATTTGTTAAAATTACCATATTGCCTTCTATAACATTAACCAAATCACAAATCATTATATTTGAATGCTTAGTTTGAGTTATGCCTAATATTTAATTAACTATCTTCAATTCATACCAAATTATAAGTAATCAACAATTGAATTTGGCCAAAATATTAACCTTAGGCATGTAATTAATACAAAAGTTTATACCAATTTTTCAATTACACCTTTATATTGCTAAGCATGTCTTATTTACATAATAAATAGCATACTACTCTGAATGATTCTCAAAAAAATAAAAAATAAAAAATCCTTAAACTAACCAAAATATATATTTTTAATGCTACACATCGAAAGTGAGAAATTTGCTCATACTTCACCGCCCCACCCGACTTTCATATAGCATCAAATATCAAATGCTATAGGATGCATCCTTAATCACTCATGTACAAATGATTTACATAGATAGTGATAGCCATGACAAATTGAACTTTTATTTATTATTAGCTCAACTGTATTCTCTATACTATATAATCAGAACATTATAGTAATACATGTATTAACGTAGGTAACTTATATACATTAAGGGTGAGATAGGTCTTACATCTAAAATAGATATATACCTTTATATCTCATATTTCCAAGAGTAGTTACTTATAACACTTAGATACTATTTGGTTGTCAAAAATTTTATGGTACTAGATAAAATAAAATATTTTGTTGTTGTTTAGTTTACATTTTTTTTCTATTATTAAAAAAAATGATCTTAAAATATTAAATAAAATATTTATATTTCATATTATCTAAAATATGATATAAATCAAATTCACTGAAAAAAATAAAAATATTTATTTATTATTTTATATATCATATTTAGTACAATATTTTATTTAAATAGTGAACATTATAAAAAAATTTATTCAGTATTATACATATCAAATACGATATAAAAAAGTTTTACTATATTATTTTATACTATCCCATTCTTTTTATACTATATAATATTACAATTCAAATAATACCTTACTCTTGTTATTTACTTTTCTACGCAAACGTTACAGTTACCTATTCTCCATGTTCAAATGTTCAATAAAGACACTAAGTAAACCTTCTATATTTTAAATAATCCCCTTTGGTCCTATAGTTAACATAAACCTTCTAGAATCATAGAATAAATACACCTACTTATCAATAACTGGTATAGATATATATTACACTATAAGCTTAAAGTACCTGAATAACAATTAATTCTACTTTATCATCAATCACGAACCATCCACATTCATCAGTAGGGAATAACTCATCCGCAACGATCATCATTCGTTAGAACACGAACAGCAGCGAGTAACAATATCAATCAAGGCAACAGTCCTAAATACTCATCTGAGCCAAAACTGTTTCCTCACTCTAAATGCCCTTCTTCACCCGTAATTTATGAGAATGGTTTTTGTTTTGGCATTCTTGATTTCAATTTCTTTTACTGATGCAAGAAAGGCCTCCTTCTCGGATGACTTTTTCGTGGACTTCCGATCATACAAGTGTTTTGGAGAAAGACACGTTTACTTGATCAGCAGAATTCGGTAATTTTGAGGGTAAAGCAACCATAGCTTATGTTTATTTAGGTTATTTATAGCCCTCCCATGTAATTACTTGATTTAGCTCACTTACCCATGTGTCTCTGTAGTTTTCTTACTGACATTCCAAGTGTCCAATATCCTTGTCGATCCCATAATCGATTGAAAACACAAGGGCTTTGTGTGCTCTTCATTTCACTGCACCTGAATGTAATATTAACTACTGTTTCTTTGTGATTATGTCATGCCACTTTAGTCTAGCCACCATAATTAGATCACCTTGCTGGTAAGTCATAGTGTTATAATTTCTTTTCTTTTCTTTTTTTCCTCTTCTTTATTGTTGTTAATGACATTGGTTCCTAATGATTTTGATAATATAAATACATATATTTACGTGGTACATATGCGGTAAGCTCCTAGGTATAATTCCATAAGTATGTTTTACTTGAAATTATAGATTACATGGATCATACTTCATATAATATATTTCATCTTATTTGCTATATCCCGAAGTTTCTTTTTTTCTTTTTTTTTATTGTTTTTAGTTTTTGATAAATGACAAACTATATTAAACTATATCTATAATTAAATTAAAGAGTGTACCCTCTTTGTTTTGAAAGACGAATGACTTCGTCGTAAAGTTCAATCCAAACAGGAGAATGTCAACCTAAGCCCTATATCAATATAGTGGCTGGAAACACTAGGATATCACATAAAGGTTCCATTATGGGAAACGAAAGTTTAGAATGTGAAACTATGCCGTGTGCTAAGTTATTGTCACTTACGTATTGTAATTTTTTTTTTATTATTTACCGCATTTAATTCGAAAGTTGAAAGCTATCAGCCACCTCTACCCTTTGAACTAACTTTTATATGCAATTACCATAAAAACTATGTTACACTAAGGACAAAAAGAAAAACGAAAAGATACAATTATTGTAAGAAAAACAGCAATACCCTTGGATGGTAATAAATTATTCAAGAAAAAAATAATATAGATATATCTATATGCATCTCCTCATAACGGTTAGAAATTATGGAAATTATGTTTACTACATAAACTATTTAGTTTGAATATGTATTAAAGAATGCAATATTAAAAATAATAATAATAATAATTATTGACAATCACTTGAAGAAATAATTTTTTTATCTTCAAATACCAACAACTCACTATTACCATAAGGGAAAGCATATCAGAAAAAAGAATTTATTTATAAACTATCATAAAATATATCCAAAGGAAAGTGGTAGGATGAAGAGATTTATATCACATCACATTAGAAAATAATATTAAAAGAGAATTATCGATACAGGTGAAAAACCCCAAATTCGTAATTAAGTTCAATGGACATAAAAAGGAAAATTTTCAAGTCAATTGAGAAGGGCTTTATAAAATTTAGGGCCAATTTATCTAAAATGACCTTTTTATCCTTAAACTCAATTTTATTGAAACTAGTTTTAAACCAGTCTCTTGATCTTAAATAAAGCTCTAAGACCTAAATTACGTAAATAAAACCACCAAGGAGTTATTTCAAGTTAATTAAGAATGGTTATTTGAAGATTATAGGCCAATTTTACAAAATGATCAAAATGTCCCTATGTTTGATTTTATTAAGAGATAACTAAAGTTTGAGATGGACAATTTAATTTAGAGAATTTGAAATAATTAGAATATAATAAACTTAGCTAGAAATGAAATGGAGATGAAAGAATTAGAAAACCTTATATGCCTAAAAGAGTGACACTTATCAACATAAGAATAATTGGCATTACCATAGTCATCCCCCTTGTAACCTTCCACAAAAAGGTAAAACCCTAAACCCTAAGTTGAAACCCCAATTTCAAGGTAAGGTTAGTTATGAACTTAGAATGTCTGATGTGTTAAGCTTAGCTTTTGAAGAAGTTGGAGGGCTCTAGGTGCATTTACACCTTAGACATGGACCTATCAAGAAGAAGGTAAGTGATTCTTCAAACTTTGTCATTTAAGCTAGTTTAAAGTAGGACTACTAAGGAAAAATGTTAATACGCATATTTATTTAAAGTTTTAGGTAAAAATCAAGAAGAAAATTTCCTTGGAATTGCTTAAAGAGGGCATTCAAGTAAGAAGAAGGAGCTAAGTTTGATTTCCATTGAGGTAACCCATCAATCTTATATTAAAGTGATGTTAAGTGATGTGTAGAAGTATTTCGAAGTGTAAAAATGATTTAGAAATGCATGAGTAACAAAAACCCTAGTTAGTTGCTGCCTATAGGTTGTACTTGAGATGTAATTTAATGCTTTCAAGGGTTATGGGATTGTAAACATGTTAAAGATGATGTTAGACATGAGTTTGAATGATTAGGATTAAGTTTGGAGCATGAAGTTGCAAAATGAAAGAATACACATGCTTCCCACCACTCTCAAGAAGATGATCTTTACTTTGATAGTGTTGACAAAAAAATATGTTGTGTTGATGATTAGGAGTGTAAATATTGACCTTGGTATGAGGAGACTTGAAGATTAAATGAAGCAATGTGATGGATAAATGTTTGCTTATATATGTCGCCACCTATATGAGTAATTTAAGGTTGATTTCTTGTTTGAAATGTGATTTAGATGTAAACATGTGTTAATTTGATGATTTCCATGTTAAAGTGTAGATTAGGGAGTAATTTAGGTGATGATTATGGAATATGTAATTATTTACATGTTGAATTTGATGAAATTGATAGATTGGTAAGCAATCAAGTTCTAGGAGGTTATAAGCTTAAAATTCTGGCATATATGAGTCTAATTTGAAGTGGGATTTGAGGTTTGATTGATGTTTAACTAATAACTTAGGGTCTAGACAAGGTTTAGTAGGTTAAGGATTGAATTAAGATGGAAATTTGCAATTTGAATTCCTAAATTGCAAACTGCCACCTTCAAATTTGTATGACCATTGATTTTGGTTTTAATTTAAGTTATGAATGAATTAATATGTTTGTTTGGTGATTTTATTTGAATTGGGAGATAAAAGATATAAATTTTAATATATAATATGCATATGGTAACTTAAGGCCTTGAAATGGCTATATTGGTGCATGTATGATTGAAATTTCTTTTTTTTTTTTTTCTTTTTTAACATTTCTAGTATAGTTGAATTCTTAATTTAAGTAGCATTTGACACTTGAAATGACCTCTTGATACATGTAGATGATGTAGGGCTTTAAAGATATGAGTTGGATGGTTTAATGGATAAATGGGCCTAAAATCCTATAACTCCAGCATATTTAGAAATGATTTTAGGCATGTAGAAGTTGGAATTGGGCTAAGATATAAGCCTAGAACATAATCCTTAACCCCTGCTAAAATGATATGAATTTGGGTCTCTTGATAAAGAATTAGGAAGAATGGTAATAAATAGATATTTTAAGAAATTAGGCTAAGGTCAATCCAACCTCAAGTTAACCCATCAAAATCAGCGCATAAACCAACTCAATACCCTTCCCCATGGGTGATTTATAAGATTAATCACATAATTAGGCCAAATTAACTAATTTAACCTAATTGAATCAATTTAAGAGCTAAATGGATAACTTTACTTTAATTAGGCTTAATTGGACCTAAATAAGCCTAATGTGCTCAAGTCCCAAAATTAACTGGACCCATTTCTTCTCTGTAGACCATACCTTAAATGGGTTATATCAAGATAAAATAGCTTAGGTGGGCTGCTTGATAAGACTTGAAATCAATTAAAAACCTAATGTAGACTTAGCTTAAATATAATAGACTAATTGAGCCTTGCAATAATAACTATAACATCTTAAACCATAATTGCCTACCTTGTACATAATGTCACATAATGGGCTAGAATAGGTTAATTAGATTTAATTGGGCCTAAAAGACTAATTAGACTTATAGCTAATTAAATTAGACCTAGAATACCTAATTAGGCATAAGCAAATGGATTAGAACAATATAAGCCTAATTAGACAAAATTAATTAGACTAAATAATTAGATATCTAATTAAATAAATTCCTTCAATTAATAGGCTAATTAACTTAATTAAGGCTAGTGGGCCTAATTCCAAAAATATTAGACCCACTTAGTGATAAACTTAAATAATATAAGAAACTTAGTGGGCCTAAAGCCCAATAAACTTGATCTTAAGAAATAAGTGAACTAAAACCCAATTGAATAATTGAAATAATAGTTGGCAATTATAATAACCTAAATTGGCTTAATTAATAAGCATTTAGGGATATGGACCAAATTTAGTTAAAAGCTAATTAGACCTTTTTTCACCCCTTGTTGGGCCCATAACTAGTATGAGCCTTATCTAGTTTAGACCAAATCTAGTTTAGTGATTAAGTTAATTAAAACAACTTATTGACTTTAATTTTCTCTCTTCCTACCTACAATCGAATAATCATGCTCGATAGGAATTGACCTTCAACTCAAGAATCTTCAACTTCTAGGTATGTAGTAACAAGCATGTTACGTATGTAGTAATACTCATGTTACTTGTTAAGATAGAAACAATAGCCAAACTAACAATTAAACTTAGCTAAGAATTTGGGTTCTACTTGTACATGGTTGTTTTGAATCAATGAAGCCTAAAACTATGGCTACAATCTATATTTCAATAACTCTAGTAGTTATGACCTCAAACCATTAGGAAATGGCTCAATGGGTAGTTAATAGGTGAAATCACATCAAATAACAAACATTGTAAATGGAAAGAAGGTATATCAAGAGTCAACTAAGGTTATGGGTCTCAATGGACAATACAATATAGTTGAACTATGATCAGTGAAGATTGCATAACAGTGATAATATTTAAACAATGCTACTTAGTTTTGGTTTCTTAGCATGGAGTCCAATCGCTCCCATCAACCACCGATTAGCGCTGTAGTGGTATCAAACCCCAAATTCCCCTTCTTATTGTCTAGAGTCATAAGTGCCCTTATATTACTTGTTTATATTACGAAAGATAAATTTAAATTGAGTGATTATTTATTGCATGAGAATTTTAGGCTTGCTTGACATCTGCTTATACTTGTATTATTATTGTATTGGATCTTTTGGTTCACTTTTTTTTTTTTTTTTTCTAAGTAAGAATTTGTTTATGGATCTATTATATGGCTTAATGGGGGTATGGCTTTGGGGAGAAGTTTTGGGGATATGATGATGATCTAGTTGACAAAGACTACATAATCACTCTTCCTTTCTATGCAAACTTATATATATATTATATTGTATTTTAGACTTACTTTGGGAGTCACTTGTAGTTCTATAGCCTATTTCCTTATATCTATAAATAATATATATATATATATATATATTATATTGTATTTAGACTTACTTTAGGAGTCACTTGTAGTTCTATGGCCTATTTCTTTATATCTATAAATTAATATAAGCCCCTTAGGCCTTAAGATCTAGCTACCATATCTCAAGAAAATCATTAATTATCTTATCAAACAATTTCAAAATTTTAAAATTGATTTAGAAATTCATTTAATAATTTTGAGTCTTATATATTTTATTTAAGTAGGTTTTATAGTAAATTGTTGCCGCCATAAAGAATTAAGAGCGTGACAACAAGTTAACATACCATGATCATACAGGGATGAAGTGTTTGTTTCATGTCTCTATGATTTGCAAGGGCACGGTGTTCTTTCTTTTCCAAAGTTTTTAATGCTAGACTATGTGGAAGTAAATTTATTGGAGCAACTATTTGTAAAACTTTGTATCTCTTTAAACTCTAGATGTGTGCATAGACCACATTTCCACTTGTTCTTTATTAAGCTATGACTTTTTGCTCGTGAAAAGGTGTGACTAAGAATAATAAAGGAAAATCGCATGTTCAAGCACGTCAAAATTTATTTAACACCAAAAAAAAAAAAAGTAAAAAATTTCGAATTTTTTAACTTAAAATTAATGGTGGCTTTTGAGAAAATATGAATAAATAAAAGTTAAAACCCCACACCATGCATAGATTTTGATTTAAAGTATACTAAATGATAAAAATAATATTTTTTTAAAAAGATATTACCACTAATGTACTAATAATATTGTTCATAATATATTATGTGACTAGTGAATGATTTTGAATAAAATTATGTATCATCTGAAAGGAGTTATTGTCTTTCAAAATATATGAGTAAAATATCATTGAATGCGCTTTCAAAATATAAAAGTAAAATATCATTGAATGCGAAGAGTTATATTGTTCTATTTTAAGTTATGCAAAGTTATAACTATTTGAAAAAAATATCATTTTAAGTGAAAGGTTGTGTTGTTTTATTTTAAATGGTATAAATGTTGCAACTAATAAAAAATATATAAAAGAAACATTTTTTTTTCTTTCCAAATTATAATAGATATATTATGTATAATACGGAAAAGTATTATGATTTCAAAACTACATAAAGTAAGAGAATCTAAAATTATATATTATAATATGATATGATATAAAAAGGCATTATGACTTTGAAATTATATAAGACAAGAGTTTAAAAAACTATATATTATAATAATATGATATATAAAGTATTATGATTCTAAAATTATATAAGGAATTAGAGTTTTGAAATTTTATATCATGATATGATATTCCACTATACACTTTTTATCACTTTAATTTCCATTTTCTTTCTAAAAAAGGAAAATGGATTAATGTTAACGAAATATTTCATAAATTTACTAATAGGGACTTTTTATTGGATTAATAATGCCATAAAAAATAATGAATAGAAAATAAAGTATAAAAGGCAACAGTTTATGGAATTATATAGTATGACATGATAATATGATTTGACCAAAAAATCAATGGCAAACATATAAAAGGAAAAAGCATGGGAAATTATATTAAACTAACTATAGAGCATGTGCAATGCAAAAATAAAGTATGAATAATCATTGTAATTTTTTATTTAAAAAAAAAATGTAAATATAATTTAATTTTTTTTAGCATTATCAACAAGCACATTATCATGCAAAATATTTAATACATTTACTAATGGTTAATAAAATTTTTAATTGTTTTATCAATGAAATATTTAATTCATTTCTAATAAACATTAATGAAGTATTTAATTCATTTACTAATGAACATTATAACATATTATCAAAAACTTCATACCATAATTAAAATAAGAAATAAGTGTGATGAAATGTTTTGGTATAAATGGGCTAAATTAAAATGTAACTAATATGATTTTTTTCAACTTACCAAGAAAAAAAAGAAAACTAATATGATATTTTGACTTCAATGAAATTGTTATTATCAAATGGTATATTATATGTATAATTTTCATATAATGAAAGACGTAAGATAAATCACTTAATAGTGTCTGATATTGAAATTATTTTATTAATTTAGGCTTTTAGAAATGAATTATTTATAATTTCTTATCATATGACTATTATTTTTATGGTTTATAAATAAATACAAGTAATAAATAGAAAATAGAATATAAAAGGTAGGAGCTTTTGAAATTATATATACATACACACATATATATATATTATAGCCAATTACATATGATACAAAATAACAAAATTAGTTAAAAACTTATCCATGTTTTTAGAAGTTATTTTAGTAACACTTTTTTTTCCCCTTCTCTAGGTAAACGAATTTCCTTCTACTAAAATCAAGTTAGGTTATAAATAAGAGCTAGTTTGATAAACTAACGAAAAAGAAGTTAAGGATAACAAAATCCTTATACAATTTGGATCTCTCGATTTATTGAATTTTAATCACATGGCAACATCTTAATGAATGAATTTAGGAAAATTGAGAAGATCCAAATCCTCATTTATATATATATATATATATATATTTTTTCCAAAATCAATCAATTTGTTCTTTATTGATATTGCGGCATGAATATGACGACAAAGGAGAAAGCTCCATACGCGAAAAAAGGCTGCAACGTCAAGTTGAAAAAACTTGAGGGATTTTTAACCAGACATCCATTAATTATATATTGTCATTTGAAAAAACTGCGGACTCGAATCGAAAGAACGTAAAAAGAAAGGATTATTTTTTAATTTTGTTATGAATTTTTACAGATGTCTTGGCATTATAATTGAGAAATACCAAGATATTTTCGAGTGCTCTACTGTAAACCATTGTATGCGAAGTCCAATGAAAAAAAAAATTCATAACCTTTTCTATGATTATAGTTTATAATGTTGTTGCTTTTAGATCATCTTTTATTGCGCCTTTTCTTTTACAGAAGAAAATTAATAATGTGTGAAATGATACAAAACTGTAGTTATTAAAATTAATAATTTCGATATATATAATATGGATAAATGACTTAAAGACGTCTTCTAGAAAATATCGTAGTCACGTTTGCTTTTTCTCCAGGTCAAAAAATTTCATTATTTTCAAAGGCCTTTCATGGGCTTGACCTAAAAAGGAGTCAATAGAATAATCCGTCAAGAAAATAGCTGACTTAACAATGGCATCTACAAAAAGAAAGATAACTAGCCAGATGAAAGCACAACCCAAGAATAAGATTACTGAACAAATAATGCTACCATTAGAGGAAGTCAATCAAGGCAACACCATATAACAAGGTGCTTTTGAAATTGCACAGATAATGTTTACTAGAGTCTTTAAGTTTGTTCACTGTTGTTTTTGTTAGTTTTTAGAGTAAATATGCATATCTAAGTTTGTTTTTGGGGTTCATGATATGGTAGGAAGTAAAGAGTAGATTATGTTTATGGATTTTATAAAACGGTTTTTATGTTGGACGTAACCGGACTTGTTGAAGTTTGGTTTTAACGTTGCATTTCTTAAATTAATCACCTTTGAAAATTTTTTGCTAATTGTATTCGAAAGGCAAATACTTGATATAGAACTGGTTTTGGCAATACTTATTTCTACAAGAAGAAAATACCAATCGAATTAATGCAACAAATTATTCTTTGAACTGTAAGCGATTTGGGCTCTATCAATACTTAGCAAAAGCAAAAGAGTTGGGTGGTTTTAAACTAGTTTGACCGGAGTTAGAAAGGATCTCATTGATAGATTCATGAACTTTAAATTTGTTTTATGAAATCTACTAAAGTCCTTGAATCACGCTTGATTATTATTCGGTAGTTTTTCATCAAAATCTGAGCTAATAGTTTTAGTTAGTAAAATTCCCTTGTCACTGATTTGATGGATAGCTAAATTCTTTGGGGGTAATATACTTAAATATTACTTTAAAAAAATTATGTAAATATTGTGCCTATAAAACATATTACTAAAATTGGTTTCAAAGCTGCAGATCTCATATGCGATTTTAGTATAAAAAAAAATTATGATGAAGGCACAAACTTTCGATACAACTTTTTATTTTTTGACACTAAATTTACACAAATCTTATTGCAAACCTATAAATCTTATAAAACCGTAAACTTATAAAGTTTCTACAAACCTATAAAATTATTATAAAAGTATGTCTGCAAACTTAAAAAGTGATACAATAAATATACATAGTAATACATAAGAAAAAATTTGTATCGACACTTTTAAATATGAATACAAATCCTCAGTTTAATTCATTTGTTTCCATTTTATATTTCACATATCAATCTTTGAATTTGCTCTATAAGCTTAAGTTTGCAAACCTTGTTTGTCCATTTATTTATTCGATTTACCCTCACTATTGATTTATAAACATGAGATAAAAGTACGGAAACTTAAAAATATAAATATTGAAACACAGAAATACAGAACATATACAAAAAACCCATTAACATAGATCTCGTTTTTCTCTCATTTGCATGCAGGAAAGAGGAAGAAGAAGGAGTGATTTTGTACAAGGAAGAAAAGATTTTGTCACGCCCTAAAGGAGAGCTTGAAAGTTCCTACTAAAGCTACCATGACACGTGTGCACCCGTTACATGATAACCGTCTTACGAATCAAATATCGTAAGACTCTAAATAGTTAATTACATTTATAATTAGTCATATTACATATAATTATATAATAATGCATTCCATACCCCGCGGTCAACTATGATCGCAGAGAGTTAGTATCTCCTACCAACCAGTAAAATGGAATAAAACCTTACATCATGGCCCTAAGATAACATTTTATTTAGAAAGCCTATCAATCGATTTCTTACTTTATCATTTTGGGCTTCCAAAAACACTCGGCAATTCACTCCCCATCCTATCTTAAGCTTTTATGACTTTTACCGGCAAAACAATCTATGGAGGGGTGAGCACACTATAACTCAATGAATGGGAGTGCAATACTTTCAATGCTACATACGCATAAGCAATTTCTATCAAGTTATCAACCATATGCTATGCATGAGCAATTGCATAAATGTAACATTTCACGTAGTCTTCCAGTAACCGATGTGAAGTCTAAGGTCTACACCCCCTTGACATTAGGTTAAGGATTCCAAAGCCACCGTTAATGCCCAGGTCACACAACTTAGTTTAATTTTTCCATCACCTTGATAATTATAATATATTCATTTTAACATCGGACACTCCTGTGCATTTGCATCAGTCGGAGTAACACCTTCAAAGACACTCCAGACTAGGAACCGGCAAGGCACGGACAATCCCCTAATCCAGTAGTTCACTTAGGTTGGTTCAGTAATATCACAATTACTTTTAGATGCCCTATGACAGTGTTGGCCTTCAAATTTATGCAATGTCTCGTGTAATACATGTCTCATTTTATTTAAATCTCATCATTTGATTATTCTATTTAGGGTGGTCAATCGATATATAATAACAACCAATCCACATAAGAAAAATAAAAAAATTCCATTGACCATTCCACAACAAGCATAAAAAATATATCAATCTAAATCTCATAATCAAACCCATTAAGTTTCTGCCGCACTTAAAATCTTTTCCCATTTGCGTATACACACATCTCACATATGAATCTAATACCTACATCTTTCACATTTTCCAACACATACTCCTTTCCTTCAATACATATATATATAGATACACATACATACGTATACACAAACACGTACATACATATACAACATATACCCCTATACGCGAACACACGTATAACCACATACATACATATACATTTACACGTATATACACATATACATATCTGCACCTTTAATATACAATTACACATATACAAACATATCAATCTCTATACATATGATAAGTGTCAAAAGACTCTTAATTCTAGTGCTTATTAGTTATGATTTTATATGGATTTTATGTGATTTGTTAAAGAAAAGGGTACTTATATAATTAAATTCTAATTTCAAGTTTCAATGGAGACAAAAAAAAAGGTTTAAGTATGATATGAGCAAAAGATAAAGTGAAATTTGGCGAAAAATGAAGAAAGATGAATTTTCAGTTCAACACAACCTTCAGCATAGCTTGTGCTGAAGCCAGTGTTGAGTAAAAATTGAAGAAGAGGGTACTTATATAATTAAATTCTAATTTTAGGTTTCAATGGAGACAAAAGAAAAGTTTAAGGATGATATGAGCAAAAGACGTGGTGAAATTTAGTGAAAAATGAGGAAAGTTGAAATTTCAATTCAGCACAACTTTCAGTACAACCTGTGCTGAGTAAAAAAAATGGTCAAAAGCAAGAAAAATTTCAGCTCTACCCCAAGCATGGCCATGTTGAAGCTTGTGCTAAATTGGGCATTGAGAATAACGTGTTTCGAAGTCAGCACAGCCTTGAGCATGGCCATGTTAACACCCGTGCTGAATCCTGTTTTCGTAGAACTATAATTGGACCCTTACTCCCATGCACTTTTATACATACTTGTAACTCATATGTGTACATACATGTACACACGTATGTACGAACACATAGACACATATATAACACGGACTTCTACACTCGAAAAGTACGCATAGTCACACATATATATGTACATCCACTTGTACATACACATATACAAACGTATCACGATCGAATATGGCATATCAAAATCAATCGCAACATTATAGCACATCATGGAGTTTTCTACTCACCTATTTATGGTCGTCTTAATCCTAACTGTCGTTGAGTAGTTCTGACATGTAATCCTTTTACCTAATCATAAGATAAAATAGAATAAGGTAAATATTTAGAATCTAAGCCGAGCCTTAATTTAGCTAAAGGTGTTAAGTAAGGTTCGTTTATATTTTACTTATATCTAATTTAATATTTTAGTATAATTTCCTCGTTTTGCATTAGTATTTCATAATCTTATAATTATATACCCTCTCCACATTCACTCATACACATAATTGTTTCATTGACGACACGCATGCATTTCTAAGACTCCCTTTTATAACTTGATCGCTTGGTCAAGCTACTTGAGCCACCATTTCTATACTGATAATCAAGGTTGTCAAAATCGTGTTTCAACTCGTACGATTCTACGTTTTTACGAGTTTATATATACAATCCCAGTTAACTCACATACAAAATCGGAAAGGATCAAAATCGGAGTAAAATCGCGATTTTGAACAGTAAAATCATTCAAAATCGCGATTCTGCATGTTTTTACCGATTCCACACAATTATCCCAATTGCAACCCAGTCCAACCCAATCGACAACCCAGCACATCCTTTTCAATTTCCGGCTTGCTGCTGCTGTTGTTCCTGTATGTTGAAGAGAGACAGTGAAAAGCGATGAGAGAGGAGAAGCGAGCCAGGAATCGTGTGTACTTCTATTCTGTGTATTTTTCAAGCTCAACACACGGCCGTGCCTTCAACCGTGTGTACTTCTGAGTATTTTCCAAGCTTAACACACGGCCGTGCCTTCAACCGTGTGTTAAACTGTGTGTGCTTCCGTGGGCGTGTTTCCTTGATACACGACCGTGCTCTTTCCTTATTCCTTCCAAAAACATTTTTCTTCGTGTTTTCTTATCCAAGCCTAAACTTTTAATAAACAACCGTTGGCTTAATTGAAGTTTTATTCCTTCCAAAAACATTTTTCTTCGTGTTTTCTTATCCCTTCCCACGTGCTTTCCTGTCGTAGCGGAAATATAAGTCATACCCCGACATGTTTGTCGGTCATCACTCATCTCTTGTCAGTGTGTTACGTTGCATTGAAGTCTTTGTGTTTATGTTCGTCAATTATTAGTCTTCTTATTCCTATTTGTAATCATGTTCGTATTAAAGCACTTGTGTTTGATTGCTGCAACTTTCCTTATTTTAACTAATATTTTTATAATAGTAAATAAAATAAATGGTAGATAACTTTACCTAGTAATATATAATTTTGAAGGTTTTCTTGTTATAGTATCTTCTTTATTATGTACTTTTATTCATTTTTTAATATTACTCCTTTTTAATAGTATATCTTCATTATCAATTTTTATTTATTAGTAATTTCTTAAAGTCACAATTGATTTTTAAATTTTATCTATTATTTTTTAGTTTTTGTATATACAACTAGGTGAAACTAGTTTTATACATGATTTATCATTTTAGAAATAAAATATCTATATTATACAACTTATGCTCGATTATCTATATTATGACTTTTATTGCAAATTTGTAATTTATGGCTAAAATAAATACTTAATTTCCTTATTTCTATTATTAATTATATTTTTTAATGACTATTGTAAGTAAATTTATAATATTTGAAAGTTATTTTACATAGGTTGTAGAAACTTACGTTTCTATGTTCCGTTTTTACGTTCTGATTCTACGGACCCCTTCGCGATTCTACGTAAAATCGCGATTTTGACAACCTTGCTGATAATATCTCTTCTCTTCCGTTCAATTCTACATACATACACACTTGCTTCCTTCATTTCTTGAACTTCTCCACCCTAGTTTCACTTCTTTCACTTCTTCCCTTTCGTTCCTTCTTTCCCCCTTTTCCCAATTCTTTTACCTCTTATTCTTTGCTGCATACTTGCATTTCGAACATCACACACATACACACATCTTCACATTCACACACTAGCACACACCGACACATGCACTCCACACATCGACACACACATACCTACACACCACACATACACGCGCACACACCACACACATACACAACGCACACTCATACACACATACATCGCGCACACTTACACTCATACACACACACACATAAACACGTTCCAGCACACATGCATTGGCACACACATATACACCAGCACTTCCTCTACGTGACACACTTGCACATCCATACATACTTACACACCGGATCACCTCCCCATCCCCACACACCACCAAGCTTTGCTTTCCTCGATTTTACTAAAAAATTTTGGGTATGTTTTTAAATAATTTTTCCTTGCCTAAAACTCAAGTAGAAATACATTATTACATACTATTCGAATTCAAGATACTCATATCTATAGTATTTCTAACTGGTACGGCTAATTTCTAGGCTAAATACTAATATTTTTACATATTTGATATTAGTACCTATACTTAAAAAAAAAAAGAAGAAGAAAAACAACTCTGTTTTGCATAAACTTAGTCTTGTTAAGTTGTACTCACCTTAAGGAACACGTTGGCGGTCACAGATCATTGATTGGAGGTCGTATGTGAAAGTTATGAATTTTTTTGTTCGTTTTTCTTTTTTTCTTTTCTTTCTCTTTTCTTTTCTTTTCTCTCATGCTCCTCGCTATCCTACTCTGTTTCTCTCTTGTTCTTGTGGTTTCCGGAGCCTTCTTTCTCTTTTTATATCGTTTATTTTTTTTTTTCTGTTCATACCGCCATATGTATATATATATTTATATATTATATATCATAATTATTTGTATTTTAATATTCCATGCGTGTACGATGTTATTTTTAAATTTTTTATTTTTAATATTTTATTACGAAACTTTACGTCTAAGCTAATTTGATTATTCCGAACATAAATATTTACTCTCAATTTTCATTTAAAATTTCTAAATCTATAATTTTAATTAATTTCATTATTTAACTTGATATTGTTCATGACTTATGTTTCAATGAATTTATTCTTTTAATTTAAATTACACGAACTAAAATTATGACTTACAATTATTTTTATTTATTTATTTATATACCTATATATAGATATTTTTCGATTACTACGTTTCCAAAATTTATTTAGTAACATATTTCATATAATTTGAAATTTTACACTCGTTATCCTTTTACCTTTGCATACAATTATTCTTTCTAATTGTTTAAAATATTTATTTCTTATTGTTTGTTATACTTATCAAACGAATCTCATGTCTTCCTCATTTTTTCTATTTTAAAAGCTATTATTATTTATCATGAGTTTTCAGTTATTCGTAAATTATTAGAATAATATTAATATATCACGATGTTTTAAATTTTTCTTCATAATTTTCTCAAAATTTTTAATATTTCAAAATTATTATTCTTGCTACCCCGGCCTAGGAGTATCTATTATTCAACTTATTTTCTTTAATTTTTATATAGTTTTTCAAAAAAATTAGGACATTACAGATTTGCCTAGATCTAAGTATTTCTAAATAGTTGTAGTATGTTTTTTTTAGAGAAGTTAAATTTTTTATATATGTATTGAAGTTTTTTTATCTGTATTTAAGTTTTGTTATCTATGTTTGTATTTGATATGTGATTTTAGAAAAAAAATTAGTATAATTATATATTTTATGAAAAAGATTACTCGATATTATTAGATTATAATTTATTAAATATTATTTATATAGATATTACATGCATAACATATAATATTAATTTTTGTATTTAACTGACGGTTGACTATTGTAAAGAATATGAAATATGTAGAATGGAGAATAATTGCTCCAGTATTATACGAAAATTTTGAAATATTTAGAGGAATAATATAATTAAAAAATAATTTGAAAGAAAATTGGTTTGGAAATAATTGGATGAAAATTGAAATTGAAATTAAAAATAAAATTACAATTACAATTACAATTAAAAATAAAATTAAAATAATAAATGACAGGTAATTTATTTTTTATAAATATTATTTTGAATTATTTTTTGTATAAATATTTTTGAAAATTATAATAAAATTATTGTGATGAAAATTTGTAATATTTGAAATGTTAAATATTTTGTACAGTGTTATGAAATGATACGGAAATGGTTGGAATTTATAAGAGAGAAAATGTTACTAAAAAAATAACATCTGAAAAATCTTTAGGAAAAAAATCATTTCCCAATAATGGGGAAAAATTTTAATATTTGAAATATTATGGAAATTTAACTTTTTTTCTATATAATTTGTTGCTATTTATCAATCATTTTTCTTAATTTCAGACATACCTATGCATAACTTTTCAACTTTATCTAGATGAAGAAAAGTTACTCTTATTTTGACTTTATGTTGTTCTAAACAAACAAACAACTTAATATTCATAGTCGATTTCTATACTAACTATTACTTTCAACAAATAAATGATAATAGGATTATTACATTTTGACTTCTTTAACACTCCTATCAAATTCAAATCATGTTGAGTAACGTATCAATTCTTCTCTAACATATAAATTAGGGAATAGGAAGTCATGGCTTGAGTAATTTTGTTTACTTGTTTTTCTTGTCAAGTACTATCCTTAACCAAAGTTTAAAAAAACTTTTGTTTTGGAATTTTTACTGAAAATATCTTAGAGTGTTTTATACTATTGCTATATGTTTTAAAATGTTGTTTAAATTCCTACAACTTTTTTTTCTCATTATCATCATTTAGTATTTTGATATTGAAGGTTATTTGCTATGACTTAACTTATTACTAGTGACTTCAAAAGATAGTAGAAAGCATTACCTCTTGAAGTACTATTTCTTTACTGTAATTTTAATTCATAAAAATGTATAGCCTAATTCAATCATAATTTAATTATGTTCTTATTTTTGAAGAAGTTTTCCAATAGCAAATATGAAAACAATTTCAAAATATGTCAAATTTCACACTTTTATTCTCCATATGGATGCTTTATTAAGCAAGGTACAAAAAGAAAAAGTCGAATTTGCTTAAGACATTCACAAGATGATTAGCATTGTTACTAAAAATAATGTAAGACAAATTGAAAACAATGTAATATTAGTTTTCAAGCAATTAAATGAAAAATTTCTATCATTTATTCTTTAGTTCAAACAATTAAATGAAAAACTATTAGGACTTTTATCAATACAAAATTCCACCAATCAAACCCCAATACTCTCATTGCAGGATTATAGTCAATCAAACCTAACACTTAACAAACATTTCAAAATAGCATAAATACTAAGAATTTATGAAAATTCTAACAGATCTAAAAGTTAAGACTATTTAGAAGAATTACATGGATCACTTGTTGTTGGAGAAAGGGAGAAGGATATATTTACCTACCTATATCATTATTTCCAATATTATCAAGCATGACTCTCTAGGTATGATAACATAATGCTTTCCAAACACTCAAAAGATGAGGAAGAGAGATTTTTGAATTTATCCAAAGAAAAAAAAATGATGAAGAAGAAAGATAAGAGAATTGAGAAGAAAAAAGAGAGATATGATGTGCTGTTGATGGCTAGATGCAGTGAAGGGCCATAAAATCCTAAATTACAAAATCAATAACACTAGAGCATAATAACGAAAAATAAATAAATAAATAAAATAAAAAAATGTATATGTTGTAATATTAAGCGGGTTCATAGGTTAAACCCGTAACTTATTTATGAAACTTGTTTAATAAATAGGTTTGAGAGTCGGACATTAATCTGAATATAGATTTAGTTGTCTCTAAATAGGTTTAACCCATTTATGTCTCGTATCGATTTTTTTCATATACAAACGTATTTATATCGCATCATATCGTGTGCAGATTTCACAAATCGAATCTCAAATTACTAGCCCTACAAATGATATATTAAGAATACATCTAAAAATCATGATAAGCTCGGTCAGTCAATGTTAGTGTCTAGGTCATGATGGTGGGATTCGTGGCTTGACTACTGCTATAGTTAACATGGGTGAGTATGCAAATATATGGTCGTCAGAAGACATCCTACAAAGATCGAAGCATAAATATTATAATATATAATTTCAAGAGAAACACAACATTCTGCAACATACTGACACTAGGTATTCTTAAATTTGATGAAGTGCATTACCAGCCAAAATAAATAACATAAAATTTCATGTCCTTATGATACAACTATTAGCTTGACATATGAGAAAGTAAAGGCATGTACCACACATAGTCGAGAAATCTTTGAGACAAGGATTCCGAGAGAGTTGCAGTAGAACTTTCCGGCTTTATTTAATTTGAATGGTAATAAGGAAAGACAGTGTAAAATGTTTGAAGCATTGTGAGTATCAACAGAATAATTGCTGCCACAAGTGACAGAAATGTCCAAGGACTGCTGAATCGTTCCTTTTTTAGATCGCTCCACCAGGTGTGCCATCGGCTGTCATAATAGGCCTTGCAATAATTGTTGACAGCATTCATGTCAACGAACAAGTAGGTTTGATCGAAGTCATAAAGCATTTTCTTGCAAAAGTTAATGAAAAGGTCAACCACCTGCTTCTCAGTTCCAAGAGGATACCTTATGATCCCATTTTTACGTAGGATCTCAACATCCTTTTCAGCGTTGATCAGGCTATCTAGAAACAGGAAGTAATTTGTGAAAATTGGATCTTGGGAATCGTCACATTGTTCATATGCCACGAAATTCATCAGGACAGTAGTCATGTTCTCATCAATGCACAGTGGAGGTATCTGCAGAACTCCTTTGTCAAAACTGATGTCTAATAAAATAGATTTTTCCTTTTTGATGAATTTAACCCCTGCCTCTTGAAGCTCTTGGGCTGAGTAGATCAATTGTGGATTTTCTATAAATCGTTTACGGAATGCATTGCTTTCCTGCTTCATTTGTTGGAACTTTTGTTCCATTTTGAAGACAAATGATGAACGGAAAAGATCCAATGGATGTGCACAATTCCGGTTGACGTTAAATTCCAATGTATGGATCGATTTATTTACTCGCAACATGGGGTGAAAGAAACTCAGAAAGAGAGATTTGAGATCTATTCCCGATGGTTCCTCTATTCCCGACTTTGTCATCCAAAAAAGCTCTTCCAAAATAAAGAAAGGAAGCTGGTTTTCGAGCTTTATTAGATCACGCTGAATGGTTGGTAAAAGCCAGCGTTTGTTCAAAGCACCATTTTCAACGTTCAAATCCTACAAATAATTCCATAATCAAATTGTAGGAAAAGTCAGTAATATGGATATAAATTGTGCAAACTTTAATAAAAAGAAGAGAAATCCTTAACTTAGAAATATAAATTTATATAATGTAGACCAACCCTAGCTTTGAGCTATTAATGCTCTAAAATTTGTAACCTTTAGTGTAATCCAACGTTTAGGTTGTTTTTAACCAAAAAATAAATAAATCAACCACATGTGGATTAAGCGCCAAACTCAATTATAATACTAGTCTATGTTTTGAATTTTCAGATCAAGGTTAACTGTCAATGGCCTAGTAATAGGAATACTGGTCTCTTAGTGGAATAAATAATAAACATTAGTTTTTTAGTGAAATGGATTAGGTTTGATTCCCCTTTTCCTAATTGTAATTGTAAAAAAACATTAAAAAATTAATAAAAATTCAAGGTTAACTATGTACCATATGTGTAAACTCAACTTGATTATACCCCCGTGTCCATCAGCATCTGGTTTTCTCTTTGGCATATCTGTTTGTATCGTGTTGACTGACTATTTGCTGTAGTATATTCAGTAATCATTCATTCGACTCAATCATATTATTCGATCTGCACGTTGCCAAGGCTAGATTTTGCTAAATTTGTGGAATGGAATACTAAAATTGAATTATAATGTTATAGAAATCTCCTCCATTTCGCATCTTCATTAAAAACAATAACCTTAAATTGGAGTTTATTAAATCGTATTTCATAGAAGCTACACTATGAATTAATATACTAAGAAACTTAGCTTTTACATACCTGACCAGTTATGAGTTTATGATGCAAGCGTAGCAATTCTATGACGAAGCAGCCATCAACGACCATCGTATTAACGAAGTCCTCACTACTAATATCATCGAAGGGTTTAGAGTAGCACTTCTTCACTTGCAGCTCCAACTTCATCATGGCTTTAACAATTTCCGCCAAAGAGGTGCGAGATGGAAGTCCAACTTCTACGGCTCTCTCTCCATTCATTCTATTATCCTTAGGTTTCAAAAGGCGTAGAAGATAGTCCAATTTGTAATCATACGTAGCATCTTTTTCGAAATGAAAAGGTCCTATCGGAACGATTTTGGGAAATAATGCATCTTTTTGGACTTCCGACAGGTCAGTTGGTACTGCAAAGATAGAAGACGACGTTTCGGACTCAAGTGGTTTTCCTTCATAAAGGAATTCATTGATATTTACAACCCATTCAGGAGGGGTAAAATTTTCCTCCTCCTGTGTTTGGGAATGGGAACGCTTCTCCTGTATTTGGGAATAACGCTTATGCCTCGTCAACTTGATATTGACTCTTAACGGTCGAGATCGGCCCATTTGGTGCTAAGATGATACGAGGCTTCACAGATGCAACTATATAAACAAATACAAATGCGTGGAGCACACTACAATCAACACACAGTTAGATTAGAACGCGAATAGATGCATTTGACTGATTATTTGTGTAATTTTAGCTACAGATACGAATTTGAGATGAAGTCAGACACGAATAGTAACGAAAACCACAGGCTGCAAATACAAATTACTACCCCAACCTGGAGCTCCTCTTTAGGAGACTACGAAACGGTACTAGAAAGTAGAGAGGATTTCAACAAAGGTGGCCTAGTTTGTTGAGAAAATTCTAGTTATCCTGAGTCATACATATATACGAAACAATTTGCAGCCTCATCATGGCATTCGGATCATTTTACTAGACATGGCTGGATCTATAAGTTAATAAAATGTCCACGCAAGGATTTGTTTGTTTATTCGGACACAGTTGACTTATATGTGAAGAGAAACCTTTTGCAGTTAGCTCCCTGAAAGTAGTATGCAACAACTAACAACTTCTGCCTAGGAAATAAATTTTCAAACGCCATATATATATAAGACAAAAATCCTTTGAATGAATGATTATTGGCGTTTTTCAGAAGATATCTTAGTCACCTTTTTTCCTTTTCTAAGTTAAAAAAATAAAAATAAAAATTCCTTTAAATCAAGTCAAGTTATGCGTCATGTGTACAAACCAGTACTAAGAACTTAAAAAAAAAAAAAAAAGGACAACAAAAACCCAATTCAAAATATATACGCATTTGATTATTTTTCTATAAATTTTGTTACGAGAAAGGCAATTCTAGTGCCGATTCAACTTCATCCCAAGGACACTTTTTATTGGGTCATAATAGAACGATAAAAGAATCGAATTGAGAAAATATAGTACTAAATTAAAGTTAAACTCAATTTGAAATTTCAAAGTTTAAGTTTGAACTCAAACTCAATTGAGTTTGCAATTTTGAACTCAAATTTAACTCAATTAAACTCATTTAAATTAGATTTATATAAAAATTATTATTTAAATAATAATAATAACATTCAAACTTGACTTGAAAATCGATTAACATTAAAATTCAATTCTAATTCGATTAAACTTATGAATTAATCAAACAAAACATTACAAAATTCAAGTTCAATTTAATAAATTATTTAAATAATTCAAAATCTAACTTAACTTGACTTGAATTTCATTAAATCAAACTCGATTAGCTTAAAATAAGCTTGACTCACTTACACTCTAGTCATAACCCACCATCTCCTTTACTTAAGCATTTTTTTGTGGATCATGTCAATAGGCCCCTCAGGCTTGATAGGAGAAGACACTTTGCTTCTAGTCTACCGAATAAATTTACCTCTTTTCTTGGAGGTAAAAAATGAAAAACATGTTATCAAATTGTGACATTTTATCCTTTTTATGCATATTGCGAAAGCTGGTGGTAATAAATGGAACTCTATGACCGATTATTGTAATACAGCAGTTTTATTTACTCATTTTCTTTTCGGCGCAAATACAATCAACAGTGAAATTCGAATGAAAAATATATGACATAACGCTTGGGTTTTGTAATAACAAGTGAAATAATATAAAATTCAAGTTATTAAATTAAAAGTTAGAGCTCCACATGGAAACTTTACTTACCATGCGTTTAGTTTAGTATAATGAAATAAAACTAAAACAAATTAACAATTCTTCTTATATTAATTTTGATTTATGATTAGGTGATTTTTAGAATAAAAGTTATATCGTGAGGAATACCGATTCCTTTAATAAAAGAAAGAAGTTGAAATTTCTTATTTATTCCACATTATATAGAATAGACATTCTTTATAATATGAAGTTTTTACAAACCAGACAAGTAAATAGTAATTTCGTAGTAATAAAGGTAGGATAACAATTCCATAGAAACACTCTTAGAGTTCCATATAAATATATATATATATATATATATGTAAGGTAACATTATTGTAATAGAGTGCTAAATACCAAAAAGAATGACCTTGCACACACAAATTGAGGAAACTAGTAAAAGTACCTCCTTTTCAAAAACTATTTTTTAGAAAATGGTCCGAGTCCAATTAATTTGGCAAATACTATTCTAAAATTGTAGCTTAGAGACACAATTTTGCTTTAAGTTTTGAAAAATTGAAATTTATATAGAAATCACAACTTAAAGATGTGATTTTTAAATCATATGTTCTATATGTGTGTGTGCACACGTATGCGTTTTTGTATATGCATGTGTTAATTTAAAAACTAATTTGACTTAAAAATGAAAAAAAAAAGGTAATGATTTAAGAAATCAAAAGCAAAAATAAAGGCATTTTAAAACCAAGGCCGTTATATTCTGATGATATGAATACTAATCTTCCATATGGAATAGATCATGTTCGAATCCCTTATTCTTATTGTAATTATCAAAAAAAAAAAAAGACATTTTAAACTAACCATAATATAAGACATACTAAACAAATCTCAAACTCTATGAATGGAATTTTGGTCTGCCCCAAAATTCACTCAAGTAAGAGAGCATTTACTCTAAATGGTAAGAGGATTGCAGCTTTAAGGTCACTCTAAATATGCACGCTAAAAGACGTTTTTTTTTTTTTTTTTTTTCAAATTTAATCATGGCATGGGTCAAAGGTTTGCCCTATTTCTCGATCTATCTTAACACATGCCATGATTAAACATCAAAGCACCATTTTCGAAGTTCAAATCCTAAAAAAAAAAAAAAAAAGAACCCATAGTTAAAATATAGGAAAAGCTAGTAATATAGATTAAATTGTGTAGACTTTAATAAGAGGAAGAGAAACCATTAAATTAGAATATAATTTTGCATAATGTAGACAGACCTTAATTTTGAGCTTGCTCCAAATTTTGTAACCTTTAATGTAAGGGTGAATTACAAATATACTCCTTTATGTTTATGTTTAGTTTATATGCATTTAATCCTCTTATTTTTAAGAATGTGTGTCTAGAATCCCCAATTTCTTATAACATGTGTATTTAGAACTCCAAATATCTATTTTGAGGGTATAAATGCATATTTTTAAAAGATTTGTAAAGTGTAAATACATGATATTAAAAATAAAGAACTGAGTGTACATAAATAAATATAAGAGGTTATATTTATAATTTATTTATTTTTAATATTAAAAAATGAAGAATAACAATTAAATAATTACAAAGGTAGAATTAAAAGTTTATTATAAAATAATTAACATTTAAATAATTAAATATTGGAGATCTATGTTATATAATTAAAACATTTTAATCAAGTTTAAAATACCCCGTTTTCATGTACAAACGAATATTAGTTGTGTCGGAAAAATATCTTTGTCCATCTCTATGGCATGCCTGTATGGCTGTAATATATTCCGTAATCATTTGTTGAATTCCACCATATTATTCGATCTGCATCCTGCCAAGGCTAGATTTTGCTAAATCTATGGGACGGAATACTTGAATTGAATTTATTAACGTTATAGAAATCTCCTCGTTTAGGCATCTTCATTGAAAACCATAATATTAAATTGGAATTTATTAAATCGTATTTCAGAGAAGCTTCCATATAAATATAGATACTAAGAAATGTTGCTTTTACATAACTGATAAGTCAGAGAGTTTGCGATGCAATCATAAACGACCATCATATTGACAAAGTCCTCACTAACAATATCATCGAAGGGTGCAGAGTATAGCTCATACGAGCTGCCTCGATCTTCGTCTGTCTCTGATCCATCATCAATAATTCCAACCTTGCTTTTCCAAAGGCGTAGAAGATGGCCAATTTGTAATCGTACAGAGTATCTTTTTGGAAATGAAAAGGACCTATCGAAACGATTTTGGGGAAAATACATCTTTTCTGAATATAATATCTACAAACCTAGAATGATTTAAAACAAGTAATTTATGGTAAAGTGTTTGAGAAATATGAAAGTGCGGAGCACAGTACAATCAACATAAGGTTAGATTAGAACGCAACTGTGTAATTTCAGCAACAGATGGAATTTGAGATGAAATCAGACACGAATAGTAACAAAACCCGCAAATACAAATTAAAACGCTCAGCCTGGACCTCCTCGATTGGAGACTACGAAAGGATACTAGGTTCGGAAAATAGAGAAGACATCAATAGAGGTGAGCTTGTTGAGAAAATTCAGTTATCCTGAGTCCTACTTGTGCCGAAACAATTTGCGGCCTCATCATGGCACTGGTATCATGTTACTCGGAAAAGATTTTTCGTGACGTGCTGGGAGTATTGAAATGACTTACATATATGAAGACAAATCCTTCGCTGTTAGATCCCTAGGTGTCATGATGTAACAACTACTTATAGCTTTAATTTATCTATATAAATAAAATTAATGAATAACTTATCCACGTTCACTAATTAGTTTACTGTTCACGGGTTTCTTTATCTGTGTTGTTCGGAAAGAGGAGGACTAATGATTATTCGTTCGCTGGAACTAACAGTCAAAATTTTGGTAGATGGAAATCCAATAAAAACTTCTTTCCATAAATTTGCTAAACCCGGTTCATTTTTCAAGAACAATAGTTAAGGGCACTCATACTACCACTTAGATGTAGAACCTACATGCTGATGCTCATAATTTCAATAGTCATATGAGTGATTAGGAGGAAATCTCAAAAAGTATTTAGTGCACATTTTAGTAACTTTTTTTTTTCGTCTTTCTCTATGTAAAATACTTTCCTTTTACTAAAATTGAGTTACATAATAAACACGAATTAGTTCCATGACCTAACAAAAAATGAAAGTTAAAGGATAACAAAAGTCCCAATGCCATTTGATCTCTCTATTTATATTTTTTTTTTTCAATTTTCATCAATCTATTTTTTTTTATATATTATTATATCATGTTGAAAAAAACTCAATAAATTTTTTATTCGATATCTTTGTATTATCATTCATTTCAACAACCTTTTCTTTTACCGAAAAAAATTCATAACATACAAAATGATGCATAGCTTTAGTTATTAAAATCAAAGTTAGAGCTCCAAAATGTAAAATTCTAAAATTGGGGAAAAAAAATAAAGGGTCACTCTTGGACGAAAATGTTAATAATAGAAAGCTATTGTTCCTGTACCAAGTCATTGTTTAATAGTAGTATATGGAAACAATAGGGACCTTATCATAGTTGAGTGGTGCCATGTCACTAGACAGGAAAATTGTTTATTTACTTGGACGCCGACTATAAAAGTTGACTTATGTGAAGACAAACCTAATGCAGGTGGCTCTTTTAGAAGCATATGGAAAATAACGGATACATGATGTGACAACTGGTCCATTCGGCCAATGAGATTTTTTTTTTTTCGATAAGGCTCACGGGGTTCATTTAACATATGAGCTGTGCCCAAAGTCAAGTTTTTACGATTACACCCACAATAATCTTCAGCTGATGATAACATTAAATTTTATTGCTTTATAGATATCCAGATAATTAATTTTGGGAAAAGTGCAATATACTTTTTCTTTTTGGACTATTTTTTATCTGAGTCTTTGACTTTTAGACTTTTTATTTAAATGCATAAACTTCCTACAATTTTCATCAAGTCCCTCAAAAAATATCTTAAGCTTCTCACTAATAGCGATAATCATCCCTGCGTGGTGAATTTTTTTACTTAAAATAAGCTGAACATACGGCAGAGGAAATGGTTGAAATTAATCAAGAACTGTAACTTAAAAATCTAGTACAATTTAGGAAAAATTAATGTGGTGGTAAATACTCTTAGCAAAAAAAAAATAATAAGATAATTTTATTACTCTCATCATTTCATAGTAAAAGTTGTTGGAGGACATGTGTATGTTGGAATTGGATATTTTGACTCAAGAAGTGGGAGCAAAGATGACCATTTTACACATACAACCAACATTACTTGCCAAAATCAAGACTACCTAAATAGAGGATAAGGATATACAAGAGATCGAGAGTAAGATGGAACAGGGCAAGACTCCTAAATTTGATATTGACTCAAAAGGGGGTTTAAAGTATGGAACAAGATTGTGTGTGCTAGGGGGTGTAGAACTAAAGAAGAAAATAATGAAAGAGGTATACTACTCAGCTTATACAATCTATCGTAGAAGTACCAAAATATATAAGGACCTCAAGAGTCACTACTAGTAGAAGAACATGAAAAGGGAGATAACTAAGTATGTAACAAGATACGTTACTTACCAATAGATTAGAATTGAACATCATATGCTAGCTAGAAAATTACAATCGCTTCCAATACTAGAGTGGAAATAAGAGCACATGACAATAAATTTTGTTACAACCCTCCTGAATACTAAAGAGAAGCATGATACTGTTTGGTAATAATAGATCAGCTAACTAAGTTTCTCCTCCCCCCCCAATAAAGTAAAAAAACCCTAATAAGGTAAGAGAATAAATTAAATAACAATTAAGTGAATAGAATTAAGAAATGTATATTATTTTTATATTAGTACTGAGAAGGAATTGTTGGTGTTTGATAGATTTTAGACTAGTTTTAAGTTCAGGACCAAACATGTTTAAGATTAAGACTTTAGGTAAATGTAACTTTGATCGTTTCTTATGCTTGTTAAGATAATGGTAAATTGGATTAAGTTGAATGGATTGGTTTAAGTTGCTTGTTGTATATGCTTGGCTTGACCTAGGGGCTTATAGTAGTAGATCCTTAGAAAGTACTCTAATGATTCTTGTGTGACGTTCCTAATGGAGTCATGCTTGGAAATGATTTAAATTGGTTTAAGGTTTAAGGACTCATGTGTGTTGGAAACTGTCACAATGAGCCCTATTGATGTTTTGTGGATTTAAGTAAAATAAGAACTTGTTGTATAATGTATAATGTCTGCATAAATGAAAGTGATTTAAGTTTTTTCTTGTTTATGATTAGGTATTTACTTATTATACGTACTGGGCATTAGCTCATCCCTCGGAGATTATTATTATTTTTTTCAATGTAGACATAGCAGGAAATGATGCTCATGAAGAGGATTTAAGGTTGAATGTACAAGAAAAGAAGGATGAAGATTATTATTATTATTATTATTATTATGGTGATTAAGTGAGGATTTATCGGCTAAAGTATAAGAATTGTATTAAGACTTATTATTGAATTTGAAAATTTGAGAGGTAGAATAGGTAAACATTTTAAGCGATTTAGATTGAAACATTAAGATTATTTTCTTTTTAAAGGTTAAAATTTCTATAGAATGTACTTGTATTATGCTATAAATATTGGATTCATATGAATATAATTTACAAGAATTACAAAATTAAATGGTATCAAAATAAAATTATGAGTCTTAATGTGTTGTTATCCGATAAGGATATATAGCAAGTTGTAGTTTGTTTGGTTTTGGTACCTTACAGGAAAAGTGCAACAATAGTTTTTCTCTTGGGGCTATCTTTTCATTTGAGTCGTTTTGAATTTTTTACTTTTTATTTACGTTCATAAAGTTTCTGAAATTTTCGTCAAGTTGGTTAAAAGAAGCACTTGTGTTTAATTTCTCTCTGATAGCAATCATTGCGCTGCGTGATGAATTCTCTGACTTAGATATTAGTTTATTCTTTTTAAAATTGCCAACACATTGTATTAGATCTCCCTTTTTATAACTTATAAGTTGACATTTGCGTATTTTTATTAATTAAGTATCTCAACTACTAATGGTTCCACACTTACAGTCTGTTTCCTCGAACTTTAAAGCAATGGGTCCAATCTTTTTAGCTAACAAGGATGATGATTGAAAACCAAAGTTCCCAACTGCACTCCGCTATCCAGCAATCGTAGACTTTTAAATTTATGGCAACCCGATGAATTGGTCCCAGTATTAGCTGTCTAATAGTGAAAGGACCTCCCCGTCCGTCAAGCCAAAAGATCACGTATAGATCTAAAAGTTTAATCAAATGTCCATAGAAGGATTGTTTAATTATTCAGACGACGACTAAAGTTGACTTATCACACGTGAAGACAAACCCTTAGTCGTTAGCTCCCTTCGAAGTATCCAGAAGCTAATATATTATAATGTCAAGAAATGATTTTTTTCCAACACCAAGGCATTGCGTGCATTTAAATTAATATGCCCTGTGTCTGGATTAATGAATTCATGAACAATAAATCAAGGAATGAGTCATATCTAGTGAGTCATATCGTAATTGATTTGGGAAAACACACTTGCTCCTTGCAACTGATCAAATAAATAATTAATTCTTAGTAAGAAATATTTATTTTTAATAGTTGCCTTATTTAACTATCGATGTACAATATCATGGATCCATTATTCTTCTTCATGAATAATACTGGAGCTCCCCAAAGTGAAACACTTAAATGAATGAATCCTTTCTTTATTAACTCTTGCAATTAAACTTTCAGTTCTTTCAACACAATTGGGGCCATTCAATAAGGTGCTTTGGAGATTAGTTTTATACTAAGCTTTACTTCAATAGTGAAGTCTATCTCTCATAAAAGAGTTAGTCTTAGCAATTCCTTAGGAAATACTTCAGGGAACTCATTTACTAGGGGTATTTCATCCAATCTAAGTGGCTTTATGTTTGATTCTATCGCACTTATCAAGAACATGTCCCCACCTCTAGAGTATTCTCCTTCTACAAGCAAGACACTAGCAGAAACCTCTAAATTCCTTTTTGGTTGTCCTCGATACACCATGGTCTCCATTCCTAACTTATTGAATAGCACTTCTTTTTTTCTTGCAATCCACATTAGCGAAATGCTTAGACAACTAATCCATCCCCAAAATTGCTTCATAGCCCCTCACAGCCAAGATGATTAAGTCTACAAGCATATTTCTCTTGTGAATTTCAGTTAGGCAATCTTTTATTATTTTCTTGGTAATTTCTTTCTCTTTAGTAGGGGTACTAATCTTCAGAGTCTTTAGAGAAGGTTAGACTTTCAACTTCCTTTGCTGAGCTACAGTCAAGCTTATAAAAGAATGCGTAGCTCCCATATTAAAAAGAACAATGGTTGGTTAGGTGGCAATTAGAATGGATCCTAAGAATTACTTAGTACAAAGGTTAAGCTCTAACTTTTATCTTCTTAAATCTTTTGGTAGTAAGTCTCTTATAATTCTTAACTTTTCTATTAATTTCCTTAATTAAATCTCATATATCTAAAATATTATACGAAGACAAGCTCAATTCTACGTACCTATTACTACATCTCCTCTATCCTTATATCTTATGGCTGCTAAGCTAATATCTTGACATTGCCTGGCTTCTTCTTCCACCCAACATTCTACATCGGTACCTTTAAAGGCAAATACCCCATCATTTGTGGCTTATGGGCTAGCCCCTTGATTTTTTTTACCTGAATGGTTGACAGCAAGTCTTTCGATTGTGGTCCTTGCCTCAATCCTTTGTTGCCTCTACAGGCAGGCATTTACATAATGCCCTCTTTGTCTGCAAGAAAAACAAGTCGTAGCACTTTTCTTTGAACAATCTTGGACTCTATGGTCGTTAACCCTACATTGATAACACTTACCCTTCAATTGTGGGCACTCCCGAGGGTAATGTTGTCCCCTACATTACAAACAAAATTTTTTAGCCGAGATTGGACTAGTCCATTGAGGATTATAATTTGTTCCAATTACATGTGCTTAACCCCTATTTTAGGCACATCATAAGTTGGTATTAAAGCTATATCATACTTGGAATTAAGATTGATCACGCCATTGTTTGAATAATTGGTTACAAGTAGTGAAGATTTGATGCCATTGTTCATGTGATTGAACTTAGTTTAATTGACATTGTTTATTTGTCTTTCAAATTGGTTTTGCATGTACTTAATCTTGTTTGGAAAGTATAAGGAAATAGCCCAACCATTAGAGGGCCATGAGGGTCAACACCATACAGATGAGCTAGAGAAGGAGAAAACAATTTCAGTGGAACAGGTTGAGACAGGGGAGACCTCAGTAGATAATGGGTCATTATTTGTGTTACAGATGAGATACATCTTAGAAATGGAGGAGAGAAAACAATCACCCCCTATGGTATTTCAGATATTAGGATTTTGCAATGATACTTCTTCAGGTGGCTTGCTAAGAGGAAACAGAGTCTCTATTGCATTTGATCCGTTAGATTTGAAGACAAATCTTTTTTAGGCTTGAGAAGATGATAGGAATCAAAATCTATCAAGACCTATCATCAGGGTAAGAGCCAAAGGATTTCAAATCTTAGCGATGAGGGCCCATTTTGAGCACATCGACCCCAAAATTATTTGTTTACTAACCTCTTTTCTCTTATTCATGTATTGTATATTCTAATAGGCACACTTATCATGCTTTACAGGGCGATGGACAAACTCACTAAGACTCAGCTTGTGCGTTATCCATAGACCGACCTAAACCGATAATGAGTTGGGCCGATGAAACCTATGGAAGAGCTAGTATGATAAAGACTATTTTTATTTATAATTATTTCTTTGGACTATTTATGTTGTAATCTTTCTTTTGGGGAACTTTTATTTGCTTGTAATTATGTTTTTAAGACCAGCCACCCTAAAAGTGGTATAGTTGTAATTTTATGAACTTTTTAACCCTAAAGGGAGCAAGTATAAATACTTGCTTAAGTAGGGTTTTTGGAGGCCAATTTTTCATAACAAACACTCACTTTCATGTGAGAGAATTAGGGTTTCCTAGTTCAAATTTCCTCTTATCAATTTTAATCCCAAGAGTTGAGATTGTGGCAAATGCAACACTTGAAATTGTAAGTTATATCAATTTCAATTTGTTATGATTTCTTTTCTTCTCTAGTGTGTAATATCTAGGGTTGAATTGGAATATTTCTTGGTCAGATTTGATTCATAATTATTTGAATTATTGTGCTAATTTGAGTTCTTGTTATACTTGATTAATATTCCTCATTTTTACACATTGTTGAACCATGAAAGTATTTGTTGTGGAAAGGGCATACAACAAAAGACTTTTTTTTTACTAAAGAGAATGTTTGTCTATTGACAAACGAAGCATGCTGCAACATAAGCTTTGATGGTGGTCTTCATTCAAAACCAATAAAAATCCTTGCGAATGTGTTGCAATGTTTTCTCAATACCTTCATGAGTATTGTCATGGATTCCCGACAATATAGCACTGATCAAGGAAGAGATTGGTAATAGGTAAATGTGATCTTTAAAGAATATCATCTCATCACACAAAGACCAACCCGATGCAGCTATTCCTTGCTCAATTCTTGATTTAATGTCCATTAAAGTGGCTTAATTTTGAATCTTTGCTCAAATTTCATCGAATAAGATAACCTGTGGTTGGGATATTGCGTATAACAATCCACAATCTTCCTCATGGCATGACAATGAATCTGCGGCAGTGTTCAACCGGCCAGCCTTATATTCCATGCGAAAAGTGAAACCCATTAACTTGCTAAACTAGTGTTGTTGGGGAGATGTGGACAACCGTTGTTCAAGTAAATACTTGAGACTATAGTGATCGGTTTGAACGATAAAAGAATGACCCTAAAGATATGGTCTCCAATGTTGGACTGCTTTCACTAAACCGATTAATTCCCGCTCATATGTTGCAAGTTTAAAACGGCGGTCTGCTAGTTTCCTACTAAAGAAGGCAATGGGATGTCCATTTTGTTGCAGGACTGCTCCTATTCCTACATCGGACGCGTCACATTCAACTACAAACTATTCCTTAAAATTAGGTAAACTCAGTACTGGTGCAACTATTAAGGCTTTCTTTAACACTTTAAAGGAGGTGTAAGCTGCATCATTCATTGAAAGGCTTGTTTCTTCAGCATACTTGTCAAGGGCGCAACAATTTGACCATAATTCTTAATGAATTTGCGGTGATACCCCATCAACTCCAAGAATCCACGCAAAGCTTTGATAGTTTGAGGTTGAAGCCAATCAACGACTACTTGAATTTTACTTGTATCGGTGGAAACACCTCCTGCTGTCCTCGATTTATTATAGCGAAAGCTTTCATAAACTTAAATACCAGTCTTAAATCGATTAAACAAAGTCAACAAATGTAAATTCTTCTCTTAATCAATTTATTACTCATCATAGTAAACATATTTTCCATTCTCCTCATTACTTTCATCCATCTCTACAACAATCTCATCATACCCTACAATTCCGCCTATGGCACATGCAACTAAAAAAAAGGTATCACGAAGGGTGAGCTAATGCCCATCACTACATATACCTACACACACATACACATGCCATGACAAAAATAACAACAAATACATGATGCAACATATTATTCATTCACAATTTATATGCTTTCACAAATACTTGAACCAACACACAAACTCATCATACAATCCTTACACATATCCACATAATCCTTCCATAAACAAATATATATATATACAACAAAGGATACTCTCATTTATCCATGAGTCTATTTCATACATAATAATAATAAGTATATAACAGTGGATACTCCCTACTTTCCATGAGTCTCTAAGTCCTTTTACAACATCCTTCCACAACACACACAACATCTATCCATCCGCATACATAAGTCCTTCCATATATTATCTAGATCATTTTAGTACATAACTCCATTAAGGATAACATCACATACTGATCATCAGGATACCACCTCAAGAACACCACCCCACACTCAGTTTCTCGGACCTAGCCAGTCATAATCACATGCATAATCAATTAGGTTCTTTTAAAATAACCTTTAATCCACACACGATTTCTAACTTAGCAATCACAAGCAACATACAAGGTATACACATACCTTAATCTCCAAAAGCTTATTTCCTTACACTTACAATCTCATAGATTCTCCAAACCTACACACATTCACGATTTCGTATCCTTAGGATTGCATTTGATTGAAGTAAATCAGAATAGGAAGTGTTTCAACTCAACACGGCCATGTAGGAGGCCATGTAGAAGAGCACGAGACATAACACAGTCGTGCTAGAAGTTGTATATCTTTCTATGTATTTTATATTTTGATACAGGGTAAGACATAACTGTACCAAAGGCCATGTACCTTTCTATGTAGTTTATATTTTGACACGAGGCAAGACACAGTCGTGTTGGAGGCTGTGTATCTTTCTGTGACCCTTTAAATTTCAGCACGTACAAGTACATAAGTGTGTACCTAGTTATATGGGTTACTATAGATCCTTAATTCCTTTTTCCAAATTTGTAAAATTCTTAATTCTTTCTAACCCTAACTCAAATCCAACAATTCTAGACCTAATTGTACATTATTTTTCACAAAAATTACTAGTTAAAGTTAGTCTAAAGATTTACCAAATCGAATCATTTTAACGCTTGAATTCCCATCCTAAGTCTTTTGTTGTATTACCGAATACAAATATTTATCAACACACATCCTCCAGCTCCCATCTTTCTTGGTAGTCAATAATGCTGGGACCGCACACGGGCTCAGGTTGTCCCGGATAAACCCCTTATCTAATAGCTCTTGGACCTTATCTTGCAGAATTTCAGTTTCCTTAGGGCTCATCCTATAGTGTGGTAAATTTGGGAGACTTGCTCTAAGCACCAAGTCTATCTGATGCTGGATGTCCCTCAAAAGCGGTAGACCCTCAGGTAGGTCATCAGTCTCCAGGCACCAAGTGACAACAAATGGAAAGAGATCCACGTGAAAATCAGATAAAAAAGGAAGCAACAAAACCGTGATTTCCACTCTTCCTTCAATTCCAATTCACGCTAACACTAAATTGAGATATAGTTCAAGTACTAAAGGAACAATCAATCTTAACAAGATAATTGTTCATGAATTACACTCACAAATAATTCCAAGAAACTTCAAATCCACCTTAGATATGACTCACTAGGGAAGAAATGAAAAACAACAAAGAAGAAATCGATATAACTCACAATTTTCCCTTGTCGCACTCACCACAATTCCAATTCTTGGGTTGAAATTAATAAGAAATTTTTTAACTAGGATGAACCTTAATTCCCACACGTGAAGTGCTAGTGTATAATTTGCAAAAATGGCCTCCTCAAACCCTATTCTAAGCAAGTATTTATACTTGCTTCTCCTAGGGTTAGAAAATGGTCAAAATTACAAGTTTGCCACTTTTAAGATAGCTAGTCCTAAATAAAAATTACAAGGAAATGAAAGTATCCCAAAACCAAATACAACCAAAAATAGTTCATAAAACAATTACAAAGTACAAAATATCATAAGTCTCCATGAACCAATGCCTCGGAATGGAAAACAATCGCAACGGGTCTTTGATTGTCACTTTGAAAATGTTCTGTGTCCATCAACTGTTATAAGACATATTGGCATCCCATGGAGAATTATCATTGTATATGTAAGATTATTTCTCAAATATTTATAAAAGTGATTGAATTTAATGATATCATCATGGTAAATTGATAGAATCCTTTGTTTGAATTACTATGTATACTATTGATCCTTTATTTTAATTAATTAAAAAAATGATTCTCTATCTAAACTTACTACTTTCACACCTCTAAATCACTATAACAACTACAATTTGCCACATAACCTACTTAAGTAGAATATATAAGACTACAAAATTACTTGGTGGGTTTTAAAACCAATTTCAGGACATTAAAACTATTAATTAGATTGTGAAAACCAAATTAATGGTTCGTTTGATTTTTGAAAACATTTGAACATTCGTTTATTTAAAGAAAATGCATGGATAAACATAGTAGGTAGTGTAAGATGCAGAGCCTAAGGGCCCATAAATACAAACAAAAAAGGATAGGCCATAAAACCATAGGTGAATTATGATATAAAATACAATATCGAAAACATAAAACTAAGTCTAGAAAACAAAAAATTAGTAGTTGTCATAATTTGCGAGATCTAGGTCCTTGAACTCATCCCCATACTCCTCTTTATAGCCAAACCCCATTGAATCATATAAAGAATTAGAAAAGTTCTCACTAGAAAAAAAAAAAAAGTAAGTCAAAAGGCCTGGTACATAGTAATGCAAACATATATACAGATGTCAAATAGACCTATATACCAATGTAGTTGACAATCAATCAATTTAATAAATTATCTTATTTGAGTATACAACCAGCACGAGGGTACTTATGAGTCTAGATATCACAAGGAGGACCTAGAGTCCAATTCTACTGTAGTAGCAATCAAGGGTTGACAGAAGCAACTAGACTCCATGTAGTGGAAATGAAAACCTAAGTAGCTTTGTCTATGTGACCTCACTGTTGTGTAATCCTTACTGATCATAGTCTAACTATAATATATTGCCTGCTAAAACCCATAATGTTTAAACAACTCTTAATATACCTTATCTCTATTTACAGTGTCCATTATTTGATATGATTTCATTTATCAACTACCCAGTTGAGCTATCACTCAATGGCTTAAGTGCTTAACTACTGTGTAATTTCTGGTTACATAACCATAATTGTAATCTTGATCCAAGGATTGGCACTTGCTAGCTCAAGTGACCAAGTATAAGCAAATTGATTATTAGTCCTATTAATTTTGCCAACCTAACAAGTAACACACATGTTACTACATACTTGAAAAAGTTGACGATTCCCAAATTGTAATCCAAATTTTCTTTTGAGTATATGACCAACACGAGGGTACTTATGACTAGCAAATTTTTTGCATTTTATTTTGCTTTAGAATTCAATCCCAAATTTGTCTATTAAAAAAAAATTAAGTGTACATGAATTTTAGACATGGATTATATGTATCTCTAAAAGTTTATATATATCATTAAAATATAATATAATACTATATATAAAAAACATATTATGTAATATAATATTATTAAATAATATATATTATGTATTATGTATTTTAAAATATGGTTTATATAATATAGATTATAAGTATTGCATCATATATGTTAGATGTGTTTATACTATCCTTGTGTTGATAAAAAAAACAACACACAAATAATTAAATGGATTAGACCCATTTTAATACGTTAATATAATTGCAATAATATTATGTTTACATAATAATTTTTTGTTATGGTATCAAAATCTTGATGAAATGTAATAACTAATATGCATATCAACTAATGAATCTTTTTTCGTTATAAGACTTAATTTAACAAGCTCTTTCTTTCTTCTTCTTCTTCTTCTTTTTTTTTTCTAACTTCCCTCTCTCTCCCTTTATTTTCAATTTTCATTTTTGCTTCTTTCATCACATCATTCTCCTTTTTATTTTATCACTTCCTTCATCTCCCACACTTTGCCCTAAATCACTCACCAATGCTACTTCATTGGCCATGAACTCTTACTCTCAATTTTCCTAGAATTGATGATATATTTTCATATCTTAAGACATGGTGAATGGGTGGATAAAAATTTCATATTTTTACCTATATGCTTGGATAAGTTAATTTATATTAGTGTTTTCAAAATGATAATTTATTTGATTGTGCTAATAAAAATTTGATAAGTGGGAATTTATGATGGCATCATTTCAAGATACTTTACCTCCAAAAGGATAGGTTTTCCATACTAATTTGTATTTTGACACATTAGTCTCAAACTCTTTAATGCATTCACTATTTAATTCTTAAGGTTGTGGCATTGCCCCTACCTACCACCCCACACCTTACAAGATATATTCCTATAGTTTATATATAGAGAGCCCGAATGATGATGATTCACTTTTCAAAATATTAAACTCTTTGTATCATTATTGCAAAGTTTCTTTTACATTGTTTCCATTGTATTCCAAGATTGCAAAGTTCAATTTTGATCTTTCATTTGAGCACAATCATTCTTTTTCAATCAATATATAATATTTATAATGGTACATTGGAAAGAATTTAGCAACGATAAAAGATTGAAGAATGAGATATGTTTTAAGTTTTTACTTTCTACATGGGTATATGGATTTAAACCTTGAATATGTGTTTAATAAAAAGTATTATAGTTTGTTATATTAATATTATTAATTCAAAGTTTTTTCTACAACAAGTGCGGGATACCTTAGAGATTAAGCCTAGTATAATTGTTTAAAGCATATGTTCTAGGATGAGTATTTGGTATAAAGATATTGTAGCTTGCACCCTCTCCTATCATAACAGATTTCAAAAAATTAAAATTAAAATTTACTTTATAGCCTTTAATATTCGTTTGAAATCTCTTCTACGATGCAACAAAGCGGATTCCAAAGTTCCAACAAATTATCCACTCACCCTTAGATATGGCTCATCATGTTATGCACTTATTTTATGATGCCCGATCCCATAGAGTGAGACTAGTTTTTCAATTTTTTTTTTCTTTTTGATTCTTTACTAATGATGGATGTAAATAATGTCAAGATAAATGGCATATTCCTTTCTAGTTGAGATATTGAGCAATAGTAAAGCTAACATTTTTTTTAGTTTCTTTTATTTTTAGTATAAATACAAAATATATATTTTATGGTTTAGATCTTTATATATTAATTTATATTTCATTACCGAGATATTCTTTTGTTATTCATGCATTATGTGGACTCATCAACCAAACAATCAATAACTTGATTTTATGGAATAACATTTTTGTATATTTCATTCCAATCGTATATTATTTATTTAAATTTGGGAAATTACTTATAGTTACTTTTTTTTTCTCATAATACAAACCATATTACTGTAAATTCTTTCTTACTTTAAAATCGTAAACAAAATGTAATTCCTCAAACAATAACGCATAAGAAATAAATACTAAATAATATAACCCGCGCTTTAGAACTGCCATTTCCTTGTTTTATTCGCTCACGAATAATCTATGAAATATATAATATATATTCACTAATTAAAGTGAGTACGGAAAGAAATCTTCGATCTGATTGCCAGTTTCTTGTTTCATTCGTTCATGAATGTATTCGATTAGATAAATAAATTTTTATTTATTTATTAAAGTTAGTAAGAAAAGAATTCCTAGATCTAACTACCCCCTCCTTATTTCATTTGCTCATGAGCCCATTTGACTTGATGAATATTATATTAGGTACATGAATATACATATATATTAGAGTGAGTAGAAAAGTAAATCTAAGATCTAACTGCCAATTCCTAGCACGAGTTGTCAGTTTTTTTTTTTTTTCTTTTTTTTGGGGGGGGGGGGGGGGGGGGGTTGGGTTTAATAAACTGACGCATTAACAATTTACATTAGACAGGAATTAAGGCAGCAGTTTACAGCTTTACAGCACCATCTATAGAGATTCTTTTTCTGAAATTCCCAACGAGAGTTCTATATGCTCTGAAACCATACAAGTCATTTTTCAACAATTTCAAAATCTACACAGGTGGAGTATTTGCCAAAAGTTCATCTGCCTCCATTACTTGATTTTTTTTCGGGCGAGACTGTCTGCTATTATATTTAGCTCGTTTGGGATGACTTCAAGCTTGAACTTCTGAAGATGGGAAAACCTTCACCTTCATATACCATCAAGACATTATGATATTTTTGTTTTTGGATTTACAAGATTACCTAATAGAACAACAGTTGCAGATGAATCCACACTTGCTTCAACTTTGCTATATCTTCTTGGCGGACGATAATGAAGGCCCCAATAAATTTCCCATAATTATAATTCCGTAGCTAAAATATCGAGTTTGACTTATTTTCCTACAAAAACCAAATATCCATCGATTATCACTATCTCTTATGACGCCCTAATTGATGCTTGGCCAATAGTTCCAGTAATACACGATTATATATATATACAAATAAATAAATAATACAAGAGATAGGATAATCATACTAATACGAATAAAAGACGGGGCTTATTTTTCTTTTTTAATAGGAACTATATATATATATGTCAAAATGACCTAGGATTCTCTTTTCTTTTCTACACATTTTTACAATAGCCATCTAGGACACAAAAAGAGAGAACAAGAGAGAGAGTCTCTTCAAGAAAACTTAGAGCAATCCGAGGAGGTAGCGCAACAAAGCAAAAAGGTATGGTTTTAATCATTTCAATACATATTTCATTAAGAGGAGACTCATCCACGAAATCCATTTAGTTGTTCACATAAATCAAATTCGAGGATGGATTGAATAAGCATATGAGTTATTAGATTGGGAGTCTCAAGTGAAATTCGAATCATGTGAGAAATATATTGCATATTTTTTTATCTACTTAAGCTTAGAAGTAGGAAATGAGAAGATTGGACGAATTAAGGGTAGAAAAATAAGGATTTGAAAAACGAACTGAATGATACATGACTATCCAACACAGTCGTGTTACTCTTGTGTTAATTTACTAAGGTACACCAAGAAATACATAGTCCCCAACACGGTCGTGTTTCGATTGTGCTGGATTACAAAGTATTCCAAGAGATACACAACCATTCAACACAATCGCGTTACCTTCGTGTTAAAATGAGAAGAATACAGCCTCCCAACATGGTCGTGTTTCGACCATGTTAAGTCCAAAAGTTATGCCGAGAGATACACGACCTTCCAATCGTATTGAAGCTAAATCTCATCGAAAGATACACGACCCTTAACACAGTCGTGTACTAGCCTGTGTTGAGCAACACGACCTCCAACATGGCCGTGTTAAGTGATGAACATTATTATTATAAATCAAAATTTCTTCTTAATTAACTAAGTTCCACATAGCCAAAACAAATTAGCAAAACCTTAGATGACTTAATAGAATAAGAGGAATTAGGAGAGTTATATTATGTTAGATTAGTACTAAGATTAATGTATTGATAATGCAAATATCGAATTAGCTTAAGTTTGGGACAAGAAATGCGTAAGGCTAAGATTCTAAGTACGTGTTTACTTTGTTTGTCGTATTTGATTGTTAGGTAGCTATATAATGAGTTATATGTAAAATAATGAAATGTTGATACATAATGTGAATCATGTAGTATTAGGAAGTAATGTAGTGTTATCTGAATGGAATGAGATATATTGCTTGTATTTGGCTCAACCTAGGAGCCCGTAGTGGTAGAATCGTAGGGGGTACCTTGATAATCAGTATGTCATGTTGTCCCTAATGGAACCGTGTATCGAAATGATCTAAGATAGATTAGGATTAGACAAGGCTCGCAGTGGTAGTTCCCATTAGGGTTAAACGAGGCCCGTAGAGGCAGTTCCCATTAGGATAAAACTTTCGTGTATCGAGGTCATAAGTACCCTCATGTATTATAATTCATTGTTAGTGTTGATGTGTGAACTGAATTGTGAATGTGTTGAGGATAAATGTTGTATATATGTATGTGATATTAATATGGTGTGTCATGCACATGTGGTATAATTCTCATATACTAAGCTTAGGCCCACCCCCTTCCCCTCTCCATTTCCTATATTTTTTTAGGTGCAAGTGAAAATAATGAACAACTAGAGTATGATGAGAACAAAAACTTGGTGAGACATTAATATGTGGAGGAAGAGTGACAAGAATTATGAAATACTATAAATTTATGTTTTATTGTTTAATTGAAATTATGGAGATAGATTGTAGCTTAAGACTTTGTTGTTATTAAATAATAAAATTAGGAATGACTCATCTGTGAGTTATTCATTTGATTATAGTTATAATGATCTGATGAATAATGTATATGAACAGGTTTTTAAGTATGTTGAAGTTTAGAGCCTTAGCGTCTCGTTTGGTAATAGTGACACGTGGCGAGCTGTGATGCTTCAGGTTCTAGGTTAAGTGTTATCAAAGCTTTAAGTTTATGATCCATAGGAGCAGAGGTTGATGATCCCTAGAAGCCTAAGTTTTGATCAAAAGAAAAGAAGTAAGTAGTTTCAGAGCACTAGGTTTTAATGCTCTTTAGAATTTAAGATGTGATCAGGTAGTGATTTAGTTGATGATTTCTAGAATTAAGTAATGATCTAAAAGGTGTATAATTCAATTGATAGAAGTTAAGTTGATATCTTTAGAAGAACAAGTAAATAATCTATAGATCCATAAGAATGAAGAGAGTAGGTAAATTAAGGAATAACTATTATGTTGTGTTAATCCTAATATCCTATATGGATGTATTTTGTTGAATATTCCTATTTAATTTCATATAGGAATATACATATGTTAGAGCTTAAGTATACATAGATGTATACAGTCACTAACTTCCCTTATAAATTCTAACTCCGAAATCATTATGCAGTCTCAATTTACATAGAATGCCTCCAAGAAGAAATATTAGGCAAGGTTCATCTAATGTTGGACAGGGTAGAGATGCCCTAGAGGATAGGAACCCTCAAAGACCATCTCAGCAAGAAACCCCAAAGCTAGCTAATGTCAACGCAACTCAGCTACTAAAGACTGTAAATGCTCTAGTGGGAATGTTGGCACAACAACAACAGCAAGCTATGAGACCTATTAGGCCTGTAGAAGAACCTTATGGGCTAGACAAATTTATAAGACTAGCTAAGGAGTTCCACCCAAAGGTTGACGATCCAATAGAGGCTAAATATTGGATCATTGAGACTGAGAGGACCTTTGAAGCCTTCATGGTCCTAAAAGATAGAAAAGTGAGGTATTTTGCTTATATGCTGAAGGGAGTAGCTACATATTAATGGGCTAGTATGTTTGAATTAACTGAAGCTCCTGACCAATAGCAAAGGTTTAAGGAACTCTTTTATGAGAAGTACTTCCTCGGTAGCATTAGGGACAAAATGGAGGCAAATTATTATAACTGCAAGCACGGCAGTAAATCTATTGAGGCATATGAAGCAGAGTTGAATCGCTTGAGCAAATTTTTGCTAGAGGTGATGAGAGGAGATAATGCCTCCCATGCTAGAAGACTCTTAAGGGGACCAAAGCCCAGTCTACAATATGAAGTGGGGGCTTTTCAATTGACTACTTTTGTAGGAGTAGTTGACAAAGCCAAATACTTGGAGTAGAGCAAAAAGAGAACAAAGGAACAATTATCTTGCAGAACAGGATCAGTTATGGGAAAAAAGCCTATTTCCAACATTCCTTATGCAGATAAAGGGAAGAAGCTAGTTGTATATTTAGCCAAACCTATGGCTTATGCACCTAGACCTCTTCAAATGAGGCTTACACCTCTAGCATTGCCTCCTCCACCACAAGCAAGTCAAGGTGTGAGATGTCCTAGATGTTTAGGACTGCATGATCTGCAATAGTGTAATTAGCTAGAAAGGGCATGTTTCTCCTGTAGCAAAATGGGATATACCGGTAGCAACTGTACTAAAAGGACCCTTCCTTGGACTTTCTGCTACACTTGTAAGCAGAGAGGACACGAATTATTTGAGTGTGGTGCTCAACACACTCAAGCAACTGCACCCCCACAAGCTCCATAGCCTATAAGGATTGCGCTTAGAGGACCATTAGGCAGAGATCAGAATGTGGCCAAGATAGAGAGCACATGGTAAAGTGTTTGCATTACAATAGAAGCAGTAACAACAGGATGCCCATGATCAAGATACCATAGCAGGTACACTGCTCATAAACTTAAACACTGCCTATGTACTGTTTGACACGAGTGCGACACATTCTTGTATATCACTTGTACTTATGAATGTATGTGGATTAAAACCTATTGTATTGGAGAATTCTATTATTGTAAATACTCTATAAGTTGCTAATTTCTTATGGCATTGATGGCAATAACCATATACTTCAACTGGCATTCACTTTGGTTGATTAAGAGATAATTGAAACATGGGGTTGGTTTTTGTGGAAATAAAAGGACTATGTCATCAGTGATCGTGTAGGTCATGAAACCATTTGCCTTATATCAGATAGATAAGCAGGCATTAGATTAGCTATCGAGAAGTAGTGAATGGATAGCGGCCTCCATTTGCGGTGTGGTGGTTCTACCTCCAATATGTTGTAAGCAACTTCAACTCAACGCATAAAAACACCCAGTGCAAGAAGTTGGTCACATATGTCAAGTTGCAAGCACAAGCTCGCAAGTTGAATTACGTGATGGAGCAAGTGGGGATAATTTTGCTAGATGCGTTGGACTGGTTTTACAACGTCTTATTGGATATGTGGATGCTAGTTCATAACAATTGCTATTGATTTGGGTATATGACTTCCAACGTTGTTAAAAGATATAATTCCATATTGAAGGGGGCTCGAGGGTTACCTGTAACTGCTTTAGTGAAAAAAAGGTTCTATAATTGCGTTGGGTACTTCGTGTAGAAGCGAACAAAGGCATTAAAGCAAATAGTAAAAGGTAGAATTTTCACCAAATATGCAGCCAAAATGATCAACTAATAGAGTTCACGAGCTAGCAATCACAAAGTCATCAACTACAATAAGTATGATAAAGTTTTTGAAGTCTTTACCAGTAGTTATTGTGTCGCCAGCGGGTCAAGGGGAGGGGGCCAAACACTCGTTGTTGACTTTGCCCACAACACATGCAGTTGCCATAAGTGGTAAATATACAGAATTCCATGCTCCCATACATATGCAATGGTCGCCTTACTTAAGCTTGATATGACATATTCTATACCCGATTGGTATAGATGGATACATCAAGACCAAACATATACGACACACTTCATGCCCATAGAGGACGAGTTGGATTATGCACTAGTGCACTTCTCGAGACTCCGCTCAAGGGGAAACCTCACATCAAAGAGGAGTAAGCCAAGGCGGAAAAGATACAACATGGAGATGGACATTAAGGAGTATCCATATCAAATTGCATGTGGAATTTGCGGAGGGGGTGGGCATAATAGAAGAACGTGCCCACATCGAGGTGATAATGGTAACTGATCAATACTACTACATACTCTATTACATTCGACATTGCATTTTTTATAGTAACATTAGCTTTTTCTCTTTTGCAACTTAGGTGAATCCTCAATTACTTCATGAAGCCCATTTAAAGACATAGCAATAGGAAGATGCTTCATATTCTGTATTTATACATGCATTTTCGAAATTTACTAACAAATTGTTTTGAACGTCATTTCTTTTTATATATTTGTTAAATTTTATGAAATATTTGAAGTTGTAAAATCATACATGTACACATTGCATGTGAAAACAATAAGAGGTGCTAGTGTTGGTGCACGAAATGCATACTAATTTATTACAAATTGTAATAATACATAAATTTCACCATTGCAGTACAACATGATAAAATGCAAATTATTAAAACCTATCTCCTACCCTTAATGATATGCTTAGCTAGATGAGCAAAGGCATTGGACTGCCTTGCACGCAGAGTTGGAGGGGATTTAAAATCTTGGATGGCATGTTGGGGGGAGAATCGTCAAATGCTCGTGGCTGCACGGGACTCCATTGATGTGGTTGATTTGATGATTTACCTTGTTGCATAGGTTGCTTTCCAAGGCATTGCCTTCGTGGAGTTAGCGATGTTGGTATAGGACTACTAATAGATTACCGATGTGATGTTTGATATTGGCCAAACGTTTGCCATAAGTTAGGATGCATCGCATCAGGATCAACATGTATCTATTTGTCCTGCACGGGATTTTCCTCTACCTCATCATGATTTCGAGGTCGACGTCATTTCCCTGGTCATCGCTGTGGTGAAGATTCAAATTTATATTTAAAAGTGTCAGTGCAAAATTTTTTATGTGTATTACTGTGCATATTTACTATAACACCTTTTAAGTTTGCAAACATATTTTTATAATAATTTTATAAGTTTGCAGAAACTTTATAGGTTTGCAGTTTTACAAGATTTATAGGTTTGTAGTAAAATTCGTATAGGCTTAGATAAAAAAAAAATTATACTAATGGCACAGGCAAGGTCTACGCCTTCATCTTATTTTTTTTTTTTACACTAAAGTTGCATATGAGATCTGCAGTTTCGAAACCTATTTTAGTAATATTTTTTTCGGATACAATATTTACATAATTGTTTTTTTTTTTGAAAAGCAATATTTAAGTGTGTTACCCAAATTCTTTGCTAATAGTTTAGTAATTTTCACCTTTATTCCCTATGGGATTCAACAACCAAATTGTTGCCCACTAACCTGCGTGACAATAATCCATGTACTTAACAAAGTAAAAGCACTTTATACCTAGAATATTCTTTATCATTTGCCAACAAATGGAAGGATTACTATGTCGCTCTCTTTTCAAATAGTTTAATAGGCCCACTCTCAATTTATGGTTTGAAATTAACACCCTTTTTATTTGGAAATAATAAAGAGATGATATAACAATTGTTACCTCTCAATTGTTTATTACCTTATTTACTTAAAAGAACAATAAGAAAATTATAATTTTTTGAACTTTTTTATTCTCACTCTATTAAGAATAGATATTAATTTAAAAAAACTAAAATTTTTTATTCTCTTTATAAAAAGAATAAAAAATTCAAATATTATGATCAATATACCCTCATTAATACTAAAATTAATGATCAAATAAAACTAAGCTGGTAATTTTGTACATATTCCTAACTTAATACGGCAATTAGTGAGATGAAATAAATATAGATATCAGCATTCCCTAAAATAAAAAATTATATGAAGTAAACATTCGAATAGAAAAATCTAGCCTATTATTGATAATAGTCATTCTCAAAGAATAATTTGTTTATTCTTTATATATTCCATTCTAGAAAATAAACAAACCGTAACTATATGTTCACTTAGGAAAATAAGTATTTCATTTCCCCTTTATTTTACATAAAATTGTTATTATGATGTTCATTTTATTGAATAACCAATCCCAATAGATTGCTATTACTTAAAATATTAAATAGTAATTTATATTCCCAATTTATGAATTGATATTCAATAGTTCATTTATTATTTTTATCATAAATATCTTATTATTGTAAATCGTATTAATACTATAAAAAGCGAAGAATGATAAGGATTTTAGAAATATAATGGTTAATTTATATTTTATTCATTCTTTATTCATTATTCATATTTATACCAACTAAATAAAGTAATTAACATGTAATAGTTATTATAAATCTATTCAATTTATGTTTCTTATTTCACTCGGGCAAGTGAATAGGTGGTATGGGTGCAAATATATATATATATTACCACATGCGGGTGTCCAATTTCAAATAAAAATAAAAGGGATGATAAAAAAATGAAATAAAACAAAAGTAGTGATAATAAAATAAAAGTAATGAAGTGAAGAGAAATAATACATAATGGCTAGCATCACATCACGGGGGGAAGCTAAATGCACGCCAACCAGCAGAGCGGCGGAAGCCCACATCACGCGATTGGAGTCCAAAGCGATCGTCAAAGATGAGCAGCAACATCAGCCCACGTCCATGCCCCATCGTCACATTGGAAGCCTAAAGTCCAGAGGCCTGGTGAGTAAAGTTACAGAAGATGTCCACTGGAGGAAGCTACCCTTGCGACGCACATACGGTCAAATTACTTCAAGCAGATTTGCATGTACGTAACAGCGTAAAGTGATGAGGAGGCTAAATTTCTTTTCTAATTCACGAAATCATTTTTTTCTTCTAAGGTATATATATAGGAGGTATGTATGTGGGTATATACTATAACTTTTATCGTCTATTATCTTATTTTAATAAATATATGATTTGAAAATGGTGGAAATACCGTATAAAAAGACCAATGAAACCAAAGTTAAATACCTTAAGTGTTAGTTTTCATTTATGTATACGTAACTAATAAATCAATTTAATAGTTATTGTGAATTTTTAGAAATTTCAGCAAATTTTCGTAATTTATTAAGATTACCCCTGAAATATCAATTATGAGAATTGTATATAGGCTTGTTACACTAAATTGCTCCTATTGCCATTCAAGTACTTGTTTTATTCATGACTTCTCCAGGGTTAACAGGGAGAGGCACAAATATGCGACTAGGTTAAATTCTGAATTGAAATCTTAGATTCTAAGTATTATAATATAATTTAATAATATTACTTGTATTATACTAATAATATATAAAATTATATTTATTTATATCAGTAATATAATTATGGGTAATTTACAAAAATATAATTGTAGGTAAATTACTCTAGTACCCTTGGAAAGTATTGAAATGATAAAAATATTTTAAAATTTACAAAAAAAAAGAAGAAGTAAGTTTCGATTCATTAATGTAGATATTATCTAAATAACACAAATAATATATTAAGTATATCTCTGAAAATCACAATAAATTGATTCAATCAGTGTTAGATTCTATACTGTGATGGTGGGGTATAGGTTGTATCATGCATAAGAGGTTGGCCAAACTAGTCTTGAGCCGACCTAGATTTGCCGATTCTAAATCTAAAAAAAAAAATTAGAACCAGCCTAGGGTCTTCTAGTTCCGGACTAGTTTATATGAACAAATCCTTTTTCTTTTTTTTTCTTTAAGTTGAATTGCGGTTCAACCCAATTCATAACTAATGTCTCGTTCATGGCTTGGCTAGTTGCTAAAGCTAACATGAGTAAGCATGAAAATGTGTGTCCGTAAGAAAACATCCTACAAAGATAATAGCATAATAATTATAATATATAATTTTAAGAGGTCATAGCAATATTCCGATACCAGGTAAAACATAAATTTCTTGAATTTGATGAGGTGTATATACTAGCCAAAATAAATAAAGTAAGATTATAATACAGGTATGAGCCCGACATATGAGAAAGTAGGGACAAGTTCCATACATAGTCAACTCAGTCATTAAAAATATTAGCATCGATCGTGGTAAGGCTTTGAACTGTCAAGTCAAGCACATTGATGTCCACCGCAACTCTACCAGACCACATCCCTTCCCTATGTTCTTTTAGCATTTGGTTTTGTTTTTTGTGTGTTTGTTTTACGAACTACTTAATGTAATTGTATATAGTCCTTTATAGCGCTGATCCATGTTATGTGATCTGCATCTTGCTAAGGCAAGATTTTGCTCAACTGGGAAAAATGCCGAGAAGGGCTTGTATTTGTATTATTTATGCAAAATAAAAGTTAGGACTTGTTAAACATGTATTTAAGCACTTGGGTTCATAAATTACTCTTATTTTGGGCCTTCCATGAATATGCAGATATTGCTATCTCACATGGCATGATTTGGCATTAAATTTGTGGATGTGGAAATGACAGGGAGTCAAAGTCAGCCTAGGCCTTTAAATGTGTAATAAACAAATTCGGGCCCTTCTATACATAAATTATATACATCCAAGCTCTTAATTGCATTCTCATAATCTACGTTCTTTTATGTATAAACAGTATAAATCTAGGCTCTTTCTTTTGATGTTAAACTTTTTTTTTTTTTAGCAATGTTTAAATTTAGCATAATTTGCTATTTTTTCTTTAAAATGAGTTGGTGACTATTTGGACAAAGCATATGTGTTCACAGTAGTAATATATATGAAACTTGTTACTATGTTGAAATTTGCTAATTGAATAAGCCTCCTATGTCTACTTGAAAATACATTTTTTTTTTTTGGAGAATACAGATATAGCCCATTATATATAAAGTTTTAAGTGTATTTTATATTAATTTATTAATATATAGGATTTTAAAATTTTTGTATAAAAAAATATGATCACTTATAGATCTAATTCTCTGATTTATCAAAATGTAATGATTTTTTTTTAATATATACAAAACTCATCTTTCCTATTTATTTATTTTTTGGAGATACTAACCAGAAATTACTCAACTAATGTATCACTTTTTCTTGTTGAATAATCATAGGGATATTCATTGGTTTGTTCATGGCGTCCAAATTGGACACGTGCAAGTAAGTGAAATCCTAATTTTTTTTTTTTTTTGCCAAAACTTAGTTATTATGTAAAACCCGAAAAAATATGTAATATTAGGATCATGGCAATTAAACTAATAATGAATTATCATGGGCTATTTTGGTCTTTTACATGGAAGCTACAACAAACCTAATATTAAGTTATCCCAACCCTTTTTTTTGTTCTATGCAATTAGTCTCCCAACTCATAATAGAACGCTAGTTGAAGGAGGTCTTCACTAATCCCCACACCTCAACAAGATTATCATATAATAAGTAAGCACATTAATCTTCCTCCTTGTCATCTCTCATTAAATGATAAAACAAATGGTTTTAGTGGTTATGGCAAAGAAGTAACACAAAGTACTAAAAGGATTGGGTGTGAGTTACAACCATTGGAGCGATCTAACCAAGTCTTCTAATCCTTAAAAAACACTTGCACTTTGGTTCGATTTGTATAAAAGAAAGGAAAAGTTCTTCGATATTTATGTTTTGCGATACTATACATACAACAGAAGGATCGAAGGGATAGATCCAACCCCAAAAAGGAAGGATTTCTTTCGGACAAGCAATTAAGAAAAACAGGATTCAATATGGAAGCACAATAAAAAAAGAAGTTTATTAATCCCCTTAATTTCTTTAATTATCAAAATTTTATCAAATAAAATGAATCAATTCAATTTTATTTTATTTTTTAGATAGGAATATGAAAGGATGATATATTTCTACACTTCCAAAATAAAATTTGAACTAACTTTAATAAAAAAAGGAAGAATTTTTTAATTCATTTATAAATCTATTTTTATTCATTTATAAATCTAATGGATATTGAGACATCCCTTCTATTAGTATAGTATTCATGTATCAGAATGGAATGTGTGGTCAAATAGTATGAATATGACCACGTTAATATAAAAACAAAAAAGAAAATTAAAAAAAAATTAATATTACTTTATTTTCAATTTTTAATATTACATTAAGTAACATTTTTCTTTTATGAAAATAAAAAAAATTGAATTTCAACTAAATAATTGTTATTTATTATGATTGATGATGTATTACGATACGATAATTTAATTTATATACGTAGAACAAGGATAAAGAATTCTATCAATAAAGTCCTTCATACATTACTTTATTTTGATAGAAATTTGAATTTTGATATGAATAATAGGTTGGCTCCTAACTTACCCCTCCTAGTAATTTTACTTTGTTTAGTGATAATAATTAACTAATTCATCGTGAAACAGATTGATTTTATTCCATTCCAAAAAAAAAAATTTAGTTTGTAAGAAAAACTCTTAGATATTATGAAAGACTAGGATATCGGATATCCAACATTTTCTTTCCACAATAGAAAAAAAAAAAATAGACTTCAAGAAAAAGGGAGGTACATTCTAAAATAATCCTTGCTCGCACATCTTTACCCTTAGCCATGAGCCTCCTTTGAGCTTTTTATTCAACGAACTCCTCTATTTTCGCGAAAAAAAAAGAAGAAAAAAAAAAGTTGCTAACTTGAAATTATGAAAGATTTCGTTGCAATCACAACACAATACACAATATAGTAAGTAAGATTAAAAGAATTTCTAACTATATTTAATTTAATTTCGTTCTATTTCGAGTAGAATTCAATTTGAAGTATACTATACTATTTCATTGTCATTGAAATATCTTATATGATATTCTTGTCGTAGACTAGATTCTTAAACACATTTCCAGTTTTGTTCTCAATAGAATTTATTATTTCTTTGGCTTGGGTATGTTGTGAAGCAAATTTGTACAAAAGGATATGTGGCCATATTCATGGCCATGTTCCTCACCCTGTGTTTTTCTACATGGTCCTATACTTAGCCATACTTTTGGGAAACCTTCATTTAATGTTTTTATTTTCCTTTTTCTTATCTTTCATTTATTCTAATCCACTTTTAAGCTACAGTAGAACAACCTAAGAAGGAAACATGACCTTGTACATTAGGATAACTTAGACAATACTCTAGGAAAGTATTGAGTTTAATTATTTTGTATATTAACAAGTTTTGGTAGGAATACTAGTTGTGACTAAGTTAAGTTTGAGACCGCCCTTCCAAATATGTATAATCTTTGTGTTACTTGTATTTATTAAGTTGGTAAAAAGAATGAGCTTAATGGTATATCAAATAAATAATTTGTTTGATGCTTGTGCTTAACTTGACCTAAAGACTCATAGTGATAAAACATTAAGAGGCACCTATTGATTGGTATATGACAATGTCCTCGGTAGAGTTGCCTACTAAAATAATTCGGTAAATTTAGGGAATTATGGGTGTTAGGACTCATAGTAATAGTTGCCAATATATCGTATGGCGGAATCATGAATATCCTTTTGTTGTATGAATGATTTAATTGAGATAATAATTGGCTACTTGGCTATTTGTTGCATTAATGCATGTGATTTATGACATGATTGTTCATGCACATGTTCATATGGGTTATATATGTTAGGCATTAGCTCACCTTTTGAGAACATTTGTTTTTTTAGCTAGCTATAGATGAGTACATGTCGTATTATGAGGACTTAGAGAATTATACGCAAGGTGGGAAAGATACAATTATTGTTATTATTGTTATTATTATTATTATTAATTGCGAAAAGATATTTGAAGTTTTAAAATTGGGAGACTGTTGTTACTTATGGGAGATGAAACTCCTAGTAATTTCTTTAAGAACTTTAATTGTTGATGTTAATTATCCTAATACTTAAGTGTTTAAAGTATTAAATAGTTCTATTTGTTATATGTATGAATGTCGAATGAGATTCAACAAGGTCATTACTGGTAGTAATTGAAGGTATATGATTTTGTGGTTAATGATTAGTACAGGTGTAGATAGAATTAGATGGTGTAAGAGTCTTAGAGTATCTTTATCTTATAAGTGCATGTGTTGAAGAATTATCGAATCTTAATACAACATGTCTCTTCATCATCTACTCTGTTTCTCGGTCAAAAGTCGTGGCTGATTTCAATTGTTTGTTGAATCTGCTGTATTCTCACACTTTAGAAATTTATGAATCTAGCCACAATTAATCAATAATTGCGAAAGCGTATATGTCCTATATTTTTACTTAGAGAACCAGATGCAAATGCTAACAAATTGACCTTCCTTTTGCAAATATATCAGATAAATTTTGTCGATCTGATTTTCACCATCTGCTAGACGCTATCAACCCTTAGCCACAATCTGATAATGTTAGAGAACCGGCTTCCCTTCTTCGTTTTCGAAGAACCAGATGATGAACCACCTCTGCATGAACTCGCCATCACTTTCTTCGATCCATTGCTGCATTGAGAAAACTTCAGTTTTGAGAAGGACCATACCAAGATATATATAAACACCTACTTGATGTTTTCTGCATAACCTTTGTCAAGATTACTAAAAAGAGGCTTGAAGGATCACTGCACATGAATAAAGCTGATGCAAACCTTCGTTGTGCCTCGGAGCTTCAAGAGGCTGGAGTGCACTGAAAAGGAAATGGGAAGGTGAACTTATAGACATTGAATACGAGGATGGAGTTCTTGGAATGCCTGAATCATCAATCGATGACAATACAGTTCCTCTCTTCTTAAACTTTGTGTCCTACGAATAGTGTGACGAAGAAGCCCAATCATTTTTTACTAATTACTTCATGTTTCTAGATAGCCTGGTCAACACTCCAAAAGATGTTCAAATCCTACACTACTTCAGGATCATGAATCATGTTCTAGGAAGTGATAAGGTTGTGGCTAACCTTATCAATAGGCTTTGTAGGGAGATTTTGCATGACTTGGATTGTTGTCACTTTGTCTATTCAAATGAAGGGCTTGAACAATTTTTGCAAGGCATATCATCAGAATCAATGGCTCTTTTGGTGGAGAGGTTTGATCCGTACGCATTTTAGTAGCCCATGGACATTCATATCACTTATTGCTGACATTTTCCTACTCTTACTTACAGTAGCTCATACATTCTACATCATTTATTTTATTATCAACTAAATGATGGAATCGCACTCCGTATTAGCGCTTCATAATCATTTTCTTATACTCAAATTTGATTAAAATATCCACCATTTCATATTAATAATGCTAAGAAGCCCAAGCATTGAATGCCAACACTACCTAGCACTTTTGAGTTTCTATTCATTTTGCTTTCACGTTTGTTTTTACCATGATTGCTTTAAAGATTAGGTGTTTGAATAAGATCAATGAGGAACGTGCAGTTCCGAATGTGCAAGCACTTCTAACTAGTAGTGTGTTAGAGTCGAGTTCTCAATGAATAATGAAGTTTTCCTTCTCTCTAAACCAACTCTAGCAAATCAATATTATTTTTATATGTGTAGGTATTTAATTTGGATTTCGGTTACAAATCAACAAAATGCACAATAACAGGAGATAAAAATAAAAAGGACAGGGAAAATTCGAGACAGAAATTAAACATAGAAAACTTGAGTATTTAAGTGAAAAACTATAGGCAAAACTAAAAAGATTCACTAATGTAACAATATAAGTACACGATTCTCACAGCATAAAGGAGCATCACTCCACACTCGAGCATCATTGCATTTACATTGCTTCCATGCACTCCTTGGTATACATAACGTAAAAAGTGCAAATTTAATCCTCAATCTATAGCTGTTTTTCTAGCTGAATTATTGCCTTTTATATTCTTATTATATGATAGAGTGTTTTAAAACTTTTCTATTTAAGTCCTTCTTATTAATTTTAATTTTGTTAAAAGTTTCATAAAGAACTACCACATATCAACTTTTGATAGATTCATAATAATTAATTTAATAAAACAATATGATTCAATATATTAAATTAAAAAGCCTAACGTGGCATCTAGATATCCCTGAAGGCTTCATTTGATTCTTTTAGCAAGATTAAGATAAATTGTCATTGAAGCACCCTTGAAGTTTAGGTACTTCATTGAGATCTTTCATTGAGATCTTCCAATATGTGACTCGAAGAAAGTCCCTATTTTATCAACGTGGCAAAGGAACTATAAACACATCTTGTTTGGAAGATCCTAACATGCTTAACCACTTTGCTTTGTTCATTTTATCTTTATTTTACTATCTTTAAAACCATATTTTAATGTAGTCAATGCCAAATTAGTGGCTTTTAGTTGATTCCAATGTTGTAGATGCATGATTAAAGTAGTTTTGAGTTGCTTAGACGTTTTTTCTTAGTTGTTTATTACTTTAAACACTTTCAATCTATTTAACTCAAATCTTTAAGTTTGTTTATTGTTGTTACGTTAGTTTTTAGAGTGGGTATGAGTAGCTAAGCTTTTTTTTTTTTGGATTCATGATGTAGGGAAAAATAAGAGTAGACTAGGTATGTGGATTTTCTGAGATGGGATTCTGTCAAACTTAATGAAGTTTGTTTAAATTTAGTCTTAATGTCACTTTTCTTAGATTGATCACCTTTGAAAAGTTTTTTCTTATTGCTTATGGTATCAGAAAGGCGAATAATCAATATATATCTAGCATTAACAATACTAATTTCTACATTATGAGAATACCCGTAGACTTAGTTTAACCAATTGTTCTTTGAGACTTGAAGCGGTTTATACATTCTCAATACTCAATGAAAGCAAATGAATTGAATGTGTTTCAACTAGTTTGAATAAAGTTTGAAAGAATCCACCCTCTAGATTTGCGAACGATTGAATTTCATTTTATTCCTCTCCTTGGACTTGTTTTATGAAATCTATTACTCATGAAACCCCTACTAATCTCTTTGCGCCAACCCTGCTTTAGTATTACCTGTCAGATTCTCATCTAAATTTGAGCTGATAGTTTTAATTAGAAAAATTCTCTCATTGTTGATTTGTTGGATAGCTTGATTCTCTGCTGGTAGTTACCTTTGCGCTTGTTCCTAATAAGATTCAGCAACCGAACTTTGTTCCATTGTACTACTCGACAACAATCTATGCACTTGCGAAGTAAAGGCATTTGATACCTAGAATATTTTCTATCACCTGTCGACAAACGGAAGGATTAGTATGTCATTCTCTTTTATTACATCTTTCATTTTTGATATTGTTGAATAAACGTATTCTCAATTCATCATCCGAAATTAATGGTGCAAGCATCCTTTTTTTTTTTCCACCATAGGGTGCCCATTTTCAAATAAAAACAAAAATGATAATAAAAAAAAATTAAAAAATAATAATAATAGAGTGTAAAAAAAACCGAAAAAAAAAAAGATATGATATAGAATGGTTAGCCTCAAATGCTAGCGAAATGCCAGCATCACGTCCCGGGGGTCAGCTAAATGCAACGCCAACCAGCAGAGCAGCCGAAGTCCACATCATGCAATTGGAGTCCAAAGTGATCGTCCAAGAAGAGCAGCAACATGAGCATCAGCCCACGTCCTTGCAATGCAGCCACAGAAGTCCAAGTCCATGCCCCATCGTCACATTGGAAGCCTAACTTCTAGGCCTTGTGAGAATAGCTCCAGAAGCTGTCCACTAGAGGAAGCCACACTTGCGACGCACATGTATAAGGCCCACGGCCTAATCACTTCAAGCAGGCTTGCATTCATGAAACAGTGAGGCTAAATTTCTTTTCTAATTCACGAAATCATTTTTTTTTCCCCTGAAAGAATGACATACATGTGTTTATACATTTCATCGTTTGCTATCTTATTTTGGCAAATGTAAGGATTGAATTTAGAAAATTATGCATTTGTCTTTATACTGTTTGAATAATAAAATTTAGAAAACATTATTTATTCATTTAAAATTCTTAAGAGTACCATAACTTCATATAAAAAAGAAGAACCAAAAATGCATCATGATGAAACCGGAGCTAAATACTCAAATACTGGTTATCACTTTTATATCGATAAAGCAATTTAATAATTATTGTGAATTTTCTGGAATTTCAAGAACTTTTCATAATTTATTAGGATTAACCCTAAAATATCAATTATAAGAATTTTGTAGTAATAGATTTTATATATAGCCTTCACTAAATTCTTCGTATTGCCATTCAAGTATTTGTTTAATTTGTGCCTTTAGGGTTGACAGTTACAAATATAGGCATGTGATTAGGTTAAGTATTATATTAAAATCTTATATTCTAAGTATTACGATATAATTTAAATATTTTATTAATAAATAATATATTTTTTATATTATTACTAATAATATATAAAATTATATTCATTTATATTATAATATAATTATGGGTGATTTATAAGAAAATAATTATGTGAAAATTACTCTGATACCCTAAAAAGTATTGAAATGATAAAGATACCCCAAAAATTCAATATATATATATATGATTTCATTTACTTAGCTATTATCTAAATATATTATTCTAAAGCTATCCTATCATGGTAACAATGGGCGGTGTTGCTTTTTTTTTTCTCTAAACGTCTATAATTAAAGACTTAGGGGTATCCACGTAACATACCATACTTATGTGAGATGCTCCGTATTAACTCACATATATATAACTATATATATATATATATAATCATTTTAGTTATTTTAGCCATGCTATTGACTTAAACTACTTGTTAGTAGAGGTGGGAAAAAATGCAATCAAATCATAAACTAAATCAAATCGAATAAAAAATATAGTTTTTTTTTTTTTTACTTTGATTTGAATTTTTTTTTATTTGAGCCAAATAAAAAATTTATAATTAAATTAAAGAGGATAATCAAACCAAACCTAAAAACTGAACTGTTTTTACTATAACCATTTTTATTGTAATGATTTTTATCAAACCAAACCATTTTTAAGAAACAAAATAAGATTTTACTTGTGATTGGAAAATTTTTTATTGCAACGGAGTATTAAGAAAAATTTTAAGTTTAGACTTATAAAATGTATATGTATTTAACTTTTATGAATATGGATTATTATAATAAGTACATAGGTTGACTCTAAGTCTATACTGTATGTTAGCATTAAAAAATAAAATTTATTATCAAGATAGCTTTACAATTCATTAATCAATAAATATTGGTTTTATCAATTTTTTAGTGCCAATGCATATTACTATTAAAATAATTTCATACTTATAATATGAGTTTACATGTCGTACATTTAATTTTTCATAAATTATAAACTATAGTTAAATTCATGAATTGAATTGAATCTATGATTTGAAAATTTTCTAAAACAAATCGTATGATTAGATTCAAAGTATTTTTTTTTTAAATGAAAAAAAAAATTATCATATTATATAGTTTGTTTTAGCTTATGAGAAAAACCAAATCAAATCTAATCGTATCACCCCCAACATAACATTCTCTTAACCAATCGATGGAAAGTATAAATCGAAACAATGGAATAGCAATTTTAATTCCAGCCTATAATATTCTAATGGCACTTTTAATTGGCACAACATCTACGATAGGAGTGGAAATTCCTAAGAAATAAAAAGTAATAGCCACTAATTTTTTTGTCATACTTAAATGACATAAATGATTAGAGCTAACAGTTTGTATTAATGTGTTGTGTCTTATATCTATATACAAATGTGTTTATATATGAAAAATCTCAATTCGTGATAGAACTCATTTATTAATCGTATATAAAAATCTAAATATGTGACTTAACCCAATTAATAAGTATGTTTTATGTTTAAGTTGGACTTGTTTATCAATTAAAAAAAGTTATAAATGAGTCTATAAAATTTATATATATACAAAGTAAAAATGGTGATAAGAAAATTAATTTCTACAAATACTAATTACATAAGGTTTTGAATATTAATATAAAATTACAATATAAACAATAATTTTAATGAAGTCTCATCAAATATAATGAAACTAAAAACTCATTAGTTTCATAACATTATCGAATTAACTTGAATAATGACTTAAATAGACGTTACTACTAGTGATGATTTACAAATTCATCACATTTTTAGTGGAGATAATTATAGAATCCACATATAAAAATGAATAATGTCAATAAAAATATATGACATTGAAAATTTTATAAAAATAGTTTGGTTTATTACCCTTAGCTCTATAGAGCTAATTTTTTTTACCTATATAATTTGTTGCTATTTCTTGATCATTTTTCATAATTTTAGACATGTCTATGCATAACTTTTCAACTTTGTCTAAATGAAAAAAAAAAAAGTTACTCTTATTTTGACTTTATATTGTTCTAGACAAACAACTTGACATTCATAGTGGATTTCTATACTAACTATTAGTTTCAACAAATAAATGGTAATAGGATTATTGCATTTCAGCTTCTTTAACTCCTAGCAAATTTAACTCATGTTGGGTAAAATATTGGTTATCATCTAAGATATAAAATAGGGAATAGGAAGTCATGGCTCGGGTAACTTTGTTTACTTGTTTTTCTTGTCAAGTACATATCTCTAACTAAAGTTAAAAAAAACCTTTGTTTAGGAATTTTTACTGCAAATATCTTAGGGTGCTTTATACTGTTGCTCTATGTTTTAAAATATTGTTTAAACTCCAGTAGCTTTTTCCTCATTGTCATCATTTAGTCTTTTGATATTGAAGATTCTTTGTTATGACTTAGCTTATTACTGGCAACTTCAAAAGACAATAGAAGGCATTACCTCTTGAAGTACTATTTCTTTACCGTAATTTTAATTCATAAAAATGTGTAGCCTAATTCAATCATAATTTCTTTATCTTCTTATTTTTGAATAAGTTTTCCAATGGCAAATAGGAAAACAATTTCAAAATATATCAAATTTCTCACTTTTGTCATTTTCTCCATATGGATGCTTTATTAAACAAAGTACACAAAGAAAAAGTTGAATTTGCTTAAGACATTCACAAGTTGATTAGCATTGTTACTAAAAATCATGCAAGACAAATAGAAAACAATGTAATATTAGATTTCAAGCAAATAAATGAAAAGTTTCTATCATTTATTCTTCAATTCAAAAAAATAAATGAAAAATTGTTAGGATTTTTATCAATACAAAATTCCACTAATCAAAACCCAAAATTCTCATTATAGGAATTATGGTCAATCAAACTTAACACTTAACAAACATTTTAAAATAGCATAAATACTAAGAATGTGTGAAAACCTTAATAGATCTAAAAGTTAAGACTATTTAGATGAATTACATAGATCACCTGTTGCTAAAGAAAAGGAGAAGGATATATTAACCTACCTTTATCATTATTCCCAATAGTATCAAGCATGACTCCTGAGGTATAATGATATGGTGCTTTCCAAATTGCCAAAAGATGAGGACGAGAGGTTTACTCAAAAAAAAAAAATTGAATTTATCCAATGAAAAAAAAAATGAAAAAGAAAGATAGGAGAACTAAGAAGAAAAAAGAGAGATATGATGTGTTGTTGATGGCTTGGTGCAATGTAGAAAGACCATAAAATCCTAAATTACAAAATCAATAGCACCACGGATTAATAAAAATAAATAAATAAATAAAATAAAGAAGTGTAATAGTATACCACTAAGCGGGTTCATGGATCAAACCTATAACTTATTTACAAAACCTGTTTAATAAATTAGTTTGAGAGCTAAAGACTAATTCGGATATAGATTTTGTTGTGCTTAAATGGGTCTAATTCATTTGTGTTTTGTATCAATTTTTTTTACATGCAAACCTATTTATATCGCATCATATCATATGCAGATTTCACAAATTGAATCTCTAATTACTAGCCCTACAAAGGATATATTAAGAATATATCTAAAAATTATGATAAGCTCGGTCGGTCAATGTTATTGTCTAGGTTATGATGGTGGGATTTATGGCTTGACTACTGCTACAGTTAACATGGGTAGGTATGAAAATGTGTGGTCGTAAGAAGACATCATACAAGGATCGAAGCATAAATATTATAATGTATAATTTCAAGAGAAACACAACATTCTGGCAACATACTGACACTAGGTAAAACACAAAATTTTTTAAATTTGATGAAGTGCATTACTAGCCAAAATAAATAACATAAAATTTCATGTCCTTACGATACAAATATGAGCTTGACATATGAGAAAGTAAAGACAAGTACCACAACATAGTGGTCGAGAAATGTTTGAGACAAGGATTCCGAGAGAGTTGCAGTAAAACTTTTCGGCTTTACTTAATTTGAATGGTAATAAGGAAAGACAGTGTAAAATGTTTGAAGCATTGTAAGTATCAACAGAATAATTGCTGCCGCAAGTGACAGAAATGTCCAAGGACTGCTGAATCGTTCCTTCTTTAGATCGCTCCACCAGGTGTGGCGTCGGTTGTCATTATAGGCCTTGCAATAATTGTTGACAGCATTTATGTCAACGAACAAGTAGGTTTGATTGGAGTCATAAAGCATTTTCTTGCAAAAGTTATTGAAAGGGTCAATCACCTGCTTCTCAGTTCCAAGAGATACCTTATGATCCCATTTTTATGTTGGATCTCAGCATTCTTTTCAGTGTTGATCAGGCTGTCTAGAAACAGGAAGTAATTTGTGAAAATTGGATCTTGGCAATCGTCACATTGTTCATAAGCCAAAAATTCATCAGGACAGTAGTCATGTTCTCATCAATGCACAGTGGAGGTATCTGCCGAACTCCTTTGTCAAAACTGATGTCTAATAAATTAGATTCTTCCTTTTTGATGAATTTAACCCCTGCCTCTTGAAGCTCTTGGGCTGAGTAGATCAATTGTAGATTTTTTGTAAATGGTTCACGGACTGCATTGCTTTCCCGCTTCGTTTGTTGGAGCTTTTGTCTCATTTGGAAGACAAATGATGAACGGAAAAGACCCAACGGATGTGCATAAATACGGTCGCGGTTAAATTCCAACCTATGGATGGATTTATTTAGCGGCAACATGGAGTGAAAGAAACACAGAAAGAGATATTTGAGAGGTGATTCCTCTATTCCCGACTTTGTCATCTGAAAAAGCTTTTCCAAAATAAAGAAAGGAAGCTGGTTTTCGAGCTTTATTAGATCACGCTGAATGGTTGGTAAAAGCCAGCGTGTGTTCAAACTTGGAGAATCACGATCACCATATGCATCAAGTTGCATTTTTTGGTAAATTGTAGAATAAACACATGTATAGCTGTTAGTTTCTTCAATAGAAAGTAATGGAAAACGCACCCACCACTAGTGCGTAAAATAATAAGTATATAATATTTACATGGTAATTTTCCATCCACTTTTCTATAATAATGCGATTTCTCTCTCACTTCTCTGCAATTGACACTTTTATCCTGATTGTAATTTTCATTCCAATTGTAAAGTGTCTATTATTTATTCTTGTATTAATTACAATACTATTTTCAACTGTATATGGTATTAAAATTGTCCCATTTACTTCAATGTTATAGAAGTAACACACAAAGCAAGTGGCCTGCTATTTTTGTGCATTGAGGATAAATGGAGAAAACAATCGAAATGGGAATTTATATTAAATAGAGCTGGGAAAGTAGGCTGAATAGGCTGGTTCGTCCCGACTTGCACTAGCCCGCTGGTCGAAGTGAGCCAGTTCGCGTTGGCCTGGATATGTTGCAGGTTCAAAAATTCAGCCTGTCGTATTCCACGGGCTATTGCGGGCCGACTTGCCCTGCATAATTTTTTTTTTTTACAAGATAAAAAAAAATTATTTTTATCATCAACTCTTTTTTTATTTATCGTTTCTCATTTTTTTCTTGCAACCATTTAATTTATTTAACTTTAAAGTAATGTTAATTTTTTTTTCTTCCATATTCTAGTGACGATAATTGAGCATAAAATCACAGTCTAATTATAGAAGTTTTGTATTGTGTTTGTGTATTATATCTCCTTTTTAGTTGTTACTTTTGCCCTTTAGTTTTACTATTGATATTGGACAGTTTAATGAGCTAATTTGAGTTTTTTTTTTTTTTTCTTTGGGTCATACGGGCCAACCAGGGGCCATGCAGGCATAGACCAAAATGACTCACTGCTTTCGCGGGACAAAATTTTAGACCTTCCCCGCAAAATTTTTGCTAGCTTCGTGGGCTAGCCCACCGGCCTGCCCCGCATTTCCAACTCTAATGTTAATAGATGTTTTGGGTATTGGAGAAAACTATCATTATAATATAAAATGAGGAGCACCTCAAAATTCATTCAAGATAGCATTTACTGAGTAAGAAATTCTTTTTTTCTTTTCCTGCAATTTTAATATCAACTTCTTACTAAGTAACGCAATTGGAAGACAAATCTAACACAAGTTAGCTAAGATTACACTGAGGAACCAAAGCTAAACCCTAAAGCCAGACCCTAGCCCGTGCCATGATTAAACATAAAGCACCATTTTCTAAGTTCAAATCCTACAAATAATTCCATATTCAAATTGTAGGAAAAGTTAGTAATATGGATATAAATTGTGCAAACTTTAATAAAAAGAAGAAAAACCATTAAATTAAAAATATAAATTTATATAATGTAGACAAACCCTACTTTTGAGCTATTAATGCTCTAAAATTTGTAACCTTTAATGTAATCCCATGTTTAGGTTGTTTTCAACCAATAAATAAAAAAACCACACGTGGATTAAGCCCTAAACTTAATTATAATACCGATGCTATGTTTTGAATCTTTAGATCAAGGTTAACTATCAATGGCCTTATAACTGAGTGACATAAATATTGGTTTCCTAGTGGAATAAATAATAAATGTTGGTCTTTCAATGAAATGGATTAGGTTTGATTCTCCCTTCCCAAATTGTAACTGTAAAAAAAAAAAAATAAAAAAATTCAAGGTTAACTATCCACCATATGTGTAAACTCAACTTGATTATGCCCTCGTGTCCATTGGCATCTAATTTTCTCTATGGCATATATGTTTGTATCGTGTTGATTGACTATTTGCTGTAATATATTCGGTAATCATTTATTAGACTCAATCATATTATTCGATCTACATGCTGGCAAAGCTAGATTTTGCTAAATCTATGGAATGGAATACTAAAATTGAATTTAATGTTATAGAGATCTCCTCCATTTCGCATTTTCGGGTTATATACTTAAATATTGTAATTTTTGAAAGAAATTACGTAAATATTATACCCGTAATAATTATTATTAAAATAAGTTTCGAAACAAAAATTTCACCCTTCAATCTCATTGTCCAATTTTATATTTTATTTACACTCAATATAGATTAGAAACAAAAAATATTTGATAATAGTAGACAAACTAAAAAAAATATAAATAAATATAAATACACTAATAGTAAAATTTTTCATAGAAACACATAGAAAATACCTATATTAGATTTATTTTTTCTCTTGTTTGCATGAAAGAGGAAGAAGAAGAAGAAGAAGAAGAAGAAGAAGTGATTCTACATAGAAAATAAAGGATTTGCCAAGATCTAAGTGGTTTCTCAACAACTAATTAATTGTAGTATTTTTTTAAAGAAAAGTTGAAGTTTTTTTTATCCGTGTTGAAGTTTTTTTTTACCTATGTTTGATATAAGATTTTAGAAAAATATTACTATAATTGTATATTTTATAAAAAATGTTACTGGTTATTATTAGATTATAAATTATTAAATATGATTTATATAGATCTTGAAATAGGTAACATGTGATGTTAATTTTTGTATTAGAATGATGATTTGTTGTTTTAAGGAATGTGAACTATGTAGAATGTAGAATAATTTGTAGTATTAGAAAATAATACGGAAATTATTGAAATATTTAGCAGAAAAAATATTATTAAAAAATAATTTTTGAAAAATATTTAAAATAATTTGTTTGGAAATAATAGGAGAAAAATTAAAATTAAAATTAGAAATGACACAATTTTTTGTGTGCAAATATTAAGAATGTTATTGAAAATATAAAAAAAATATTGTGATGAAAATTTGTAATATGTGGAACATGAAATAATTTTCATAGTATTGTAAAATGATACGGAAATTGTTGGAATTTTTAGCAGCAAAAATGTTATTAAAAAAATAACATCTGAAATGTTTTTAGAAAAAATTCGTTTAGCAATAATGGAAAAAAAATAATATTTGAAATGTTTTGGAAATTTATTTTTTTTTGGAAATTTTTATAATGTTTTTATTGCAAGTTGTCATATTTTTTTAAAAACTTATAATTTATATATACTATGGATAAGAAAAGAATGACTGATTACGTAGAGTTGATTATCTATGCATTTGGAAATATTGTGGTAGGTAACTGGGGGCTGGAGTATAATAGGAATATGGTAAAGAAGTTAAAAATGAAGAAAAACGTTAACTAAAATGAATTCTTATATAGAATATGTCATAGCATCGAAGTTGATCCAATTGAAGTAGGGGTTGAGATAATTCACAAGCATCCTATGTTCTATAGGAGCAATATATGTTATGCATTGATAGTAATTAGAAACAATGGAGATATTGAAAATTTTATTGAAATGAATGAATCATATGGAGATCATGGCATATAAGAAGAGTTGGGGGGGGGGGGGGGGGGTTGGGTGGTGGTTTACATAAAGACAAACATTCGATACAAGTAATCGGCCATATTCGTCACATGACATTATAGAAATACAGTCGGAGTTGTCAACATTTCAACCCTCAATTCCAACCCTGATGGAAGTGAATGATGATGATGAAATAGATAGAGCGGTTACTTCAATATTACAATGACCAGAGATATGGGATCCATACATGGTTCATGTAGGAGTGGAGGCTGCAACTGACATTGATGGTGGAATGAGTGTTGAGTAGGAGAGTAATGATAACGAAGAGAGTCTCAATGAGGAAAGTAAGAATGAGGGAGATGGAGTACTTGACGAGGAGTCTTTAACTGTACATACCTACTTAAGATAGTTAATATATCAAGTAAAGCAAGTTGAACCAACAACCATAGTGGTTAGAGATCTTGCTCCGTATGATAATTTTGGGGGTGATAGAGATTACATTTATTTTGAGCAGGAGCAAACTAATATTTGCATTTGGTTGAGCAGTAGTGGCGATTTCTACAGGGGCATGAGACTCAGGATAAAAGAAGATGTCATTTAAGTAGTGAAGTCTTACCATGTAAAGAATCATTGCAATTTCACTATTATAGAGTCTAATCCATTGCTATGGTCCATTTATTATTTGAGAAGGGATGATGGTTGTAAATGGAGGCTTTGGGCTCGAAAGAAGAAGTTAGAAGGCATGTTCTTGGTGATGAGATTCGAGGGTCCACACACATGTAATAACCCAGTGATTAGTTAGGATCACCCACAGTTGAATTGCAATCTCTTTGCCACCCGATTTATAAATCTTCTAAGGAACAATCCTGATATGAAGGTGGCCGAGCTGACTTTTGTTGTCGAATAAGAATTTGGCTACAAGATTAGCAGGAGATGAGTTTGAGAGGGAAAGAAACAGGTTATCGAGCATGTGTATCGGAATTGGGAGAAGTCTTATGATAAACTGCCAAAACTTCTCAATGTAATAGAAAATGTAAATCTCGAAACATAAATAGATTGGGGGTGGAGCAGATCGAGTACCCCTAGTGTGTCTATTTTGAAGTGGGTATTTTGGGCATTTAGGCTATGCATCACAGCGTGGAGATTTCTTAGACTTGTTGTTATCATTGATGCCGCTTTTCTGTATGGGAAGTACACTCACAAGTTGCTAGATGCTTGTGGTGTTTATGGCAATAACCATATACTTCCGTTAGCATTTTTTCTAGTTGATGAAATGATAGTTGAGACATAGGGCTAGTTTTTGAGGAAACTGAAGGAATATGTTGTCGGTGGCCGTAAAGGTAATAAAACCATTTGCTTCATATTGAATACACACTCAGGCATTAGATCAACAGTCCAAGAAGAAGTGAATGGATGATGGCCTCCATTTGTAGTGTAGCGATTCTATCTCCGACATAATGTGTGCAACTTTAACTCGGCACATAAAAATAGCTAGTGTAAGAGGTTAGTCACATATGCTAGGTTGCAAGCACAATCTCACAAGTTAAATTATGTGATGGAGCAGGTGGGGATGATTAACTTCTACGTTAGACTGGTTTGACGACATACTGTTGGATATGTGGACACTAACTCATGACTGTTGCTATTGGTTTAGGTATATGACCTCTAATGTTATTGAAAGCTATAATTTCATGTTAAAGGAGGCTTGGGGGTTACTTGTAACTGCTTTAGTGAAGAAAACGTTCTATAACTACATCGGGTACTTTGTTAAGAAGCATACGAAAGCATTGAAAAATATGGCGAATGGTAGAATTTTCACCAAATATGTAACCCAAAAAATCGATCGATGGAGTTCATGAGCTAGCAATCACGAGGTCATCGACTACAACAGGCTTGATAGAGATTTTGAAGTCCTCATTGATAGTCGTCACATCGCCACTTGGTTAAGGGAAGGGGCTGAACGTACGTTGTTGACTTTGCCTATAGTACATGCAGTTGCTAGAAGTGGTAAATATACAAAATTCCATGCTACCATGCATATGCAATAGCTACCTCTCTTAGGCTTGATATGATGCATTCTATACCTAATTGGTATAAATGAATACATCAAGAGTAAACATATAGGATGCACTTCATGCTTATAGGGGACGAGTTAGATTGGAAATTAGTGCACTTCCCATCACTCCGCCTAAGGGGAGACCTCATAAAGAAGAAGAGAAAGTTGAGGTGGAAAAGATACCACATGGAGATGGACATTAGCGAACGTCTAGATCAAATCACATGTGGACTTTGTAGAGCGAGGTAGGGGGCATAATGGAAGAATGTGCCCACGTCAACGCAATAATGGTAACTGATGGATACCAATACATATTTCATCACATTCGACATTGCGTTTGTGATACTAACATTAGCTTTTTCTCTTTTGCAGCTTAGGTGAATTCTTGATTATTTCATCTAGTTTGTTTAAAGACACAACAGATGGAGGATGCTTGGTATTCTGTATATATACTTGCAATTTTGTGATTTATTGAGAAGTTGTATTGAATGTCAATTTGTTTAAACATTTTTTAATATGTTATGAAAAATTTGAAGTTGTAAAATCATATATGTATACATTGTATGTGAAAAGGGCAAGAGGCAACAATATTGGTGGACGGAATGCATATTAATTTATTAGAAATTGTAAAAATACATCAACTTAATCATTGCAGTGGATTATATACATATGAAATGAATTAAAAAATCATCGGTTCCTATCTCTATCTCATCCTATCTCCAGCCCCTAATGAATTGACTAGCTAGGTGAGTGAATGTGTTGGTTGACCTTTGACATGGAGCTAGTGGAGCTTCGGTATCTTATGTTGGATGCTATTGGGGAGAATCATCAATCAATCCCTGAGGCATGGGACTCTACTCTATAGGTTGACTTAATGATTCACCCTGGTACATAGGCTGTTTTTCAGAGCATTTCTTCTGTGAAGCTAATGGTATTGGCACATGACCACTTATAGAATACTGATGCGGTGTCTTGTATTGGCTGAAAATTGGCCCTGAGCTAGCATACATCTCATAGGAATCAATATGCATTTGTTTATCCTGCCTTAGATTTTCCTATGGCTCACCTCGGTTTTAGGGTCATCGTTGTCCCCCTATTTTTCATCATGTAAGAATCGGTTTTGCCTCCTCCTAGGTGTTATGCTATTGTGGTTATGAGTACACCGTTACCTCCCCCCCCAAATGGTGAAGCATGAAGTAAAGACTCTAAACATCTATTCTCACAACCGTGTCTATATCCAAGAATAAGTAGATTTGCTGTAAAGTGTCACCCTGCAAGTATAAACAAAGCGTAAATTAAGATTAACACGATCATATAATTATTTGGACATTACTGAGTGTATGTAAACTGTACTTACCAAAAATCCAAGAACAGCCCTTGTGCGTCTAATGTATCATTTACTGATTGATCCATACCATTCCAGGTAACTATTCTGCACACCATGAGGGCCATTCATATAAACGACTTGGTCGACTGACTGTTCCCACATGTTCAAATACACCGCATGTTGGAATGTCTAATCAACATCAATCTGGCCACACAAGTTAATTTCATGGAGCTCGGCTATGTATTCACTAACTGTGGGATATATTGGAACCTACCAAGCTGCCTGGCTACTCAATATAGGAAATGCCACTCAATAATGTGGAAATAAATCAATGGCACCTGAGCCATCTAAATGTGCATGCTAGCTTTGCAAAAATACGATAGGAGATTAATTAAATTCCTATCGTATGGCTCCCATTCAACTTGAAAATAGGAAATTATATCGACTTCAAATGATAAATATGATTAATTACAAGAAAAAAAAATTGGCTACGGAAGTACCTACGACATGTTTTACCTATCCAACACATCCTAATATATGCCGACAACGTAGGTGGGATGTTATTGCATATCCCTCTATGTGTTCTAACATGTTGCTAATGGAAATCTAGCTTGTACAGATAGTTCGTGTTGACTAACGAGTGCGATCTAGGGAAATCTATCACAAGCCCACACCTGTAGCAAAATGGTAGCCTCTCTAATTTCGTATGCCGACAGTGATGATGCGACACAAAGTTGGCAATGCAACCACGCTAAACATGTGGACCCATAACTATACGTCCTAGTAATATTGAAATGCTCCAGCAAAGGTAACCACATCATGTAGACGAGGGTGCTAGATTTATTGGCAAAGATAAATCCTCCTAAGAGCTGTAGTATGTACACACGAGTAACTCAATGCATTTGCTTAACATCAGCGTTTGGTGGGATCAACCAGAATATACCCTAAGCAGTTCTTCACATATCGCTCTCAAATCTAGGCAATTACTCCTTATAATTGCCTAACTATCAATAGGGAGTTTTAATTGGATCTCCACATCCCGTAGCATAATTGTAAGCTCCCCCGTTGGCATGTGGAATGTGTGTGTCTCTAGATGCCATTGCTCAATCAATGCTGTAATCATGTGCCAATCCAGGGGTATGTACGGTAGGCGACTCGCACCTTGGAATCTAGCTAACTGTAAGTATAGCTCCATTCGAGCATTGAATGGGATGGCATGCTCGTTGTGATGGAGTGACAACTCACACGATTGATCAGTGAGGGTTGCTTGATCCTATGCCAATAACATGTGAAATGTTACTATTTCCAATGCAATATTAACTAATTGATAAGTGAAAGGTCGATTACCTCTTCATCCTAGACGACCTATGATGAATGACTCTCCTATTGCATCAAGATTGAAGGATCGAAAGGTTTAAGCTCCATTTATTATGCAAAACCATACAAATATTTTACATTTGAAACAAATACAAAATTTTTTACTAATTAATTTTATAACAATTAATTAATGAGATATTAATGATTAATCGCCTTTAATTAATAGATAATTAATAACTACTTAATTTTATAACTAATTCTATAAAACCATACAAATATTTTACATTTGCAACAAATACAAAATTTTTCAATAATTAATTTTATAACAATTAATTAATGACATATTAATGACTAATTGTATTTAATTAACAAATAATAAAAAAACTACTTAATTTTATAACTGATTCTACAAAACCATATAAATATTTTATATTTGCAACAAATACAAAAATTTTCACTAATTAATTTTATAGAAATTAATTAATGATATATTAATGACTAATCCCCTTTAATTAATGAATAATTAATAACTAAATTTTATAATAGATTCTACAAAGTCATACAAATATTTTCACTTTATAAAAAATACACAAATTTTCACTAATTAATTTTATAAAAATTAATTAATGATATATTAACGACTAATCACTTTTAATTAATGAATAATTAATAACTGCTTACTTTTATAACTAATTTTACAAAATTATACAAATATTTTACATTTCCAACAAATAAAAAAATTTTCACTAATTAATTTTATAACAATTAATTAACTACATATTAATGATTAATCACATTTAATTAACGAATAATTAACAACTACTTAATTTTATGACTAATTCTATAAAACCATACAAATATTTTACATTTGCAACGAATACAAAATTTTTCACTAATTATTTTATAATAATTAATTAATGACATATTAATGACTAATTATTTTTAATTAACATATAATTAATAACTACTTACTTTTATAACTAATTCTATCAAACCATATAAATATTTTACATTTGCAAAGAATACAAAAATTTTCACTAATTAATTTTATAACAATTAATTAACAACATTTTAACAACTAATCACCTTTAATTAATGGATAATTAATAACTACTCCATTTTATAACTAATTGCACAAAACCATTCATATATTTTACATTTGTAATAATACAAAATTTTTCACAAATTATTTTTCTAACAATTATTTACTCACATATGAATGACTAATTACTACTAATTAATAGTTAATTAACAGCTTAATTTAACGACTATGTTTACAAAAATATATTATAATAACATATAAACATAATTCATTTACTAATGTTAATTAATCATATTAACAATTAATTAATTACTAATTAATAGTTAGTTAACAATGACTACTATTTCAATAAAAATTATGTAGTGTAAATAATTACATGTGTTTTTTTTTTTTTTTTTGCATTTATCCAAAGTAGTATAACAGCAACAAAAATAATTTTTTTCTTAAGAAAACATATCGAGATCTTGATGAAGATATTTCCACACACATGTTTCAATAAAGTAAAACCTACGTAAATCACAAATTATGGAAACAAAAATTTGCAAGTAACAATATAGAGTGAAATTTGCAGAGGAAATTGAAAGATGGAAATGTGAACATATGAAATGAGGATTCGTATTTATATTAGAAATTTTTAGTGCAATTTTTTTCCTATGTGTTACAAATCATATATTATAATACTATATAAATTTACAGTATTACTTTTATAGGTTTGTAAATGTGCTTTTACAATAATTTTATTAGTTTGTAGTTTCTTTATAGGTTTGCAGTAAACTTTTTGTTATTAGCTTTATAGGTTTGTAGAATAGGGCGTAGACGAGGTCCGCACCTATAGTACAATTGTATTGAAGGCATAAACTGGGTCTACGGCTTCAATATAGAATTTTTCATATCCCTAAAGTCGCAAACGCGATTCATATCTTTGAAATTTATTTTAGTAATAATTATTATGAGTATAATATTTACGTAATTTTTTTCGAACACGATGATATTTAAGTATGTAACCCTCACATCTTCATTGAAAACAATAATCTTAAATTGGAATTTATTAAATCATATTTCATAGAAGTTACACTCTGAATTAATATACTCAGAAATTTTGCTACATACCTGATCAATGATAAGTTTGTTATGCAAGCATATCAATTCAATGATGAAGCAACCATTAACGACCATCATATTAACAAGGTCCTCACTACTAATTTCATCGAAGGGTTCAAAATAGCACTACCTCATTTTCAGCTCCAACTCCACCATGGCTTTAAAAATTTTCTCCAAAGGCATGTAAGATGTAGATCCAACTTCTCTAGCTATCTCTCTATTAATTTTTACAACCTTACTTTTCAAAAGGTGTAGAAGATAGCCTAATTACATTATAGATAATCTATCTCGGGGGGGGGGGGGGGGGGGGGGGGTTTGGTTTCACTATTCCATACAATTTAGTCGTAGCTATAGTACACTCAAATCATTTTTTTTTTTTTTTATAGATTATGGGCTCTATAACTCCAAACGAGTAAAAAATTATGACTCTTTAAAGTTGGAAAAGCAAATAGCGTAATTTCAACTTTTTTTTTTCCAACTTTGAAATGTCATAATTTTTTTCTCGTTTAGAGTTACGGAACCTATATATATAAACTTATTTAAACGTACTATAGCTAAGACTAAGCAATGTTGTCATTTGTTATTTTTATAAGGGTTAAATTGCTATATTTTAATTCATCAAAGTATTAAAAAAAAGAAAAAGTTACACTAAAGGCATAGACAACATCTGCGCCTTAAAGCAATATGCTTGAGGGCATGGATGGAGTCTATAGTAGCGTTTGGTTACTGGTACTAAACAGTACAAGGAGTATTGGATAGTACAAAATAAGAAAAATTGGACTAAAATTTTTTTTGTACCACGTTTGATTTGTTTAGTACTGGACAAGGATTTTTATGCTGTCCATTGTCTGGAATTGAGAAGTACTGCACTGAATATAGTAAATTTAACAATTATACTCTTTTTAATGATATTATGGTTATTTATATATATTTGATATTATTATAAGAAAATACTATTTAAAGAGATTATAAATTATATAAAATAATTCGTGTAAATTCATTGATTGAAAAAAATTAATAATTCATATTATAAATTATAATAATTTATGTTATATTTAATAATATAACACGTTTTAAAAATTATATTAGTAATTTTTAAAAATTGTCTTAAAAAATTATAAATTATATTTAATGTTAATTATATTAATATTATAAAAAATTAATATATATTGCATTACAATAATTTTCTTTAATTTTTTGTAACTATAATTGTATTTAAATTACAATATTTTGATACATTTTGTAAATTCCAATAATAAATAAATTAAATCAATATCTTCATTATAAATGATGATAATATAGGAATTACCCTTTAACAAAGTAACATCTTCTTCAAAATAAAGTTCAACATTCTAAATAAACTCTTGAAAGGGTTTTATGTTTGTTTGATGCAAGGAAAAAGAAATGGAAGGACAGTTTGGGGAATTTGAAAAAAAATTACTTTTTGTCCAGTACCACGAATTTTGTATCGAATTACACATGGTACAAAATTTAACCCTTTTGTTTAGTACCATATTCCTTATTTGTCCAGTACTTTTTTTATTTTTGTCAACTAAACACAGGACAAAACAATTTGTCCAGTCTAGTACCAGATTTTTGTGGCAACCAAATACTACCTATGCCTTCAGTTTTGCAAATTTTTGTAGCACTGAAATCGCAAACCTCGTCCATACATTCAAAATCTATTTTAGGAATAATTATTTCAGATATAATATTTGTGATTATTTTTTTTAAATGTAATATTTTAGAGTGTTGCCCTCTTTCAAAGATCTAAGAAAAACAAAGTCATAATATATAATTTTAAGAGGTCATCTTACACAACATTTTGGGCAACATTCCAACAGTAGGTAAAACACAAATTTCTTAAATTTGATGAGGTGGATGAACTAGGCAAAAAATAGAATTAAAATTTCATGTTCTTACAATACAAATATGAGCCTAACATATGAGAGTAGTGACAAGTACCATACAGTCGTTGTGAAATGCTTGAGGTAAGGATTTCGAGCGAGTTGCAGTAGATCTTTCCAGCTTCACTTAATTTGGAAGGTGATAGGGGAAGACGGTGTAAAATGTTTGAACCACCGTGAGTATCAACTGGACAATTGCAGCGAAAAGTGACAGTCATGTCCAAGGACTACTGATTCGTTCTTTTTTGAGATCGCTCAACGTGGTGCGCCATTGGCTATCATAATATTTCTTGCAATGACTGTTGACGACATTCATGTTAACGGACAAGTAGGTTTGATCGAAGTCATACAGCATTTCCTTGCAAAAGTTATTGAAAAGGTCAACCACCCACTTCTCAGTTCCAAGAGGATACCTTATGATCCCATTTTTACGCAGGATCTCAACATCCTTTAAAGTGTTAATCAGGCTATCTAGAAACAGGAAGTAATTTGTGAAAATTGGATCTTGGGCCTAGTCACATTGTTCATAAGCCACAAAATTCAACAAGATGGTAGTCATGTTCTCATCAATGGACAGTGAAGGTATCTACAGAACTCCTCTGTCAAAACTGATGTCTAATAAGTTAGAATTTTCCTTTTCGAAGAATTGAACCCCTGCCTTTTGAAGCTCTTGGGCTGAATAGATCAATTTTAGATTTTCTCTAATGGTAAGTTTACTTCGCAGAATGGAATAAGACTGTATTAAATAGTTATTATTAGAGAATAGAATAGAACTTTAATAAAGAATGAATTATTATTATATTATTCAATTGGATGACGAATAATCTATGAATAAGAAAGAAAATTACCCAAATGTCCTTACACCCTCTTTCTCTTTATTCTGCCTCTCTTTCTATCTCTGATCTACTCTCTCTCTCTCTCTTCATTCCACCTCTTCTATTTTTCACGCTCTCTATCTCCACTGTACGCTCTCTAGAGGTGGTGGTGGGTTCGGTGGGTTTGATGGGTTGTGGGTGGTGGTGGTGATGGTAATTGCATAGTGGTATTGTGTGATGAAGGTGTGTTGGTGTTGGTGGTGAAAAGGAAGAAGGTAATAGGGTTGGTTGGGTCATTTTTCTGCTAAATTGTAATTTTTAAATTTAATGAAAGAATTGTAATTAAGTAAAATGAGGAATTGTAACTCTTAATGAAATTGCCATTATGAATTAAAAATTAAATTAAATACCATAATAATAATTACATAAAGAATAAGTGAGGAATGGAATAGCTATCCCAAGTAAATATGCTCTAAATGGTTCAAGGACTGCATTGCTGTCCTGCTTCTTTTGTTGGAGCTTTTGTCTCATTGAGAAGACAAATAATGAACGGAAAAGAGCCAATGGGTGTGCATAAATCCCGTCGAGGTCGAATTCCAACTCAAGGATGGATTCATTTAGTGGCAACACGGAGCGAAAGAAGCCCAGAAATAGATTTTCGAGGCTGTTCACTTCCGGATGTTGTCATCTCAAAAAGCTTTTTCAAAACAAAGAAAGGAAGTTGGTTTCCGAGCTTTATCAGATCACGCTGAATGGTTGGTAGTAGCCAACGCGTGTTCAAACTTGGATAATCACGATCGCCACATGCGTCATGTTGCATTTACTATTAAATTGTTGAATAAACACATATATAGTTGTTAGTTTTATCAATAGATAGCATCAATAGAAAACGCAACCACCACCTGTGCATAAAAATAATTAATATATAATTTTTACAGGGTAGCTTCCATCCAATTTTCTATAAGAACACAATACAATTTCTCTCCCAACTTCTCTGCAATTGGCACTTCTATATCAATTGTAATTTTCATCCCAATTGTATCGTTTCTATTATTTATTCACGTATTGATTACAATACTATTTTCTACTATATAAGGTACTAAAATTGTCCTATTTGTTTCAATATTATAGAAGTAACACACAAAGTGACCCGCTCTTTCTATGCATTGAGGATAAATGGAGAAAACGATCAGAATAGAGAGTTATATTACATTTTTACAGTATAGCTGTTAAAAATGACTATATAATATAGTTATTAATATATCTATCCAATTTATCTTATACTTTTGTAGGTTGCTCCTCTCCTTTAGTATATTGTCTTTCCGTGCAAAAGTTAGTTATTCATTGTAAAACGCAATTCAATTATCTTTGAAAATTAAAATTTAGTAAATTCACCAATAAACATTATATTAATTCATATAGCATTGTAAGATGACAACGTGTTTATTTTTCAATTAATAGATATTTGGATGTAAGAGCTTTCGTCTTAAATATTTTCGTACATGTTAATGGGCCTAATCATTAATTATGTAAAAACACTAATTACCTATTGAAAAATATATTAATAGTATATAACAAAAAATTAATATATATTTTCTTATATTGCATATTGAACAACATATTGGTAATCTAATATAAATAATTAGAAATTACAATAGAATAAATAAATATAAAATGAGAGCAATACTTATTAAATTATTATCTAATAATAATATGTATAAGTTATGTGTCATAAAAACTTATTTTTATATTAAAGATAAGAATCGACTATAATGTATATATATATACCCAATGCTATTAAGTTTGTCTGTTGATAATTAATAAAATAAACTAAGTTTCCTATCATTATTTGTATAATTGTATAACAAGCAATCAATATCAAGTATTGTAAGAAAAGAGTTATATTATGTTATGATTCAACATTTTATATAATTGTTACGTATACTATTATGTATCATGTTAGCCAACATATTAGTAATTTAAGTGTGAGGCAGGAATTAAAAAACATATAATTATTACATATACTATTATATGTGTTGGACATGAAAAAGCTATTGGCTAGTTTCAAAGAACCACGGATTAATTTAATAAAGTGTGAGGCAAATATGGATAACCAATCACACTAGATTGGAGATGTACCTGAATGATTTGGTTTCAATCCTCCATCTCTTTTAAATGATATTCTTTCTTTTAATTGTAATTTAGTTTCCTTTTTTTCTCCATTGTATTAAGATAATTGATGTACTCAGCTCTCTTCATTTATAAAATTAGTTTCTCTTTTGGCCAATAATATATATATATATATATATATCTCACATCCTAAGAGGTAGCGACAATAATCACCATTAAATTCTATACCTGTGTTTGTGTTAATTTAGAAAATAAATTTGACTTAAAATGGAAAAAAAAAATAGATAATGCTTTAGGAGACCAGATAATGCAAAAGTAAAGAGCATTTTAAACTTACCCTAATATGAGACATACCAAACAAATCTTAAACACTATAAATGGAATTTGAGTCCTTCTCACAATTCACTCAAGTAAGAAGGAATTTACTGTGAATGGCAAGAGGAGCGCAACTTTAAGGTCACTCCAAACATTCAGGTTAAGATACGAAATTCTATATATATATATATATATATATATTTTGCATATTTAATTTCAATATCTTACAAAATAATAAAATTGGAACACAAATTTAACACGACTTAGCTAATATTACACTGATGAATCAAAGATAAACCCTAAAGCCAAACCCTAGCCTGTGCCATGATTAAACATCAAAGCACCATTTTCTAAGTTCAAATCCTTCAAATAATTCCATAATCAAAATGTAGGAAAAGCAAGTTAAAGAGATATAAATTGTACAAACTTTAATAAAAAGAACAGAAACTATTAAGTAAATATATAATTTTACATAATGTAGACAAACCCCAATTTTGAGCTATTAGTGTTCCAAATTTTGTAAACTTTAATGTAATCCAATGTTTAGGCTGTTTTCAACCAAGAAAATAAAATCAAGCTCACCTGGATTAAGCACAAAAACTTAGCCTTTATATTCACCTAAAAATTTGAAATTATAATTGTTTAAATCCATAGAGTCTGTGGAATGCCAAAAAAAAAAAAAAAATTAGAACCTAATTAAAACTTGAGACCTTAATTTAGGCTACTACTAAATAGAACACTTTTTACAAATCATATTGGCCATTTGATCGACCACCCTTCTTCAAGCCTCTGTTCGATCAGCTACACCCCAAGTTAAAGAGATATAAATTGTACAAACTTTAATAAAAAGAACAGAAACTATTAAGTAAATATATAATTTTACATAATGTAGACAAACCCCAATTTTGAGCTATTAGTGTTCCAAATTTTGTAAACTTTAATGTAATCCAATGTTTAGGCTGTTTTCAACCAAGAAAATAAAATCAAGCTCACCTGGATTAAGCACAAAAACTTAGCCTTTATATTCACCTAAAAATTTGAAATTATAATTGTTTAAATCCATAGAGTCTGTGGAATGCCAAAAATAAAAAATAAAAAAATTAGAACCTAATTACAACTTGAGACCTTAGTTTAGGCTACTACTAAATAGAACACTTTTTACAAATCATATTGGCCATTTGATCGACCACCCTTCTTCAAGCCTCTGTTCGATCAGCTACACCCCAATTCAACAACTACTATTTCCTATTCAACATATCTGAGTTTTATTTATTTGCTAGTTTTTGGCCCGAAACCTTAGCTAATATATCTAAAACTTAGGAATCGGCCAAATTTAGTTAAAAAATAATTTAGTTTTTTTACTTTCAAGTCAAATAATTTTTTTTCTATAATTTATGAAAATCTTAGGACTTATGGGATTAAAGATCTTAACGAGCTAACTATGTTTGTAAATATAGTAAATGGACTTAATTTTTAGGAAAAAAAATGTAAATAACTCCTTGAATTTCGACTTAGATATAAATATATTTCCTAAAATTTCAAATGTTGCAAATCACTCCCCTTTTAATAAATTAGCAAATAATCTTCAAAAGTTATAAATAACTTTCTAAACTTTGATCTCTATGTAAAAGCACTTTTCAAACTTATCAAAATGTGCTTTTAATGTCCCTTAAATTTTGAATATGGTGTGTTTTTTTTAAAAAAAAAAAAAAGAAAAAGAAAAAAGAAGCAAGAGCCATTTATATGTTGCTAATTTATCAAAGTTTAATGGAGTTATTAATAACATTTGAATATTTAGGGAGTAAATCCACATCGATGATAAAGTTTAGGAGATTACATGCAATTTCCCCTAATTTTTATTTGCCCCTTGACTTGATGTCAAATGTTGTTTATGGTTGAGATCGAGGTTGAGATCAGTTATCATTTCAGATAGATGGGTCCACTCGAATTTAGATATAATTGAGTTTTTGTTCATGTTTGGCTCAATATTAGTTTAGTAAGAAAGAAATTTTTTTTGCAAAATAAAACGAGTATAACCCAGTTGATCTTCAGCTTGTTGAATATCCCCTTGAGTTTAGCTTCTGAAAATTCTAATATCGGTCTGAGTGTTGAATCCTCAGATTGAAGTTAACTATGCACCATCTAAACTCAACTTGATTATACCTCAATGTCCATCAGCATCGTGTTTTACCCATGGCATGTTTATTTGTATTGCGTTGACTGACTGCATGCTATAATATATTCCGTAATCATTTATTGGACTCGACCATATTATTCGTTCTGCATCTTGTCAAGGCTAGATTTTGTTAAATCTATGGAACGGAATACCTAAATTGAATTTAATGTTATAGAATAGAAAAGGTTCTTTTATCTCCTCCTTTTTGCATTTTCATGAAAACAATAATATTAAATTGGAATTTATTAAATCGTATTTCATAGAAGCTACCATATAAATATATATACTGAGAAATTTTGCTTTTAACATACCTGGTCAGTCATAAGTTTGTGACGCAAGCGTCGCAATTCTATGACGAAGCAGCCATCAACGACCATCATATTAACAAAGTCCTCACTAACAATATTATGGAAGGGTTTGGCGTAGCACTTCCTCATTTGCAGCTCCAACTCTATCATGGCCTTAACAATTTCCCCAAAGCGGTGCGAGATGGAAATCCAAGTTCTACGGCTCTCTCTCCATTAGTTTTTAAAACCTTACTTTTCAAAAGGCGTAGAAGATAGCCCAATTTGTAATCATACACAGTATCTTTTTCAAAATGAAATGGACCTATCGGAACGATTTTGGGAAAAATCCATCTTTTTGGTCTTCTGACAGGTCAGTTGGTACTGAGAAAACAGAAGAAGACGTTCCACACTCAAGTGGGCTTCCTTGATAAAGGAATTCGTTTATATTTACAACCCATTCAGGAGGAGTGAAATTTTCTTCATGTATTGGGGAACAGTCCATATTCCTCAGTCTCTCCAACTTCTTCTTCATTTTAACTAGTCGGCCCATTTGGTGCTAAGACACGGGTTAAACTTTTAAATATAGTACTTTTTAAAAAATAATTATATAAATATTTTATGTAAAATAATTATTCCTAAAATAGATTTTGAATGCGTAAATACAATTTGTGACTTTAGAATAAAAAAAAAATAAAACTGAAAGCATAAATTTGACGATAAACAGATTTGTTGTAATGTTTCATCCTGTAAGTATAAACAAAACTTAAATTAAATAAGAAATGGTCATCCAATTATTAACTTACGGACTGTTGATGTAAATCATATTTACCATAAATCCAAGAACAACTCTCATACATCCAATCTAATGTTAGCTAATCAATCCATACCATTGCATGTAATTGTCATGCACACCATTAAAGCCCTTCATGTGAACCACTTGATCAAGCTGCTCTTCCCACATGTATATATACACTACATGATGGACTAGCTAATCAACATCAATCTTTCTCCGTTGGTTGATTTGATGGAGCTCCGACTGTATGTTATATTGGAGCCCACCAAATTGCTTGGCTACTTGGTCTGGGAAATGCCACTCAACAATGTAGAAACAAGGTAGTGGCACCCGAGCTATCTAAATGTGCATATTACCTTTGTAGAAATTTGATAAGAGATTAATTATATTTCTATTGTACGACTTCCATTTCACTTGAAAATAGAAAATTATATTTACTGTAAATGATCAATATGATGAATTGCAAGGAAAAAAAAAGTTATTGAAATACCTGTGACATGCTTTGCCTATCCAACGCAACCCGATATGCATTGACAATGTAGGTGAGGTGATACTAAATGTCCCTTCTTGTGTTCCAACGTGCTGCCTATGAACTCCAGATTCTATATATAATCTATGTTGGCTAAGGGGTACTATGTAGGGAAATCTATCCTAGGCCCACACTTGTAGAAGAATGGCAACCTTTCTAATTTTGTATGCCGCTAGCAATGATGCAACATAAAGTTGGCGATATAACCACACTAGACATGTGAACCCCTAGCTGAATGTCTTGGCAATGTCAAAATGCTTCAACAAAGGTAAACACATCACATGGATGAGGACACTGGATTTATCAGCAAAGATAAATCCCTTTAGCAGCTGCATTCTGTACGCATGTGTATATTGATGGATTTACTCACCATCAATGTCAGGTGAGAGTTTCTAGATCATATCACGGAGCCATGTCATACTAATATGGCCTCCCTTACTGCTAGGCTTCGGCCTCTCCCCAACAATTCTTTACATGTCATACCCCAATCTAAGCAACTACTCCTTGTAATTACCTAACCATCGGTAGAGAGTCTTAACTAGATATCTACATCTTGCAGGGTGATAGTAAACTCTCCTATTAGCATGTGGAGTGTGTGCGTCTTTGGCTGCCATCACTCCACCAATGTTGTAATTATGTGTTAATCTAGTAGTATGTACAATCGGCGGCTCACACCTTTGAATCCAGCTAAATGCAAGTATGGCTCCATTTGAGGATCGAGGGGAATGTTGTGCTCATCGTGATAGAGTGACAACTAGCGCCATTGAATAGCGAGGGTTACTTAATCCTATAATGACAAAAAGTAAAAGGTTTTGTTATTCGTAATGCAACATAAACTAATTAACATGTGAAAGGTCATTTACCTTTTCGTCTTAGATGGCCTATGATCGATGTCCCTCCGATTGTGTTAAGACTGAAAGATCGAAGGGTCTAGGCTGCATCTATTATGAAAAATAGAATATATATTAAAAAAAGTAGTATATGTTACCATTAATATCCATATATTAATTAACGATTTATTGGTAACTATTTACTATCTAATTAATAGTTAATTAACAACAACTAAAGTTTACACCTACTTTTATAATAACAGACAAAGATATTACATGTACAATCAATACCAAATATTTTTAGGTACTAATTTTATGATAATTAATTAATGACATATTAATGACTAATCACCTTTAATTAACATATCATTGATAACTACTTAATTTTACAACTAAATGCACAAAAATAAACAAATATTTTATATTTGCAGTTAACACAAAATTTTTAACTAATTAATTTTGTAATAACTAATTATGACATATTAATGACTAATCACTTTTAATTAATAGACCATTAATAACTACTTAATTTTATAACTAATTATACAAAACCATAAAAATATTTTACATTTGCAAACAATATAATTTTTTTTACTAATTAATTATATTACAATTAATTATTAACATATTAATGATTAATCACCTTTAATTAATGGATAATTAATAACTACTTAATTTTATAACTAATTGTACAAAAATATAAAAATATTTTACATTTGCAACCAATAGAAAATTTTCCACTAATTAAATTTATAACAATTAATTAATAACATATTAACAACTAATCACTTTTAATTAATGGATAATTGATAACTACTTAATTTTATAACTATTTATACAAAACCATACAAATATTTTACATTTGCAACCAACACAAAATTTTTTACTAATTAATTTTATTACAATTAATTAATGACATATTAAAGATTATTGACCTTTAATTAATGGATCATTATTAACTACTTAATTTTATAACTAATTATACAAAAATATACAAATATTTTACATTTGCAACCAGTAGAAAATTTTTCACTAATTAATTTTATAACAATTAATTAATGACATATTAATAACTAATTACCTTTAATTAATGAATCATTAATAACTACTTAATTCTATAACTAATTGTACAAAAATATATAAATATTTTACATTTGCAACCAATAGAAAATTTTTCATTAATTAATTTTAGAACAATTAATTAATGACATATTAATGACTAATCATCTTTAATTTTATAGCTAATTGTACAAAATCATACAAATATTTTACATTTGCAACTAATACAAAATTTTTTACTAATTAATTTTATAACAATTAATTAATGACATATTAACAACTAATCATCTTTAATTAACGAATCATTAATAACTACTTAATTTTATAACTAATTGTACAAAAAACATACAAATATTTTACATTTGCAATCAACACAAAATTTTTCACTAATTATTTTTCTAACAATTAAATTACTTACATATGAATGATTATTCACTGTTAATTAACAGTTAATTAATAAAAAATTAATTTAACAACTACTTTTACAAAAATACATTATAATAGTACATAAAGATAATTCATTATAATCAACATAAGTTTTTCCTAATTATTTTTCTAATGATTAAATAATGACTAATTAAGGACTAATTACTTCATTATTAATAATTTTTTTACAATAATTTTCACAACAAATAATCACTCATTTCATTAAAAAATATTAATTTTTTTTACTAATTCATTTTCTATTGTTAATTAATGATATATTAATAATTAATTAATTACTAATTAATAATTAATTAATAACTACTACTACTACAATAAAAATAGTAGAGTACACATAATTGCACTTAATTTTTTATGCATTCATCCAAAGTAGTATAATAGCAAAAAAATTAATTTTATCTTTAAAAAAACTGAAATATTGTTTTGCTGTAGATATTTTTATACATGTACTTTAACAAGGTAAAACCTACATGAAATAATAATTAAGAAAACAAAAATTTTCAAATAATGAGATATAATGAAACCTACAGAGGAAATTCAAAGATTTAAAAATGAACATATAAACTTAGCATTCGTCTTTATATTACAAATTATAGGTGCAAATTTTTTTCTATGCATTAGAAATCACGTATCATAATATTGTGTAAATTTATTAATGCCAAGCAAAAACATGATCATTCAAAGAAATTAAACAACAAGCATTATCGATTTCAGCTGGTTTTATGAGATAGATATTTCTTTTCCTAATTCCTTCAAACAATCTTTCATTATTTTCATTAAAAGCATAGCACTTGTCTTGATCAAAAATCATTTTATATCCTTTATCACATAACTGACTAATACTAAGTAGATTATGTTTTAAGCCTTGCACAAGATATACATTTTCAATGAGAAATTTAGGCATACCAATCGTTCCAATGGCAATTATTTTACCTCTACTATCATCTCCAAACTTTACATATCCTTTTTCTTCCCAAGTTATGCTATTGAACAATGAAGCATCTCCAGTCATATGTTTAGAACATCCACTATCCAAATACCATGTTCCTCTTATTTTAGCTTCATGTTCCTATACAAATAAAAAAATTAAGTCCTTTTAGGAACCCAAGCGAATTTAGGCCCTTCAAAAGATAAGCTCATTTGATTTCTTTGATTTACTTGTTGACTACTGAGCTTATTTCTTTTATAATAGCAAAATTTCTTAATGTGACCAAAATTATTACAGAAGAAACATGTAGAAGAATTAACATTCCTATACCTGTCATTTACTTGTTTCTTGAAATTTTGGTTTGTATAACTTCTGTTATACTTTTTGGTATTGCTTCTATAGTACCCATTGTGTGGATACCTCTTGTCAGAATAACTTATGTAAAAGTCTCTAGTATTTCTTCTTTTAACATTATTTGTATTTGAAATGTAATTTTTTCTATTGGATTCATCACTTGAGACTTGTTTAACCTTAACAAAAACTGTATTTTGATTCGATTTTGAACTCGAACCATGCTCATATCCTAATCCATATTTTTCATTTGAAACTCTTTGTGAAGAAATTAACATGGTCAATTTCTTGTCACTTTCATCAAAATTTCTTAAAGGTAGTTTTCAACGAATTGGATAGATCATCAATCTTTACCTTCATGTCACTTGTTTCTACTTCAAGTAGATGATTTTCTATTCTTAAATTTTCAATACTCACATGCATGGATTCATTTTCTTGTTTTAGGATATCATTTTCATCAATAAGCAAAGTATTTGTTTGTTTTAATGCTTCTTTTTCATTCTTAAGAGCTTTTATATCATTTTCATACTTAGCCAATTTTGTATCAGCCCTTTTTAGTGCCTTTAATAACTTACTCATTTCTGCTAGCATGTCAGAATCACTTATATCTTCATCAGATTCAGAGTGTACCTCAGAACTAGTCATTAGACAAAAATTTGCCTCATCCGCTTCTTCTTCTAAATCTTCTGAATTTGTTTCTGTGTCCTCTAAATCACTCTACGTTGCTAGCATTGCACGACTTTTCTTTTTATAATTTTTCATTTTCTTGATTAGTGTTGGACATTCATATTTGATGTGTCCTCGCTTTTTGCATTCATAACATTGAATTTCCTTTTTCTCTTTCTTCTTTTCTTTCTCCTTGTAAGCTTTTCCTACCTCATTATGCTTATATTCAGTACTTTTCTTGAAAACACTAAATTTCTTACCTTTTTGCTTCTTAAGCAGCCTGTTGAGTCTACGTGCTAGAACACTGATGTCCTCTTCTTTCTCATCGTCACTATCATCTGTTTCAGTTTCATTTTGCTTTATTTCCTTGACTTTAAAAGCAATTCCTTTGGTGCTATCTTCTCCTCTTTGCGTGGTTTTTATGTGAGACTCATATGCCATGAGCTTTTCTCTCAGTTGACCGAGAGTTAGCTTGTTTAGGTCTTGAGCTTCTTCTATAGCTGTTTTCTTTGCATCCCAAGATGGTGGCAATATCCTCAGCATTTTCCTCACAAGATCAAGATTTGGAAGTTTCTTTCCAAGTGATGCAAGCTCATTTGTAATAGCTATAAACCTGTTAAAAGCATATTTGACATCTTCATTAGATTTAAACTTAAATAATTCATATTGTTGAATTAAAGCATTTATCTTGGTTTCCTTGATGGTATCAGTCCCTTCATATGTTTCGGATAGGATATCCCAAATCTCCTTTGCATTTGCATATGATGATATCAAATAGAACTCTGATGGAGCAATAGTAGTCAGCAACAGATTTTTTTGCTTTGTTGTTCTTCTCAATAATCTTCTTCTCGGAATCTGACAAGGTTGAATTTCCATTCAAGGTGATCACATTGTCCCCAAGTGAAATGACCTGCCATGAATCGTAATCATTAGCTTTAATATAAGTTTCCACGCGCATCTTCCAATATGAGAAGTTTGAACCATCGAAGTAAGGAGCTTGATTAATTGCAACATTATTTTCAACCATTTTAGATCACTCAAAATAAACGAGTCCTGGTCTAATACCAATTGTTGGTCCTAATTAGATTAATCAAGAGGGGGGTGAATTGATTAATTACTTAAAATTTCAATTTTTGCAAATTATCCAAAGTCTCTTGACTAACGAAATGACGTGAGCAACAAAAATGAAAAATAATAATGTGCAATAAATAAAATGAGTAGAAAAGAATAAAATGCTCAGAGATTTATAGAGGTTCCGCCTTGAGCGTTAGTCCTCTCCTTTACCTCCACGCCGAGGTCCTAGTTGTCTTTACCGGTTGTGTCTCACTATATTAATAAAATTGAGAGTATACGAAATAAGCCTCTTTAAGGCGAAGTCTCACTGCTGAGTCTCTCTAACTTCTTCACTAAGCTAATCACTCAAACTACAATGATGAAACAACTCTCAATTTCTCATACAAGAAAGGAATCACAATAATAATGAGGAATATCAAATTTCCTCTACAAATCGGATCACACGTGTATGAATTTTTTTTTTTTTTTTGCGCTTGAAGATGTATGAGCTTTTAACTTTTCCCTGTGCTTGATTCTAAAAAGAATGTTCTATCTATTCTTCAATTGAACATCCCTTTTTGTATATAAGCCATAACGGTTGCTTTGATGGAGAATATCTTGTAATGTTCATGGAGTTCCACGTGATAAGCTTGGATTTATTTTTGAAATTTTGTATTTCAAAAATAAGTTGAACTTGTTGGAGAAAAATCTGCATTCCCGTGATATTTTGATGAGGATAAGCTTGGATAAATTAGTTTGACCGAGATCTTCTTTGGAGATATTCTTTGGATCAAGTTTGTTGAAGATATCCCTCACATTATGAAACCTTATCTTGATATCCCATATGTTGTGGAACCATATCTTCATGTAACAACCATATTTCTAATTCAAATATATCCTTATCTTTGTAACTGTTGGATCTCCCAAAATATAGCACAAATATTTAGATTTAATTCTTGATAAAACCTGTAAATCTTATACGATCTCACTTTATCATGAATAAAATAAAATCTTTGAATAAAATCTTGTAAAAACTTTATGTAAATTAAAAACCCCATGATATAAAATCCAACTTTAGTAAAACACATCAAGTATATTACCCCAAATATACTTGACACGTGGAGCTAGGCCTTGAAATTTATTAAAAACCATCGATAAAAAAATTAGAACAAAATCTGAAAAAATTCGTGACAGGCATGGAAGGTTCTGAAAGAGCTTTTGAAGAAAACCTATCAACTGTCCTCCTATTGTAAATGTTCTGAAAAGTTAACACGAGAACTATGGATACATTACACAACTTCTGAAATACCTTCTGACAGAACAAAACAGTTTGTATAACACCATTGAAGGTTCTGAATAAGCTTCTGTCTCTTTGTCCAATTTAGAAAAATTCACTTACTATCTTCTGAAACAACTTCTGATAAGCTCAAACATACGTTACATATTATTCCTCTTTTATTAATATTAAAATCAAATTAGAGAACTTAACATATATATATATATATATATATATTGATTATTTTATTATCAAGTTTTATTGATTTTGATTTTTTACTAGCAACAATCACTTTTATGGTTTTAGTTTTATTCGAAACTATGAATTTTTAACATAGGGTTTCAATTCATATTTTTAGAGTTTCATAACTGTATTAAAAGATTAATAAAATTTAGTCTTGGTTAGGGTTCCAAAAGCTTATTAGATTACTTACTGTAGTTGTCATTATTGCCGGTATTGTTGCTATTAAAGGAAGTTTAAATTTATAGGATACATATATAGAGCATCTAATGAGCATATAATGATTTAGGAAATCTTACGTAAGGAGATGTGATCATTTATAACCGTTTTCATATTTTTCTAAAAGAATCCTTTCTAAGACTCGGAGTTAGAAATTATATATCTTATTATAATCAAAACATCCTATTATTATTACTATTATTATATATGGCAGAAAATACAATATATTCATATTTTATGGCAAATCTTTGCTCACGTTTATTAATTTAGAGGTATCTAGATGATATGTTGTTAGTTTATTTCTTAAAGATTTTATTTTGAATCATAATGCTATTTTATTTTTTATCTTGGAGTCAATATATTTTAGGTATATATAAATTATTAACTATTTAACATAGGATACCATTTCGATTATCGTATGTATGTCAAAAGGGTCATTAGGCTTAATTAGATTCATATTGATTGTTTCTTTTTCAAGTACCAAAATAAATTCCTATCTGTTACATAATAATATTGAAAAATATAACAATTAGATACTTCAAATTGAATTTCCCCTTTGAGAGGTAAATTATATAAATAAGTAATGTTGACTTTTTTTCAAAAGATTTAAATATTTATGATTGTGGTTAAAAAGATAGATGATAAAGATGATACATTTTGATGTTTTAGTATCATTATACATTATATAGTTTATTGACGCTTTATCAAAGATAAGTTCCAAACGAAGTTTTGATAAGAATTTAAAATATGGTTATCATTTTGGAATTGATAATATTGTATAATTTCTTAAAAATACTTATTAAAAATTTTGGGATTTTACGGTGTTGGTGCCTGTAATCTACAAGAAGACAACGTAAATGAGCAAAACCGAATATCCTATGTGAGCTTTCACGTTTCTGTGTGACATCAACTCAACCATGGAGCAGACGTAAAATATCATAAATCATGACTATATCTATCATATCGAAGGACTCGAATAGGCAAAATCTTGTCAACTATATATATATATATTCATATTCTTTGTAAAATAATTTCTCCATTTTGACATCCCAAGAAGTAGACAGAAGATAGCACATTGCTATCTCATTGATAATATAAACACCTTAACTGCATATTTCCCTGTGATTATAAGTGCATAGATGTTTGACACCTTACCAAAGTTTGTCAATGGAATATGCCTTGAGAATTTTTTTTACCCTTATGGACATTTATGTCAATTGTGAGAAAATTTTCGGGGAAATATTTACCTACTTGTATGAGAGCTAGTGATTAAAAAAAAATTATGAAAATGATGGATATGTAGGCCCACCGGCATCTTAAAAATTCTTGGGTGATCAAAATTGGTATATATATAAGTATTACCTCCAGATCATTTATATCCTCTGTTAATTTTAACAGTCAAATGGTGATGCCAACTTACCAACTGAGAAAATTTGAATTGTCATGTAACATTGATATTAGGCTTTTGTATTATAAATTGTCTAAACACATGTCTAGTAGTGGTGCAACCTTATAGGCGCACACATGTCTCAAATAATTCCATAACCATTTGAAGGGCTTATTTAGTATTTAAATCCCTTTGACTTTGTTTAAAGAATTTTGGTGAAGAAGCAAAATGTAGAGGACTAAAATTGGTTTTGGGCCTTAAGCTCGGTAAATAAATGAATTTAACTCTTTAGGCTTCAAATTAAAACGACAAAGCCTAAAGAGTCAAACTTATATATTTTGAAATGATTATGAGAGAATTGGCATGAAGTAGAGCCTGTTGGACTAGTTGGTTCGATACCAATCTTTTTCAATATGGCTTATGCATTAAAATAAAACCTTCAGTTGACTTGAGTTCATGAGAAGCCCAAGCGAGGTTCCGTTTATTTACAACCATTAATCATCATCACTGTCCAATGGATGAGATTAATAGCCAAAACTTTATAAATACCCAAGGTACTCTAATTTGAGATGGAGAACTTTGGAGAAAAAAGCCATTACTCTATTAGATTTGCTTATCAAAAGATTAAACCAATAATCTACTAAATAACATCTACTTATCACTAAAACGCTTAAGCCTAATTGAGATAATCTCTACTCCTCCTTCCTATGCTATTTGTCTCTTGATTATCCTTCTACATGTTACTTCTCTTTTTGGCCACATGTAGTATGTTCGTATGTAGCACACATGTAATCTTCACATTTGAATCTATACACTTGCAATTTATATATATGTGACTGAAAAAGCAATTTAATAATTATTTTAAATTTTTTGGAATTTTAGGAACTTTTAAAAATTAGGATTTACCAAAAATATCAATTATGAAAGTGTGTAGTAATAGATTTTATATATAGGCTTCACTAAATTGTTCATATTGGCATTCAAGCATTTGTTTTATTTGTGCCTTTAGAGTTAACAAGTACTGATATATGCATGAAATTAGGCTAAATTTCAAATTAAAATCTTATATTCTAAGTATCACGATATAATTTAATAATATTACTAATAAATAATATATTTCTTATATTATTGCTAACAATATATAAAATTATATTCATTTATACTAGTAATATAATTATGGGTGATTTACAAAAATATAATTGTAAAAAAATTACTCTGATACACTTAAAAAATATTGAAATGATAAAAATACCCTAAAATTCAAAAATAAAATAAAATACAATACAATACTATACTGCATTGACTTCATTAACTTAGCTATTATCTAATTGTATTATTCTAATACTGCTATGATGGTAACAATGGGCGGTGTTGCATTATTTTTTTTTTTTACTCTAAACATCTGTCATTTAAAGGCTTTTTAGAGTTATTCACGTAACATATCATACTTACTTATGTGAGATGCTCCGTTTTAATTTTTTTTTTTAAAAAAAAATTATATTTAGAATCATTTTAGGAGTTTCAGCCATACAATTGACTTAAACTACTTGATATTAGAGGTGGGAAAAGGCAACTAAACTGCAAACCGAGTTGAATTAAACCAAAATTATGGGTCTTTTTCACTTTGATTTGAAAATTTTTTATTTGTACCAAACTAAAAATTTATAATTAAGTGGAAGAGGGAAATATAATCAAACTTAAAAAATAAAACTGTTTTTACCGTAACCATTTTTAGTGTAATGATTTTTTTCAAACCAAACTGTTTTCAAAAAACAAAATAAGATTTTACTCGTGATTGGAAAATTTTTTATCATAAAAGGATAATAAGAAAAATTTCAAGTTTATACTTATAAAATGTATGTGTATAACTTTTATAAAGATTATTATAATAAGTATATAAGTTGACTTTAAGTCTACCATCTGTTAGCTTTTGAATAAGTTATAATAATTTTATCCAACTTTTTATTATGACAGCCGGCCTCATTGAATATACATATAAGTTGTTTTATTGAGGAAATGCCTTGTGGGAATTATTGAATAGAGGCAAATCAAAACCCTCCACGTCAGCATGTAATTCACGGTTGAGCCCATAAAGGCCCACATTCCAAAGCCATTCGCGTGTGCAATCACAAGCCACAATTGTTCAGGCAAATTATTTTAAGAAAAGGCTCCATCAATTAAAAAGCAACAGCAGCAGTTAACAAAAGGTGACCATACGATTTCATGAGGTTATATATTTAAATATTATAATTTTTTAAAAAATTTGATAAATATTATATCCATAATAATTATTTATAAAATAGGTTTTAAAAACGCAGACTGCGTATCTGACTTTAGGCTAATGAAAAAAAAAATTAAATAAAGGCACAAACTCAATTTGTGTTTTTAGTACAATTTGTATTGATGGTACGAATAAGTATATGTATTTTTTTTTTCATTGAAGCCGTAAATAAGGTCTACGCCTTCAGTATATATATATATATATTTACATTAAAGACATAAATAAGGTCTACGCCTTTAATATAATTTTTTTTCTTAGAAGGCACGGACAGTACAAATTCCTACAACCCTCCCTTCAATCCCACCATCCAATTTTATATTCCTTTTATATCGATCATAGATCAAAATAAAAAGTCACATGATAACAGTACACGAAATAAAAAATATAAATACAGTAACTATAAAATTTTCCACATAAATACACAGAAACACTCATATTAGATCTTTTTTCTTTCTCTCGTTCGCATGCAAAAAAAAAAAAAAAGAGGAAGAAGAAGAAGTGATTCTGCATAGAAAAGAAAGGATTTGAAGTAATTTACCCAGATCTGAGCAGCTTCTCAACAAGTAATCAATTGTAGTATGTTTTTTTTAGAAAAGTTTAAGCTTTTTTTTTTTATCTATGTTGAATTTTTTTTTTATTTGTGTTTGATGTAAAAATTTAGGAAAATATTATCATAATTGTATATTTTATTGAAAATATCATTAGTTATTGTTAAATTGTAATTTGTTAAGTATGGTTTATATAAATGTTGCAATACGTAACATGTGATGTTAATTTTTGTATTAGAATGAAGATTTTTTGTTAGGAGGAATGTGAAATATATAGAATGTAGAATAATTCTTACAACATTATAAAATAATATGGAAATTATTGAAATATTTAGCAGAAAAAATATTATTAAAAAAGAATTTTGAACAAATATTAACAATGTTATTGAAAAAATATATAAAAAAATATTGTGATGAAAATTTGTAATATTTGAAATGTGAAATAATTTTTACAGTATTGTAAAATGATATAAAAGTGATTAAAATTTTTAGCAGCAAAAATAACATTTGAAAAATTAAAAAAAAAATTCGTTTGGCAATAATGGGGAAAAAGTTTAAAATTTGAAATGTTACGATTTTTTTTTTTTGGGAAATTTTTATAATGTTGTTATTGAAAATTGTTAAAATTTTTAGAAAGCCTATAATTTATATATACTATGGATAGGAAAAGAATGACTGATTATGTAAAATTGATGATCTATGCATTTGGAAATATTATAGCTGATAACTAAGGGCCAGATTATGATAAGGATCGAGTAAACAAGTTTAAAATAAACAAAAACGTTAACTACAACGAATTCTTATACAGAATATGTTACAACATCAAAGTTGATCCAATCAAAGTAGGGGTTAAGATAATTTACAAACATCCTATGTTCCATGGGGACAATACATGTTATGTGTTGATGGTAATCAAAGACGATGAAGATATTGAAATTTTTATTGAAACGGTTGAATCATATGGAGATAGTAGCATACAATAATTGTTTATCAAAATTTTTGATAATTTGGGAGGCCTCTAGGTAAAGCAGACATTCAATACAAGCAATTAGCTATATTCGTCACATGACATTTCAAAAATGCAGCCAGAGCTGTCAACATTTCAACCATCAATTCTAACCTCGATGAAAGTGAATGACAAGGATGAAATAGATAAAGCGGTTAGTATAGTATTACAATAACCAAATACACAGGATCCCTATATGGTTCGTGTGGGAGTATAGGCTACAACTGACACCAATGGTGGAATCGATGTTGAGAAGGAGAGTAGCGATAATGAGGAGAGCTCTGATGAGGAAAATGACGACAGTGAGAACAAGGGAGATCAAGTACTTGAAGAAGACTCTCCAATCATACATACCTACTCAAGACAGCCAATATATTGATTAGAGCATACTGAACCACCAATCATGGCAGTTAGAGATCCAGTTCCGTATTATAAATTTAGGGGTGATAGCGGTTACATTTATTTTGAGTAGAAGTAAACTAATATTTGTGGTGGTTCAAGCAGCATTGGCAATTTTTACAAGGGCATGAGATTCGTAACAAAAGTAGATGTCATTCAAGAAGTGAAGTTTTACCATGTGAAGAATCATTACAACTTTACTATTGTAGAGTCTAATTCATTGCTATGGTTTGTTTATCATTTGAGAAGGGACGACAGTTGTAAATGGAGGCTATGGGCTTGAAAGAAGAAGTTGGAGGGCATGTTAGTGGTGATGAGACTCGAAGGTCTACACACATGCAATAACCCGCTAATTAGTCAAGATCACCTACAGGTGGATTGCAATCTCCTTACCTGTCGATTTGTAAATCTTCTTAGCAACAATCTTGATATGAAGGTGTCCGAGCTAACTTCTATTATCGAATAGGAATTTAGCTACAAGATTAGTAGGAGACGGGTTTAGGAGGGAAAGAAACGGGCTATCGAGCACGTGTACAGGAATTAGGAGAAGCCTTATGATGAACTGCCTAAACTTCTCAATGCAATAGAAAATACAAATCTCAAAACATGAATAGATTGGGGGTAGAGCAGATGGAATACCTCTAGTGTATCTACTTTGAAGTGGGTATCCTAGGCATTTGGGCTATACATTGCAATATAGAGATTCTTCAAACTTGTTGTTACCATTGATGCCACTTTTCTATATGGGAAGTACACCAACAAGTTTCTAGTTGCTTATGGCATTGAAACCACATACTTCTACTAACATTCGCTTTAGTTAATCAGGACATAGCTGAGACATGAGGCTAGTTTTTGAGAAAATTAAGAGAATATGTAGTCGGTGACCATGAAGGTGGTGAAACCATTTGCCTCATATTGGATAGACATGCAAGCATCAGATCAATAGTCCAAGAGGAAGCGAATGGATGGTAGCCTCCATTTATAGTGTAGTGGTTTTGTCTTCGACACATTACAAGCAAGTTTAACTCGGCGCATAAAAATACCCAATGTAAGAGGTTAGTCACAAATGCCCGGTTACAAGCACGATCTCATAAGTTGAATTATGTGATGGAGTAGGTGAGGATGATTAAGCCGGATGCATTGGACTAGTTTGATGATGTGCCATTGCATATGTAGATGCTAGCTCATGATGGTTGCTATCAGTTTGGATATATGACCTCTAGTGTTGTTGAAAGCTACAATTTTGTGTTGAAGGGGGCTTAGAGGTTACCTGTGATTGTTTTGGTTAAGAAAACATTCTAAGATTGCGTGGGTACTTCATCTAAAAGCATACGAAGGCATTGAAGAATATGGAGAATGGTAGAATTTTCGCCAAGTATACAACCCAAAGAATCGACTGATGGAGTTCATGAGCTAGCAATTACAAGGTCATCGACTACAATAGGTACAACAGAGTTTTCGAAGTCCTCATCGGTAGTCGTTGCATCGCTAGCGTGTTAAAGGGAGGGGGTTGAACGCATGTTGTTAACTTTTCCCACAGCACATGTAATTACCGAAAGTGGCAAATATACAGAATTTCATGCTCTCATGTGATGCGTGTAACCCTAGGTATATTAAACCTAGAATCCCGACGATGCTAGTTGGTTTCAATTACCTCGAGGATCATCTTGAATAAGCGATGCGTAACTATACCCCAATCAAACCCGTTGATTGTAACCTAAGTTATCAATAGGTATTCTTAGTAATTCAGTTAAGAATTCTATGAAAAAGTTCTTTTGGAAAAGAACAAAAAGAGGTATTTCGTATCTCATGAAAAAGATGTGTTTTCATATATCAAAGTTGTCTCTAGCTGCCCCCCTTGCATAGCATATATAACACATGAATACAATATAAAAAAACCTAACACAACATGGAAATCCTAAGTTGCCTAATCTATTTGTTACCTTATCCTCATGTAATCGAGTAGGCAACTAAATAATATAAATTACAAACCAAAACAAATACTAAAAATCTTAAGTTGCCTATTCTATCCTTGTGTCACCAAGTAGGCAACTAAATAACATAAGTAACAAACCAACAAATAAAAATAAACATTAACAAAACCGAATGTATCCACTAATGTAGCGGTCCATGCAAATATTTAATGTCCCTAAATTATTTCATCCTTCCATGGTCATGTGAATCAATTTGACATATGTATGTGCTCCTTCAATGTAGCTTGATTTCCTGGCTTACAAGTACATGACTAGTCCCTGTAGAGCTTTGTTCATTCTTTTAACTCCAGCTCGAGTCATCGAGCCTCCAATGCCATGTAATGAATCATGGAATTTTGGCTCCTTCCTTTTTCATGCTAACTGATCCTCATCATTCCCTCCTTCCTCGAAAAGATTTGTCGTTGAATCACCTACATTATAAAAAGTAAGATAAAAAACATTACAATTGCTCTTATATTACCATAGTGACTCAACAAATCAATCTTGTAGGTGTTGTAATTGATGCGCACCAAGACTTGGAAAAGTCCCTCTCCTCTAGAATGTAATTTAGGCTTTCATTCTTGTGTAAATCTTTCTTTTCTTAAATGCACCCAATCCTTTTCTCCTGGATGAAACACAGTCCTGACACGTCCCTTTGGTATTGGCCACCAAATCGCATCTAATTTCCTCTTATCCACGGCTAGCTCATCTGTTCCTGTAACAAAGTCAAAAGATAACACCATACTAGGTATGAAAGATTACTGTCAGTATAAGTAAAATAAACATCTTTCTACATAAGTACAAGTAGTTGTTTCCTCGCCAACATTTCACTCTCACACTTACTTTTTCTTACAATTTTCTCTCCTCTCAGTGTTTTAGACTCTCTTCCCTCATAGCTCACCATTGTTTATCTCTCACTCTTTTCTTTTTTTCTCTCCCTGCTCTCGCACACTCTCGTGTTTCGCTCTAACTTCTTTGGCAATTTTCACTTGGACCTCACAAGCTTCCCATGGTTTCTATGGAGTAAAAACCACCTTCCTTTTGTTTAAAACAAAAGAATATTGATTCTTGTACCCATCATATATAACCTTCCTATCAAACTACTAAGGTCGCCCTAATAAGATGTGGCTAGTTTGCATAGATACCACATCACACATAACCTCATCTTTGTAGCTCCATATAGAGTAAGCTATAAGTACCCGCTTGGTCACCCTAACCTCCCCATAATCACTCAACCACTGCAATTGATATGGTCTAGGATGCTTCACTACTTTCAACTGCATCTTTTCTACTAGGAAAGTGCTAGCAACATTAGTGTAGTTGCCACTATTGATTATCAAGCTACATACTCTACCCTGCACACGACACCGTGTATGAAAAATATGTTCACGCTAGATCCTCTCACCATCCTCCTAAGGTTGTACACTAAGCACTCTCCTTGTAACATACAACTTTCCACTCACGAGTCCCTCTAAGCCAACATCCTCAAACTCCTGTGATAGTGACTCCTCCTCCTCCTCAGAGCTCACACTCTCTACATCCCTACTATCACTGATAATCATAGCCCTCTAATTTAGACATTGGGATGCAATGTGCCTAAATCCTTAACACATAAAACACTTTATATCTCTCATCCTGGAAGGGGGTTTAGTGTCAGTCTTTCCCTTAAGTGTAGTAACTAGATTCTTAGCCCTCACATCCTTCTTAGGCTTTAAATCGGTGGAGTTTCTCTTCCACGTGTACTTAAATGGAGTTTTGGAAGTCGAGCTAGTCCTCTGCTCACTCCTGTATTTTAGCTGCCGCTTTACTTTAATAGCTCTATGCAGTAACTCTTCTATATCTAAGTAATGGTGATGATCTACTACACTAGCTATCTCTCGATTCAATCCATTGATGAACCTAGCCATAGTGGCCTCATCATCCTCCTCAATTCTCGCCCTAATCATGACCATCTCTAACTCTTTGTAATAATCCTCTACACTATTATTCCCTTGAGTCAACCCTTGGACTTTCCTAAGTAAGTCCCTATGATAGTGACTAGGAATAAAACGCTTCTGTATGATCGTTTTCATCTCCTCCAAAGTGTTAATAGGTCGCTCTCCATACCTACGCCTATTATGCACCAATTGATCCCACCATACATTAGCGTAATCTAAAAACTCTACTGCAGCTAATTTTATCTTTTTCTCCTCAATGTAGTTGTGATATTTAAACACATGATCTATCTTCCTCTCCCATTCTAAATACAATTCTGGATCATTCTTTCCCTGAAAAGTTGGGATTTTTAACTTAATATTCCCTAAATTACTATCACGCCTCTAGATACGTCCCTTATCCCTCACGTGTTAGTAATCTCCAAAATCGGATTCCTCCGCTTCATCTATCCTAACTCCTCCCCTGTTTTGTCTACCTACTCCTCACCTGACAGTGGTACTATTAGACGGTTCCCTACTCCTTTCCATCTTATCCATCCCGTCATGGATCTGCTCTAGTTCACTCGTTAAGATCCTCTTCATCTCCCCCATCAATTCCTCAAACATCACTTGACTTTCTCCCCCATTAGTGTTCTGTCCCGACATAATTCTAATAATTTGCAGCAAGTTACGATCACAATTACAAAAAATATATAAGTATGTTCCTCACACTCACTCATATATTGCTCACAAATGATATGCTCATAATTCCACTCGTGTATATCTCTCACAAAATATGATCTCACCACCTGCTTTTTGTAATTTTTTTGCTAGGAACTCAATTTGGAACTCCTAAACTCAAATTACTAAGTCAATACTAATGATTACTATCGACCTAAGTCACGTGAATGAAGGAAGACTAACTATGCAATCTAATTCATATGGAAAAGATTCACCACTGAATAGATATGCAATCAAACACAAAAGGATATAATTTGCACCAAAACACAATGAATGATTATGGAATGTAATTTTCGGATGCATAATTTAGAAATCACAAAGCATCTATCACGGTTGGAATTGGAAACAATCGATATGGAAAGTGAATTGACTCAACCAATTATGTAATTGATAATTTAAGAAGCTATCTTGTGATTTCGGCAATTGTAATTCTTTCAAGGCTAAATTCCTTTTTTTTTTTTTTTGAATTTTGGTTCTTGATTCTTTCTTTTGCAACTGAATTTGATTTTTTTTTTTTTGTAGATAAGCTATGAATTGAACATAATTGATTGTTCAAGAAAACCTAAATACCATCGACCCTAATGGATTGTGATGACTGAACAAGTATGAATTATATATATATATATATATATATATATATATATATATATATATATATATATATATATATATGACTTTTGTCTATAAATATGGAAAAGACAACAAATGAATATGGAAAAGAGTAAATTTTTTTATATGAATTTTTTTTCAGATATGAATATGGAAAAGAACAACAAATTAATATGGAAAAGAACAACATAATTTTTTTATACGAATTTTTTTTTTCAGATATGAATATGGAAAAGAACAACAAACGAATATGGAAAAGAACAATAGATGATTATGGAAAAAAAAAATAGACAACTATGGAAAAGAACAATAGACGACTATGGAAAAGAACAACAGACAAATTATAGAAAAGATAAAATTTACTTGATTCAAAAAGCCGAAGATCTGATACTAAATGATGCATGTAACCCTAGGTATATTAAACCTAAAACCTCGACGATGCTAGTTGGTTTCAATTATCCCGAGGATCGTCTTTAATAAGCAATGAGTAACTAGACCCTAATCAAACTCGTTGATTGTTACCTAAGTTATCAATAGGTATTCTTAGTAATTCAGTTAAAAATTCTATAGAAAAGTTCTTTTGCAAAAGAACAAAAAGAGGTATTTCGTATCTCACGAAAAAGATATGTTTTCATGTATCAAAGTTGTCTCTGGCCGGCCCCATTACTCGGCATATATAGCACACGAATATAAAATGGAAAAACTTAACACAATATGGAAATTCTAAGTTGCCTAATCTATTTGTTACCTTATCCTCATATAACAGAGTAGGCAACTAAATAATATAAATTACAAACCAAAATAAATACTAAAAATCTTAAGTTGCCTATTCTATCCTTGTGTCACCAAGTAAGCAACTAAATAACATAAATAACAAACCAACAAATAAAAATAAATATTAACAAAAACGAATGTATCCTCTAGTGTAGCGATCCACGCAAATATTTAATGTCCCTAAATTATTTCATCCTTCCATGGTCACGTGAATCAAGTTGACGTATGTATGTGATGGAATTTTGGCTCCTTCCTTTTTTATGCTAGCTGATCCTCATCATCATGTATATGTAGTAATCGCCTCGCTTAGGCTTAATATGGCACACTCTATACCTGATTGGTACGGATGGACACATCGGGAGCAAACATATAGGATGCACTTTATGCCTATAAGGGACGAGTTAGATTAGGAGCTAGTATATTTCCCATCACTTCGTCCAAGGGAAACCTCACATAGAAGAAAGGAAAGCCAAGGTGAAAAAGATATCATATGGAGATAGACATTAAGGAGGATCTATATCAAATCACATGTGGGCTTTGCGAAGTAGGGAGGCATAATAGAAGAACTTACCCACGTCGATGCAATAATGATAACTGATGGATACCAATACATATTTCATTACGTTCAACATTGCATTTGTGAACTAACATTATCTTTTTCCCTTTTGTAGGTTAAATGAATCCTTAACCACTTCATGTAGTTTGTTTTGGCATGGCAGAAGGTGGATGCTTGATATTTTGTATATATATTTGCAATTTTGTAATTTATTAACAAGTTATATTGTATGTTAATTTATTTAGACATTTGTTAATTTTTTTTGAAAAATTCAAAGTTGTAAATTGGTATATGTACACATTGTATGTGAAAATACATCAACTCAATCATTTCAATCAAACATATACATATGAAATGAATAAAAATTGGCAGTTCCTATCTCTATCCCCTCCTATCTCCTTCACCTAGTGAATTGTTTAGCTAATCGAGTGAAGGCATTGCTTGGCCTTAGATGTGGAGTTGATGAAGCTTCAGACTCCTATGTTAGATGCTATTGGAGAGTATCATCGAGCGATCACCGAGGCATGAGACTCCACTTTGTAAACTAACTTGATAATTCACCCTAGTACATAGGTTATTTTGTAAAGTGTTTTCTTTGTGGAGTCAATGGTGTTGGGATAGGACCACTTATAGAATACCGATGTGGTATCTCGTATTGGTTGAAAATTGGCCCTGAGCTAACATAGATCACATTAGAATCAATAGGCATCTGTTAGTCCTACTGTCGAGTCTAATTTTTGAATTCCCATTCCTAATCCGATCTAGACTAGACTCTATGCTCATCTAATATAGATCCTCAACTTGAGTTAGGAATTTCGTTTAATTTTGGAGTCGCCACCCAACTGTTGTTGGGAAATATTGAATTAAGACTAAAAGAGCGGATTAGTCTTAATTTGGACCACTAGTCGTCGTGATTTCCTCTTCTCGTTTTTGTGAAAAGAGGAAAAGGAAAACCAGAGTTTCTAAGTCTGGAGGCTAACTTATTAAAACCTTACGGTCACCACCTAATCTCCTAAAATTATTCCTATATAGAAATGTCTTTTTTTTTTTTGTTTCTGTTGCTTTTATTGTGTTTTTAGATTATTTCAAAAAAATGATTTTTCATTCTTTTTATAGGTTGCCCCGAATGGGTGCCTACGTACCTGCTATTCAGGATTAAACAAGTCGTAGTTCGCTTTTCTTGAAAACTTTAAGTGTGTTTGTGAATTTTAATTTTTGAAATCTCTTTTGATTTATGTTTCTACCATTTTAGGGATTTTTTCTAAAATCTAAGCCTAAGTTTAATTTTGATTTTGAAAATGATTTTTAGGGGAAAACATCAATTTTGGATTTATTTGAAGAAAATGATTTTTCTAAGTGCTAAAACTCATTTTTATAATTTTTGAATTTTTTATGATTTTTGTATTTTTATGATTTTTTTTGTAATTTTATGATTTTTTATGATTTTTATTATTCTTCTACAATTTTTATAATTTTTATAAGTTTTCATGATTTTTTTATAACTTTTTTCATTTTTTATTATCTTTTATGAATTTTATGATTTTTATTAATCTTTTCATTTTTTATGTTTTAAAAATTTTATCCTAAGTTATTATCTATCCTATTTTAAAATCTAAAGTTTTATTATTATTTTTTTAATATTTTTATTATCATCTTTTTTTTTCTACATTATTTTTTTTATTTTTTATAATCCTAAAAAAAAATCTAATTTCTAACATTTTTCTATTTATTGAAATATAAATAAAAAATAAATAAATAAATAAAAAATTACTAAATAAATGACAAATCAAATAATCAATTCGGAATAAAAATAAATAAAATAAATAAACTAAAAATAAAAATAAATCAAAAAATCCGGAAAATCCGACTTACCTGGATCCGGGTCGGTGCACGAGTCGGGTCGAAGCGGGTCGGGTCGGATCGGTCGGACACGGCGGCTGGGAGTGCTCATTGATGGCGTTCTGGCGGCCTTTTGCAGCGGGTGAGGTGTCGAATCCTAGGTTATCGAGGGTGGTGAATCCAATGATGGTAGTGGTTTGCTCCAGAAATGCCTCCTGGTGGTGGTTTAGCTTCGGTCGGCGGTTGCAGCTTTGATTTCCTCTGGTGCTCTCCGATTTACTCTCTTCTCTCACTTTCTCTAAATTATGATCTGTCTCGTGGCTCCCTCCCCTCCTCCTCTATTTATAGGCGCTTCAAATCGAGCTGGATAAGCTCGAATCCGCCGATTTGGATAAACCCATATTTTTCCGTTTTTTAGATTTGATTTTATCCAACTTATTTGATACCGATTTGTTGTAATCTTATGATTTATTTGGATAATTCGGTTTTAGATTTATTGAAATCCAAAAAGATTCGAAGAAATCCAGCAATTTCAACCTTATCGGACTTCTGCCGAATTTTTCTCCGGCTGGGCTCGAGGAAGAAGACGACCATGTGCGAGGCACGTGTTTCCTCTCGGCCAATCACATGCCGTCACGTGGCAGCTCCAGGCGAAAGGCAAAAAAATTGCACAGAGTGCTCAGGGGAAGATTCGAACTCGCGACCTCTAGCCTCCACACGTTCCCCATGCGCACACACGAGCCAGCTGAGCTGGCCCAATTTCCTGATTTTTCTTTATATCGCAAATTGTACATATGCGATGCAATTTTTCCATTTTTTTGTATTTTTTGTAATTTCAAAATTTGTAAAAATTATTTATCCCTTATTATTACCATTTCTGAAATCATTTTTCAAAATTGATGTATTTTCCTATTTATTTTTATTTTTTTGAATATTTTTATTATTTTTGCTAAATTAGAGAAAAATTGAAAAAAAATGAAAATTGATTATTGTCAATTATTATTCATTCCTAGGACAAAAATGGGGTGTTTACACCTGCCTTAGATTTTCTTATGGCTCACCTTGGTTTTGGGGTCGTTGCTATCTCCTAATTTGTCGCGGCGTAGGAATCGGTTCTGCCTCCTCTTAAGTGTTCTGCTGTTGCTGTTGTGGGTACATTGTTACCCCCTTGTGATGAAGCATGAACTCAAGACCATGAGCAGCTATTCTCATGGACATATCTATATCCGATGATAAGTAAATTTGTCATAAGATGTCACCTTGTAAGTATGAACAAAACATAAATAAAGGTTAACACAATTATGCAATTATTTGGACATTACAAAGTGTTGTGTAAATCATACTTACCAAAAATCTAAGAACAACCCCAATGCATCTAATGCATCGCCTGCTAATCGATTCATACCATTATAGGTAACTATCATGCACACCATGAAGGCCATCCATATGAACAACTTAACCGACCCATTGTTCCCAAATGTTTAATACGCTACATGCTGGATCATCCAATCAACATCAATCTAGCTACGTAGATCGATTTCATAGAGCTCTAGCTATATGTTCATCTGCTATAGGATATATTGGAACCCACAAAACTGCCTAGCCACTCGATTTGGAATATGCCACTCAACAATGTGCAAACAAATCAATGGCACTTGAGCCGTCCAAATGTACATGCCAGCTTTATAGAAATCAGGTAGGAGATTAATTAAATTTCCATCATACAAGTCCCATTCAACTTGAAAATAGGAAATTATATTGACTTCAAATGATCAATATGATTAATTGCAAGGAAAAAAATTCGATTATTGAAGTACTCATGACATGTTCTACCTCTCTAACACATCTTGATATGCACCGACAACGTAGGTAGGTTGATACTGTGTGCCCCTCCGCATGTTCCAACGTACTGCTAGTGGACATCCAACTTCTATAAATAGTCTGTGTCGACTAACGGTGCTATTTGGGGAAATCTATCCTAGGTCCACACTTGTAGTAAAATGGCAGTCCCTCCAATCTCGTGTGCCAATGGTGATGATGTGATACAAAGTTAGCAATACAAACACGCCAGACATGCGAAGCTCCAACTACATGTCCCAACAATGTTAAAATGCTCTAGCAAGGGCAACTGCATTGCGTGGATGAGGGCATTAGATTTATCGACAAAGATAAATCCCCTCAACAACTGTAGTATGTATACATGAGTTGCTTGATGGATTTGCTCAACATTGGCGTCTGGTGGGATCGTTTAGAACATATCATGGAGCCATGTCATACTCACGCGCATCCCCCCCCCCCCCCCCCCCCCCCCCCCCTATCACTAGGCTTCGGCCTCGCCCCCAGCAATTCTTCACATATCGCTCCTCAATCCAACATATCATGGAGCCATGTCATACTCATGCGCCCCCCCCAACGGTTCTTCACATATTGCTCCTCAATCTAAGCAACTACTCTATATAACTGTTTGACCATCTATGGAGAGTCCTAATTAGATCTCCACATCTCGTAATGTAATTGTAAACTCTGCCATTGGTATGTAAAATGTGTGCGTCTTTGGATGCCATCACTCAGCCAATGCTGTAATCATATGCCAACCCAAGGGTATGTACGACAGGTGACTTGCACCTTTAAATCTAGCCAAATGCAAGTATGGCTCCATTCGAGCATTGAGGGGGATAGCATGCTCGATGCGACGAAGTGACAACTCACGTCATTGAAGAGCGAGGGTTGCTTGATCCTATGTTGACAACACGTGAAATGTTTTACTATTTCTAATGCAACATAAACTAATTGATAAGTGAAAATTCATTTACCTCTTCATCCCAAACGACGTATGATCGATGACTCTCCTGCTGCGTCAAGACTAAAGGGTCGAAAGGTCTAGGCTCCATCTATTTTGCAAAATAGAATATATATTAAAAATTTTAGTATATGTTACCATCAATATATTAACTTATGACTAATTAGCGACTATTTACTTTTAATTAATATTTAATTAACAGCAACTAAAGTTTGCACCTACTTTTATAGTAATAGACAAAGATATTACATGTACAATCAATACCAACTTTTTTAGTAATTAATTTTACAATGATTAATTGAAGACATATTAACGACTAATTATTTTTAATTAATGGATAATTAATAACTACTTACTTTTATAACTAATTCTACAAAACCATACAAATATTTTACATTTCCAACCAACATTAAAGTTTCATTAATTAATTTTATAACAACTAATTAACGACTTATTAACAACTAATCACCTTTAATTAACGGATAATTAATAACTACTTAATTTTATAACTAATTATACAAAACAATACAACTATTTTACATTTGCAATAAATATAAAAATTTTCACTAATCAATTTTATAATAACTGATTAACGACGTATTAATGACTAATAATCTTTAATTAATGGATAATTAATAACTACGTACATTTATAACTGATTCTATAAAACCATACAAATATTTTACATTTGCAGCACATACAAAATGTTTTACTAATTAATTTTATAACAACTTATTAATAACCTATTAATGACTAATCACCTTTAATTAACGTATAATTAATAACTACTTAATTTTATAATTAATTCTACAAAATCATACAAATATTTTACATTTACAACAAATACAAAATTTTTCACTAATTAATTTTATAATAATTAATTAACAACTAATGTTCTTTAATTAATCGATAATTCATAACTATTTAATTTTATAACTGATTTTATAAAACAATATAACTATTTTACATTTGCAACAAATATAAAAGTTTTCACTAATTAATTTTATAACAACTAATTAAGGATATATTAACCACTAATCATTTTTAATTAAGGGATAATTAATAACTACTTACTTTTATAACTAATTCTACAAAACCATATAAATATTTTACATTTGTAATCAACACTAAAGTTTCACTAATTAATTAAAAGATAATTAATAACTACTTACTTTTATAACTGATTCTACAAAACTATACAAATATTTTACATTTGCAACAATTACAAAATTTTTCACTAATTAATTTTATAACAACTAATTAACGATGTATTAACAACTAATCACCTTTAATTAATGGATAATTAATAACTTCTTAATTTTGCAACTGATTCTACAAAACCATATAAATATTTTACACTTGCAACAAATACAAAATTTTTCACTAATTAATTTATAACAACTAATTAACGACGCATTAATGACTAATTGCCTTTAATTAATGGATAATTAATAACTACTTATTTTTATAACTAATTCTACAAAACAATACAACTATTTCACATTTACAACAAATACAAAATTTTTCACTAATTAATTTTATAAAAATATATTAACGACTAATCATATTTAATTAACTGATAATTAATAACTACTTAATTTAATAACTAATTGTACTAAAACATTCATATATTTCACATTTATAATCAACACAAAATTTTCCACAAATTATTTTTTTTTAACATTTATTTAGTTACATATGAACAAGTAATCACCGTTAATTAACAACAACTTAATTTAACAACTATATTTACAAAAATATATTATAATAACATATAAACACAATTCATTTACTAATATTAATTAATCATATATTAACAATTAATTAATTACTAATCAATAGTTAATTAATAATAATTATTATTTCAATAAAAATTTTATAGTATGTATAATCAATTGTGTTTTTTTTTTTTTTTTGCATTTATCCTAAGTAGTATACCGAGAACAAAAAATAATTTTTTAAAAGAAAACAAACTGAGATCTTGATAAAGATATTTTTATACGCATATTTCAATAGAGTAACACCTATGTGAAACATAAATGATGGAAACAAAAATTTGCAAGTAATGAGATAAGGTGAAATTTGTAGAGAAAATTGAAAGATAGAAATATGAACATATGAATTAAGGATTCATATTTATATTACAAAATGTCTATGCAATTTTTTTCTTGTGTATTACAAATCACATGTTATGATATTATATAAATTTACTATATTACTTTTATAGGTTTGCTATAAACTTTTTCTAATATGTTTTATAGGTTTGCAGATTTAGAAAAAATAAAAAATAAAACATGAACTAAAGACACGGACCTCATTTGCACCTTTAAGAAAAAAAGAAATTGTACTGAAGGCACGAATAAGGTCCATGCAGTATGTCTAATCAATAGTTAATTAACAATAACTACTATTTCAATAAAATTTTGCAGTATGTATAATCACTTTTTTTTTTTTTTTGCATTTATCCTAAGTATTATACCGGGAACAAAAAATAATGTTTTTTTAAAGAAAAAAAAACTGTGATCTTAATAAAGATATTTCTATACACGTATTTCAATAGAGTAACACTTGTGTGAAATAGAAATTATGGAAACAAAAATTTGCAACTAATGAGATAGGGTGAAATTTGTAAAGAAAATTGAAAAAGATAGAAATATGAACATATGAATTGAAGATTCATATTTATATTACAAATTGTTGGTGCAAATTTTTTCCTATGTATTACAAATCACATGTTATGATATTATATAAATTTACTATATTACTTTTATAAGTTTGCAATAAACTTTTTCTTACATGTTTTATAGGTTTGCAGATTTAAAAAAAATAAATAAATAATCAAACATGAACCAAAGGCATGGACCTTGTCTATGCCTTCAAAAAAAAATTGTATTGAAGGCATAAACGAGGTCCGTACCTTTAATGAAAAAGAAAAAAAAATTACTTGTACTGAAGGCACGAACCAAGTTTGCGCCTTCAGTTAAAAATTTTCTTGTTAGCCTAAAGTCGCATATGTAATCTGCGTTTTCGAAACCTATTTTATGAATAATTATTATGGGTATAATATTTATGATTTTTTTTTCAAAAATTACAATATTTAAGTATGTAACCCCAATTTCATGGACATAGAGATTAGAGAATTCATTGAAGGACATTTACGCCGCACGAGAATTAAAAAAATAAAAAGAAAAAAAATAAAAGGAAGGAAGAAGAATAGTGACGTGCTTGTGAGTGTCGTGTAATACTTGAAAATTTTATTTATTTATTTAAGATATATGTTGTCACAAAGAACAAAGGATGATGATAGGAATTTTAGAAAAATAGAGGGGTAATTTGGACATTTCATGATGGGGAGTATTTAACCCCAGATGACCTAACGTTTCCTCTTTTTCACTCCCTCACAATAAAATAGCAAACCAAGATAGGCACTCTCTATAGGAACCCTGAGGAAGCTAAAGGAAAAAGGAGCAACCTAATTCCAAAGACAACAGGTAAGGAATTCTATATGAATTTCAATTTAGGTTATTGGAATTGGAATTTATGAGTGTCATGTGCGCATCAGGAATTGATATTTGAGAAAGGACAATAAAAGAAAGGGGAATCAATGGCTCAAGGATACGGTTGTGGAATTTTTGAAGTAAATAATCTAATATGTGTAATTTATTTGTAAATATATGTTTTAGAGAAGTAATTGAGCTTAGGAATAGAAAGAATTTGGTTTAAGAGAAACCAGAATGAAGGATTAGGATTTTTGGGAGATTGCCAAGGGTAATATAGCCTACTAACACGATCGTGTTTCAACCATATTGGATTCAAAAGTTACACCGAGAGATACACAACTTCCCAAAATGGTCGTGTTTCGACCATGTTGAGTTAAGGGTAACACTACCTTTTAATATGGTCATGTTTAAGATTGTGTTGAGTGTAAACGTTACACTGAGAAATACACAATCTCTCAATACGGTTGTGTTTAGACCCTGTTGAAAATGAAAGTTGCACCGAGAGATACACAACCTTTTAACATGATCGTGTTTCGACCGTGTTTAATTAAGAAGAACACGACCTCCCAACACAATCATGTTCCAACCATGTTGAAGTCAAACTTTACACCAAAAGATACACAACACTTAACATGGTCATACTTCAACCTATGTTGAGTAACATGGTTCCCAATATGGCCGTGTTGAATAAAGTATAAAGTAATTATATATTCACTTAACTTCAAATTAAACTAATTTCCATGTAACCTAGATAGCTAGTAAAGCCCTGGAGAAATTAAATAAATACAATTAAGAGAAATTAGAAAATGATATTGATCTTAGATTAAGTATTAAGAAGTGCTTGTTGAAGTGAACAGATTTCAACTTAGCTTAAGTCTAAGACCGGAAGTACTTAAGACTAGGAATCAAGATACGTGTAACTTGTGTGTTGTTCTATGTTTGTTTACGTTAGTATGTGTGTAGAAATTGGTTAAGATGAATAATATGGCTTTAGTGTTTAAGTTGTATGTTGTATGTGCTTGGCTCAGCCTAGAAAGCACCACAATGATCTTTGTATGATGATGTCTCTAGTGGAGTCATACTTAGAAATGATCTAGTTTAAATTTCGATTTAAGATGATTAAGTGGACATAGGTGTGGGGCCCGTAGTGGTAGTTCCCATCATTAGGGTTACGTGGTTTAAGTGTACTTGGGTGTGCGGCTCGTAGTGGCGGTTCCCATCACTAAATCATGGTCCAGTGTGTTAAGCGTGTTAAGGCGGTCATGAGTACCCTGTTGATACTTGTGGACATAAAATGTATTAAGAAATGGTTGTTTGTGTTTAAGTATTACATGATGTGTGTGATACTTGTTTATGTTTGTTCATGCATGTGTGGTTGTATTATACGTACTAGGCATTAGCTCACCCTTCGAGGAACATTTTTAGATGTAGGTGTTAGGGAGATGAGAACCCAAAAGATAACTTTGGTGAAGATGAGCCTCAAAGGGAAGAAGATGAAGATTACCGTTATTATTATGGTGATTAGGATTTGGGAGATATATGTTATTTAACTATAATAGATAATATCTTTTAAGAATGTTATTTTGGTGTTTAAAGACTTTCGTTGTGTTAGATACTTGATATGGCTATTTAAATATATTTTGAGATTATTTGAATTTTGGGGGTTGTATGAAATGTTTTATATAGGAGTTATAAGTTAAAATGTACTAGAGTTAATTCAGAGCCTTAACGTTTTCTTGTGAGATAAGGATATGTAGCAGGCAGTAGTGCAGCCCGAGTTTTGAGGCATTACAGCTTAAGTGGTGTTAGAGCTAGGTTTATGATCTTTAGAGACTTATGTTTGAATATATAGAAAATAGGTTGATGATCCTTATGATTTAAGTTTTAATCTATAGAGCATAGGTTGTTGATCCTAAAGAGCTTAAGTAATGATCCTTAAAATTAAGTGATGATCAATAGACATAAGTTTTAAAAAATAGAGCCTAAGATATGATCTTTAAAGAAGTTAAACAAGGTCACAATCAAGAACAAATATCCTCTTCCCAAGATAGATGACCTGTTTGACTAGTTATAGGGAGCTCAGGTATTTTCCAAAGTAGAATTGAGATCAAGCTACCATCAATCCAGTATTAAAGAAGAGGACATCTAGAAAACATCATTCTGGACTAGGTATGGGTACTACGAGTTTCTAGTAATGCCCTCTGGACTAACGAATGCACCAGCTACATTCATGGATTTAATGAATAGAGTATTCAAGGATTTTTTAGATAAGTTTGTAATCATCTTTATAGATGATATTCTTATATACTCTAGAGGCACTAAGGAGCATGAAGAACACTTGAGACTAGTATTGGGCAGGTTACATGATGAGAAGTTATATGCTAAATTTAGTAAATGTGAATTATAGCTGGAACAAGTAATCTTTTTGGGCCATGTGGTTAACAGAAATAGGATATTTGTGGACCTAAAAAAGGTGAGAGTAATAGTAGACTAGCACAGACTAAAAACAGTTACAAAGGTAAGAAGCTTCATGGGTCTAGTAGGCTACTACAAGAGATTTGTAGATGGGTTTTTCCAAAATAGCAACTCCTCTCACCAAGTTGACAAGGAAGAATGTGAAATTCAAATGGGATGATAGATGTGAAGCCAGTTTTTAGATGCTCAAAGAGAAACTAGTGTTAACACCCATTTTGACTTTGCCTAAGAGTGGGGAAGAATTTATAATGTATAATGATGCCTCAATCTAAGGGTTGGGGTATGTATTGATGCAAGGAGGTCAAGTAATAGCTTATGCTTCTCAAAAATTGAAGCCATATGAAAAGAACTACCCAACCCATGATTTAGATTTAGCAGCTGTAGTGCTAGCTTTGATGTTGTGGAGACATTACTTATATGGAAAGGTGCAAAATCTTCACTGACTATATAAACCTGAAGTACATATTTATGCAAAAAGAGTTGAATATGAGACAAAGGAGATGGTTGGAGTTAATCAAAGATTACGACCTGGAGATACAATACCATCCAGGAAAAGCCAATGTGGTGTTAGACACCCTTAGCATAAAGAAACGGGGCAATGTAGCCACTCTCATCACTTCGCAAAAGGAGTTATTGAAAGATATGTGCAAATTGGAGCTAGAAATTTTAACACAAGAAGTGAGAGTAAAAATGGCTACCTTTAGGATTCAGCTAACCATAATAGATAAGATTAAAGCTAGTCAGATGGAAGATAAAGACATTCAAGAGATCAAGAGCAGAATGGAACAAGGTAAGGCACTAAAATTCAACTTAGATGCAGAAGGGACCTTAAGGTATAAAACAAGACTATGTGTGCCGAGGGATGTAGAATTGAAGAGAGAAATAATGAAAGAGGCACATCACTCTGCCTACACAATACATTATGGAAGTACCAAAATGTACAAGGACTTGAAGAGCTACTATTGGTGGAGAAACATGAAAAGAGAAATAGTAGAATATGTAGCTAGATGCCTCACATGCCAGTAGATCATAATAGAACATCAGAGACCAGCTAGAGAATTACAGCCTCTTATAATGCCGGGGTAGAAATGGGAGCATGTGACAATGGACTTTGTTACAGCCCTCCTAAACACTAAGGAAAAGTAGGATGTAGTTAAGGTTATAGTGGATAGATTGACCAAGTTTGCTCATTTTATATCTATCCGAGTAGGATACAAATTGGAGAAACTTGCTTAGATATACATACAGGAGAGTCAGACTGCATGGAGTGCTAGTGACAATCACTTATGATAGACACAAGATTTGTAAGCAAATTTTGGAATAGCCTACACAAAGCATTGGGTACCAAACTGCAGTTCAATACAACATTCTACCTACAGACAAATGGTTAGTTTGAAAGGACTATACAAATATTGAAGGATTTTCTCAAGGTATGTGCATTAGATTTTGGAGGAAATTGGAATGAACATATACCTCTGGTGGAGTTTGTGTATAATAACAACTACTAGGTAACCATCCAGATGGCACCATATGAAACTCTTTATGGAAGAAGGTGTAGATCCCCACTACATTGAGATAAAGTGGGAGAAAGACAGATGATGGGGCTGGAGTTAATACAAGAAGAGGTAGACAAAGTGAAGCTAATTAAGTAGAGTATAGATGACGCAATCTTGATAAAAGAGCTATGTAAATAAAAGGGGAAGCGACGTGGGAACTAGTAGCAGAAATGAGGAAGAAGTATCCAGAATTCTTCTAGAATTAGGTACTTTCGAGGACGAAAGTTTTTATAAAGGGAGGAGAATGTAATACCTAAAAATTTATATATTTATTTAAGATATATGTTGTCACAAAGAACAAAGGATGATGATGGGAATTTTAGAAAAAATAGAGGGGCAATTTGGACATTTCACGATGGGGAGTATTTAACCCCAAATGACTTAATATTTCCTCCTTTTCACTCCCTCACACTAAAATAGCAAACTAAGACAGATGCTCTCCATAAGAACCTTAAGGCAACTAAGAGAAAAAGGAGTGACCTAATTCCAAAGATGAAAGGTAAGGGATTCTATACGAATTTCAATTTAGAATTGGAATTTATGAGTGTTGTGTGTGATCAAGAATTGATATTTGAGAAGGGATGATATGAGAAAGGAGAACCAATGACTCAAGGATACAATTGTGGAATTTTTGAAGTAAGTAATCTAATTCATGTAATTTATTTGTAAATACATGTTTTAGAGATGTAATGAAGCTTAGGAATAGAAAGAATTTTCTTTAGGAGAAATTGGAATGAAGGATTAGGAGTTATTGGAGATTGCCGAAGGTAACATGACCTACCAACATGCTTGTGTTTTGATCGTGTTGGATTTGAAAGTTACACCAAGAGATACACGACCTTCTAACATAGTCATGTTTTGACTATATTGAGTTAAGGGTAACACGACCTTCCAACACAGTCATGTTTAAGACCGTATTGAGTGTGAACGTTACACTGAGAGATATACGACCTCCTAATAGGGTCGTATTTAAACTATGTTGAGATTGGAAGTTGCACCGAGAGATACACAACCTCTTAACACGGTCGTGTTTTGGCTATATTGAATTAAGAAGAACACGACCTCTCAAGACAATTGCATTCCAATCGTGTTGAAGCTAAACTTTATACTGAAAGATACACAACTCTTAACACGGTCGTGCTTTAACCTGTGTTGAGCAACACGGTCCCTAATAAGGCCATGTTGAATAAAGCATAAAGTAATTATATATTCATTTAACTTCAAATTAAACTAATTTCCACATAACTCAAATAGCTAGTAAGGCCTTAGAGAAGTTAAATAAAAAAGATTAAGAGAAATAAGAAAATAATATTGATCTTAGGTTAAGTACTAAGAAGAGCTTGTTGATGTGAGTAGATTTCAACTTAGCTTAAGTCATAAATCGGAAGTGCTTACGGCTAGGATTCATGATATGTATAACTTGTGTATTGTTTTGTGTTTGTTTAAGTTAGTATGTATGTTGAAATTGGTTAAGATAAATAATTTGTCTTAAGTGTTTAAGTTGTATGCTGTATGTGCTTAGCTCGGTCTAGGGGCTCGTAGTGGCAAATCCCTAAAGAGTACCCTAATAATCCTTATGTGACGTTGTCCCTAGTGGAGTCATACCTATAAATGATCTAGGTTAAATTTTGGTTTAAGATGATTAAGTGGACATGAGTGTGGGGCCTATAGTGGCAGTTCTTATCACCAAGATTAAGTGGTTTAAGTGTACATGAGTGTGGGGCTCGTAATGGCAGTTCCCATCACCAAATCATGCTCTAGTGTGTTAAGCGTGTTAAGGGGGTCATGAGTATCCTATTGATGCTTGTGGACATAAAATGTATTAAGAAATGGTTGTTTGTGTTTAAGTATTACATGATGTGTGTGATATTTGTTTATGTTTGTTCATGTGTGTGTGATTGTGTTATACGTACCGAGTATTAGCTCACCCTTCAGGGAATATTTTTAGATGCATGTGTTGAGGGAGATGAGAACCTGGAAGAAAACTTAGGTAGGGATGAGCCTTAGAGGAGAAAGATGAAGATTACCATTATTATTATGGTGGTTAGGATTTGAAAGATTTATGTTATTTAACTATAATAAACAATATCTTTTAAGAATGTTATTTTGGTGTTTAAAGACTTTCGCTGTGTTAGATATTCGATATGGTTATTTAAACATATTTTGAGATTATTTAGATTTTGGGGGATGTATGAGATGTTTTTATATAAGAGTTACAAGTTAAAATATATCAAAGTTGATTTAGAGCCTTAATGTGTTTTTATGAGATAAGGACGTGTAGTAAGTAATACTGCGGTCTAGGTTTCAAGGCATTATGTACCGGTTAAGAGAATAAAATTGAAAATGCAAGAGGAGGGAAAGTCCTGAGGAGATTTTTTTTTTTTCCATAAACCGACAATGAGGAAGGCAAACAATTGGACTGAGCGGGGGAGAGAAGGGTGCCAGCAATCACAACATCAAAACATAGATAGAACCAACTTGGAAAGAAGGAAGTTGCACACTCCACGAACGACGAACACGATCCAAGAGCACTCAAGCAAAGAGGGGAATTCATTCGACAGTGGAGACAAGTACAACCTCAGCAGAGAATAATTCCCTTCGGGAATTCAATTCTTAATCTTTTCTTAGGTGATTTCTTACGCACAATAAATTAAAAATATTATTCTTTAGTAGATTATATTATATCTTGTTTCTATTTGTTGATATGTTTTCTTGATTTAATTATATACCTTTTTTTTATAATCGATTGATGAAACTTACTTATTAATTCATACTTGTTATTTTATTTAGATATTTAGATTATTCTTATTATGAATCTTGATATTATGATTATGTTAAGAGACTAAAACATATGATTGTAGTTATGTTTTATTGAACTAAATGGAGATTTATGATTAATTAAGTTTCCTGTTTAATCGGAAGATTTACTATTTTTAATTAAATTAAATTTGCATCTAGGGCTTAATGCAATGGCTTTGTTAATTCTTAGCTAAAGGAAATTGAGATTAATTTAAGACATTAATTGATTACAATTTGAAAGGTGAATAATTTAAATTTGAATCTAAACTAATTTGACCAGAGGAATCTAAAAAGTTAATTTGATTGATAGATAATTTAATAATTCGAGAGATGATTTAAATTATTATATATAAAAGACTTTAGGACTCAAAAAAGAAATAAAAGACTTTAGCAAATTCATAAAAATAGTCAAGTAGCTAAATATAATTATAATTTGGTTACAATATGATTAGTATATTAGATGGATTTAATTTCCTACATCATTATTGATTGAATTGAGATAAGTTTCTTTCAGTGATCATTTAATTTTTTAGTTAGTTTTAGTTAGCACTAGCATATTTTTATTTTAGTAATTTTTCATATGCTTAAATAATAATATAATTGATATTAGTTTGGTAATTAATTTAATCTTTGTGGAAATAATAGCCCCACTTCTTCTATATTACTTGATCAACTTAGTATACTTTTTAGTAATTCGCATTTATAAAATTTTCACAGATCACTTTCAAAAATAAAATTTATTTTCAAGATAGCATTACAATTCATTAATCCATCAATATTAGCTTCATCAACCTCTTAATGTCAATAAATGATAATATTATCAGATAATTTTGTACTTATATAAGCTTACATGCTACATTTAATTTTTCATAGACTAAATGATGGAAATCAACCCTATGGTTCCAATAGTGGGGAAAGCAAATTGAGTACATGAGCTCAAATATCCACATGTTGTCTTATTTATCTAATAATAATTTATCTTTGCATTGTAGTAGGTAAATTTTTTGGTTTTACAAGATAGCAAATAAAATGCACTAAGGATAAAATTGTGGGTCATTCGTGGACTTATATCTACCGGTCCACAAGTGCTTCATTGAAATGAAAAACCGGCCATTTTGAGGACTTTTTTGTAATTGTATTTTTGTTGATTGAGAACTGGCCATTTGTTGGTTTTATTGTTTTTACCTTAATTGGAGCAAGCATAAATACTTGCTAAGTAGGTTTTAGAAAGGACTTTTGAACTTTAGAGAAATCTGCCCATTCTTGCTATGAGGAGAATTCCTTTTCACGTAAATACACTCTTATCAATTTCAATTGAAATTGTAGCGAGTCGGCTTAAGGAATATTATGGGTCATATCAATCCTTCTTAAGTTGCTTCCAATTATTTTCTAGTGCGTCATATCTAGTTGTAATTTGTTGTGTTACTTTGTTCATGTTCACATAAATTAGGGTTCTAAATTTTAGATTTGATTCAATTCCAATTTGAGAGGAATTTGGTTCATTTTAGTGTTATCCTTTACATATTATGCAATTGCAATTGATCCTCAACATAATTTGGCAATAGATCAATTTCATTCACGCAATTTAGGGTTCACTTGATTGTTGGTGTCACGCCATTTTGTGGATTCAGCTTAGTGTTCATACAATTGTCTTGGTGTTCTTGCAATTGGAATTGTAGGCACATCATACTTTTTGGTATCGGAGCATGGATTAGAGAAGGGAATTTCATGAATCACAATTGGGATTTAGGGTTCTTGATCCTTCATTCCAAAATTGGATTGTGTGAAGGGAAATTTGAAGTCTTGTGTGGAATTGTTCATTGAATTGCTTACTTGATATTTAATTGAAGTCTTGTAAAGTGTTGAAATCAACTTGCATCCTTGCCGTGATTGGGTTGTGAGTGGAAGAAGAGGAAGTCTTTGAATTTGAATTCCATCATTTGAGTAGTGTTGATTGTTGCATTATTATTTCCTTGCAAGAATTCGAAAATTGGAGTACATATTTTCATAATTGCTATCCTTGTCGTGGAGGATTTAGAAACAATTTGAATTAAAAAATAAACATTAAGTTTAAGAGTTATTGTATATTGTTAATCTTAATACACTTTGACTAATTTTTGAATTGTTTTCTTACCATTTGGAGAAGCCTTCATTAATTGTTCCATTATTGTTGTTGCTGTGAATTATTGAAGTGTAAGAGTGGTGTAGAGGTGTGTGTATTGTAATTGAAGAAGTGCTGCACCATGGTTGTGTGTGTGTGTATGTGCCGTGGTGAAGTGTATGTAGCATAGAAGAGTGTATGTTATGGTTCATTTTTGAATTTCAAAAGCAATCATTAAGTGTGGAAGTTATTGTATATTGATCATTTAAATACACTTTGACTAATTGGAGTCATTAGCTTTTCATTTGGAGAAGTGTTCATCATTGCTTCTAATTGCATTTGTTGCCGTGATTATAGAGTATGTCATGGGTGTGTGAAGCTTAGGTGGAGTATACTTTGTGTTTTGAAGTGAGTGAGGACGTAAAGTAGTGGTTGTGTGTTACACCGTGGAAGTGAGTGTGTATACCGTGGTGTAGTGTTGTGATTGTTGTTGTTGGCGTGGAAGTGTGTAGTTATTGTGAAGTGGTGATTGTGAGTAATAAAAAAAAAAGAAGGAAAAGAAAATTTCAAACCATGTCAAATGATAATGTGAATGGGGGAATTGGCAATGAGGCTAACAACTAAGTTGGTGGTGGTTAAGGTAATCGAATTTTAGGTGGAAGAACTTTGGAGGAACAGTTGCAAGACCTCACCACCATTGTTGCTACAATAATAACAAGGATAGATTGGATGACGATGGCACAACCACCAGTGGAAAATCCTTAAGCACCACCACCTAGGGTAGTTCTTTAGAATGTTCACAAGGAAGGAGCAGTTGGAGGTAATATGGGCAAAAGAATAGAAGGAGATTATCATGCTCTTAGGGACAAAAGAGATGATAATTTTGGAAATAACCCTTACCCAAAAGGGATTTTAGACCACATCGGGGATTGGAGTATGTGAAACTACAGATGCTTTCATTCGATGGCAAAGGTTGTTCAAGTGTTATGAAATTGATGATAACACTAGGGTTTGTCTTACAATTGTGGAATTCATAGGTTATTCCGCCTTATGGTGGAAAAATCTGGTGATTAGAAAACGAAGGGATAGAGAGGCTGAAATATATACCTAGTGGGACATGAAACGAGTTTTGAGGAAAAGGTTCATACCTTAACATTACAGGTAAAAACTATTTATGCGTCTCCAAACACTAAGGCAGGGAAGCAAAATAGTTGATGACTATGTACAAGAGTTTGAGACACTGATGATCAGATGTGGATTAGTCGAGCCTCTTGAACAAACCCTAGCACGATTTGTGTTTGGGTTGAAATATGAGATTGCTTGCATTATAGAGTTGCAAAGGTATAATACACTTGATGAGGCTATATAGCTAACCTTGAAAGTGGACAGGTAGAGACGATCTAACCCTTTCTAAGCCACTAGTAATAGGTATGGAACTACAACTAAACCTATTGGAGCAAATGGCCAGATGGGTGGACAAAAGGGAATAGGGGAACATGCTAAGGCTGTGGACAAAAATATCTCTAGCATTGATAAGGAAAAAAATGTTTCTAGGAAAGGTAAAGAGGTAGTTAAGTATGATTTTAGGTAGACAGTATCAGGGTCAACCAGTGGGAAGATGCACCAGATTAAATGTTTCAAATGTATGAGTTTTGAACATATGGCTGCGCAATGTCCCAATAAAAAGGGTGATGAATATTATGGAAGGAAACAATGAAGATGATCAGGAAGAAGTTGTCGAGCCTACAGATTTATCCATAACTCTGTAGGAATATTATGATGATCAAGACGCTGAGACACATGAGGACAAAAAGGGTGAAAATTACTTACCTATTAATGTATTACGTAGGGTTATGACCATATCTCCAGATTTCAGGGATATATAGAGGGAGAACCTATTCCACACACCTTGTCAGATTCGAGGTAACTTGCACTAATGTCATATCTACTGCATTAGTAAATAACTTACAACTAGCCTCTAGCCCACATCCATACCCTTATAAATTGCATTACTTGGATGACCGAGGTAGTTTGCATGTTACACTAAGGGTAAAGGTGCCATTTAGTATCGGAGATAGATACAGTGATGAGTTTATCTATGATATACTTCCTATGTGTGCCTTTCATATATTGCTAGGTAGGCCTTGGTTATTTGATATGAAGGTGCTACATGACGAGTTCAAAAACACTTACATATTTCATAAAGATGGTACTTGGATTATCTTGACTCCTATGTCTCTATCTTAAGTTCGCTTATTTTAGGAATAGATTAGAAACACCAATGGCTTCTCAAGACCTCAAACCAACAAGCAAACACAAACACTGGGTGTTAATTTAAGAGAAACCCCTTAGATTCGAGGGCAATTCTTTCAGAGGCCTAAGGAGATGATGAGAATCAACCCTATGGTTCCAACAGTAGGGAAACCAAATTGGATACATAAGCCCAAATATCCACATGTTCTCTTATTTATCTAATAATAATTTATCTTTGCATTGTAATAGGTAAATTTTTCTGTTTTACTGGATGGCGAATAAAATGCACTAAGGATCAAATTGTGGGTCATTCATGGACTTATATCCACTGGTCCACAAGTGTTCCATTGAAGTGAAGAATCGACCATTTTGAGGACTTATTTGTAATTGTATTTTTGTTGATTGAGAATTGACCATTTGTTGGTTTTGTTGTAATTTAGTTTTGTTGTTTTTACCTTAATTAGAGCAAATATAAATAATTGCTAAGTAGGTTTTAGAAATGACTCTTAAACTTGAGAGAAATCTGCCCATTTTTGTCGTGAGGAGAGTTCCTTTTCACGCAAATACACTTTTATCAATTTCATTTGAAATTGTGGCGAGTTAGCTTAAGGAGTATTGTGAGTCATATTGATCCTTCTTAAGTTGCTTCCAATTATTTTCTAATGCATCAGATCTAGTTGTAATTGGTTATGTTACTTTGTTCATGTTCACGTAAATTAGGGTTCTAAATTTCAGATTTGATTTAATTCCAATTTGAGTGGAATTCGGTTCATTTTTATGTTATCCTTTACATATTATGCAATTACAATTGATCCTTAACATAATTTGACAATAGATCAATTTCATTTATACAATTTAGGGTTCACTTGATTGCCGGTGTCATGCCATTTTATGGATTCGGTTTGGTGTTCACACAATTGTCTTGGTGTTCTTGCAATTGGAATTGTAAGCACATCACTAAACTATAGTTCAATTCATGAATTGAATCAAACCAAATAAAGTTTTACGATTGGAAAAATTCCTAAAATAAATCATATGATTGGATTAAAAGTTGCTTCTTTTTTTTTTTTTTAAATGAATCATATCTTATAGTTTGTCATGCCCTACCTCTCCAACCATCTACTTAACTTGTATTAAGCCTATGGTGAAGAATGTGATGCATCTTTAAAGTAAGAATAAGGCTAATTTGAACTTTTTATACCTATTCCTCATAATTATGAGTGCATATGTGTGTGTGTATAAGCATTTCTTACTATATGATAGAATCACTTAAAAAACCAACAACTTAGTGTTATCTATAGATATATTAGAGTACGCTAACCTATATCAATGTATCATAGATATATATCCTACATGCTACTTTATATATAATTTTACATCCAACGTAATACAGTCATCTATAGGCCCATATATCTAAGGTAAGCTATTTCAAAAATTTGTCATTCTTGAGTTCTACCATTCTTAAAATAACCCTAAGACCCCAAGCTAAACTTCAAGTAGCATCTCTTATACCTAAGGTCAATAGAAACTAACCCCTTAACTCCTTATATAGCTAAGTGAGCACCAAAAATAAAACAATAGCAAGCAGTGCAACAAAGAGCAATATAATAACATAATATAATTTATTATCACATATTTCACATTAACATAGAGATGAGAACATTCATATAAAGCAAGGAATATTATGCATGAGAGATGTAGGTCTAGTTATTGCTTAAACTAGGGCCAATAAACACATAAATATTGCTAAAAAGGTGCCTCTCATACAGTTTAAAATAGCTTATCTCATTTTCTTTTTCATGGCTGAACAATTAACAATTTCTTTACCTTAACCATCTCTTTTCCAACTGTTAGTTATTTACTCATTTATACCTTTCACTCACCAAAAACAATTCTAGGAACTGATCCCAATAAGTCACTAATATCGAGTTAATTTGTCAATCGTGCATCAAATGTTATCAAGGAACCTCAAGGGTTGCCACAAACTCAATTAGGTGTTTACTAGGACTTGATTCGATTAAGTGTCTTTTAGTTAACACTCAAAACCTATACTTTGAATTTCTTGCAATAGATAATTTAAATGCATAAGCATGATGCGATATGATATGCCATGTAGATAGGATATACAATTTAATAAAAAAATACGGATATTTAATCCATTTCCTAAACCCCACCTTACACACTAGTAATACTAGTATGACAAGCTAATATAGATCCAAAAACAATCATTTAAAACACAATAAATTCCACATCATAACTAGTAGCTAAACTCAACATCAAATCCTCTCATGATGGTCATAATAGGTGATTGCGCATGATTTAATAAACAACAAGCAAATGATCTATGTTATCGACCACAACATAACATAAAGCAAGAAAGGGGTCACTCACTTGGTATAGCAAATTCCTTAATTGACATTCTCAAACAAAACTTAACCATGCATTAATAAGTTAGAATATACTAATGTAGTATAATTATATTATAACTAATTATTTCTATTTTCTACTTTTATACTATCAATTTCTAATTGTCATATCTTTTTCATTTTTTATCCATTTTTAGCAAATTTTATAATATTGTGATCTTTATGAAAAATACTATTTAATGTTAATAAGAACTAAATCTGACTAGCATGACAATTTACAAAAGTGCCCCTTGTTTTAACACCAATTTATTATTAAATTAGTACATTTGTATTTTTAATCTAATTTGTTATTAAACAATTGTTAATTTACAATGATTATATAATGTTGTCAACCTGGTCAGAATATTCACATTATTCCAAACAACATATTAAAATTATATAAACATCCAAAATGCAATATTACTAAATTCCAATTATAATTATGATCTAAGTTACCTCAAATTTGTAATAAATACAAAATGACCCCGAAAGATTTTGTAAAAATTATTGTAACACTAAAAATATATATATTTAAACTGTAACTTTAAATTATCAATTGAACTTATTATGAATAATTTGCTTTTACTCGAAATTAGCTAAAATTACATAGTTAATCAAATTTACGTGCCAAACCAGAATTAAACTTTTCTAATAATATTATTAAGCTTAGCGAATCACCACAACTCATATTTATCAAATTATTGCATGAAAAATACCATTTTGTCTTAATTTCTAGATTGGGGTAGGTTTATTGTAAAATTAATAATAATAAGTAAACTTCAAAATTTTCAAAAATTCTTTTTATATACATAATCTATATGTAGTTAAGATTATGTGCACCAAAAATCATCAAGAAAAAACATCATTTAATTTTCATTAAGAGCAGAGCAATTCTTAAGGACCATACATATTCACCAATAATTTCATAAAAATAAAATTATCACGTTAAAGTACAGTACCAAACCCTAGAATACTAAGTTTCATAATTCCCCAAGAACGTTTGATATTTTTAACAAAGTTAGTAATCACTAGGTGGAAATTGGTGTTTTGTGTTTACCGGAGCTATGGCCACTTTCTGGCGATAGATACATTGGCCGACCTCCTCCAGCATTCTTTTGTCAGTTCCCGGTGGTTGGTAGCAGCAGCTTCACGTCTGGTCATTGAACTCCATTTAACCAAAAATAGCTTTAATAATTTCTTATATTTTTTTCCTATTTCAGTTAATTTTTCTTCCATTTCTTGAACAAAATCTTGATGTTGTTAAATGTTTTCTTATTGAAGTTCAATGTTACAAAAAAGGAGGAGGGTAATGGCAGTGGAATGAAGAGGGCGGTTGAAGCTTTTCCAAATTATATACATGAGAATGTGTAATACACGATATTATATATATACATATACATATATATGCACAAATAAATAAATAATATAAGGTTTTGGGTAATTTCATAATTATGAATAAAAGACGAGGGGCAATTTTGTATTTTCCTAGTGAGACTATAAATGTGAATCTAACCTAGGGTTCCTTTCTTTTCTGCACATGTTCACAATAGCCACCTAGAGACACAAAAAGAGAGAAAGGGAAAGAGAACCTCTAAAAGAAAACATAGAGCAATCCGAGGAGGTAGCATAGCAAAGCAAAAAGGTATGGTTTTTATCATCTCAATACGTATTTTATTAAAAGGAGACTCATTCACAAAATTCATTTGGTTGTTCATAGACATCAAACTCAAGGACTAATTGAATAAGCACGAGAGTTATTGGATTGGGAGTTTCAAGATAAATTCAAATCAGGTAAGAGATTTTAATTCGTGTTTTTAAGATTTAATTAAGCTTAAGATTAGAAAATTAGGAAATTGGATGAATTAAGGGTAGAAAGATTAGGGTTCGAATGACATACCAAGGGATACACGACCATGCAACATGGTTGTGTTGCCCCGTGTTAAAATAAGAAGAACACGACCTCTTAACACGATCATGTTTCGACCATGTTAAATTAAGAGAAATATAGCCTCTCAATACGACTGTGTTCTAACCGTGTTGAAGTCAAATCTCACCGAAAGATACACAACTTTTAACATGGTTGTGTACTAGCCTGTGTTGAACAACACGACCTCCAACTTAGCCATGTTAAGCAATGAACATTATGACTATATATCAAATTATCTTCTTAAGTAGCCAAGTTCTACACAACCAAAACAATTAGTAAAACCTTAGATGACCTAATAGATTAAGTGGAATTAGGAGAAGTATACTATAATTGGATTAGTATTAAGAGTGATGTCTTGATGATCATACAGATATCGATTTAGCTTAAGCTTGAGATAAGAAGTGCGTAAGGCTAGTATTCCAGGTATGTGTTTACTTTGTTTGTTGTACGTGATTATTAGGAAGTTATATATTGATGTGTATGTGAAATAATGAGTTGTTGAGATGTAACGTGAGTTAAGTAGTATCATGAAGTAATATTGTATTGTTGGTTGAATGAGATTTTTTGTTTGTGCTTGGCTCGGCCTAGGGGCCTACAGTGGCAGATCCCTAAGGAGCACCTCGATGATCGGTATGTCGCGTTGTGCCCAATGGAGTCATGTACCAAAATAATCTAAGGTAGACTAAGGTTAGATGGGGCCCGCAATGGCAGTTCCCATTAAGTTTAGATGGGGCCCATAGAGATAGTTCCCACTGTGATAAATGTTGTGTGTACCGAGATCATGAGTACCCCCATGTATTATAATTCATTGTTGGTATTGTTGTGTGAATGGAATTATGAATGAGTTATGGATAAATGTTGCATATTTGCATGTGATATTAATGTGGTGTATCATGCACATGTAGGTGTAGTACTCACGTACTGAGCTTAGGTTCACCACCCAACCCCACCCCCCCACCCTTTTCCTATATATATATATATTAGCTGCAAGCGAAAATGATGAACAACTAGAGTATGATGAAAACAGAAACTTAGTGGGACATTACATGGATGAGATGGGAAGAGAACACTATTACTTTATGGTGGAAGAGTGATAAGATTTTAGAATTTTTGTAAATTGATGTTTTAACGTTAAATTGGAATTATGGTGATAGATTGTAGTTTGAGACTTTATGGTTATTAAATAATGAAATATGGAATGACTCATTTGTAAGTCATTGATTTGATTATTATTATTATAGTAGTATGATGGATGATATATATATATATATATATATATATATATATATATATATATATGAGTAGATTTGAAGTATGGTGGAGTTTTAGAGCCTTAGCATATCGCTTGGTAGTAGTGACACATGGCGGGTTGTGGTGCTCCAGGTTCTAAGGTGTTATAACTTAAGTGGTATTAGAGCTTTAGGTTTTTGGTTAATAGGACCATAGGTTGATGATCCTAAGAAACTTAAGTTTTGATCAAAAGAAAAGAAGTAGTTTTAAAGAACTAGGTTTTTATGCTCTTTAGAATTTAAGATGTGATCAAGCAGAGATTTAGTTGATGCTTTATAGAATTGACTAATGAAGAGAGTGGGTAAATTTGGGGATAACTATTATGTTGTGTTAATCCTAATATTCTATACGGATGTATTTTGTTCAATATTCCTATTTAGTTTTGTATAGGAATATACCTATGTTTGAGCTTGAGTATACATAGATGTATACTATCACTAACTCCCCTTATAAATTCTAATACTAGAATCATTTCGCTGTCTCAATTTACATAGAATGCCTCCAAGAAGAAATATCAGGAGGGGTTCATCTAGTGTTAGATAAGTTGGATATGCCCTAAAGGATAGGAACCCTTAAAGACCACCTCAGCAGGAAACCCTAGAGCAAGCTAATGTCACCGCTGCTTAACTACTAGAGACTATAAATGATTTAGTAGGAATGTTGACACAATAACAATAGCATGCTATGAGACCTATTAGGCCTATAGAGGAACCTTGTAGGCTAGACAAATTTGTAAGACTAGCTAAGGAGTTCCATCCAAAGGTTGATGATCCAATAGAGGTTGAATATTGGATCAATAAGACTAAAAGGACCTTTGAAGCCTTCATGGTCCCAGATGATAGAAAAGTGAGGTATATTGCCTATATGCTAAAGGGAGCAATTGTAGATTGGTAGACTAGTATGTCCAGATTAATAGGTACTTTTGAAAAATGGCAAAGGTTTGAGGAACTCTTTTCTGAGAAGTACTTCCCCAATGGCATTAGGGACAAAATGGAGGCGGATTATTATAATTGCCAATAGGGTAGTAAATCCGTTGAGGCATATGAAGCGGAGCTAAACCACTTGAGCAAATTCTTGCTAGAGGTGATGAGAGGAGATGATGCCTCTTGAGCCAAAAGATTCTTGAGGGGATTAGAGCTTACTCTACAACATGAAGTGGGGGTTTTTCATTTGACTACTTATGCAAGAGTAGTTGACAAAGCCAAATATTTAGAGTAGAGCAAAAAGAGAACAGAGGAACAAGTATCCCGCAAAATAGGATCAGTTTTGGGAAAAAAAGGCTTGTTTCCTACATACCTTATGTAGATAAAGAGAAGAGGCCAGTGTTATATCTAACCAAACCTATGGCTTATGCACCTAGACCTCTTCAAACGAAGCTTGCACCTCTAGCATTACCTCCCCTACCATAGGTAAGTCAAGGTGTAAGATATCCTAGATGTTTAGGACCGCATGATCTGTAATAGTGTAATTGGCCTGAAGGGGCTTGCTTCTCTTGTGGCAAAATAGGACATACCAGTAGGAACTGTACTAAAAGGACACTCCTTCAGACTTTTTGCTACACTTGTAAGCAAAGAGGACACAAATCATTTGAGTGTGATGTTTAGCACAGTTAGACAACTGCACCCCTATAAGCCCCACAACCTACAAGGACTATGCCTAGAGGACCACTAGGCAGAAATCAGAATATAGGACCAAGACAGAGGGCACATGGTAGAGTGTTCGCATTACAACAGCAGCAACAACAACAAGATGCCCATGATCAAAATACCATAGTAGGTACACTGCTCATAAACTCGAACACCGCCTATGTATTGTTTGACACCAGTGCAACACATTATTGTATATCACTTGATTTATGAATGTATGTGGATTAAAACCTATTGTATTGGAGAATGCTATGATTGTAAATACTCCATTTGGAGTAGGGGAGAAATTAGATCAAATGTATAAAGATGTAGAGATTGTAATACAGGACAAGAAAATGCTAGCTAAATTGTTTATATTAGAGATGATAGAGTTTGATTTAATCTTAGAGGTAAATTGGTTGTATAAGTATCATACCACTATAGATTGTCACAATCTAGTGGTTAAGCTTGATTTTCCTGATGAGGAGAAAATTATATATAAGTTAGATCTACAAAGGCCTATGATTCTTCTAACATACGAGCTGTGGAATAAAGGAAGATTGTCAGCCTTATCAGTAGAGACAAAACCAATTAAAGAATTGAGAATTGTGTAAGTAGTGAAGGAGTATACAGATGTTTTTCCCGAGAACTTGCCAGGTTTACTACCATCCAGAAAGATAGAGTTTTGTATTCATCTAGTATCACAAATGGCACCCATATCTAAAGCGTCATATAGAATGGCACCTATTAAACAATCTGAACTGAAGACTCAACTGCAAGAGCTTTAAGATAGTGGGTTTATAAGACCAAGTGTCTCACCATGAGGTGCTCCAGTATTATTTGTCAAGAAAAAGGATGGGAGTATGAGGCTGTGTATAGATTATAGGGAACTAAACCGAGTCACAATCAAGAACAAATACTATCTCCCTAATATTGATGATCCATTTGATCAATTATAAAGAGCTCAAGTCTTCTCTAAAATTGACCTGAGATCGAGGTACCATTAATTAAGAATTAAGGAGGAAGACACATAGAAAACTGCTTTCAGGACTCGGTATAGGCATTACGAGTTTCGGGTGATGCCTTTTGGTTTGACAAATGCTCCAGCAGCCTTCATGGACCTCATGAATAGAGTGCTTAGAGACTGGTTAGATCAATTTGTAGTGCTTTTTATAGATGATATCCTCATCTATTCTAAAAGTAGAGAGGAACATGAAGCACATCTCATAACTATACTAGAAAGATTTAGGGAAGAAAATCTTTATGCAAAATTTAGTAAGTACGAATTTTGGTTGGAATAGGTATCCTTCTTAGGACATGTGGTGAATAAGAATGAAATATCAATAGACCTAGAGAAGGTGAAAGCAGTGAGTGACTAGACAAGACTAAGAACTGTAACTGAAGTAAGGAGTTTTTTGAGATTAGCTAGGTACTACAGACACTTCGTAGAAGGATTCTCTCGCTTAACAACTCCATTGACTCAATTGACAAAGAAAAAGGCTAAGGTTGTATGGAGTGAGGAATGTGAGAGCAGCTTCGCAGCATTGAAAAATAAATTGATGACCACTTCAGTGTTGGCTCTATTAAAGACGGGAGAAGAGTTTAAAGTATTCAGTGATGCATCGAATCAAGGTTTGGGGTATGTACTTATGCAAAACGAGAAAGTCATTGCTTATGCTTCTCACCAACTAAAACAATATGAGAAGAATTACTCCACCCATGATTTGGAATTAGTTGCTATGATTTCGGCACTAAAATTTTAGAGACACTATCTTTATGGGAAGAAGTGTAAAATCTTCATAGACCATAAAAGTTTGAAGTGTTTGTTTACTTAGAAGGAGTTGAATATAAGGCAAAGAAGGTGGCTAGAACTAATAAATGATTATGATGTAGAAATTCATTATCACCTTGGAAAAGCAAAAGTGGTGCTAGATGCTTTAAGCTGGAAGAAACACATAAATATTGCAAGATTAATCACATCTCAAAAGAAGATTTTAGAAGACATGGATAAGTTGAAATTGGAAGTGGTGACATGAGAAGTGGGATATAGGTTGGCTACACTTAGTATCCAACCTAATCTTATAGATCAAATTAAGATTGCACGAATGGAAGATCATGAAATTCAGAAGATAAGGAGCAAAGTAGAATAGGGAGATGCCATAGAATTTGTGTTAAACAATGAAGGAGTAGTCAAGAATGGTAATAGATGGTGTGTTCCAAATAACACATAATTAAAGAGGAAGATTATGAAGGAAGCCCATTACTCAGGGAATATAGTACACTCAGGAAGCACCAATGTGAGCATCTAAACTTAAGCAATAATGTTAAAATTAAAATAGTATATATATATGTATGTGTGTAAGGTAAAATGAATGTATATATATATATATGTTATATGCTAAAAATAAAGTAAAATATATAAAATAATAATAATAATAATAATAATATGAATTATATGGGCATATATATATATATATATATACATATATGGAATATAAAAATATGTAAAAGAAAATGTACACATTATATTATATTATATTATATTATAGCTAAAAAAAAGGAAAGAAAAAAGAGAGGAAGCAAAAAAAAAAATGCAGAACAACACCCTCATTCAATGTCAGCAAAATTAAGTAGTATTATATATATATATATATATATATATATAGACATTAGAATAGAGAGAGAAGATAAAACAAATCATCAAAAATTAGAAAAAAAAAAAAAGAGACCAAAACTCCGCATTTCATCCAAATTTTCTAGGCAAATTGAAATTGAAATTTCCAACATGCAATCATCAGGATAAGAAGAAGAACAAGATTGGAATAGGATGCAACAAGAATTTGAAGAAATTGAAGAAAAAAAATCAAATTAAATAGGGAGGATTTTGTCTGTTCGTTCGAAAGGGTTAAGGTAAATCTTCTACTAGGCCAAGCTAGGGTTAAGGTTTTGGGTAGGAGAGGATTCCGGCCGACATGGTGGTTGCCGGCTTTGGTGGCCGGAGGCCAGTGAACAAAGCAGCCCCTAGTAATGCTCGAAACTTCCTATTTTTGTTCAAAATATCAAATGTTGATGAAAATTTATGATTTTTGTTATTCTGATATAATTTTGTATGAATATTAATGTGATAATTTTATTTTTTTGAAATTTGATTCACAAATATGTGGTCCTTAAGAAATTCTCTGTTTTGGTCATAAATTAAATTGGAAACTAAATAGGTCAAATGATGTATTTTTGATGTAATTTTTAGTATATAAGATCCTTATATGATTTATTAGATCACTAAATCAATAACTGTTCAGATTGGAGTCGTTTTCTATTTTTAGTGAATTTTTCAAGCTAATTACCCTATTCTGGCCGAATTAAATCCTTAGCAAAATTAGAGAATTTGATTTGATTAGTTGAATTTGATGTTCAGTTGAGGTTCATTGAAGCATAATATGATTTTAAGAAGCATGGGTTAGTTGCGAAACAAAAACGGGAGTGTTCGGTGCAAGATCGTGATAATTTAGAACCATACGATATAATATAGAATCAGATCGAAATTTAATTATATTAAATTAAAATAAAGCATAGTATACCCGTATGTATATGAATTAGAAATTGTAGGAAAATGGTGGATTATACGAGGTTAGGATGGAATTTAGGAGTTTGGAATACTGAATTAGTAATGTAGGGTTCAATAGAGTGAATGAGGTAACATTGATTGGTATACTGATGATTCAGGTGTTTCTGTTGAGTAAAGAGGACAAAGGAATTTGGCCGGTGCGACTGTTTGGATTGGTATATATTGTTTCAGGTGAGTACCCCCTTAACTCCTCTCTTGGGTACAAGTGGTTGATAATGTAAACTACTTGTTGTTGGATGAAATTACCCTGTACGATCATTTACTGTGATCAATGCAGGAGGATTGTTGAATTACATTGGTTTGCTGATGGATGGTTATGTGTCATGATATGGTTAGATTATGAGAAAAAAAAAAGAAAAGAAGGGAACATTCTAGAAAATCCTAGAATGAGAGTTGGGTGCGGGATTTGATTATACTATTCTTGATTGTATGTGATGTAATGAACTTAAATTATTGAATGCTTAATGATTGTGATGTAATGCTATGTTATTTTTAGCTTATTAGATGGGGTTTATATGACTGGTTGAGTTCATACTATTGTTGTCTTGGTAATGATGAAATATCTAAATGGATAATAAAATAGGATTTAGGCTATAAGTACCTACTAACCTAAAACACTTAATGTAAGAAAAGTCCTGTTCCCTGCCTAGTAAGTTTGTGGTATGATCTTTGAGTCGACCCGAATGGGTTTGAGGCACGGTCGATGGATCAGGCCGATTCAGTGACCTATGGGGATCTAGTCACCCCTTTTGTTTGAGGTAGGTGAAAGGCGAGTTGAATGTTTCTAACTAAAAAGAGTATGTAAGGATGTCTTAATTGGTTGAGAAAACATTAAGTTTTGAAAAGTACATAAGGGGAGTTTATCTACCAGTTGATAGGCTTTGCCTGGGTTAACTGAAAAATATTTGTGACCTGTGAGTAAACATGAGTGATTGGAATGGTCTCTAATGAAAAGGTTATGAGTTTAGCAAAATGGAATTACAGGGAAAATATCATTAAGTAAGATCATGGTGATGTTAAAATGTAATAAATTTTATTAGGTTTCTTGCGAGTATAACTTGAGTTGAAAACTTACTTACTTGAGTAATCACTTCGAGGTATTTGATAATATTGTTTATTACTATTATGTAATTTTGTTGTTTGTTTTTTCTGGGTTGCTTGATTTTATACTCACTTTGCTTCTTAAGAAGCTGGGGGGTTGGTGTTTTTGCTAACCTCAGGTACAAGTACTGAAGAATAAGTTGTTGGAGACTCGGGTTTTTGGAGAGCGTCAATAGAGGCAAAGAAGCCCTTAGTTCCATTTTGGAACCTCTGTTATTTGTAATAAGATCTATAGGTGTTAATCTTCATATTGTAATGTAAATATTTGTGTGTATAAGGTTGGATTTGTAATCTTTTAAGCGACTTAAGGCTACAGGATTAATCATGGGCTATGCCTACTTACCGGAAATGCAGATCCCGATGGTATATATATATATATGATGTATGATGTGACAGGAGATTTTAAGTACATGTGTTTAGATATGATGTGGATATGAAATGATAGCGCTGTTAGCACCATTTTATAGGACGCTTATAAAATTACATATAGGTTGGAGTTACAGGTTCAATATTAGCAAAATTTGCCTTATCTCTAATTCGGAGACGGCATAGCAACCCACCTATAGGTACAAAGAATAGTTATAGGAATTTTTGGAACAAGTTCAAGCATCGGACCTAGTAGGTGGGTCGCTACAGGGTGGTATCAGAGCTTAGGTTTAGGTATTATGATTAAACCCGTGTGAGCTTGTGTGGGGTGGTTAGGACGAATGAAGACTTTAAGTTATGTTAATTGATTTAACTTACCAAATTGTGATGTATTTGTGTATTGTGGAATACAAATGCATGTTTAAGAAGTTTAAGTGTTTGATTTCTGATTCAAGTGTACTTATTTATGTAGATTTGATTGCAATAAATGGAATGTGGAAGAGGTCGAGGTAGAGGTAGAGGAAGGAGGACTAGGAATATGGTCTCTCATGATCAGCAAGAGGATTTACCTCCACCACCTCCACTACCAACTCCACTGAATCCAATAGAGCAGATGGTTGCTGTAATGCAAGCTTGGGCTGAAGTTATGGCTGCATGATCAGGTGGGGATAAACTAGCCAGGGTACAGAGGATTGTAAAGCCCTTTGATGGTTAGAGTCTAGACCTCACTACAGCTGTGAATTGGATAAACTCCATAAAAAGAGCTTTCCAGGTACATGATGTTCCCGAGGATAAAAAAGTGGACTATGCTGTAGTACTATTAGAGGATACCGCACATGATTGGGGCTATCATAGAAGGAGCTGATGGAAGCTCCAATTACTTGGCCAACATTTAAGAAGCTGAAAAATTTCATGCGGGGCTGGATATCTATTTTCAAGCGAAGCTGAAAAGAAGTAAAATTGTGACTTATGTGGAGATTGTGAATGAAGCTCGTTTACTGGAACAGCTAAGGGATATGAAGGGTATGGAGGGTCCTTCACACAAAAGAAAGGATAGAGGTAGTTTTGGGCAAAAATGGAGTAAGGATAAAGGAAAAGCAAAGAAGCAGTATCAACTACCAGTCCGACCTTAGAGGAGTCAGACTTATACTATAGTGTGCTAGAAGTGTAAAGGTAATCATAAGGCTAATGAATGTCCTCATCTAAGAGGAAAATGTTATAGATGTGGGGTAGATGGACACATTGCTAGGCAATGTCAGAATCCTAAGGACCTCTAATGTTACATTTGTGGACAGTTTGGTCATACTTCCCATAATTGCCGGGGTAGGAGTGAGGGAGGTCAGCAGACTCAGGCCTTAGCACCTAGGCATGATCTTAATCCTAAGAGGGGTAGACCGCGACCTCAGACTCAAGCGCGAGTCTTTGCTATACAATAGACAAAGGCAACTAATGTGGACGATGTAGTAGTAGGTAAGACTACTAAACTTATCTAATAGTTTGATGGTTAAATAGTTGTAATGTAAATGAATCTATATGTCTATATGAATATGTAAATGTATAAGTGTAAATATGTATATGTGTGTGAATTTTGATGTGTATGGGATGCTGATGGTTGTTATGAATTAAGTAATTAAATTAATGAATGAATCTATATGTGTAAATATGCATGAATGTGTGTGTAGACATGAATTTACATGCGTACATATGTAAAATAGTTGTATCTACTTAAGGGTTAAACAAATTGTATTAGTGAATATATGCCTATAAGTACGTGTAAGTGTGTATATGCAAACGTGAATATATAGATGTGTTTATGGGTGTAGACATGAAGTAATTAGGCTGTAGATGTGACTATGCTTAACTTATCATTGAGTAGGATATTAACAATAATTGCTGGAAGTGGAATGTGATGTGTTTGATGATTTTAGGTGTGATTCGATTAGATGATAATCTCGCTTATGCCTTGTTTGACACTAGAGCAACCCATTCTTATGTCGCCGAAGATTAGGTGAGATAGAACATGGCTCTAGTGAAGAGTCTGAAATGTGAATATGTGGTAAGTACTGCTTCTGGAGGGGAGAGGATAGTAGGTTATCAATTGGAGAATGGTATTGTGGTGATTGAAGGGCGGCAATTGCCAGCTGATTTGGTTGTTCTTAATATGAAAGGGTATGATGTTATCCTTGGCATGGATTGGTTGACTAGGTACAAGGTGCATCTAAATTGCCGAGATAAAGTGGTAGAGTTTTGTCTACCAGATGAGGAAGCATTCAATTTTAGAGCGAGTATAAGGCGATCAATACCTAAGATCATAGCAGCTAACAAAGCCAAGAAATTATTGAAGAAATGATGTATGGGATATTTGGCTTCAGTGGTAGATATACAATTGAAAGAGAAGAGAGTGGAGGATATCCCAGTTGTATGTGAATTCTTAAAAGTATTTACTAAGGAATTACTAGGCTTACCCCTAGATAGAGAAGTTGAATTCGGCGTTGAGGTAATGCCAGGTACGAAACCTGTATCTAAAGCTCCTTATCGTATAGCTCCTGTAGAATTGATGGAGTTGAAAAAGCAGTTGTAGGAATTATTGGATAAGGGTTTCATAAGGCCCAGTATGTCACCTTGGGGTATACCGGTGTTATTTGTGAAAAAGAAGAATGGTAGTCTACGTTTGTGTATAGATTACCGTGAGTTGAATAAGGTAACAATCAAGAATAAATATCCTTTACCCCGGATTGATGACTTATTTGATCAGTTGAAGGGAGCAACTGTATTCTCGAAGATTGATCTACAATTTGGATATCATCAATTGAAGGTGAAGGAGGTTAACATACCAAAGACTGCCTTTCGAACCAGGTATGGTCACTATGAATTTCTGGTGATGCCTTTTGGTTTAACTAACGCCCTAGTTGCCTTTATGGATATGATGAATAAGGTATTTAAAGAATATTTCAATGACTTTGTGGTTATATTCATTGATGATATCTTGATCTATTCTAAAGATAACGAGGAGCACGCTAAGCATTTAAGAAAGGTGTTGCAAACTCTACAGGAAAAACAGTTGTATGCTAAGTTGAAGAAATGTGATTTTTAGCTAGACCATATTGCATTCTTAGGCCATATTGTGTCAGGTTCTGGAATATCTGTAGATCCTGCAAAGATTAAGGCCATTACAAAGTGGAATCCTCCTACCACAGTCAGGGAGGTAAGAAGTTTTCTTGGTATGGCAGGATATTACAGGAAATTTGTGAAAAAAATTTCAAAGATATCTGTACCCCTGACTCGATTGATGAGGAAAGGAGTCAAATTTGAATAGACAGACCAATGTGAACAAAGCTTTCAGGAATTAAAGAGGAGATTAATTTTAGCTCCTATTTTGGCCATTTCTAGTGGAATAGGTGGGTATGCTATATATTGTGATGCCTCTCAGATTGGATTAGGGTGTGTATTGATGCAGGATGACAAAGTTATAGTATATGCTTCAGTTGAAACCATATGAGCAGAATTATCCTACTCATGATTTAGAGTTGGTTGCTATAATTTTTGCTTTAAAAATTTGGAGACATTATTTGTATAGTGATAAATGCGATATATATACTGATAATAAGAGTTTGAAATACATCCTTACTCAAAAAGAGTTGAACATGTGACAAAGGCAATGGTTGGAATTGATGAAAGACTATGATCTAGCCATTCACTATCATCCCAGTAAAGCTAATGTAGTTGCTGATGCATTAAGTAGGAAACGGTGTAGTAATCTGGCTACTTTAATCACTGATAAAGTGGAAATGTGGAGGGATTAGAGCAGTTACAGTTAGAAATTATATGGCCAAGAGTGGAATCTAAATTAAATAGTTTGAGTATTCAACCTACATTGAAAGATTAGATTCGGGAAGCACAGCTAACTGATGAGGAACTGCAAAAAGTCAAGAATAGTATGATTAGATATCCCGACTTTATATGTGATGAGACTGGAGTATTAAGATTCAAAGGTAGATTATACGTACCAGCAATAGAGAAGATCAAAAAAGCAATTCTAGATGAGGCTCATCATACCATTTATATAAACCACCCAGGAATCAATAAGATATACAGGGATGCGAAATCAGTATATTGGTGGCCAAGGATGAAGAAAGACATTGTAGAATATGTGGCAAAGTGTAGCACTTACCAACAAGTTAAAGCAGAGCATAAAAAACCTGGAGGGTTATTACAACCCCTCTCCATTCCTGAATGGAAGTGGGAGCAGATTTCCATGGATTTTGTTATAAGATTACCCGGGACTAGGAAACAACATAATGCTATTTGGGTAATCGTTGATAGACTAACTAAATCAGCCCATTTCCTTCCAATTTAGCAGAGCATGCTACTATCTCGCTTAGCAGCGTTATATATTAAGGAAATAGTGCGATTACATGGAGTACCCGCTTCTATTGTTTCTGACAAAGATCCCAAGTTTATTTCTAGATTTTGGCAAACCCTACAGGAAGCTATGGGCACCAAATTGAAGTTCAGTACAGCTTATCATCCTCAGAAAGATAGTCAAATAGAGAGAACCATACAAACACTTGAGGATATGTTGAGAGCATGTGTTTTGGAGTTTAGTGGTAATTGGGATGAACATTTGCCACTAATCGAGTTTGCATATAATAACAGCTATCATAGTACTATACAGATGGCCCCATATGAAGCCCTATATGGAAGAAAATGTAGATCCCCATTATATTAGGATGAGATTGGAGAGAAACAAGTAGTGGGACCGGAAATGCTCCAACAACTGAAGGATAAAGTTTAGGTGATAAAGGCTAGAATGCAAACATCACAAAGTAGACAGAAAAGTTATGCTGATAAACGCAGAAAACCATTAGAGTTTCAAGTTGGAGACTTTGTGTTCTTGAAAGTATCACCTATGAAGGGGGTCAGGAGATTTGGAGTAAAAGGGAAGTCGAGTCCTCGTTATATTGGTCCATACCAAATTCAGAGGAGGATTGGAGCTGTGGCATATGAACTTGAGTTACCTATTGAGTTAGCTAATATCCATAATGTATTCTATGTGTCTTCATTGAAGAAATGTGTTAACGATCCGACAGTTGTCTTAGAACATCTACCAAAAAGACTTTAGGAGAACATGACATATGAGGAGTATCCTATTGCCATTTTGATAAGGTCCACTAGGTAACTCAGAAACTGGGATATTACATTTATAAAAGTCCTTTGGAATAGCCATACCGAGGCAGAGGCCACATGGGAGAGAGAAGATCATATGAGGATTAAATACCCAGACTTATTCTAAACAAGTAACTACTGTTTCACCTTTAGGATATAAATATGTATGGTTTCACTTAAATTCTAAGTGTTTTGTAATTTAAGTATAGGATATTAAAATACAATGAGTTGTACCTGCGTAGTAGTTTCGAGGACGAAACTATTTTAAGGGGGGGAGAGGAAATGTGAGGATATAAACTTAAGCAATAATGTTAAAATTAAAATAGTATATATATATATGTATGTGTGTAAGGTAAAATGAATGTATATATATATATATGTTATATGCTAAAAATAAAGTAAAATATATAAAATAATAATAATAATAATATGAATTATATGGGCATATATATATATATATATATATGGAATATATAATTATGTAAAAAAAAATGTACACATTATATTATATTACAACTAAAAAAAAAAGAAAAAAAAGAGAGGAAGCAAAAAAAAAAAAAAATGCAGAACAACACCCTCATTCAATGTCAACAAAATTAAGTAATATTGTATATATATAATATAAACATTAGAATAGAGAGAGAAGATAAAACAAATAATCAAAAATTAGAAAAAAAAAAAAAGAAACCAAAACTCTCTCCATTTCATCTGAATTTTCTGGGAAAATTGAAATTGAAATTTCCAACATGCAATCATCAGGATAGGAAGAAGAATAAGATTGAAGTAGGATGTAACAAGAATTTGAAGAAATTGAAGGAAAAAAAAATCAAATTAAATAGGGAGGATTTTGTCTATTCGTTCGAAGGGGTTTGGGTAAATCTTCTGCTAGGCCAAGTTAGGGTTAAGGTTTTGGGTAGGAGAGGATTCTGGCCAACATAGTGGTTGCTGACTTTGGTGGCCAGAGGCTGGTGAATGGAGCTGCTCCCGATAACGCCCGAAACTTCCTATTTTTGTTCAAAATATCAAATGTTGATGAAAAATTATGATTTTTGTTATTCTAGTATAATTTTGTATGAATATTGATGTGATAATTTTATTTTTTTGAAATTTGATTCACAAATATGTGGTCCTTAAGAAATGCTCTGTTCTAGTCGTAAATTAAATTGGAAACTAAATAGGTCAAATGATGTATTTTTGATGTAATTTTTAGTATATAAGATCCTTATATGATTTATTAGATCACCAAATCAATAATTGTTCAGATTGGAGTCGTTTTCTTTTTTTAGTGAATTTTTCAAGCTAATTACCCTATTCTGGCCGAATTAAATCCTTAGCAAAATTAGAGAATTTGATTTGATTAGTTGAATTTGATGTTCATTTGAGGTTCATTGAAGCATAATATGATTTTAAGAAGCTTGGGTTAGTTACGAAACAAAAACGGGAGTGTTCGGTGCAAGATCGTGATAATTTAGAACCATACAATACAATATAGAATCAGATCGAAATTTAATTACATTAAATTATAATAGAGCATAGTATAACCGTATGTATATGGATTAGAAATTGTAGGAAAATGGTGGATTATACGAGGTTAGGATGGAATTTAGGGGTTTGGAATACTAAATTAGTAATATAGGGTTCAATAGAGTGAATGAGGTAACATTGATTGGTATACTGATGATTCAGGTGTTTTTGTTGAGTAAGGAGGACAAAGGAATTTGGCCGGTGCGACTGTTTGGATTAGCATACATTGTTTTAGGTGATTACCCCCTTAACTCCTCTCTTGGTTACAAGTGGTTGATAATGTAGACTACTTGTTGTTGGCTGAAATTACCCTGTACGATCACTTACTGTGATCAATGCAGGAGGATTGTTGAATTACATTAGTTTGCTGATGGCTGGTTGTGTGTCATGATATGGTTAGATTATGAGAAAAAAAAAAAAAGAAGAAGGGAACATTCTAGAAAATCCTAGAATGAGAGTTGGGTGCGGGATTTGATTATACTATTCCTGATTGTATGTGATGTAATGAACTTAAATTATTGAATGCTTAATGATTGTGATGTAATGCTGGGTTATTTTTAGCGTATTAGATGGGGTTTATATGACTGGTTGATTTCATACTATTATTGTCTTGGTAACGATGAAATATTTAAATGGATAATAAAATGGGATTTAGGCTATAAGTACCTACTAACCTAAAACACTTAATATAAGAAAAGTCCTGTTCCCTGACTAGTAAGTTTGTGGTACGACCTTTGAGTCGACCTGGATGGGTTTGAGGCACAGTCGACGGACCGGCCCGGTTTAGTGACCTATGGGGATCTGGTCACCCCTTTTGTTCGAGGCAGGTGAAAGGCGAACTGAATGTTTTTAACTAAAAAGAGTATGTAAGGATGTCTTAATTTGTTGAGAAAACACTAAGTTTTGAAAAGTACATGAGGATAGTTTATCTACCAGTTAATAGGCTTTGCCTGAGTTAACTGAAAAATCTTTGTGACCTGTGAGTAAACATGAGTGATTGAAATGGTCTCCAATGAAAAGGTTACGAGTTTAGTAAAATGGAATTATAGGGAAAATATCATTAAGTAAGATCATGGTGATGTTAAAATGTAATAAATTGAATTGGGTTTCTTGCGAGTATAACTTGAGTTGAAAACTTGCTTGCTTGAGTAATCACTTTAAGGTATTTGATAATATTTTTTATTACTATTATGTGATTTTATTGTTTGTTTTTGCTGGGTTGCTTGATTTTATACTCACTTTGCTTCTTAAGAAGCTGAAGGGTTAGTGTTTTTGCTAACCTCAGGTACAAGTACTGAAGAATAAGTTGTTGAAGACTCGGGTTTTTGGAGAGCTTCAATAGAGGCAAAGAAGCCTTTAGTTCCATTTTGGAACTTCTGTTATTTGTAATAAGATCTATAGGTGTTAATCTTCATTTTGTAATATAAATATTTGTGTGTATAAGGTTGGATTTGTAATCTTTTGAGCTACTTAAGGCTACAGGATTAATCATGGGCTATGCCTACTTACCGGGAATGCATATCTTGATGGTATATATATATATATGATGTATGATGTGACAGGAGATTTTAAGTACATGTGTTTAGATATGATGTGGATATGAAATGATAGCGCTGTTAGTGCCATTTTACAGGACGTTTATAAAATTACATACAGGTTGGAGTTACAGGTTCAATATTAGCAAAATTTGCCTTATCTTTAATTCAAAGACGGCACAGCAACCCACCTACTGGTACCAAGGATAGTTACAAGAATTTTTAGAACAGGTTCAAGAATCAGACCTAGTAGGTGGGTCGCTACAACCAAGATGTACAAGGATCATAAGAACACTTACTGGTGGAAAAATATGAAACATGAGATAGTCGAATATGTGTTTAGGTGTCTCACTTATCAACAAATACGGATTGAACACCAAAGACCAGCTGGTGAGTTACAACCTCTTCCCATTCTTGAATGGAAGTGGGAACATATAACTATGGATTTTGTCACAGCACTCCCAAGAATAAGGAAGAAATATGATGCGATTTGGGTGATAGTAGATAGATTAACTAAGTCCGCACATTTCTTGCCAATTGGAGTGGACTACAAACTTGAAAGGTTTACTCAAATGTATATTAAAGAGATTGTCAGGTTACACGGGATCCCAGCTACGATTACATGTAACAAGGACACTCATTTTATGAGCAAGTTTTGGAAAAGTTTGCATCAAGCTTTGAGAGCTAAACTCTAGTTTAGTACAACATTTCATCCTCAAACAGATAGGCAATCTGAAAGAAATATTCGAATTCTAGAAGATTTACTAAGAGCTTGTACATTGGATCAAGGGGGTAGCTAGAGTGACTATTTACCTTTAGTAGAATTTACTTATAACAACAGTTACCAGGTTACTATACAGATGGCTCCTTATGAAGCATTATATGGAAGGAAGTGCAGATCTCTCTTACAGTGGGATGAAGTGGGGGAAAGACGGATATTGGGGCCAGAGATAGTATAGGAAACAGTAGATAAGGTTAAAGTCATAAAGCAATGGATTTTATCAGCCCAGAGTTACCAGAAAAGTTATGTTGACAAGTGGCAGTGACCTCTAGAGTTTCAAGTGGGAAATAAAGTCTTACTGAAGATATCTCCAACTAAAGGGGTAATCAAGTTTGGACTACGGGGTAAGCTGAACCAAGATATGTGGGTCCATTTGAAATTTTAGAGATAATCGAAACAGTCGCGTACAGGTTAAAACTATCGTTAAGCCTAGTTGGAGTACATGATGTGTTTCATGTGTTGATGTTAAGAAAGTTTGTACCAAACCTAGATCAAGTGATGGCCTTGGAACCTTTAAAGGAACAGTCAGACTTGTCCTCTATAGAAAGACCTATGAGGATAGTGGATACCTAGGAACAAGTTCTAAGAAGGAGTATTCTTTATGTCAAAGTGCAATGGAAAAATCAAACAGAGCGAGAGGCAACATGGGAATTAGAAGGAGAAATGAAGAGAAAGCATCTAGAAATTTTCCCAATTCTAAGTACCTGTTGAGGACAAAAGTTTTAATAAGGGGGGAGAATGTAATACACGATATTTTATATATATATATATATATATAGACACATACACACACACACAAATAAATAAATAATATAAGGTTTTAGGAAATTTCGCAATTACGAATAAAATATGGGGGCAATTTCGTCTTTTCCTAACGGGATTATAAATGTGAAACTAACCTAGGGTTCCTTTCTTTTCAGCACATGTTAACAATAGCTGCCTAGAGACACAAAAAGAGAGAAAAGGAAAGAGAACCTCTTCAAGAAAACATAGAGCAATCCGAGAAGGTAACGTAGCAAATAAAAAAGGTACGGTTTTTATCCTCTCAATATGTATTTTATTAAGAGGAGACTCATTTACGAAATCCATTTGGTTGTTCATAGACATCAAACTCGAGGATGGATTTAATAAGCATAAGAGTGATTGGATTAGGAGTTTCAAGAGAAATTTGGATTAGGTAAGAGATTCTAATTTGTGTTTTTAGGATTTAATTAAGCTTAGGATTAAAAAATTAGGAGATTAGACGAATTAAGGATAGAAAGATTAGGGTTTGAATGACATACGAAGGATACACGACCATCCAACACGGTTGTGTTGCTCTCGTGTTGAAATTACAAAGTGTACCAAGAGATATACGACCAATCAACACGGTCATGTTGGCCCTGTGTTAAAATAAGAAGAACACGACCTCTTAACATGATCATATTTCTACCATGTTAAATTAAGAGAAACATGGCCTCTTAGCATGACCTTATTCTAACCGTGTTGAAGCCAAATCTCACTAAGAGATATAGGATCCCTAACACGGTCGTGTACTAGCCTATGTTGAACAACACGGCTAAGTGATGAACATTATGAGAATTAGTAAAACCTTAAATGATTTAATAGATTAAGTGGAATTAGGAGAAGTATGCTATAATTGGATTAGTACTAAGAATGATGTCTTGATGATCATACAAATATTGATTTAGCTTAAGCTTGGGATAAGAAGTGCGTAAGGCTAGGATTCTAAGTACATGTTTACTTTGTTTGTTGTATGTGATTATTAGGAAGTTATATATTGATGTGTATGTGAAATAATGAATTCCTAAGATGTAATGTGAGTTAAGTGGTATCATGAAGTAATACTGTATTGTTGGTTGAATGAGATATGTTGTTTGTGCTTAGGTCACCTAGGGGCCCGCAGTAGCAAATCCCTAAGGGGCACCTCAATGATCGATATGCCATGTTGTCCCTAGTGGAGTCGTGTATCGAAATGATCTAAGGTAAAATAGGGTTAGATGGGGTCTGTTGTGGTAGTTCCTATTAGGGTTAAACGGAGCCCGTAAAGGCAGTTTCCACTAGGAAAAATGTTGTGTGTACCAAGGTCATGAGTACCCCCATATGTTGTAATTCATTATTGGTATTGCTGTGTGAATGAAATTGTGAATGAGTTATAGACAAATGTTGCATATTTGCATGTGATATTAATGTGGTGTATCATGCGCATGTGGGCATATTGAGCTTAAGGTCACAACCCCTTTCTATATATTTTTTTAGTTGTAGGTGAAAATGATGAACAACTAAAGTATGATGAAAACGGAAACTTGGTGAGACATTACATAGATGAAATGGGAAGAGAACACTACTACTACGTAGAGGAAAAGTGACAAGAATTTGATTTTTTTTAAATTGATGTTTTAACGTCAAATTGAAATTATGGAGATAAATTGTAGTTTGAGACTTTGTGGTTATTAAATAATGAAATATGGAAAGACTCATATGTGAGTCATTCATTTGATTATTGTTATAGTAGTATGATGGATGATATATATACATATATAAGAAGGTTTGAAATATGATGGAGTTTTAAAGCCTTAATGTGTCGCTTGATAGTAGTAACACATGGTAGGCTGTGGTGCTCTAGGTTTTGGAATGTTACAAAATATATTATATAGTATTATTATTTTATAATATTTCTAAGGGCATGTATGATTAAGCTTTCATCCATTTAGTCCCTCAATAATTCCTGCAGGATGATGCTTAACCGACCCCCTAGCATGCTTTTGACTTTATGTTTTTATTTTATTAATTTCCAAAATTACGGCCATATTTTATCTAGTCTATATTAAATAATATAACTTATATGAAGAAATATCATGCCTAAGTCATAAATACAATACATAAATATACTTCAAAAGCATATTTTCATATCTAATTATTGACTTTATATGCCTATTGGGCCATTTCTAGTGTCTTATTATCTTTGGAAGCTTGTTATTCACATTATTTATCAATAATGAACCAGTACCCCTAATTCATATTTATACATGAATTAAACTATTTATATTATTTATTTTGAGAAACAAATTTTGTGAGAGATAAGATACTTGTAAGAACCGGTGTCTTTTTGCCGTTGATCTAATATTAGTTAATATTATAAGGTTTGCTAGGTGTGTTTGATTTTTGTTTCCCAAATTAATGCCTTCTCTTGCTGTTATTGAGGGCTGCCACAACCAAGCAGGATAGAGGAATCCATGATTTTCCTAAGTTCGTAGACAGTAGAGGAAAACAAGGTGTATATATCGTTTTATCAACTATATACTAGATTATAATAATCCAGGCTAGGGGTCTTCTTTTATATTCGTTGAACTTGAGATGAATATTCCTGATGTTATGTCTCCATGATGTTACTACAAAAATAAGTGTTTCTAAATGTTTGCAACTATTTAGTATCTATGGTTTACAGTACAACTATGTTTAATTACATATCCTCATAGTCGTATATATGTTACTAATTATATATAGTTGATAAGTATACATATTTCCTAAACATCACTTTATAATTTTATGTTTATGTTCTCGTTTGCCTCCGTTCAAAAAGGTGAAGATAAACAACATTATCGCTAGGTAATTGTTTTTAGGAATCTAGCTAGACTATAGGATTATTATACGTATTGTGTGGGTGGAAAAGTAAAGAGTCATCCCCAAGTGTTAAGTTACTGATTCAAGTATTTATAATATTCATGCTTTGTGTCATTTCTTCTTCCATTGTTAGTAAAGGCTACCGCTTGTTTGGATTTTGTTGCTGCCATAACCAAAAAGAAAAGGGAATTTATGTTCCTTGAAGGTCCAAATCGGTAGAAAAGAGAACTTATTATGAGGACACGTGTATCGTATATTTTATCATTTGCAAGTGGAGCTAAATGTCATCTACCTTTTCATTGTTAGTAATTCTAGTTTTGTAACTATTGCTAATTTACAAGGTGTCATATAATTTAGCCATCTTAGTCCTTAAATCCAACTTGAAGTCACATTTTCGGTAGCCAGGGAACTAATGTTTATATTTTACTATTTTCTTTAGTTATTCCTCTTTTGTTATAACGCAAAAGAAAGATACATGAATTTTGCTATTTGGCTTTTTTATATTTTCATATGTCAAAAACATGGCACTAACTAAGGTATAGTAACCTAAGTTATTAGAAGATGCTTCCGCACGTAATTCAGATTAAGTCTCATAAAGTCATCCGTTGCACCCTCAATAAAGAAGATCAGATGATCCATTTATCATATTGCCATTTTTTTATAAGCTAATTAATTTGTTTTATTCACAATTTTAATACATCAGGGACATACTTGACCTATATTTCATAATGTATATTTGCATACTTGCATGTATCTAGTTAGCTAGGTATACTCAATGAATATTCATATTTGTGTGATGTTTTCTATATTATATTATTATCATTTCATGCTAACTAGTTTATCTGTAATGTCTCATTAGATTGCGAGTCTCAAATTGGCACACCATCTAAGATAGGAGTGGAAATTCCGAAGAAATAAAAAGTAATAACTGCCAGTTTTTTTCGTTGTACTTAAATGACACAAATGATATATTAAGAATATATCTGAAAGTCATGGTAAGCTGATTCGGTCATTGTTAGTGCCTTGGCTATGTTAAAGTTAACATGGGTTGGCATGAAAATACACGGTTGCAAGAAGACAACGTACAAAGATCCAACCATAAAAATCATAATATATAATTTTAAGAGGTCATTTTACACTACATTCTGGCAACATTCCGACACCAGGTAAAACACAAATTTCATAATTTTGATGAAGTGCATTACTAGCCAAAATAACTAACATAAAATTCGATGTTCTTAGAATACAAATACGAGCTTGACATAAGAGAAAGTAAAGACGAGTACCATGCATTGTGGTCGAGAAATGTTTGAGACAAGGATTCCGAGAGAGTTGCAGTAGAACTTTCCGGCTTTACTTAATTTGGATGGTAATAAGGAAAGACAGTGTAAAATGTTTGGACCATTGTAAGTACCAACAGAATAATTGCTGCTACAAGTGACAGAAATGTCCAAGGACTGCTGAATCGTCTCTTCTTTAGATCGCTCCACCAGGTGCGCCATTTGCTTTTATTATAGTCACGGCAAATTTTGTTGACAGCATTCATTTCAACGGACAAGGAGGTTTGATCGAAGTCATGCAGCATTTCCTTGCAAAAGTTATTGAAAAGGTGAACTACCTGTCTCTCAGTTCCGAGAGGATACCATATGATTCCATTTTTACGTAGGATCTCAACATCTTTTCAAGTGTTAATCAAGCTATCTAGAAACAGGAAATAATTTGTGAAAATTGGACTTTCGGATTCCTCACATTGTTCATAAGCCACTAAATTCAACAAGAGAGTAGTCATGCTCTCATCAATGGACAGTGGAGGTATCCGCAGAACTCCTTTTTCAAAACTGACGTCTAATAAGTTCGAGCCATCTTTTTTTCTGAATTTAACCCCTGCCTCTTGAAGCTCTTGGGCCGAATGGATCAATTTTGGATTGTCTGTTGCTTTGCTTTCCTGCTTCTTTGGTGGGAGCTTTCCACTAATTGAATTGTAAAACATTGAATGGAGAAGATCCAATTGGTGTTTAGGGCATTGTCTGGGACCGCCGGATGTCATGGATTCATTTAGTGACAACATGGAGCAATGGAATTTCAGAATAAGATCTTCGAGAGATGGGTTTCCTTCCGGTGCTGACATCTCATAAAGCTTTTTCAAAACACAGAAAGGAAGCTGGTTTTCGAGCTTTATTAGATCACGCTGAATGGTTGGTAATAGCCACCGTGTGTTCAATCGTAGTGGATCACGCAGGTCACGTGCATTGGATTGCATTTTCTGTTAAATGGTAGAATGAACAGATATATAATTGTTAGTTTGGAAAATGCACTCACCATCTGCGCATAAGAATAATAAATATAATATTTACATGGTTACTTTCCATCCACTTTTCTAGGATGATGCAATTTCTCTCCACCTCTGCAATTGACACTTCTATCTCAATTGTAATTTTCGTCATAATTATAATCTGTCTATTATTTATTCACATGTTAATTGCAATATTATTTTCAGCTATATAAGGCACTAAAATCCTTCCATTCACTTCAATGTTATAGAAGTAACATACAAAGTAAGTGACCCAATATTTCTATGCATCGAGGATAATCGAGAAAGCAACCGAAAGGGCGAGTTATGTCAACAAATATTTTGGATAGGCGAGGAAATTATCATTACAACATAAAATGAAAGATAAATTATGTGGGAACTACTTATAAAATAAAGTTATAGTTTTTAATACAGGAAAGATACCTGAAAAAAAAAATCAAAGCTTTAATATTATAAATTCAAATATAAAATTTCTATAATATAATTTAAAAAAAAAATAACTATACAATATAATTATTAATATATCATTCCATTCAATGTCACTCAATACGAGTGGTACTTTTCCTTTTATCATCTTAACTTGCAAATTTCCTAATAAGTAACTATTTTTTTATTCTTATAATTTTTGCAGGTTGCTCTCCTCTATTATACTGTCTTTCCTTGCAAAAGTTAGTTATTCATAAAACGTGATTCAATTGTCCTTTGGAAATTAAAATTTCATAAATTCACCAATAAACATTATATTAATATATATAGCAAAGTATCATAACAACGTGATTTTTTTTTATTAATAGATATTTAGATGTAAGATCTTTCATCTTTAATATTTTCGTGCATGTTAATGGGCCAAATCATTAGTTATGTAAGAAAATTAATTACATAGTGAATAACATGATGATGCTCTAGTATATAAAAAATTAGGAAAAAGTACACTTTTAATCTTCATTGTTTACATATTTTTTATTTAAGTCATTAACTTTTTATTTTCTTCTATTTGAATCTTCAATATTTTTAAAACCATATAAAAAATAGAATCATCATCAAATCTATTAAGTTTTTCATCTATTCATAACACGTATCTACTCAAATTGGTCTATCATAATTAAATTTAATTAATAAAATGCTACTATTAAATATATTCATTTAGATAATATAATAAAAAATAATATTGAATATATAATGATATAATATATTAGAAAATAATAAAAATATAAAAATAATAATTAAAATTAAGAAAATGGACTAGAAAAATTTATATGTACTTTAATGACCTTACCCAACTAGCTCAAGGTTAATCAGAAGCTGATACATACTCATTACGAATAGAAAATTTAATGTATTTAATGAAAATTCTAGTTTTGTAAGATTTTAAAAACATTGAGCACTTAAATAGAAGGAAAAAAACATTGGTTGAGAACTCAAATGAAAAATTTGGTAAATAATCCAAAAAATTAATATGTATTTTCTTTTATTGCATATTGAATAACACATTGGTAATCTAAATGTGTAATTAGAAATTATGATGGAATAATATGTATAATAGTACATATAGTGAAATAATGTTAAAAAGTAATGTGTCATAAAAACTTATTTTTATACTAAAAATAAGTATCAATAATAATATATATTATATACCCTATGCTATTAGAGTTGTCTTTTTTTTTTTTTTGTATATTCTTACCATAATATTAAGGTTGTTTGTTGACAATGTATACAATAAACTAAGTTTCGCCATCATCGTTTGTATATTTGTATAATAAGCAATCAACATCCAATATTATAAGAAAAGAGTTATATTATGCTATGAATCAACATTTGATATAGTTATTATGTATATTATTATACATCACATTAAATAGCATATCAGTAATCTAAGTGTGAGACAATGATTAAAAATTAAACAACATATAGCTATTATATATACTATTATATATGATGGATATTAAGAATCTATTGGCTAGTTTCAAATTAGCAAGGATTAAATTAGTCAAGTGTGAGGCAAATAAGCCAGCGGATTAGCCAAACACACTAGATTGGAAACATACCCGAATGATTGAGGTTTAATCCTCCATCTCCTTTAAATGATATCATTTATTTTGATAGTAATTTAGTTTCCTTCGCTTCTCCTTTATAAGATAATTGATGTATTCAACTGTCTTCATTTATAAAATCAATTTCTCTTTTAGCCAATAATCACCCTAAATCTCTATACATGTGTGCGTGCAGTGGGTACAGTGTGTTAATTTAGAAAATAAGTATGACTTAAAATGGAAAAAAAATAATAATCTATAGTACTTTAGGAAACCAGATAATGCAAAAGTAAAGAGCATTTTAAACTTACCATAATATGAGACATACAACGACACACCATATAACATAGGGCCAGAGATCACAACACATGGAAACATGGGGGCAGCAAGCATTAATACACGAATCATGTAATAAAATATTTATGGTTGAGTATTCATGAATCCAGTCTACAACGAATTTTCCCAAATTGCGAGGCAGACTATAATGCGTTTTTCTTTTTCTTTTTTTTTTTTAACATTATACTCTTTGTTTTTGTCTAAGTTATAAAGATAATGGTTGTATCAAATCTACAAATTTAAACTTGTGGATCACATGATTATAATGGTAATCTTAACATAGTATCGAAGAAGAAGATTCTAAACTCAAAGCCACAATCCACAATTAAGGGTAAATGTCAAGTAATAGATAGAAAGGCTATATAAGTCTCTGAGCTTAAAAATGCAGATCAGATGGTTATACTACTAACCTCATCTGCATTGCCCGCGTTAGCCTGAGACTTGTGATACAATTGCAGTAGTTCTATGACAAAGCAGCCATCCATGACCATCATACCAACAAAGTCGTCGCTGGCTATCCTATGCTTACTATCATCACCAAAGGACTCAGAGTAGTGCTTCCTTGTTTTCAACTCCAACTGCTTCATGGCTTCATAAAGCTTCTCTATACAAACATCTCTGGGAGTTGAATGCTCACCTGCTAAATAGTGTAAAAGATACCGCTTCTTGTGATCTCGCATGGTATTCTTTTTAGAATGAAAAGGACCAATGGAAATAATCCTCGGAACAAACGCATTTTGCTGGCCTTTCTTCAGGGAAGTTGGTACTTCACAGATAGTCCACGACTTCTCAGAGTGGTAAGTTTGCTTTTGCTGGGTTATGTTTTTTATTTCTACAATCCATTCGGGGAAGCCTTCTTTTCCAGCATCCTCTTCCTTGTCCATTTGGTGTAAATTCTTAGGAAGATCAATTAAGAAACTGCAAAAGCAAAGCAGATCGGGATATAATGTTAGGCAGAGGTTGTGTTTTGGACAAAGTCTGGTGAGAAAACCAGCAGAGAGGAAATTGCGCAAATAGGCGAATAAACAACAAATAGAATTGACTACGAGAAAGCACAAATTAAATAATAAAATCACACAAGAAAGTTAATATGGTTCATTGTTGATTGGGTTACGTCCACGGGTCAAACTCGGAAGTATTTCTTCGTCTACATAAAATTTTTAGAGCTATCACACTAACATTTGAGATAAACTCAAAATAGTGACGCACAAGTGTTTCCCAAACACCCCAATCAAACCTCTGTTTTGTCTTTCACTCAGTAAATTCTCGCTATTGTTCTCTCTCACTATTTTCTTCAATTCATCAACGCAAAAATAATTTTCTTTGGTTCGCTGTTCTCTGCCACTTCTCTTCATGGCTATTTATAGCAAATTTGAAGGACTTCAAAGTCAACATCTTTTTTGGCCATTTTTCCTCCACATAATGCCTCAATTCTTGGCCATGCAAATCTTCTTCTTTAGTCTATTTTTTCTACTCCATGTGAATCTCATTTCATCACTCCCTTTCTTTCTTTTTATTTATGTGGCCCCCGTATGCAAGGACCAACACAATTGTCTCATTATGGCTGTCTCATTATGTTACCAGTCAAGCTGGATCTATGAATTGATAAACTATATTTGTCAGGATTGTTTATTTATTCTGGATTAAATTGATTGTTATGTAAAGACAACCATAAAGTTAGTGATAGACTTTAGACCTAAATGCTTAAGCCTTAAGCCCGTCACACGTAATATGATTTTATATATATTATTCAAACGGTTGTGTTGAAGTCACTTTGCTCAACAAGTTTTCAAAGGAGAAGACTATTAGTCTAAAATAAAGGATGTTAAAGAAAAGAATGGAGTAATTGAAATATATTTTATTTATCAATTTTGAAGAATATATATATACAAAAATATAAGTAACATATAGTAAGTTTAATCCAATTTTAGGAAGTAAATAATAGTAATATACAACTAATTATATTTAATACAAATAAGGCAGCAAATTATATACATTTAATGCAATTAAAGTAGTATCTTTTCTAATACTCCCCTAAAGTTGGAGAGTGAATATCGTGAAGTCCCACCTTGTTGCGTAGATTCACAAAGTGCTCCTTTCCTAATGCTTTTGTAAATACATATGCCAATTGTGAATGTGAAGGCACAAAGGAAGTTTTAATCATTCCAACTTGCATTTTTTCTCGCACTATATGATAGTCTATTTTGATATGCTTTGTGCATTCATGAAAAACTGAATTCGCCACGATGTGTAAGGCTGCTTGATTGTTAGAGAACAATGGTGTAAGAATTGTTTGAGGAACCTTTCAGTCATGTAGTATATGATATAACCAAGTTAGCTCTAAACATGTGTTTGCCATGGCTCGATATTCAGCTTCGGCTGATGATCTAGAGATGTTAGCTTGCTTCTTGGACTTCCATGATATGAGAGAATTTTCAAGGAAAATACAATACCTCGTAACTGATCTTCTTGTGGTGTGACATCCTCCCCAATTCGAATCACCAAAAGCTTTAAGGATAAATTATTATTTGAAGAGAGAAATAGCCCTTGACCCGGAGTACCTTTGATATACTTAACAATTCGAATGGTAGCATCCTAATGAGGTACTCTTGGTTCTTGCATGAATTGGCTCAATGTGCGAACTAAATAAACTATGTCTGGCCTTATCACTATCAAATAAATTAATCTGCCTATTAGTCTCCTGTACTTTCCTGGATCCTTTAATGGCATTCCATCAATAGGAGTGAGTTTCAAATTTTGCTCCATCGGAAAACTATCGAGGTATGCACCTAAGAGTCCTGAATCTTGTAAAATGTCCAACACATATTTTCTTTGTAACATGAAAATACCTTTTATGGATTGGGAAAATTCAATACCCAGAAAATATTTCAAGTTCCCAAGGTCTTTAATATGGAAGCATTTAAGAAGAAATTTTTTTAGGCACTCCATTTCATATAAATCATTTCCTATGAGAAGTATGTCATCAACATATATGAGGATTGTTGTAAAAAAAGTACCTTTAGCCTTGGTGAAAAGTGAATAATTAGCCTTTGATTGTTGAAAGCTAGCTTTTCGAATGGTGTTTGAAAAAGTGGAAAACCAATTTCTTGATGCTTGTTTAAGTCCATAAAGAGACTTGTTAAGTCGACATACAGTGTTCTCCCCCTGTTGACGAAGACCTAGTGGAAGCTCCATGTAGACGACTTCATTTAAATCGCCATGAAGGAAGGCATTTGGACATCTAATTGATGGGTGTACCAATTGCGAGCAACAACAATAACAAGGAGACATCAAAGTGTTGTAAGCTTAGCGGTAGGTGAAAATGTTTCTTGATACTCTTGATTATATCCCTTAGCAACAAGACGAGCTTTATAGCACTCGATGGTGCTATCTGATTGGTACTTGATTTTGTAAACCCATTTACATCCATATGTTGTTGAGTTGAAATGCTTCTAATTCTGTATTCATAGCTTGTTACCAATGTGGATCAAGAACAACTTGAGCATAACTTGTGGGTTCAATGTCATTGGTAATGTTGGCTAGAAAAGCACAATATAAATCTGAAAGGCGTGAATATGAAAGAAAATGGGAGAGTGGATATCGAGTACCTTTTACAGAACTTGGTGCTGAGGTAAAATGATTTGCGTTAGATGACATTAGGAAGTCTCTATGCCACACTAGAGGTCGTTTAAGCCATGTTGATTGTTTAGGTGGTAGAGTGGAAGTGTTTGAAATTGGTGATGTTGCATCAATTTTTGGTGCTAATATGGGAGATTGAGTAATGTTAGTAGGGATAGTGGGATTGGTTTGTATATCTGATAGAGTGATGGGATCATCAATATTGTTTGTTTTTCTTTTTTTGTTCAGGTTGTGTAGGAGGAAAAGTTAATGGCAGAATGGGGTTAATTTCAGTTGTTTTAGAAATGAAATTAGGAATAACAAAATCTAAATTTGATTGATCTAATGTGGATGAAAAAGGAAAAGTGGTTTCGTGGAACTTGACATCACGACTAATCAATTTTTTTTTTTTTTCTGTTTCCATATCATGTAATTTGTATCCCTTTTGCTTATTCGGATATCCTACAAAAATGCAATGTTTGGTACAAGACTCAAATTTATGAATTGGGTACATAACAGTCGCATAACATAGATAACCAAAGACTTTGAGATGGCTAAGTGATGGTGGTTTATTGTATAGCATTTCAAAAGGAGTTTTATTTGAGAGCAATAGGGATGGTAGTTGACTAATGGTATAAACAGCAGTTAAGACACATTCACCTCATAATTCTAATGGCAAATGGGATTGAAAATGCAGTGCACGTACTACAATGAGAATGTGGCGATGCTTTCTTTCTATAACTCCATTCTGTTGTGGAGTGTAAACACAAGTCCGTTGATATTTTATGCCATGAAATCTAAAAAAATTTCTCATAGAAAAGAATTCTAATCCATTGTCTACTCTAATTGCTTTAACATAAGCGTGAGACTGAGTATAAGTAAAATCAATGAAAGATTTCAGAATGCTTTGTGTTTCCGACTTATGTTGCATAAGGAATATCCATGTGCATCTTGTAAAATCATCCACATTGGTAAGGAAAAATCGTGCACCTGAATGTGTGGGTACTTTATGAGGACCCCAAATATCATAATGTGATAAATCAATGGAGCATGAGTTGATATAGAACTTAATGGAAAAGGGAGTCTGGTTTGTTTTGCCATGGGACAAACGGTACATTTATTGTCATAAGAAATATTATTTGAAGGTAATAATGAAGAAGCTAATTTAAGGCATAATGGTGATGGATGTCTAAGATACATATGCCATAGGCTTGAAGGATGTGAGACATGATGATAGGTTGGTGTTCTTTGCAATGGAGGCATGTAATAGAGACCACCATGTTGTTTACTCAAGCTAATCATCTTCCTTGTAGCTAAGTCCTATAAAATACAAAAAGTAGGAAACAATATGGCACAACAATTTAGAGCAGTAGTGATTTTACTCAAAAAAATTAGATTTAAGCGAAAACTAGGAACACATAAAACATCATCTAAGGTAATATCATAATTGAAAGACACATTGTCGATTGAAGTGATTGGAGTTTTAGATCTAATTAGTAGATTAACAATTGGTATAGATAATGATTGAGTTTTAGTAAAAAGTGTGGAATCTGAGGTTGTATGATCAATGGCCCCACTATCCAAGAACCATTTAGTAAACACGTAATTAATTGAAACATCGGGAAAAGGAGACAGACCTATTGTGTTTGCATAAGCATTCTTATTACTAGAATTCTGATTTGTGCTTATCATGGATAATGCACAGGAAAGTAGTTGAATTTGCTCTGTAGATAATTCTTGCAAAATGTTGATTGGATCATGATTTTGGTTTGTTTTGCTCTTCTCTTGTGGATAAATTCCATGTGTAAATTGAGAATATACTACATTTGAGAAAGAATTCTTTTGAAATGCTCGCTGTTGTTGTTATGATTGCCTTCGTCGATTGGCTATGATATTTGGTATCCATGTGCCATTTTTATATCTACACCTATCCGCGGTGTGTCCTCTTTTATCACAATGTTTGCAATGAAACTTCAATGTTCGATAATTCTCAATTGTGTGGTCTTCTCTATTGTAGTGCCCACAATGCTTGCTCTTTTTTTAAAAAAAAAAATTGTTGGAATGGCTTTGAATTATAGCAACAATAGAGAAATTTTCATTTGTTTCTATTTTCATTTGTTGCTAAATTTCATCTTGAATGACAAGTGAATAGGCCTGACGAACATTAAGCAATGGAGTTATCATAAAGATATTGCTATGTACTACATTATAAGTGTCATTGAGACCATGAGGAATTGCATCATTCGCCCTTCTTCTCGTTGTTCCATGTGTGCATTCATCTGGTTGCAAGTGGGAATTAGTCAATATATATCTAACTCATCCTAAAGACCTTTGAGTTCTGTGAAATATGCTGAGACTGTCATTGTACCTTGTGAAAGAGAGACCAATGATTTTTTAATTTGATAAATTGCTCGATCATTTTTTTGCAAAAATTGATCTTTGAAAGCTTCTTAAACTTGTTAAGCCATTTTGGCATGAATGACTCCTTTAGCTCAATCAGATTCTACCAAGTGAGTGAGCCATGATAGAATCATGTTGTTGGATTGATTCCAAAGGGCATATTCTATTAGATGTTTTGTTTCAAAGGGTGCCTCAATGGAGCCGTCAATGAATCCAATTTTGTTTTTAGTTGTAAGAGCATGAATCATGGATTTACTCCAAGATGGATAATTGCACCATTAAGTTTTGTTGGAACAAGCATGTGGCTAGGTTGATCTAAGTGATGGACGTAATATGGACTGGATGAATCCATGGTTGAAATGACATTGCTGGTGTTTGATTGTTTGGAAGGGGATTCTCTTGTCATGGTGTTTTACTAGTTCTCAAGGTTTTTTTTTTCTTAACGAATAACAATTAGACACTAGGATATTGCTCTAATATCATCTAAAATAAAGGGATGATAAAGAAAAGAATGGAGTAATTGAGATATATTTTATTTATCAACTTTGAAGAATATATATACACAAGAATAAAAGTAACACATGGCAAGCTTAATCTAATTTTAGGAAGTAAATAACAGTAATATACAGCTAATTATATTTAATATAAATAAGGCAACAAATTATATACATTTAATATAATTAAAGTAGTATATTTTTTAATAATTAGGTTGGTGACCTCCTTGAAATGCTTTAGATCTTTTCACAAAATGAGTGCATGTCGGGTTTACATGTGAAATGTCTGACTAACCTCATTTAGTGAGAAGTAGAGATTGAATAAAGACAAGGAATTGGTAGTTAGACCTTCCTTTTGTACGTTGACTTTTGAATATTAAGATTAACTTTAGTCTTAGGAAGATCTGAGTCTCCAATAAAAATCATTCCGTTAATTTCTTTTAGTTTTATCTTAATAACGTCATGATGGGTGATTGAAGCTTGCATGCGAGTAAGAAAATGACAATATTATATGTAACTTTTTCTTTACATTATCTGGTTGGGACTCACTTTATGTTTTAATTGCTTGCATGAGATTTCTGCCGAAGTGTATAATACATATAATATATTTAATTAACAAAATTACTGAACATTTTCAAAATTAAGAGAAAAGAAAAATTGTAGGAAAGTTAGAGAAAAGAAAATTGGAAAAAAAAAAAAAAAGAAGAAAAGGGAAAGTGGCTGTTTCTAGCTACCCAATTTTCTTACATTTTTTTTTTAACTTTCCTGTATTTTTTTTCTTATTTTCTAATTTTTTTAGTAGTTATGCTAATCAAATATATTAAATGCCTTGTGTATGTTAGCAAGAAATTCCACAAAGGTTCGTGTCATAACAACTTTAATCAATATCCTGACTCATTTGTTAATTGTGTATGAATACCTAAACTAGTAACTCCACTTACATAATAAATGTGTTTCTTGTCTGGGTTAAACCCAGTTTATTGATTAAAAAGTTGTAGATAAATTTATAAAATAATTATAAATATATAGGGAAATGGTGGATTATAAAATTAACGTTTACATATAAATATGGCAATACTCCTAATACTTAAACATAAAATCCAAAATAATTTCATTAGACTTGAGGAGATAAAATATTAAAGAGAAAAGTGCATCTTTAGTTCACAAGGTTTGGAATCTTTTCCATTCGAGTCCTAAACTTTTATTTTGTTTTATTTTATTTGAGCCCTCATTGTTTGTGAAAATGTGCAAAAGAGTCATTTATTAGAAAATTGTTAGTTTTCTCACTAACTTGAACACGTGTCACCACTTGATTGGTCCATGTATTTTTATTATATAAATAATATTAGAAAATGCAAAAAAAAGTAATAAAAAATTAGGAAAAATAATTAAAAATAGAAAAAAATGAAATATACGTATATATATAATTTATTATTTTGGGTAAATATAAAATATAGTTTAGTAAAATTTAAAAAAAAAAAAGAATTTCGAAAAAAGAAAAAAAACTAAAAAATTTAAAAGAAAATGTTCCAACTACCCTCTTACCTTGGAGTGGTAAAAAAAGCCACAAATGTGCAATGGGTGACCTACTTGACAATAGTGAGTTGCACAACTCGACTTCAACTTGATTAGGTTTTCTAGTTTTTTTATTATTGTTATTATTATTATTTTAATTTGAGTGGCCATTGTGGCACTCAATGGGCTATAGTGGCTAGCATAACCCACTTTGGTCAAGTAGGTCACAAACCACTACACATTTTTTTTTTTTGAAATTTTTAGTTTTTTTTTCTTTTTCTATTTTTTTTATTTTAATAAACTAATTATATATTTTTTTATTCAAAATAATAAATTATATATATTTACACATATTTTTTCTATTCTTTTCGTTTTTTAAATTATATTTATTATTTTTCTATATTTTCTTTAATTGCTTATTACTTTATCTATTTTTTAACATTTTCTTATTTTATTTATTTATTAAAATTGTGTGGATGTATAAGAAATTGACACTTGTCAAAGTTAATAAAAAAACTAACCATTTTTTAACAAATGACTCTTTTACAAGTTTTTGCAAATGATAAGGACTAAATTAGAAAAAAAAAAGTTTAGGGCTCACACAGAAAAGGTACCAAATATTGAGAACTAAATATATATTTGTTTTCAATATTAAACAAATAAATTTGGAAAATTGAAATAAACAAAAAAAATTACTTAATTTTAGCTAAGTTGACCTACAATGCAGGCTAAACAATAAAGAAAGTTTTTGAACTTTAAAAGAAATGAAAAGGAACATATGACCAATACTTGGTAAAAGAAAAAAGAGAAACAAACATATTAATATTATTAAGTAGAAGAGGATTGCTCTAGATAGGTCTGCCATGGTAGGTGGGAAAATAATTAAAGATTTATTATTTTAACATTAGATAGGTTTATAGGTAAAACTAGGATCTATTTATGAGATTTATTTAAAAAATCAAATCCATAAATATATTTATGAGTTGAACGTGAGTTTTATCGTTTCTAAACAGGTTTGATTTATTTTTTTTATGATGATTTTTTTGTGTATAAATTTGTATATTATTGTGTTGTATTATATCCTGTTCACCAATCGTGTCACTAAGTATTGAGTCATGTTCGATTCGCCGGATCTTTCCTAATGCCAGTCCCACTTTAAGCTAATATTTATTTATTTATTTATTTATTGGTTTCTTCTCTCAAATTTGATTTTCTACGGTTTTTCACCTCTTCAGCCAACAATATCGTATCGAACCTTCTTCTTAGGGGACATGTAAAATGGAAATTCAAGTGACTTTGCTCCACCTATCTTAGATGGAGAAAACTATCAGCTTGGTAACCTCCTCGAAAGGCTTTAGATCTTTTCATAAAATGAGTGCTTTTGGGATTCACATGCGAAGTGTCTCACAAACCCCATTTAGCGGGAAGTAGAGATTGAATGAAAACAAGGAATTGGTAGTTAGACCTCCCTTTTGTATGTTGATTTTTGAATGTTAAGATTAACTTTAGTCTTAGGAAGATCTCAATCTCCAACAAAAATCATTTCGTTAATTTCTTTCAGTTTTATCTTAATAACGTCATGATGGGGTGACTGAAGCTTACAAGCTAGTAAAAAAATGACAGTATCATACCTAACCTTTTTTTTACATTACCTGGACACTATCTTGAAAAGTGTTGACATTATGGGTCCCCAATTTTTTAAAAGCCATCACATTGGCCCCTAAAATAATTGTGGGAATCACTTTATGTTTTGGTTGTTTATGTGTGATTTCCTATTAATGTGGATAATACATATAATATATTTAAGGATTAATATCGTAAACACTATCTCAACATTACATAAATGTACAATTAAGTATCCGAACTTTGAAAAGTTTAATTTAATACCTAAATGAACATTTTGTGGTCATTAAAGTTACTTGCATTAATTTTGTTGACGTCCGTTTGCATTGCAAACATGGAATTGCAAGCAAATTGGGTTGTGATATGCGGATTGTAACATTATTCTAAGTTAAAACAACTCTAGGCAATCTTCCACATGGAATTAAAAAAAGGAAATTACACATCAGGAAACAAATTAGACCTAGTTAATAAACCCAACCATCTATCCTTCAATCTAATGAACTTTCCAATACCCTTTTAAAACTAAAACCTTAATTGTTTACATGAACAAAATAGAGAGAGAGAAAGAGAGAGAGAGAGAAAGAGAAAGAGGGAGAGAATGGGAGGCAAGCATTGTGATCAGTATCTTTCATGCGAGATTCTTCTTCAAGTTGTCATCTTGTAAGACAAATACCCCATCTCTAACCAAGATGTTGACAAAACAGGTCCTTGCATTCACTTTACGAAGACAAAAGCTTTTTCTCCATGCAAAGATGGGTTCCACTTTATTCTTTTAAATACTCACTTCAAGGTATCACTAATGGTGAGTTCAAGGCTCACTTAAGGTTAGGGTCCTCTTAGTATTAGCTATCTTCTGTCAATCTCTTCCATTCCTCTCCTAATTTGTACACTAATCTTGTTAATTTGGGGGAAATCTAAGTTTTCTTTATAGATTTTATCAATTTCTTAGGATTTCTTTGCTAGGTTAAGATGAAAAAATTAGGGTTAGGACATCACTTCTTCCATTTTAGGGGTGTGGGGTTAGTTGATAAAAATGAGAAATGAGGAAGGGACTTTTGTTAAACATGTGAATATTGGTTAGGTTAGGTTATCTAATGTGTTTTATTTTTCTTCCTTACATGCCATTTTTTCTTTTCTTTTTTTCTTGTCTACTCCACCAATATGCTTACGTGGACTTGTTTTAATTTCCATTAGTGTTGCAATCTATGTGTCACAACTCAATTAGCCTGCAGTTCCATGTCTATAAATGGATGTTAACAAAGTTAGTGTAGGTAGCATTAATGCCCTTGAAAAGTTTATTCAGGTACTAAATTGAACTTTTCAAATTTTAGATATTTAATTGTAAATCTAAGAAAAGTTCAAGTAATGTTTGTAACATTAACCTTATATTTAATTAACAAAACTATTGAAAAACTCCAAAATTTAGAAAAAAGAAAATTTGTAGGAAAGTTATGAAAAAGAAAATCGGAAATAAAAAAGAAAAAGAAAAAGGGAATGTGGTTTTTGCTAGCCGCCCAATTTTATTCCATTTTTTTAGCTTTCCTTTTTTATTTTTTTCAATTCTTTAGTAGTTTTGTTAATTAAATATATTACATATGTTGTCTATATTAACAAGAAATTACACATAAGGGTTTGTGTCTTGACAACCTTAATTTATATCCTAATCTATTTATTAATCGTATATGAATACTTAAATTAGTATGTTGACCCATTTAGTAAATGTGTTTTTTTATCCAGGTTATATTTCTTTATCAATTATAAAGTTGTATATAAACTTATAAAATAGTTATAAATACATAGGAAAATAGTAAATCATAAAATCAATGTCATTGCTCTTAACACTTAAATATAAAATCTAAAACAAGTTCATTAGATTTGAGGAAATAATATATTAAGAAGATAAAATAGGAAGACTGAAATAAATGAAAATAAGTATCGAATTTTACATAACTTGATCCGTGGTGTAGGCTAAACGATAGAGAAAGTTTTTGAACTTTAAAAGAAATGAAAAGGAAAATGTGGTGTTGGTATAGGACCACCGATTGAATGCTGGTGTGGTGTCTCATATTGGCTTAATGTCGGCCCTAAGCTAGCATGCACCGCATTGGGATCAACATGTATCTGATCGTCCTGCCTGGGATTTTCCTTTGCCTCGCTACAATTTTGAGGTTGATGTCATCCCCCGTTCGTCGCTGCGCTGGAACTAGTTCAGGCTCCTCTTGGGTGTTTTGCTATCGCAATTGCGGGTACAGTGCTACCCCCCCATGGTAAAGCATGAACTGAAGACTCTGAGCAGCTATTCTCATGTAAGCATCTACTATGCCGCTAGTAGACATCTAGCTGGTACAGATAGTTTGTGTCAACTAATGAGTGCGATGTGGGGAAATCCATCATAAGCCTACACCTATAGCAATATGGTCGCCCCTTTAATCCCATGTGCTAATGTTGAGGTTTCAACACATAGTTGGTATTACAACTACGCCAGACATGCGACCTCCCAACTATATGTCCCAACAATGTATAGTTGCTCAGAGTCTTCAATTCATGCTTCACCATGGGGGGGTAGCACTGTACCCGCAACCGCGGTAGCAAAACACCCAAGAGGAGCCTGAACTAGTTCCAGCGCAGCGACAAACGAGGGGATGAAATCAACCTCAAAATCGTAGCGAGGCAAAGGAAAATCCCAGGCAAGACGATCAGATACATGTTGATCCCAATGTGGTGCATGCTAGCTTAGGGCTGACATTCAGCCAATATGAGACACCATATCGGCATTCTATCGGTGGTCTTATACCAACACCATCGAGTCCATGAAGGCAACACCCTAGAAAGCAACCTATAGAGGAGGGTAAATCATTGAATCAACCATATGAGTGGAGTCCCGTGCAGCTGCGAGCGTTCGACAGTTCTTCCCACCAGCATGCCACCCAAGAGTCTGAATCTCCTCTAACTCCGCATGCAAGGCCATCTAACACCTTCACTCAATTAGCTAAGCATTTCACTAGAGGTAAGAGATAGGTTTTTAATTATTTGCATATGTATATGGTTTACTGCAATGATGAAATTTATGTATTATTACAATTTGTAATAAATCAGTACGCATTTCGTGCACTAACACTAGCAACCCTTGCCATTTTCACATGCAATGTGTACATATACGATTTTATGTCTTTGAATATTTCATAAAATTTAACAAATGTCTAAACAATTTGACATTCAAAACAACTTCTCAATAAATGATAAAATTGCATGTATATATACAGAATATGAAGCATCCCCCTTCTACCATATCTTTAAACAAACTAGATGAAGTAGTCGAGGATTCACCTAAGCTACAAAAGAGAAAAAGCTAATGTAAGTATCACAAATGCAATGTCAAATGTAGTGAAATATGTAGTGGTATTCTTCAATTACCATAATCGCGTCGACGTGAGCACATTCTTCTATTATGCCCCCCCCCCCCCCCCCCCCCCCCTCCCCCCCAAATTCCACATGCGATTTGATCTAGATGATCCCTAATGTCCATCTCCATGTGGTATCTTTTCCGCCTCAGCTTTCCCCTCTTCTGTATGAGGTCTCCCCTTAGGCGAAGTCACAAGAAGTGCATTGGTGCCCAATCTAACTCGTCCCCTATAGGCATGAAGTGTATCATATATGTTTGGTCCTGATGTGTCCATCTATACTAATCAGATATAGAATGCATCATATCAAGCCTAAGTAAGGTGACCACTACATATGCCTGGGAGCATGGAATTTTGTATATCTGCCACTTCTAGCAGCTATATATGCTGCGGGCAAAGTTAACAATGTGCGTTTGGCCCCCTCCCCTTAACCCACTAGTGACACGGTGACTACTAGTAAGGACTTCAAAAACTCTATCAGGCCTGTTGTAGTCCATGACCCTATGGTTGCTAACTCGTAAACTCCATCGGTCAATCATTTTGGCTGCATATTTGCTGAAAATTCTACCCTTCACTATATTCTTCAATGCCTTCATTTACTTCTGCATGAAGTACTCGACACAATTGTAGAACATTTTCTTCACCAAAGCAATCATAGTTAACCCCCTAGCCCCCTTCAATACAAAATTATAGCTTTCAACAACATTGGAGGTCATATACCCAAATCGATAGTAACTGTAATGAGCTAGAGTCCACATATCCAATAACACGTCGTCAAACCAATCTAACGCATTTGGAAAAATCATCCCCACCTACTCCATCACATAATTCAACTTGTGAGATTGTGTTTGCAACTTGGCATATGTGACCAACTTCTTACACTAGGTGTTTTTATGCACCGAGTTGAAGTTGCTCGCAACGTGTCAAAGGTAGAACCATCACACCGCAAATGGAGGCCGCCATCCATTCACTTCTTCTTAGACTATTGATTCGATGCCTGCATGTCTACCCGATATGAAGGGAATGGTTTTACGAGTTCACGGTCACCGACAACATATTCCTTCAATTTCCACAAAAACCAACTCCATGTCTCAACTCTCTCCTGATGAACTAGTGCGAATGCCAGCAAAAGTATATGGTTGTTGCCATCAATGCCACAAGCAACTACCAACTTGTAGGTGTAGTACCCATACAGAAAGGTGGCATCAATGGTAACAACATGTCCAAGGAATGTCCACACTGCGATGTACGGCCCAAAGGCCCAAAATACCCTCTTAAAAGTGGATACACCAAGGGCACTCGATCTGCTTCACCCCCAATCCATTCATGTTTCAAGATTCGTAGTTTCTATTGCATTGAGAAGTTTTGGCAGTTCATCGTCAAACTTCTCCCAATTCCTGTACACGAGCTCGATGGCCCATTTTTCCCTCCTAAACTCTTCTCCTGCTAATCCTATAGCCAAATTCCTATTCAACAATAGAAGTCAGCTCGGCTACCTTCATATCAGGATTCTCCCTAAACAAATTTACAAATCGGCTAGTAAAGAGATTGCAATCCTACTGTAAGTGATCCTGACTAATCAGTAGGCTATTTCATGAGTGTGGACCCTCGAATCTCGTCACTACAAACATGCCCTCTAACTTCTTCTTTCGAGACCAAAGCCTCCATTTACAATCATCGTCCTTTCTCAAACAATAAATAGACTACAGCAGTAGCCTGGACTCTACAACAATAAAGTTACAATGGTTCTTTACATTGTAAGACTTCACTACTTGAATGACATCTACTTTCATCCCAAATCTCATGCCCCTATAAAAATTGTTACTACTACTCGAACCACTACAAATATCGGTTTGCTCTTACCCAAAATAAATGTAACCACTATTGCCCCCATAATTGTAATATAGAATAGGATCTCTAACTAGCATGGTAGGTGGTTTAGCCCACTCTGCTCGATATATTGGCTGTCTTGAGTAGGTATGTAAGGTTAGAGACTCTTCTTCAGCTACTTCATCTCCCTCGATCTCACTCCCCTCATTTTTCTCATCGAAACTCTCCTTGTTATCGTTGCTCTCCTGCTTAACACCTATTCCACCATTAGTGTCAATTGCAACCTCTGCTTCCACATGAACCGTGTACAAATCTCATGTCTCTGGTCACTGTAACATTAGATTAACTACTCTATCTATTTCATCCTCATTGTTCACTTCCATTGAGGTTGGAATTGAGGATTGAAATGTTGATGACTATGGCTAATTGCTTGTATCGAATGTCTGCCTTACCGAGGGGCCTCTCGAATTGTTAGAAATTATTATGAATAATTATTGTGTGCCACGATCTCCATATGATTCGGGTGTTTTATAGTATTTTCAACATCATCATCATCTCTAGTTGCCATCAACACATAACATGTATTGCCCCTATAGAACATAGGATGCTTATGAATTATCTCAACCCCCACTTCGGTTGAATCAACTCCGATGCTATGACATATTCTGTATAAAAATTCATTGTACCTGACATTTTTCTCCATTTTTAACTTCTTTTATAGGATCCCTATCATACTCCAGCCCCCAGTTATCGGCTAAAATATTTCCAAATGCATAAATCATCAACTTCATGTAATCAATTAGTTTTTCCTTATCCATAATATATATAAATTATAAGCTTTTTTAATAAATATGAAAATTTTCAATAACAACATTCTAAAAATTTCAAGAAAAAAAAAATAAATTTCCATAACATTTCTATCGAGTCTAATTTTTTATTTCCCATTCCTAACCCCGATCTATACTAGACCCCATGCTCATCTAATGTAGACCCTCGACTTGAGTTAGGAATTTCGTTTTGTTTTGGAGTCGCTACCCAACTGTGGTTGGGAAAGATTGAATTAGGACTAATTGAGCAGATCAATCCTAATTTGGACCACTGGTCAGCGTAATTTTCTCTTCTCGTTTTTTGTGAAAAGAGGAAAGGGAAAACCAAAGTTTCTGGATTCGGAGGCTAACCTATTAAAACCCTAAGGTTACCACCCTAATCTCCTAAAATCTAAACCTTATCCAAAATGTCTTTTATTTATTTTTTTATTTTTCTTATTGTGTTTTTCAACAACCTATTCTGAGAAAATGATTTTTTGTTCTGTTTAGAGTTGCCCCAAATGGGTGCCTACGTACTTGCTATTTAGGATCAAACGTGCCGTAGTTCGCTTTTCCTGAAAAATTTTAATGTGTTGGTGATTTTTAATTATGAAATTTCTTTTAATTTATGTTTTTACCATTTTAGTATTTTTCTAAAAAAAACTAAGCCTAAGCTTGATAATTTGATTTTTTTCAAAAATAATAATTTCAAGGAAAAACCAATTTTGGATTTATTTAAGAAAATGATTTTTCTAAGTGATAAGAATTTCATTTCTCTATTTTTTGACCCATTTCTATTATTATAATTTTTTATTGATTTTTATCAATTTTTATAATTTTTCTTAATTTTTATTTAATTTTAATTAATTTTTTTTATTGAAAGGTTCTCTTTTATATTATTCACCTACCCTAAACTAAAATCTAATATATATATATATTTTTATCATTTTTCATTTTTTTTATATTTTTATAATTTATTATTATTATCATTATTATTTTATTATTTTCTATTATCCTCCCTAAATTAAATCCAAAAAGAAACAATCTAAATACCAATATTTTTTTTCTATTTTTGAATTATAAATAAAAAATAGATAAATAAATAAATTCGAAATAAACAAAATAGATAAATAAATAAATGAATAAAAATCGAAAAATCCAACTTACTTAGATCCAGGTCGGTGAGCGGGTCGAGTCGGGTCTAGTCGATGGGGTACAGCGGCTAGATCCTTGTCGGCGGCTTTCCGGCGTCCGTTTTCGTCGAATAAGATACGTTTCTGAAGCTTCTGAAGATGACGGATCCAGTGATGGTGGTGTTTTCCGATCTCTATTTATAGGCATCGAAGCCCAACGGTAGATAAGTCTGGATCTCAACCGCGGTGGAGGATTTGCCCTTATCTTCAAAATGTGATCTTCATCCCTTAGATTAGAGCCATTTTTAGGATTTATCTAGTTTGTGATCGTGATAAATCCAAAAAGATTAGGAAAAATCGACTTAAGTTCGCCCAGATTTGTTCTGCTTTCTTCTCGCCCGTTTTTTGTTCGCCGGTCGAAGGGAGGAAGAAGATGAGCATGCACATGGCGCGTGCTCGGGCTAGCCAATCCGATGGTGCCACGTGGCAGTTAGGGAAAAAAAATGGCACAAAGTGCCTTTGCCCGGATTCGATCCCTTGACCTTGCCTTCCCCACATGCGCCCTAGGTGTGCCCACGAGCCAGCTAAGCTGGCCCAAATCTCAGTTTTATTTATTACGCAAATTGTATATGTATCTTGTATTTTTTTATTATTTTGAAATTCTAAAAATTGGTAAAAGTTATTTAACTCCTTTTATTATTATTTCTACAATTATTTTCCAAAATTGATGTATTTTTCCTATTTATTTTATTTTTTGAACATTTTTCCTATTTTTGCTAAATTAGAAAAAATGAAAAAAATTGAAAATTGATTATTGTTAATTATTAGGGAAAAAATGGGGTGTTTACAACTGCCCCTCTTTGTAATGCTCTATGGGCTAACTAATTGGCGATAGGAAACATCTTCAGGATTGTTTAGGAGTGTGTTAGTGGAATAGCTGATGATAGGAAGCATCTTATCGGACTAGCAACCTTAAAGAGAAAATTGTCTTAGGAAGCGCTCTTATGAGCTGGCTACCTGTCAACAGAAGCGTCTGACTAGACTAGCGACTGTTTGAAGAGAAATACCGCCGAATAGTGCTCTTATGAGCTGACTAATCGGTTATCGACAAATTTGAAAAAGTGCTCCTATGAGCTGACTGATTGATGGATTCAAAAAGCGCTCCTATAGGCTAACTAATCGATAGATTCGAAAGTGCTCTTCTAAGCTAACTGATAGATTCGAAAAGTGCTCCTATGAGCTAACTAATCGATAGCTTCAAAAGGTGCTCCTGTGAGCTAACTTCAGGAAAGGGTGTCTAGGAAAGTGCTCCTTTACGGGCTAACTAACCTATAGCGAGAGGACATGCCTCAAAAGGTGCCCCCTATGAGCTGACATTTTTTAAGGGATGTTTAGGAAAGTGCCCCATTGTAGGCTGACTAAACCATAGTGGGAGGCGTCTTCCTAGACTCGCAACCCTGGGGAAGAAATGTTTCAAAAGGTACCTTTACAGGCTGACCTTAAGAAGAAATATTTAGGAAAGTGCCCCATTGTGGGCTGACTAACCTATGATGGGAAGACACGTCTCGAAAGGTGCCCCAATGTGCTAACCTTACAGAGGATGTTTAAGGAAGTGCCCCAATGTGGGCTGACTAACCTATGCTTTTGAAAATGCTTCTACTGAATGAGTTAAATGATTTGATGTTTTTATGATATGTGGATGATAGTTATTTATTCTAAGATGCTTACTAATTTATCGCGGATAGCAACCAAACAACCGAACCTTCGAGCCAATTTACCTCTCCTTTCCTTACAAGGCTGAGGGTCTCGATGTGCTTCTTTTCTTGTGCGCATGGCTCTTTTGATGGTAGTATTACCCTACTAATGCATCAAGTTCAATGCTCAAAAGTAAGTAGAATTATATCGCAAAATTTATTGAGGTTTACTATCATTTCAATGTTTATCATTAATTAGTGAAGTGGTGGGAAATGTGTTTGGGAATGTTTGTTTTAATGATAATTGGTTGGAATTATCGACCATTCAAAGACATTAACTTTGCTTGTAAAAAAAAATGAAAAATGGACTCAACAAAAGTTGTATTGAATATTGGCTTTCATAAACATTAGCAAAATTTCAATTCCCTTGCCTAAGGATAGTACATCTTAACAGCATCTGCATTAATGGGGTCTCTCAATTCTGGACCATCCATTTGAGTCAATATCAGAGCACCTCCTGACAATACCTTCTTCACCACATATAGACCCTCATAGTTTGGGGTAAATTTCTCTCTGGAATCTTGGGCATTCGGGAGAACTTTCTTTAGCACCAGATCTCCTTTTCTGAAGCATCGAGGCCTCATTTTCTTGTTAAATACTCGAGTCATCCTTTGTTGGTAACACTGGCCGTGACATAATGCACTGAGTCTTTTTTCATCAATCAGATTCAACTGATCAAGCCTCTTCTTTACCCAGTCTGATTCAGTTAACTACGTTTCTGACAGAACTCTGAATGATGGTATTTTGACCTCTACTGGTAGCACTGCCTCAGTACCATATAACAGAGAATACAAGGTAACTCCAGTAGATGTTCTAATTGAGGTCCTATAAGCCATGAGAGCAAACGGCAACATCTCGTGCCAATCTTTGTAAGTGATTGTCATTTTTTTGATGATCTTTTTGATATTCTTGTTGGCTGCTTCTACTACCCTGCTCATCTGAGGTCGGTAGGGAGTTGAATTTCTATGGTTTATGTGGAATTGTTGACATAAACCTGTCATCGAGTTTTTATTAAGATTGGTACTATTGTCGGTGATGATTGACTCAGGAACTCCGTATCGAGCTATTATGTCCCTCTTCAAGAAACGGACTATTACCCCTTTGGTGACATCGGCATATGAGGAAGCTTCTACCCACTTGGTGAAGTAATCAATTGCTACCAATATGAACCTGTGGCCATTGGATGCTGTCAGAGTGATTGGGCCGATTATGTCAATTCCCCACATGGAGAAAGGCCATGGTGCTGACAACGAGTGTAACTCATTGGGCGGGGTATTTATCCGGTTTGCGCACACTTGACACAAATGACAATGCTTGACATGTTTTATGCAATCTGATTCCATGGTTAGCTAATAGTATCCCAACCTTATGATTTTTCGAGCCAACATGTAGCCATTCATATGAGGTCCACATACCCCTTCGTGTACTTCTTTCATCAGTTCACATGCTTCATTTCTATCCACACATCTTAGCAAGTTAGTATCAGGCAATCTTTTATAAAGTATAGATCCACTTAATAAGAAATGACTTGCTAACCTTCTGAGTGTTCTTTGGTCATTCTTGTTAGCAATTTTAGGGTATTTGCTTTCTTGGAGAAAATTTTTGATGTCGTGATACTAGGGCTTGTCATCTTGTGCTTTTTCAATTGCTAAACAGTAGGCGGGCCAATTTTCGATGTCTATTTTCAACGGTTGGACTTCGACTCCCCCTGTTATCTGAATCATAGATACTAGTGTGGCGAGTGCATCTGCAAACTAATTCTGAGTTCTTGGGACGTATATGAAAGTGATTGCCTCGAATTCTTCTATTAGCCCTGTCAAATGTTGATGGTATGGTACCAGTTTGGGGTCTTTAGTCTTGCATTCCCCTCTCGTCTGTAATATGATAAGTGAAGAATCTCCGTACACTTCTAATTCACGGATTTCCATGTGGCAAGCCATTTTGAGGCCAAAGATGCATGCCTCATATTCCGCGATATTATTGGTATATGGAAATGTGAGCCTTGTTGCTAAAGGGAATTGTGTGCCGTCTGGGGATATCAACACTGCCCCGATCCCACAACCGAATACATTGGCAGCTCCGTCGAAGAACATTTTCCACTTAAGGTTTCGCTCTATCTCACAATCTTCTACTGGTATGCCTTCCACTGTTAATATATTTTCATTAGGGAATTGCGCTTGTAGCTCTTAGGAATCTCCCTCGAGAGGGTGTTCTGCCAATTGGTCGGCTAAAGATTGCCCTTTTATCGAGTTTTGATTTATGTATGTGATATCAAACTCCGATAAGAGCATTTTCCATTTAGAGATTCTCCCTATTAAAATGGGCTTCTCTGCTAAGTATTTCAGATGATCATGTCTTATTAGCAGCTCAATATGATAGTAAAGGGTGTATTACCTCAATCGGTGCATGACCCAAATCAGAGCATAGCAAATCCTCTCTACTTTTGAATACCTCTGTTCCCCGTCTATGAATTTCTTGCTTAGATAATATATGGAACACTCTCTTCCCTCTTCATCTTTTTGCCCCAACACGCACCCCATGGATTCAGGGAGTATCATGAGGTATAAGAATAAGGGCTTCCCTTTCTTTGGGACTATCAAGATTAGAGGCTTTATGAGATAGTCTTTGATCATCCTGAATGCTTCTTCACATTCATCATCCCATTCTACTACAACATTCCTTTTTAACAGACGGAATAGTAGGCGGTATTTATCTGTGAGCTGTGAGATAAAACGAGCTATATAATTTAACCTTCCCAGCAAACCTCTTACTTCTTTGACAATACGTGGAGAAGGTAGCTCTAATATAGACTTTACTTTGTCAGGGTCGATTTTAATGCCTTCCTGGCTTATGACAAACCCTAACAACTTGCCAGTTGTGACCCCGAAAGTGCACTTCTCCAGATTTAACTTGAGTTGGAACTTTCTCAATCGCTTAAACAACTTTCTTAGGATATTTGTATGGCTTTCTTCTTCTTTAGACTTGGCTATCATGTCGTCGACGTATACTTCGACTTCTTGATGCATCATGTCATGAAGTATCGCGACCATGGCTCTCTGATACGTTGCCCCGGCGTTTTTCAAGCCGAAGGGCATGACTTTGTAACAGAAAGTCCCCCATGTTGTGATGAAAGTCGTCTTGGTTTTATCCTCTTCAGCCATTTTTATCTGGTTATGTCCTGAGAAACCGTCCATAAACGAGAAAAGATGGTTTCCTACAGTGTTGTCTACTAGAACATCAATGTGAAATAGGGGGAAGTTATCTTTTGGTGTCGCTTAGTTTAAGTCCCGAAAGTCTATGCATACGTGTACTTTTCCATTCTTTTTCAGAATGGGGACTATATTAGCCACCCATTCTGGGTAGTCAGATACTTCAATGAACCCTACTTCTAGCAATTTCTTGACTTCCTCTTTAATCTTTAGTAAGATGTCAGGCCTAAATCTTCTCAATTTCTGTTTTTTAGGTTTGACATCTTCCCTTGTGGGAAGCCTGTGAACAACTATTGATTGGTTTAATCTTAGCATGTCGCCATATGACCAGGCGAACACATCTGCATATTCAGTTAACAACTCGATCATCTCACGTTTTTGCTCGGCACTTAAACTGGTCCCGATCTTGAGGTTTTTAGGTTTCTCAACACTTCCTAGATTTACTATCTCCACTGGCTCGTCAATTGAAATTCCGCTTTGTTCATGTTTTTGCCAATTTTCTTGTATTATTCCGTGGTCAAGGATATCGCCTCCAACAACTGACCTAGTAGTGTTGGAAACAATATCAGTGTTTTCATTTTCTACCTGCACAAAATGTCCTTGACGTTCGATGGTAGGAGATCTAGGTGAAGTAAAACGAAAGCAGATATATATAAGTAAGAAAAATTGTAATTTATTGAATTATGTAAAGAAGTCTCAATAAAAATTGTTTAACAATTGTTCCCTATCCTTGAGCTGACCTGGCGTTATCAATAGGATAACAGAACCAATTATTGAGAGCTGGATGTTGTTTGGACGTACGAGGGTTGGGCTCCCATTGCTAACGTCATCTTCGCTTATCCTTGGCTCCTGACTAGTAGTTGCTTGTTTGAATGATTGTTGGAGGGGTGGAATGCGCATCTGGGTGTGGCTTGGCTTCTCTTTCTTCCTGCCTCTGACACCTCTAGCTTGTGCTTCTTCCTGGGCTATAAGAACATACCCTAGTCCAAATGTCCCTTGTTGCCCCTCTTTAAACTGATGGCCTTCCTTCCTGGTCACCACATTCACCTCGTTGAATATCTGAAGACCAAGGTCTTCGAAACCATCCTCCCCAATGTAAGGTATGGCGGTTTCTTTGTAGATGGCATAATCTTGCTCGCCCAGCACGGTGACGATCTGCCCATTTGCGATGAATTTAACCTTCTGATGGAGGCTTAAGGGTATTGCTCCAACGGTATGTATCCATGGCCTTCCTAAAAGTCGATTAAAAGATCTTGGGATGTCGAGGACTTGGAAGGAGATGTAGAACACTTGCGGACCAATCTCTACCGGCAAGCTTATTTCCCCTACTATGTCTCTTTTTGACCCGTCGAAAACCTTGACCACTGTCGATCTAGGTTTAATATTTCTTGGATCGACCCCCAATAAGTCGAGAGTAGTCAATGGGCAAACATTGAGGGACGACCCGTTGTCGATGAGTACTCGGGAGAAAATCGTGTCGTTGCATTTCACCACTATGAATAGTGGTTTTATATGTTGGTCTCCATCTTCCCCTAACTCTTCGGGGGAGAAAGATATCTAGTCCATGGTGAAGATAGAATCTACCACATGACTTAATTTGTCTGTAGCAATGCCTTTTGGTACCCTGATCTGTTTGAGCACTTTGAAGAGTGCTTCCCTATAGGGTTCGGAGGTTGTAAGGAGGCCCATGAGTGATATTTGGGCTAGAACCTTGTTCAGTTGTTCCATGATCTTATATTTGCTCGCTTTAACCATTTTTGTAAATGCAGCGAGCCCCTCTTCTTCTTCCTTTTTTATCTCCGTGTTGGGCTCCTCGGTCGAGATTTTATATTTCGGGTCATAAACTCTCCCAGAGCGGGTGATTCCTCCTACCATAGGGGGTCATTCTTGATCAAGGGTTTGATAGTCAAATGGTGCAGCCTTATACCTCTCTGCAGGTATTGGGACGTTGAAAACATATCTCTTCTTTGGGATTTGTATCTCGGTTGACTGTCCTTTGTAGCACTTTATGACCATCGACTTTTGATTTGAATTGATCACGTTGACAGACTTCTCCCCTTGTTTTGGTGGGTTGTCATCTTTCTTAAACTCGGGCCCCCATCCACTAGGCGGCCCATACACAGTTGGGGTGTAAGAATAGTTTACCAGGTACTCGAATCTCCCATGTGATTCTCCCAATGTACCGATTGTTGGGTCTCCAACTAACCATCTCTTTTTGATATGTGATTTAGGGGTTTTCTCTGGAGTTTGATGGGTTGATTATTTTAAGTGATTGAATCCTATTCTAAGGTTAGTTTAAATTACTTAAGGCTTATGTTAATTACAAGCCCAATCAGGGTTACTTAGACCCAATTAGCTTTTAACCAATTGCGGCCTAAGTCATTTAGGGTTTATTTAATTAATCCTAATAAGTTATTTGAGTTTAAAGTTTAGTTATGTTTAAGCCCCAAATAGGGTGTTTGAGCTCTTTAAGAAGAGTAGGCCCAATAATGTTTAGAATTAAGCCTAATAGCCTAAGCTAGTTTAGTTAAGTTTAGTTATAGTTATTATGTCCATTTTAATTTTAACTAGGTCACTTCAATTTACTTTAATTACCCTAGGCCTATTTTATTATATTAATCCTATTTGTTATGTTTTAGGTCTAATTGGCTATTATGTCCAATTTCAATTTCATTTTAAGTCCTTATTTAATTTGAAGCCTTATAAGGTTGAAGGCCTAATTAAATTGATTTAGTTGTTAAGGCCATTTAAGATATGGCCTTAAAGATCAATTGGTCTAAGTATAATTTGGGTTTTGGGGCCACTTGGGTTTTATTTTAGTCATCTAAGCCCATTTTACTTTATTAGGCCTATGTCTAATTCATTTTAATTAGTTAATTCGATTTAGGCTTTGAATTGGTCTAATCCCTAATTGAGTTATTTATCATACTAAGACCCATTTGAGGTATGAGCCTTAGGAAGAAATGGGCTCAATTATGTTTTGGATATAGATCTTGAGCCCATGAGTTATTAGGTTAATATTATCAAGTCAATTCTTAATTTGATCCAATTATGATAGTTAAGTTAATTAAGCCCATCTGATTAAGTTATATTTAATTACATGAGCCACTTAAGGGGAGGGTAAAAGGATAGTCCTTAAGCCTATTTGGTTAAGCTAACTTAGGGCACAATTTAACTAAACCATCTATTACCTAAAATTTTAATTCGTCACAATTAAATATCCTAATTTCAAAGGGATATAACTTATTCAATTTAAGCTCAAATCAAGTAAAATCAAAGACATTTATTTCCTTGTCACTTCTACTACCCATTTTAATATAAAAGCCCTATTTTATTCAATTAGATCCAATGGACTACTAGACTAAACACAATTACAAATTTCCAACTTTAAGAGTATATAGCTTATTCAATTTAGGTCCAAATCACTTTGAACCAAAGCCCATTTATTGTTATTCCTTCCTAGAGTCTAAAACATCATTTATTTTTCATTTTAAATCCCAAAATATCATGAAAACAAGGCAATCAAAACAAAGCATGCCCCAAATTGTGTTTATCCATTCTATTTGTCTAATTTCAACACAATATCACTTCTAAACCTCATTTTACATCCAATCAACTCCTATTCATTATTTAATCATAGTTTCAATAAATTTACTCAAAATAAACATAATATATCAAAGTTTTCTAGAATTAACCACATTAATAAATTATGCAAGAAAATCATAAATTCAAGTTCATATAATCTTCCAATTCCTCCTTAAACTTTACCAAACTTAATATTTATCAAGTGACTTCAATTTTGATCAAATTTATCATTCTAAGAACATAGTAAAATGGTAGAAATTTATAAATTAACAATTAAGTCAACTCATTGAACCACAAATTCAATCATACCATCAATTCCAACTCTCAACATGCTATATCCATTAATTAATTATCAAATTCATTATAGATACCATAAGTTCATACTCCAATCATCAATTTATCATCACCTAACATCCCCATCAGATTTAACAAGAAAAATCAAACCTCAGTTTTATTATTCTAGTGGTGGTAACAACATGCCACAAGCATGTCCTCAATTATGATACATTAAACTTGACTTTTATTCACAAATTCAACACCCAACATCACATTTATCATGTTCTAACGTAGATTTACATTCTAATCATCATATTAAACTCAAAATGCACATTGCATGTGGCACCAATCAAGGGTGTTCACATTACATATTCTTAATTCAAGAAATCACAAAATTGTTATGCTTATTTGCTTCTAATCATAGGACTTAAGGGACATGTTTTCTTGAAATTCAACCCTTAGAATGAAATAAATGAGTATGATTTTTAGAAAAGCATTTTATAACATTTGGATTGCATCCCTCAAATCCCTTAGAATTGAGTCACCAAGTGTTGCATATTTAGGATGTTGCTTAGGGCATGTCATGTGTATAAGCATGGCATCTATACATTGCCCATAAGCTTGAATGTGTGCTTAGATTCTAGTTGCAAGTTCTTATTTTTATACTTCACTATTAATTATATATTTGATTAGATAAGTGGTTTGCTTTACTATGGTTTATCGCATTATTTTTAGTTACTCACTTAGCTCACAACACAAGCTAAGGGGTTAGTTTTTCTAATCTCGAGTATTGAAGAACATATTTGAAAGATGATTTAGACATGAGCATGTGATAAGGAGTGTCGGAAACCCTTTAGAATTACTCTTGTTATAGTTTTACTTGTTGATTATGTTCATGAGTAAATAGTTAATAAAATATGTCAAAAAAAAATACTTTTATTATAAGAGATTACAGCATTATGGGAAGTTTGTAATTTTAGCTCCAATAAACTGTCATGTCCCGAAACCTTAAGGGTAATGACAATCTGTCATGTATTTCACTTAAGTAGAATATGCTGATACTTACTATACAAAGAGTAGATTCCTAAACCAATTTTATTTCTTGAAATCATACATTATTTTTAGAAAACACACTGTCATTTGAAAATATTTTAGAAAATTCATAAAGTTTTGAAAACCATTATCGATATTAACTACAAAAGCAATTTCCTTACAAAGTTCACAAAATCTAGTGATCACAAAATTCATAAAATCCCTTTACATCAAAAGAACATAATAGCTAACATTAAGGCACTCTCATTAGCAATATCTGTGCCTGTGAAGTTGTAGTTGATCTATACTCAATTCACATATCATTAGTAACTAGTTGATCTATACTCAATTCACATATCATTAGTAAACTTATTAACACCTGGAAATTAAAAGAAGGTAGGGAATAAGCCACAAAGACTCAATATAGAATAGCTTTAAGCACATATTCATATGACATGCATACCTATTTTTAATGCATTATGGTTGATTTATCAAGTTATTTAAATTGAAGTGAGACAAGTGGTATAGGAGTTTTCATGACTCCGTAAACTCTAAGAGTTGAAAGGGATCCAACTGTACTTAATAGGCATTAGGGGACTCTAGTAATCCGACCCATTTAATAATCATGTTTTGTGTATAAGTTTAAAATATTTATTAATTAAAGTCATAAATAAATCAATAAAATAATTATAAATACATAAGAAAAGGGGCAATCATAAAATTAACATTTATAAATAAAAATAATATAATCTTAGAACTTTTTTTTTAATCAACAAAAAGAAGGATCTTTTATTCATAATAGGAATGTTACATCAAGTACTAATACAAGGCATGCTTTTTTTATCTAAAAGAATTAGTCCTCTATAGTAAGCATCTAAATGGAAAAAACTAGTAGTAACAAAATTAGAATTGATCCTTCTTGCTTCATTAGCTAGGTAGTCTACTACTTTATTTGCCTCTCTCTATATATGTGTGATTGAAGCTCTTAGTCTCTACATTAGTTCATTCATATTATGAGCATTGTAGAAGATGTAACATGGAAAATTTGTGTTGTCATTGAACCTCTTAATTATTATTGTTGAGTCCACTTCAATCTTCAGGTTATGGAGTTTGAAATGTTAGCATGGAAGCAACCTATGTTCTATTGTCAACAATTCTGCCTGTGCAATGTTGTTCATAGATATCAAGCAACCATATGCAAACAAGATACACCTTGTTTCATCTCGAACCAATCCTCCACCCACTACTATTCCATATTGAGTTTTAATGTTCTTGTTGAAGGTTTAGACCAAGCAATTAAAGTTGGCTCATTACTTCTCTTTGTAACTTTCAAAAATTGTTAACGACTTAACGAGATGGAAGTGTGTTGACTTACTAAGATAGGGAATGCTTGGAATGCTAACATTACCTTTGCATTTACCATCCCAATTACCCAGTTGATATTTCTCTACCCTTTGTGTTTATGCTCAAGTTTGAACAACTAGAAAACAATAGGAGATTGGCCAAAACTATGGACAGTAGGTTGTCTCTTCTTGAATTTTGTCCACCACTACAACATAAATTGACTTAGAGTGCTAAATTTTCTCAATGGTGGAAGATTATAATACCTTGTGAGTTAACCCTAATAATCTCATAATTTTGTCCATTCAAAAAAGAAATGGTTGACTAAGTCGATATTTGTTTGGTTGATCCAACATCGTAAAGCTAATTAGACTCCTCCTCTTTTGAGAGCTTCATTGGTAGAGATAGCTTTAGCCTATAATTTCCATAAGAAAATGGAAATCTTGGTTAGAATTCTATTTCTTCAAAAATGGGAAGTATTTGGTGTTGTCAAGTTTTGTGAACTTTTGAGGTGCTTCCAAGTTTACTTGTTAGAGAAGCTGCCATCATTCAACAATTTCCATTTAAAATTGTTTAATTCTGAATAACTGAGTGGGATTTGAGAAATCTTGGAAGCTAGATCTTCTCCCAATCAGTACTGTAATAATTCTACATTCTAGCTACTTTCATTCCTATAATCTATCAATTTCTCCAAGCAAAATTCTTATAATGGCATTAATTGTTGAAGAATTTACTCCTCTAACCAATTATCAAACTAGAAGTTGCTATTACCATTGTGTGTACCAAAAAATATATGCTCTTTAACAAGTGTTCTAGATTTGATGATTCTCTTCCAAACTGAAGAATTTGACTTCCTTTCTTTTACTAGGTAGGCATGAGAGTTATGCACATGCTTGGAAAGAGAATACTATGAAAATAGTGAATTTCCTAACCACAACAACCACTAAAGCTTCATATCTTGAATCTTAACAATGTCCTCAAGTTCTTAAATGCCCAAACCTCCCTCTTTGATATGTGTGCAGACTTTCTTCTACTTAATCCAATGTATTGCTTTTTTATTTTCTACATTATTCCAAAAATATCTTGCAGAGCATCTCTCAAGGTCTTTAAAGATTGATTTAGGAGGTTTATAGGCCTGCAACACATATAAAGGAATGGAGTGAAGGACACTTTTTAGGAGAGTTAAACTTCCCCCTTCTAATAACCAATGGGTTGCCCAATTTGCTATTCTATTTTTTATCTTCTGAATTATATCATGGAACACCCCTTTTCAAGCTTTGCCTAACACTAATGGGCATCCCAAGTATAACATAGGAAGCTCTCCTTTAGGAAATCCTAACAACTTCCTAGCTCTAATCATAATGGGTGTAAAGTCATCTCTAACTAAATAAAGGCACTTTTCTTTCCTACTAATCTTTTGTCCTAACATCTCTACATATCGATTTAAGAAAGATTGAAGCTTCTTAATTGATTTAGAATAGCCATTAATAAAAAGAATGCAATCATTCACAAATGCCAAGTGTGACATATGTTTAGGACTGCTTGCTTAGAATTTCATATCTGGTTCCTACTAATTAAATCATTAAGACTTCTTGAAAAAAAATTCAGAGCACAATACAAAAAGAATAGGCAAAAGTGGATCTCCTTGTCATAAGCCCCTTGATGATTTAAAAAATCCTTTGGGAATTCCATTAGTGTTTAGTGAGAACCAACAATTAAAAAGTAACCTGGATATCATGAATTGAAAAGTGAAGCAAAGGCCTAGATTGCTTAAGACATTCATCAAGAAAGACCAATCCACTCTTTCATATGCTTTCTCCATCTAATTTGATCACTAGGTTACCTCCTCTTATTTTCCTTTTTAGGGAATCTAGTAGATCTTGAGTGATTGAGATGTTTTACACAATGTTGTGCCCTTTTATAAAGCCAATTTGATTTTCAACTAAATAGTTTGGTAGAAAGGAGTTTAATTGTTCCACTAAGATCTTTGATATTTTCTTGGAAAATACATTGCATAAACTTATGGGTTTAAAGTTTTTCCATTTATAAGGACTATATTTCTTTTGAAGTAGGACAATTGTCATTGAGGTGAAGTATCTTCGGAGAGCATGTCCTTGAAAGAAGCTTCTAATAGCCTCTATGATGTCCTCTTTTATGATTTCCTAACTAAATTTGTAAGAGGCCTCCATAACCATCTAGACTTGTGGCTAAGTTGTTGTCCATTTGTTGTTAGAAGTTCCATACCTCCTCTTAACCCGAAATAGCTATTAACCTCTGGTTATATTCATTTTTCTTGAATTCACATAACTAAGATAGCTTTTGAAATTGTTGTACTTCCTTTTATTGGGAAAGCTTCTTATAGAAATCTAATATTGAATTTATTAATGTCTATTGTATTTTCCAACATTGACTAGATAAGTCTTTAATCCTTGTTATCCTTATTTTGTTGTGCATTTGCTTTATGGTTATATGAAAGAACTTAGTGTTTCTATCTCCTTCTTTAATCCACTTTTTGTTTAGGCAAGTTATCTTAACACACTAAGTAAAAAGATAGTTATGCCTGAGCTTCATGCATTGCAATTTTGTTGTCATCTGAATCTTCTGTTTCTAGGGCCTTTTCCAACTCTTTTACTTTTCCTTCCCATTCTTATACATTATTGAAAACATTACCCATGACATTTTTATTCCAATTTTTTTAATCTTTTGTAAGCTAAAGTAACTTTTCCTATAACTTGATTAAGCCCCTACTATCGACAGATTGACACCAACTATTTTTTATCACTTCCAAGAGACCTTTTTACTTAGTCTACATATTGAGAAATTTGAAAGAGCTTGGTGGTTTTGGATTGGGTTCCCTGCAACATATGAGAAGCAGACAGTGATTCAAGCATGTTTTGTTTAAGTGTATGACCTTGATGATCCCATTGTCTAACCATAAAGAGCTAGTAAGAACTCAATCATGCCTTTGCCATATGCTTTCTCTATTCCATGTAAATGAAGAACTTGTAAAGCGAACTTCTTCTAATTGATAGTCCAATATCATTTGATTGAAGTCATTTATTACACGAGCTAAAGGAGGATTTTTACCTTTTCACTCTTCAACTAATCTCATGCAATTGAGGTCTCCACAAATTGACCTGGGTTGGTATCTTTGTTTTGATATAGAGTGAAGATTCGACCATAGATTTAGATGCCTTACTATGGTTAAACTAGTGTAGACTGCTAAAAGAGAACTCAATTTGTTGGTAACATAATTCTAAACTTAGATTACTAAAACTTACTTACTATCCCATCTCTTTTGAGATCAATTTAGGTCTCTGTAGAGGATCCAAAATTTTGAATTTTTATTAGATATTCGCCCTTGAAAGCTCTTCTTCGCTACATTCTACAATTTTCTTGCACTTACCATTGGCTCTAAGATTGCAATGCACTTTAACTTATATAGTTTACTTAATTTTTTCAACTGGTGCATTGACCTCATATTACCGATTCCTCTAACATTCTCACACAAAAAGTTCACGGTTCAACTACAAAATTTGTCACACCTCTTTGTCTTAAGTTTCTTGTAATTTTGGACACTTGCACTCGTTTCCCTTTCCTTCTTCCTCTACCCATCATTTTCCACTGCTCTTATTTTTCTACATCACTTTCAACTAGATTTTCCTCATCTGAGTTAGCTAACTCAACCTATTCTATATCACTCATTGTGCCACCATTTTTAGCCACACAATGAAGTTTTGTTGGAATAACCAAGTATGAATTCTCCCTCAAAGACTGGTTTGAATTTTTGTCCATAATTGCATCAATTGTATCTATTTTATCCATGTTAAGATGGCCTGTAACTACACGTGTTATGTCCTTTAGATGGGATACGTTTGTTAAGAGGTCTTCCTCCTTAGATTTCTATCCAAATGTTGCTATATTTGCATTATTGACTAACTGGTTACTCTATCCTTATCCCTATATGTTGTCATTTGTAATTATTTCTTCTTTTTGCTCCACTCTTATTTCTGCTCTCTTCTTCACCCTATATTCTAGCCTACTGTAGGCATTAGAGAGAGAAGCAAATGAATTGTTAAGGAGTTTGCAACTATCTTGTGATTGTCTAATTTTAAGATAGTGTAAGTAGTACTTGGGAATATCTTCATATATCACCTATTGATAGTATCTAGATTTTTCACTTCTAAGCTAAATTCTATTTCTAAGGGGTTTGAGATATCTAGATCTAAAAGAATTTTTACAACAGACAGTCAAGAGAGTGATCTAATTGCTTCATCAATACGTAAAGGATATCCAAAAGTAGAACCAATTACAAATAAAACTAATTGATCAAAGTAATGAATTTTTAGATAAGGTAAGCTAATCTATAGTGGCACTATTAGACATTCGATTGTCAGATCAAAATCCTTTGTTCATTTGAAAAGTCTTCCATAGTAAAAACCAATTTGTTGCACTAGTTTTTTCTAAACCCTAGTGTAGTCCTCTGCTAGGTCAATGCGAATTAGAATGTCTCTCATCATTCTGACCTAAATGATATGTACCTTTAAATCCTAAAGAGATAAAGAAATTGCAAATGTTCAACATCGGGGGTCTTCCTTTAGAGAATTTTCCAACCAAGGCTATGTGTAGCAATGAAGCAAGTGAGTCTTCCTCTTCTCCTATGAAAAGCAACCTTGGCTCTCCTTTAAATGTAGAAAGATATTTGAAAGTGTAGGTCAATGAACATTCTTTGCATTTTAAAAGAGAAGCAAATGATTGATAAGTGTTATAAAACACTTATTATTTATAGTTTTTATACACCATTTGGTTTGATTTTAGAATATTTTAGATGGATATTACACTTAATTAGTCTTTATTTTGATTTTAGGGCTTTGAAGTGTAACTTTTAATGAAATGAAACAAAGTCACGTAATTTGTATAGGAATCAAAGCAAAAATGTCAAAGTTACAAAATTGGGAGGTAAGACATGACCCACAGCACAGTTGTATCAAATGCTGTGTCAAAATAGAGGAAGATTAAGGCTTGAGTAATCATACCAAAGCTCATGTCAAAGTACATGTTTAGTGATATGATCAAGTCCAAAGGTGTATTGAAGCCAATTTTTGGAGATTTTCGAGAATTTTCAAGATGAGGGATATATGGGCATTTGTACAACCATGCCATACCATAGTCGTGTCAATAAAAGATTTCAATTTCCAAATTTATGAGCCAAGCTAAGTATTATTTTCCTAAAGAAGGATTAATCATGAAGATTCGATTTCCTTTATGAAAATCCAAGTATACTATTTCTTGAAGATGTAATTTCTACCTATTGAAGCTTTATTTCCTCATCTATGAAGATTCGATTTTACTCTGGGAAACTACTTTTCTAGGTGGGCGGCATTCCACCAATATAAATAAGACAAAGTTCTAGCTTTGAGACATACAAAGTTTTACAATAGTAATAAGATAATTATAGATTTTTACTATTATTCTTGCTCTATTGATGTTCTTCTTTATACATTTTTTTCTTTTTTAATTTTATTATGATGCTAGCTTAATTTTCTTTTATACTTGGGTATGATGAACCTTAGAAAGTACATGTAATCTTTTGATTTATTATTCAATGAAGCTATTGATATTCTTATTATCTAATTATGTATTATTCATTGTTTTCAAATTAATATTACCGATCTATTAGTTTAAATTTTGATTTTATACATAGAGATTGAGAGGTTTTGTGTTTGAATAAATCTAGTATAATTGGAAGGAGTTATATGTAATCATAGAGATAGGACAATGTAAACCTTCCAGATCAAGGTCAAACTTAATGGTGGAATTCATATATTGAAAGTTCTGTGATTCTAGTGGTTTTAATTATGAAGAGATTTTGATTACCTAGAATTAGGAATTAGTAAACTTGAGAAAGCTACTAGTTCAAATTAGAAATTCCCACAATCTAATAATACAATAGTAGAATTGGATAATACTTAGTTGGTTGCATTAGTAATTTTAAGGGGATTCAATATCCAGGTACACTTTTATAGATAATTGTTTTCTTAAAATCTACTTCTTGTTTTTCACTTATTTCATTCAATTTTGCATATTAGATAATAGAAGATAGGCAATTACTAGTAATCATAGTCTCTATGGAATTGACACTTGATAGTGTCATCCATTATACTATAAAATTGATCGATATACTTGCCTATAGGTCTTACGATAGTAGGATAGATTAATATCAAGTTTTTTGGTGCTGCTACCAAGGATTAGGATATTAGGAACACCTATATCTTATTAATCTAATCATTATTTCTTTTATTGCTTACATTCTATTAATTTTTATTTTTTCATAGTTTCTCTAATTTTCCACTTTTGTTTATGCCAAGGAGACATCACATAGTAAATTAGAGATATTAGGCTCTAGCTCAAGAATTTGATGATAATAAATCCACAAACATAGAAAACAACAAAGATAATAGAACAATGTTCAATTATGTAAGACCATCACTAACTAGGGCAAATTCAAGTGTTGTTAAGTTGCAATTACAGCCAACAATTTTGAAATTAAACCTTGTATTATACAAATGGTCCAAAAATTTGTTCAATTTGATGGTTTATAGGACAAAGATTCAAATGTTCATACTGCAAGCTTCTTAGAGATCCGCAATACCTTCAAAATTAATGGAGCATAGACGATACCATCAAGTTAAGACTCTTCCCTTTCTCTTTAAGGAATAGAGCGACGCAATGGTTGAACTCTCTTTCTAAAGGTTCAATTACTTTATGGGAGTAGATGATAGAGAAATTTTGGGCAAAATATTTTCCACCAACTAAGAGTGCGAAATGATATCTCCTCCTATGCCATTGTACTATACATGGAAGAGATACAAAGATTTGTTGAGAAGAAGTCCACACCACTATCTTCCATTAAAGATGCAAATCTTGACGTTTTTATGGAGGATCAAATCAAACCACCAGGTAGAAAATTAATGTAGCCATTGGAGGTACACTAAATAATAAAACACTTGAGAAGGCCTAAAATTTAATTAAGAATATGGCCATGAATAGTTATTAGTGGAACTCTACAAGGGAAAAACAACAAAGGGCTGTAGAAGTCTATGATGTGGATGTTGTTATTGCATTGGTAGCACAAGTTAAAGTGTTGAGAAAGAAAATTGTTGGGATATCTGTGGCACAACAATCGATTAGTCATATTCGATTACCAATTGTAATGAGCATGTTGACTTTGTAGAAAACCTAAATAGGCAATAGAACAATCCATATAGCAATACCGATAATCCAAGATGAAGAAATCACTCTAATTTTTCTTAGGGAAATCAACAAAGAAATATTCCACCCAAATTCCAACAACTACATTTACCACTGGAAAAGAAACTAAACTTGGAAGATTTGTTGACAAAGTTCATCCATATCTCAAAAACATGCTTCCAAGCTATAAAGGCATTGAGAAATTAAGAAGCTTCAATCCAAAATTTAGAAAATCAAATTAGGTAGATTGCAAAGATGATTTCTAAAAGACTACAAGGTAAGTTGCCAAATGTCACTAAAACTAATCCTAAAGAACAGGTTAAAGCAATTACCTTGAGGAGTGGTAAAGAGTTGCAATCTAAACAAAAACGTAGTGAAAAGGGAGATGTGAGAATGGACGACAAGCAAGAGAAGGAAGTTGGGAAAACTTGAAAGGTGAAGGAATATATTCCAAAAATTCCCTACACTACACAATTAAAGAGAGAATTCTCAAATGAGTAGTACAATAAGTTTTTGTAACTTTTTAAACAACTTCACATAAATTTACCTTTTAGTGAGGTTTTGTCATAAATGCCAAAGCATGTGAAGTTCTTAAAGGATTTTCTTTCCAACAAAAAGAAATTAGAGGAAGTCTCCATAGTCACCCTTAGTGAACAATGTTCAATAATCCTATAAAATAAGTTACTGGAAAAATTAAAGGATCTAGGGAGTTTCACTTTGCCTTGTTTAATTGATGACTTGTCAATAAAAAAAGCTTTGGTTGATTTAAGAGATAGTACTAAGATTATGAGAACCTAAACCAACTAAGATGAGTTTGCTATTTACCGATAGATTTGTAAAATTTCTTAGAGGTATAATTGAAGATATATTGATAAAAGTTAGTACTTTTATTTTTCTAGTAGATTTTGTAATTCTTAATACGGCATAAGAAAGAACTTTTTAGCCATAGCTAAAGCAATCATTGATGTAGGAGACAGAAAATTAATATTGAGGGTTAGTGAGGAAGAATTAGTTTTTAAAGTTGCAAAAGCCATAAAACACTCTCTTACACAAGATGATACATGTTATTTTCAAGAATTAGTGATTTGCATGGGGCAAAAAAAGGAGGATGATGGGCTACTATTGTGACAAAAAGATTTTGAAGAAATTGAACGAAGCAAAGAGACGAGATTGAAACCATCCATTGCAGAAACCCCAGTCCTAGAGTTGAAACAACTACCTAATTATTTGAAGTACATAATCTTAGAAAAAGACTCAAAGCTTTTGGAAATCATCGCTTCAAATTTGAATGCCACATAAAAAGAGAAGCTATTGAATGTACTCCATGAACACAAGTAAGCAATAACTTATAAATTTTCTAACATTCATGGGATTATTCCATCTTTTTGCACTCACAAGATTTTATTAGAAGAAAACTTTAAACTAGTAATGCAACCATAAAGAAGACTAAATCCAAATACAAAGGAAGTAGAGAAAGTCGAGGTCAATAAGCTCCTTGATGCAAGTATGATCTATCCCATATTTGACAGTTCATGGGTTAGTCTTGTATAGGTTATACTAAAGAAAGGAGGCATGACCATGATACCTAAAAAGAGAAAAATGAGCTCATCCTGATGAGGACGATAATCAAGTGAAGAATGTGCATTGACTATAGGAGATTGAATGATGCAACCAAAAAAAACCACTTCCCACTTTCGTTAGTTGATAAGATATTAGAAAGGCTTGCAGAACATATGTACTATTGCTTCCTTGATGAATTGTTGGGTTATTCCCAAATTCCATTGCTTTTGAAGATTAAGAGAAGACTACTTTTACATGTCCCTATGATATGTTTGCTTATTACCAAATGCCTTTTGGCCTTTATAATGCACTTGTGACTTTCCAGTGGTGCATGTTGACTATTTTTTAGGATCATATAGAGGACATTATAGAGGTATTTATGGGTAATTTTTCTATTTTGGGAAATTCGTTTGAAGAATGTCTCCTTAATTTGGCATGATACCCACAAGTGTAAGAAACAAATTTTGTCTTAAATTAGGAAATGTTTCATTTTATGGTAGAAGAGGACATAATACTTGGGCATAGTACAAGAGGACATAGGGAATTAAAGTTGATAATGCAAAAATTGACGTAATTGCAAAATTACCACTCCCTACTTCGGTAAAGGTTATTAGAAGCTCTTTAGGACATGTAGATTTTTGTAAAAGGTTCATTAAGGACTTTTCTAAAATTGCTAAGCCTTTAACCAAATTGCTTGAAAAAGATGTGCCTTTTGTTTTTACCTAGGAGTGCCGAGAAGCATTCAACACATTAAAAGAAAAATTAACTAATGCCCCACTTGTTGTCACACCTGATTGGACTCTTTCATTTGAACTAATGTATAATGTTAGTGACTATTCAATTGGATTATTTTTTGGACAATAGAAGGATAAACACTTTCAACCGATTTAGTATGCTATCAAAACTTTGACAAACGCTCAAGAAAATTATACCACCATGGAAAAAGACTTGTCAGCCATAGTCTTTGCTTTTGAAAATTTTCAGACTTATTTGGTCTTGCCTAAAGTTATTATTTTTGCTAGCCATTTTCCTTTGCAATATCTTTTCAAGAAATTAGATGCTGAACTACATCTTGTTAAGTGGATTTTTTAGTTACGAGAACTTGATGTGGAAATAAGACATAAGAAAGCAACTGAAAACTTGGTAGCTGATCACTTATCATGCTTAGAAAACCAAAATCTGAAGCAATTGACTAGAAGGACATTAATGATGAATTGCCAAAAGAGCGACTCCGTCAACTTCAACAAGTGAGGGACTCTAAACTTCCTTGGTTTGTTAACCTTGCAAATTATTTAGTTGCTAAAATCCTACCAAAAGGATTTTCTTATTAGCAAAAGAAGAAATTATTTTTTGATCCGAAATATTAGTTCTAGGAGGAACCATACTTATTTCAAGTGTGTGTAGATTAACTAATTAAGAGGTGCATTTCCCATATTGAAGGATGGAAAATTTTAGGACATTACTTTGCAGGGCCAACTAGAGGACACCATAACACAATTAGACCACCCTAAAGGTCCTAGAATTAGGTTTTTATTGGCCCACTTTATTTAAAGAGGCCCGCAGGTATGTTCAATTATGTGACAATTGCTAAAGAACAAATAATGTATCCTGATGAGACGAGATGCCTTAGAATTTCATTCTAGTCTATGAGGTATTTAATATTTGGGGGATTAACATTATAGGACCTTTATCTAGTTTTTTTGGTAACAAACATATTCTAGTGGTAGTCGATTATGTTTCTAAATGGGTTGAGACTTAAGCAATAGCTACAAATGATGCTAGAGTAGTTACTAGATTCTTAAAGAAATTATTTTCACATTTTGGTACACCCAGAGCAATAATAAGTGATGGGGTACACACTTTTGCAATCAACAAATTAAAAATGTACTTCATAAGTATGAGGTCACCTATAGGATAGCTAACCCTTATCATCTTTAGAGGAGTGGTGAAGTAGAAGTGGGATTTTAAAAAGATTTTGGAAAAGATAGTATCATCCAATCATAAGGACTGGTTGGTAAAATTGGATGACAAGCTTTAGACTTATTGGATAATGTACAAAACCCCCTTGGACACTACACCTTATAGGCTAGTGCATGGGAAAGCTTGTCATCTTCTAGTTGAAATTGAATATAAAGCTTATTGTGCACTTAAACTTGTGGATTTTGACCTTAATTCTATAGGTAAAAAAGAGAAAGCTTCAGTTGAATGAATTAGAGGAATAGCAGGTAATGGTGTATGAGAACACTAGAATTCATAAGGAACGGACTAAGCCACATCATGATTAATGAATTAAACAAGACAAGTGATTCCAAGAAGGTGATCAAGTGCTATTATACAACTCTAGTCTTCAATTATTCCTTGGAAAGTTCAAATCCAGATGGTCTAAGATATTTACTATCATCAAGATTTACCTTTATAAGGTAATTAAGGTTTCGCACCAAGATAAAGGTATAATCAAAGTCAATGGCCAAAGATTAAAAATTTATTTAGGAGGCAAGTTCAACCAAGAAAACTGGGAAGAGTTTACTCTCTACCCTGTCAAGCTATAACAGAGGTAACACTCGTCAAACCAATGACGTTAAACAAAAGGACTTCTTGGGAAGGAAAGCAAGCATGGTACAGTTTAGTTTAGTTTGATTTACTTTTGTTTATTTTTTAGTTTTACATTTGGTTACTTGTAAAAATTTCAATAGATCTTTGTCTTTGGATAGAATGTGTGTAAGATGATGATTTGAATAATGAAAGGAAAGAGAAACAAGGGAAGAAAAGACCTACATAGCTACAATGGCATGGAGAACAGCACAGCTCAACACATGAACATGCTGATAAAAGCAAGGTAAGTACACTCATGTTAATGGTCATGTCACCAAGCATGCCTAATAGCATGACCTAGGCACAATTCGTATCAAAGAAAAAGGGAAGAAATTAATTTATGAGATATATACGCCCAAGTATATGGTCATATACTTACACATTTCAAACATGAGGAAAAATGCATAGAAAGATACACAGGCATTGATACATCCGTGTCAATACCTATACTAGGTAAATACTAAAATGCATCAAGAAATATATGGCCAACTAACACGCTTGTGCCAATTGTTGTGCCTAGTACAAAATAAATTGACACGCTTATTTGCATAGCCATATCAGTGGTCGTATCGACCCACCAACCACAAGTTCGATTGTATCAAGGGTGACATGCCCAAGCGTATGCTTCTCTTGGTGGCCATGTCACCCATTATGCACTTTAAATTTAAGTTCTCTTCTCTCTCTCATCCCCATTCCCTCACTTCCTCTCACTCATACACATCCCCTCCAACACACATAACCATTCTTGAGTGGTTTCTCAAGTTTTTTCTTAGATCAGGTATGTTTCCTCTTTCTTCTCTCTCTAGAACTGAAAAGTTGTGATAAAAATCCAATTTTCATGAGTTCCTTAGTAGAGGTGTGTAAGTGGGTTGAATGGGCCAATCCGGCTTGACCCACTTTAGCCCATATGTTAGATGAGACAATTCACTATAACCCATTTAATAAACAAGCTAAAATTCATTGACCTCGCCTAGCCCATGTAGGCTGGTGGGTTAAATAAATTAATCCACCAACTTGGCTCATTTAACCCATTTACATGTTTTAATGAGTTAAGTGGGCCAACCTAACCCACTTAACCCTTTATTTATTTATTTATTTTTCCCATGCAAAAATCAAAATTATAAAACATTCAAGATATTATATCTAAATATATGATACATTTTGTGAGGTAAGTTAAAACTTCAGAATATATGATACATCAAGCAAACATAATCTCTTTGACCTATTTATAAGACAAAGTGCTAAAGAAAAACATTCCTTCAACTCCATAGAATGCCACCATGCAAGACACAACTCATGTGGTAGCACAATAAAGATGACTTATATGAATAGAGTATTGCCACTATTCATTTTATCCACTTTTTTTGTTAAACTCGAGAGTCGAAAACATAAGGCCCGCTTCTAAGTCTATAAAAAGGAACCAAAAAAAAAAAAGAAAAAAAAAACTCAATCTTAGGAACTTCACGTCAACTGGTAGTAAGTAGTAACCAAGATAGAAACAAATCTTCCAAACAAAATTCATCAACATGAACCAATTATTAACATTAATCATTCTTCATCAACAATCACATTTGAATCCTCCCTTAACAGTGTTATTTCAAGTCCTTTTTCACCTTTATCTATGATTCAGAGATACAAGACTTATTGATATGGTCATGTCAAGGTTATGTCTAAACAATCAGGAGAATGTTAATTTTTTGCAAAACTTACACAATTTTTAGATAGGGTCATGTCTAAAGTCATCTCGAGTGTGCCCTATTTTTAATTCTTTACAAGAGTTACATGGTCCTTAGACACGGTCGTGTCTAGATTGTGTTAATCTTAAATCCTTTGTTTTATTTTTCTAGGCACAAACACGAGTTAGACATGCTCATGTCAACCTAGTGTGTCACCTTTTATATAAAAGGGTTAAACAAACACATAGACATTACACTCCACAGTACACATTCACACACTTCCTTCTCCTTAAACACGAACATAACACACTTGAGCACATACACTACAATGTCACCATGCACTTTGTTTTTGTTAGATTTTTCATTGATTCCTTTCTCACACGAGGTACACTTCTTGATCTTCTTACTCAAATGCTTTCATTTTATCTATTCTTAGCTATTTTCGAACCAGCATTGAATTAGGTTTAAGGGTGTGGTTACACTTTGTTTTTTTTAGCAATATTAACTAGTTAAGGTAGCTTAGAAAGGTTAGAATCACAAAATCCCTTTGTTTGAGTCTACTGATTAGATTTAAGGGACGCACTATTGTGTCTATTTTAGAATAGGTTGTGTTTTTCTCTATGTTTAAAATTACTCAATAAATCCATTATTTTTGTGCATATTCACTCCATGTTAGCTTAATGAATAGTATATGATTTATATTTTGGATGATCTAGTGCTTATATTTGTATAATTAGGATTGTTAATCTTGGTGTATTTAGAATTAACCTAGATTAAATCATTTAGTGCTGTTAACACTAGGTAAATGATTTACATTTTTAAGTCTATTTCCTTTCTTATCTAGTATTATGCATGTATCATGGATGACATATTCTAAATAGTAAGTGTATTTACCTATGCTAAAGGATCTCTTTTATATACAAGAAAAATGGCACCTAAACAAATTCACGCTAAGGAACCAATTCAGCATAAAAATCATCCAAAAGCATCTACTTCCTCAACTAGGATTTCCATTTTGATTGCTCCAATGGCCTTACCACCACCACTAGATCATCCCAAGCTAGAGTTTACTGAGATGGCTCATTTGGATAGATATGAAATGCTTAAGAAGAAGATATTCCGCTAAACACTCTACTTTGATTGAAATGTTATCTAGAGGCACCAAATGGAAGAAGAGATTAGAGAGCTAGTAAGCATGGGAGCATGGGAGAGGTTATTTTCTTTGAGGGCCTTGATTTATAAAGAATTAACTCTAGAGTTCTTGACCTCTTACAAATTGGATCACAAAGGAATGTCTGAGGGGATATAGAATTGCTTGAACTTTAGGATTAGAGGCCAGCTTTACTGGATTTCTATAGCCAAGTTTGGTATGTATTTAGGATTATATAATGTTAACTATGTGGACACTAAAGAGTTTGCAACTTTACCTTACTAGTTGCCAAGAGGGGTTACCTATTGGTCTTATTGGGGAAAGATAAGTGACCAAATTATATTCAATCTAAAGGCTTCAAAAGCTTTCTACTTACACAACCCAGTCCACAAAGTAGTCTACTAGTTATTGTCTCACACCATCAGTGGAAGGGGAAAGAGCACAAGCATGGTATCTACTCGTGACATCCTCTATCTGTATAGCATGATTGAGAGGTACTTAGTTAATTTAGCTATTCTATTAGTATTTTTTATACATCGATAGGCTATAGATTCTACAGTGGGGAATATCTAGTGTGGACCCTATATTATGATCTTAGCAAAGGCGATGGGTGTATTGAACAACCCCCTTCCTATGACCTCTCTACAAGAAGTAATTCCTATCAAATTGACTTCTTTTAGAAGGATGCATGTACTTCCTAAGGTAGAGGAACATCAAGGAGAAGGGTTAAGCCGATTTGGTAGTGTTAGTAGAGGGCCAAGATCTCAATTGGATCGGATTGAGTATGAGGTAGGCAAAATGATCAAGAAGTTTGGGAAAGTTTTGCATTTTCAATGACGCTATCACATGGATCTTGTAACAGTTTTCAAAAGACCAATAGGCTGAAAAGATTTGCTTCTAATGCTACCTTTCAATTCAATATTTAATTTTCAACAGACACAAATACAAGCGAATAGATTCCAAGTTTGTATGACGATAAAAGTGAGGAGGAAGAACAGGAAGAGAGAGATGGAGATGGTGAGGATGATGTAGAAATGGTAGATGCCAAAGTAGGGAATGAGGATGAAGAAGGAGAGGAGTAGTTTGATCATGATTCCTTTTATTGATTTCTTTCATTTTATTTTTTTTTATGTATCTAAGAAGACTAATATGGCTTGCTGAACCATATTGTACTATTTCTTTTCTTTTCATTGCTACTTTAGATTTTCTATTTGTTTTTTTTTTTCCTTTTTTTACATGGTTTTGTAGCTTTCTACAAGCTTAAAGTGTCTAAGACCAAGAACATGACACACTAAACTTGTTTTGGAATGGACACACTAAAATTCTTAGGGGAATACTAGTTCTTTTCCCCACTACCTTCCTCATTTTATGTTTGATTTATTTTTATTTTTTTAGTTTTTCTTTTTTAATTGTGCATTGGAGACAATGTATGGTTCTAAGTGTGGGGAAGGAGGTTATCCAATTATTGGTTATTTATGAAATCAAATTTATTTATTTAACCCGAAAATCATTAAATTAACTTGTAATTTAGTATATGATAAATCTTTGGATAATATTGAACACTTGATCAGTAAGTGCTATAATGATGTCATACTTAAATTGAATAATAAAATTTTTATACAGTAGAGTTACATATTATGTAACTTTAGATTTTATGATTTGGAATTAGAATGACATCACTAGTTAAAAATTAGTCATGGATTTTTTTTTTAAAACTTACTTTGATGTATACTTTCTCCCTTGGATATTTTTAGATCTCTATAATCCTTATTAAGTAAATAGTTGATACTTATTCTTTAAAAATTCCTTAGAAAAAAAAAAGCAATATAGTTGAAGATGAAATAAATAAAAAAAGAATAAGCAAATTGAATCAAAGTTTAGCTGTGAGCCTCATTGACTTGAGTAATTAAGCTTGCGGGATGCTTTCTTTGTGGAATAATACCTATTAACTTGAGTAACAAGCTTAAGATTATTAATTAAAAGCTCCCAAAAAGGATTAAGAGAAAAGTTGCTGAGCACAAGTAAATAAGCTCTATTAAGTATCTCAGCCTCCAATGAAAATTGTTTCATTAATTTCTTACAACTTTATCTTAGAAACCTTTCGTGAGGATAGTATTGATATACGTGACCATTAGATGACTTAAAAAATAAAAAGGTCTTTAATTTGCACTATTAGATAATTTATAAATTAATTTTTTATGGTTAATTTTTTATTTTTTAATAAAATTTCAACTCTTAAATATTTTTAAGTTGTTAGATGATGAATTATAGGTTGATTGAATCTTGCACGGCATAGTAAAAGCAGCTATATCTTTTCTAGTGTGAACCATGATGATCTGGGTCTTCAATATGAATTATTTTATTGAATTCTGACAACTATATCGTTCGCAGCGTGAATTAGGCATTTTAAACCGTTCAGTTTTATATATAGGGAGAAGAAATAGAATTCAAGAATTGAAGATTTCAAAACACTGGATCCATAGACTAAAACTGGCTCGGTGACAGTAATTTGTAGGCACGGTCATTAATTGAATCATACATAACATAGTAATATTAATCGTAAACTGCTAGACCAAATGATGAAAAAGCCATATAAATCGAGATTAGTAATGTTAAAGGATCCATTTCCCTTAAGGATCGTTGGATTAAAAAAATCACAAATTTTACGAAAGCCTATGGCCTTAGCAGAAGTCCAGAAAGGCAAACGTGATGGTTTCTCTGTAAAAAGGTGTTTATCTCCCCAATTCTAGAAGCATAATGCACCCACGACAGCAATCTCTGCTAAGGGGATTAACATTTTCTAAAGTTTCATACGGATAGGAAAAAGGAAAAGAAAATGTTATATTTAAAATAATCTTAAATTTAAACTAATTGAAAACCAATCTCAAAATTATACCACTTGAAATTAGTACTTAAAGTATTGATTTCGATTTGGCTTGAAGTGCTGATTTTACGGATGACAAAAATAATTAAAAATAAAAGTAAAATTAATATTTCAAGTACCAATTTCAAGTGATATAGTTTTAGGAATATTTTTTTAATTAGTATATTTTTTATAATTTTTTTAGAATTATATTATTTTTTTCTTTTCCCCATATGGATATATAGTATTTAAAAGTAATATTCAAAAAAATAACTCCTTAAAAAAAAGAAACAATTTAATTGGTGGGATTTAAGAAACGCATTAAAAGAGTACGTTTTCATAATAGACGGAATTTTACAAAGAAAATGCATTATAATGGAAATTTATAATATAAAGTATGTTGTTTTAAAATCACACTACAAGCACTATCAAAAGTACCGCCTTTTCTCCAGGTTTGATACACAGAAGATGCAAGTAAAAGTACACACCATTTAAATTGAAGATACACTAACATTTTTCACTCTACATTTGTCATAGAATCTTTTTCATTTTTCACTTTTCAACTTCATGTTCTCGTTCTCTTATTTTTCTTTGTAACTCACATGAAAACAGAGCTTAGAGAATCCACATCAAAGCATCATCTGTAGGTTGGAATACTTCACATGCTACTGTTTCCCAAATATGAAAAATATCATTTAAAGCTGGACAATCAACAAAGATATGTTAGAAATCCTCCTCTGTATTTCCACATCTTGGATAGGAAGATTGTTCAGGGTGTCTATTTTTTAAATTAATAGCAGATAGGAGACTACCATGACAGACCCCCCCATAAAAATAATTTTATTCTAGAGGGTGATGGATTATTCCAAATCCACTTCCAATCTCCCCTCCCCAAATTTTCCGGCTCAAAAAGCTGGATATAAATATCTGCCAAGCATGAGTAACTCAACCACTAATGGCTCCACCCTTACAGTCTTGTTTCCTCAAACTTCAAAGCAATGGGTCCAATCTTTTTAACTAACAAGGATGATTGAAAACCAAATTTATGATAATCTCAACTACATTCCGCTATCCAGCAATCTTAGACTTTTAAATTTATGGCATCCTGATGAATTGGTCCCTATATTAGCTGTCTAATAGTGAAAGGACCTCCCGAACTGTCAAACCAAAAGATCAGGTGTACATCTAAAAGTTTAATAAGATCTCTACAGAGGGATTGTTTAATTATTCAGATGACGACTAAAGTTGACTTATCACATGTGAAGACAAACCCTTAGTCGTTAGCTCCCCTGGAAGTATCGAGAAGGTATGTCAAGAAATGAATTTTCCAACACCAAGGCATTGTTTGCATTTAAATTAATATGCCCTTTATCCGGATTAATGAATTCATGAACGAATAAAACAAGGAATGAGCGGGTAGGTCGTTATACATATTCATAAAATTACTCATACGTGTAACATGTGTAAGTTGACCATGTATATGACAAAATAATATTGGAGAAATAAAAAATTAGAGATAAGTTTAAATAGGAAATTAACATTTGAATTAATTAAAATAAAGAATTAATATTTTATAAATGTGGTTGAAATAAAGAATTCTTTTAACCCACCATTATAACAATGATAAGTTGTGTTGATGTGATATATTATTTGATATGTGGTACTAAGTTGACACTAGTGGGGCTATTTTATTGCAAAAAAAAAATTGCAAAACAAATAAATAAAATTTTGAAAATTTTTAAAAATCTAAAAAAATGAAAAAAAAACAACCAAAAAAAAAAGAAAATTAGAAAAAGTAAAGAAAAAAAAAAGAAATAGAATATTAAATAAAAAATTAAAAATTTTAAGAAAAAAAAAGTCTTTATAACTACCTAAATAATCCATGGCCTTAAGGTGGCCAAAATGGCCTTAATATGATAGGTGGGTCATGATCAACCTATAAAAATGTGTCATTCAACCTCATTTGTGGCTCAACTCCCAAGGGTGGTGGTTAGTTACCTTAAGTAGCAAATTTAAAAAGAAAGAAGAAAAATAAGATAAAATTTGATGGGATCAAAAACAACACACGCAACCCGGATTTTCTCTTCATTTTATTTTTAATTAAAGCTTAAGGTGATGGTCAACTACCTTAAGCTACAAGCAGGTCACAACCCACCTATGGTCAAAATGGCCTTTTTTTTTATTTTTCCCATTTATTCTTAGTTTTTTATTTTTAATATCCTATTCATTAAATATTCTTTTTTCACTTTTTCTAAATTTTTTTTTTCATATGTTATACATTTTTAATAATTTTATTCATGTATTTTGCTACTATTAATAAAATGTGGACCTCTAAATTAAGTTTGGGAAGTACAAATCAATAATGAATTAATGAAAGTTAATTGTATAAGACGATCGAGAAAAGGGCCAACCCAGCTGGCTTATGCACGCACCCAAAGAGAAAAGAAAGCAATGGAAGATACGGGTTCGAGACTTGCAAATGGCAATTTGTGCCGTTTTCATTTTTTTCTTTCCAGCTACCACATGGCAACAAACTATTGGGTGGAAAAAGGTCACGTGCCAGCCACATGATCATCTTCTTTAGCTAGCCGGCAGTCGCAAAACAGAAAGGAGAGGAAATCACGAGCAAATTAGGGCAAATCAAAAAAAAAAATTCAAATTCTAACAAAAAGAAAACGGATAAATGAAAAAAAAAGACCTTAATTTAAGGGATTTGCATCAATTTTTCAATTTGTGAGAAGATAAAAATAAATCCCAACCATGGTTTCGATTCAAGCTCATCAAGCTCGATCTCGTAGGCCAATAAATAAAGCCTAATCCTTTGAGCAAGAAGAGGAGGTCAAAGAGTAAGGGGGAAAAAAAAAGAGAGAGAGAAAAAACAACACTGAGCAAACACCCATAAATCGCTACACCTATAACCCCCTATGGCCGCTGTTCCTTGCCTCCACTAACACCGTGAAATCACCTGAACTCGACTGGCCTCCACGCTTACCTGTGCCCAAGAAGCGTCCCGATTCCCCACCTCACGTTGTCGCTCACTAGAGTATGCTTTGCCGACTAAGCCCATGACAAACTCGCTAGCACTTGACCTGGCCGAACCAACCCTACCTAACCCATCGACATCCGACCCACATCCAAGTGAGTGATGTTCTTCTAGTATTATTATCATATTATTATTATTATTATTAGTTTAGTTAATAATAGTAATAATAAGAAAAAATAATAATAAAAAACACATATTTTCCTTTTGTTATTAATAAATAATAATAATAATAATCTTAATAAATGAAAATTAGGTTTAGAATCTCCCTTTGTTTTTTTTTTTTCTAAACAAATAAAAAAATAAATAAAAGTTTAAGATATGGTTTTACTTTGAAAAAAAAAAGTGTTAAGAATCAAAATCCGACAAGACCTATCATTAAGGCAAGAGCCAAAGGATTTCAAATCTTAGCGATGAGGGCCCATTTTGAGCAAATCAACCCCAGAATTATTTGTTTACTAACCTCTTTTATATTACTCATGTATTGTATATTCCAACAAGCACACTTATCAGGCTTTACAGGGCGATGAACAAACTCACTAAGACTCAACTTGTGGGTTATCCATGGACCAACCTAAATCAGCGATGAGCTAGGCCAACAAATCTTATTAAAGAACTAGCATGTTGAAGACTATTTTCACTTGTAATTTATTTATTTGAATCATTTATGTTGTAAGGTTTTTGGACACTTTTATTTGGTTGTAATAGGTGCTTTTAGAATCGGCCACCCTAAAGTGGCATAGTTGTAATTTTGTGGACATTTTAATCCTAAAGGGAGTAAGTATAAATACTTGCTTAAATAGTTTTGAAGGGGCTTAGAAAATTTTCAAAACATACACTTCACGTGTGAGGGTTAGGGTTATCCTAAATCTAAATTGCTCTTATCAATTTCAATCTCAAAAATTAAAATTATGGCAAGTGGCTTCAAAGTGAATTGTGAGTAATATCAATTCTCTTTGTTATAATTTTCCTTTTCATTACTAGTGAGTTATATCTAGGGTTAATTAGGATTGTTCTTGGTCAGATTTTGATTTCATTTGTAATCACTTTATCATGTTATAAGATTGATTGGTTTTAACATTAGTTCTAACCATCAATTTTACCACATTTTGAACCATAAATTGGCCTTGTTATGAAGGAGGATCACGGTCTTGTTTTGATTGTTGATGTTTGGAAATCTCTTGGGATTTTAAGTTGATCCAGTGATTCAATTTGAGGATTTCATCATTGTGATTTTTATTATCTTGAAATATAGCATTCGGATCATCTTGCAACAATTAGGGTTCACACAAAATCTGTTCCAATTTTGAACTAGTTTTGATCTTGTGTTTTGGAGTTTTTCATTTAGTTCATTTGCATGTGCTTAATCTTGGTTTTAGACACATCATCTTTTGGTATCAGAGCAATCACATTTGGATATCTATATTGACCACGTCCTAGTTGAAGAATTGGTTATAAGTATTGAGATTTGACGCCATTTGGAAGCTAGTTTAATTGTCTTTCAAATTGGTTTTGCATATGCTTAGACTTTGGTTTTAAGCACATAATCTTTTGGTATCAAAGCTTGAGTTTTAAGAGAAGGGATTTTTCAAATTGGAATTTGGAAGTTAAGGAATTGTTGAGTAGCACCTTGATCCGAACTTGTTGACGTGAAACTTGAATTTTTTTCAATTATGTTGTTGAATTGTTATCTTATTTATTAGTGGTTATACACTTGAAGATTTGAACACTCTTGGCTTCCTTGATCTTTGGCTGTGAATGTGTAGTGTATGGGAAGTAGACCGTGAAGGAGTATGAGTGGCATTTAATTAATGAAGTGGATTTGTCTTGTGCATTTTCGGAAATTGGAGGAGTAGCACTTGTGATTTTAGATTTGAATTTTAGAATTGAAGTGTGAATTAAGAAGCAATTTGAAATTTCAAAACGCACATTAAGTCATTGTTTAATTGTGTGTCATTTGAATTTGAAATAGCTCCTTACCATTTGTGGAATCTTGCACTTATTGAACTCCTTTTTAAATTTGAAAGTTGGGCTACCTTTATTGTATTGAAGTTACAGTTTGTTATAGTGTGTGGAAGTGGGAAGTGTATCGTGGCTTGAAAAGAAGTGTGTAGTGTTGTGTTTTTGTAAACTTAGTGAAGGGTGTGTATATTAGGCGTTGGTTGTTATATGTGTTGTAAAGATCATTATTGCTAGTGACGTGAACTTATTGGACCATGAGTAATAAAGGAAGTTATAAGGTGGTGAATTATGTATTGTGTATGTGTTTAATTACTGCTTATTGAATAGTTAAGTAGTGAGAAACTAAGGCAAGAAAAAGAAAAGTGAGTAGTAGAATTTGAAATTCAAACAAGTCATTAAAGTGTGAAAGTAATTTAACTAACTACTTAAACACTTGTAGTTGAATTTAATTATATCTACTTGAAAGTAGTTGTGTGTACTTCATTTGTGGCTTAGTTGTGTACTTGAACCATGGAAGTGAAAGGATAATTATTATGTTATTGGGATTAAACACAATCATGTCTAGTGAAATAGTTCATTATACTAATTTATTTTGCTAGACATTAACTACTTTTACTACTAAGGATGATGAACAAAGGGAAAATTTGTTCCATACTTTTTGTAGGATACAAGGAAATTTATGTGTCCTTATAATTAATGGTGGTAGTTGTACCAACGTGGTAGCAGCATCGTTAGTATTAAAACTAAAACTTGCCACTACTCCACATCCTAAACCGTATAAATTGCATTGGCTTAGTGATTAAGGGAGTTTGCATGTAACACAAAGAGCTAAGGTACCATTCAGTGTAGAGGATAAATACTGTAATGAAATTGAATTTGATATTCTATCTATGTGTGCATCCCATATATTGCTTAGCAAGCCTTGGTTATATGACAGGAGGGTCTTACATGATGCCTTCAAGAATACTTATGTATTCTAAAAGGAGGGAAAACGCATTATTCTGAATCCAATGTTGCCTTTAGAGATTCAAAGAGTTCAATAACAGATGAGCAGACCACTAGAGGACCAAACTGTTTAGGGGCAATTGTGTTCACCTTCAAAAAAAACTAGAGGCTCATAAGCAGATGAGTAAACCTCCAAGGGATACTGAGGGTCAAAGTGAAATGAGCAGATCACTGGAGGGTCAGACTATTCAGAGACATTTGTATCTACCTTCAGAGGTTTCAGAGGGCCATAAGTGGTTGAGTCAACCATTAGAGGACCATAAGGGTTAACGACATATAAATGAGTTAGAAAAGGAGGCAACAATATCAGTAGAACGAGTTGAGACAGGGGAAACTTTAGTGGATAATAGGGCATTATTTATGTTGCAAATGAGATACATCTTAGAAATGGAGAAGAGAAAGTAATCACCCCTGTGGTATTTCATATATTGTGATTCTGCAGTGATACTTCTTCAGGTGGCTTGCTAGGAGAAAATAGAGTCTCTACTGCATTTGATCTAACAGATTTGAGGACAAATCTTTTTAAGACCCAAGGAGATGATAGGAATTAAAATCCAACAAGACCTATCATTAGGGCAAGAGCCAAAGGATTTCAAATCTTGGCGATGAGGACCCATTTTGAGCAAATTGACTCCGGAATTATTTGTTTACTAAACTTTTTTCTATTACTCATCTATTGTATATTCCAATAGATACACTTATCAGGCTTTAGAGGGCAATTGACAAACTCACTAAGACTCAACTTGTGGGTTATCCATAGACCGACCTGAACCAGCGATGAGTTGGGCCGAAGAATCCTATTGAAGAATTAGCATGTTGAAACCTATTTTCACTTGTAATTTATTTATTTGAATCATTTACATTGTAAGTTTTTGGAAAACTTTTATTTGGTTGTAATAGGTGCTTTTAGGACCGGCCATCCTAAAATGGTATAGTTGTAATTTTTTTGACTTTTTATCCCTAAATGGAGTAAGTATAAATACTTGCTTAAGTAGGGTTTTTAGGATGCTTAGAAAATTTTCAAAACATACACTTCATGTGTGAGGGTTAGGGTTATCCTAATCTAAATTGCTCTTATCAATTTCAATCCCAAAAATTGAAATTTTGGTGAGTGGCTTCAAAGTGAATTGTGAGTAATATCAATTCTCTTTGTTGTAATTTTCCTTTTCATTACTAATGAGTTATATCTAAGGTTGATTAGGATTGTTCTTGGTCAGATTTTGATTTTATTTGTAATCACTTTATCATGTTATAAGATTGATTGGTTTTGACATTAGTTCTAACCATCAATTTTGCCACATTTTGAACCGTGAATTGGCCTTATTAAGAAGGAGGATCATGGTCTTGTTTTAATTGTTGATGTTTGGAGATCTCTTGGAATTTTAAGTTGATTCAGTGATTCAATTTGAGGATTTCATCATTGTGATTTTTATTATCTTAAAATATAGCATTCGGATCATCTTGCAACAATTAGGGTTCACGCAAAATTTGTTCCAATTTTGAACCGGTTTTGATCTTGTGTTTTGAAGTTATTCAATTGGTTCATTTGCATGTGCTTAATCTTGGTTTTAAGCACATCATCTTTTGGTATCAGAGCAATCACATTTAGATATCTATATTGATCACATCTTAGTTGAAGAATTGGTTATAAGTATTGAGATTTGACACCATTTGAAAGCTAGTTTGATTGACATTGTTTAATTGTCTTTCAAATTGATTTTACATATGTTTAGACTTTGGTTTTAAGCACATCAATAAGAAACGTTTTGTCACCTAAAAAACAATTATTTTCGTGAAATAAAAAAAAATCAATTGGTTTTTTCAAAAGTTATGTTTTAGTTTTTTTTTTATGGGAAATAAGGTTTAGAATTTTCTAAAAATAAATAAATTTTAAATGATAATAAACGTAAACCTTTTTTTTGTAATTAATTAAAATTAAATTAAAGCACTAAAGTTTTATAACCAAGTGAACTACAACCTATTTGATCCAGAATAGCGGGTACATAGGTATCCTTATGAGACAGTTCTAAAAAAATAAAAAATATATTTTCAAGTCATTATTAGTATAATCATTTTTTTTCTTTTCAAGTATTTTCTTTTATGCTAAAAAGGATATCCCAAATAAAATATAATTCAAATTTTAGAAGGTTAAAGTGGTAACTTTATGGTTTTAATATGATAGCTCTCAATTCAAGAATCTCTTACTTTTCTTTTTTTTTAAAAAAAAAAGATAAACGATTTCATTAACTAGTATTTAAGTTAGGATTAATTTGCTCAATTAATTCTAACTTAACAATCTTTTCTAACTCTAGTTGGGTGGCGACTCCAAATAAATTAAAAAAAATCAAATTTTTTTTCTCTAATTCAAGTCGAGGATTTGTATTAAATGGGCATAGAATTTAACGTGAATCGAATTAGGAAAATGAAAAAGAAAAAAATTAAAATTGGACTCGACAATAAAAAATCACTAAATTAATTAAAAACTTATTGACATTTATGGAAGTAATTTTAGTAACTTTTTTTTTTCTTGACTTCTCCATGTAAAAAATTTCCTTCCGCTAAAATCAAATTAACGTTATAAATACGAGTTAGTTCGATGAACTAACAAAAAACAAAGTTAAAAGATTATAAAAACCCTTATACAATTTGCAGTCATTTATATTCTTTCAAATTCTATAAGTTTACTACATGTAATTATTGATTGAGATTATAAAGAAAAAAATAACATTACAATACTATCACAAGGTAGTTTATAAACCTAAGTTATCTTAATCATTAATTTGTAAATTTATATAAATTGAAAGAATAAAAATTGAATAGTATGCTTTCAAAAGGCGAATCATCATGTATTCACACAGGGACATTTTGTCCTTTTCGTGCATATTGCAAAAGCTGGTGGTGAAAAATGCAACTCTTTGGCTGATTTTTGTGATGTAGCTGTTTCTTTCCTCTTTTAGTTTGCGGCATGAATATGATGAAGTGTTAAATTTAAATGAAGCATAGGAAATACATGAAACATAACGCTTGTGCTCCCCGTAACAAAGGAGAAAGCTCCCTACACGAAAAAGGGCTGCAATGTCAAGTTGGAAAAACTCAATGGATTTTTTATTAGACATTCTTTAATTATATATTGTCATTTAGAGAAACGGAGGACTCAAATTCAAAGTACGCAAAAATAAATGACTATTTTTCGGTTTTGTTATGAATTTTTATAAATGTCTTGCCATTATAATTGAGAGATACTAAAATATTTTAGAGCGTTTTTCAGTAAACTATTATATGTGAAGTCCAATGAAAAAAAATAAAATTTTCAGAACCTTTTCTTCGATTATAATTTGAAATGTTGTTGCTTCTAGATCATCTTTTATTTCACACTTTTCTTTTACAAAAGAAAACTAATAACATGCGAAAATAATACAAAACTGTAGTTATTAAATACAAAAGTTAAGAGCCAAACTTTAATTATAAATGCAAAATTCCAAAATAGGGGACAAAAAAAAAGAAAAAAAAAAGTCATTACATGGGAATACTCTTTCTTCAGGAGAAGCCACAGTCCCATGTAAAAGAAAATATGTAAGATATCCGTTATTTCGATGGAGTGCTAAATACTGAAAAAAAATTGACCCTCCATACACAGGTCCAATCCTTTCTCCAATTATTCACAAGGTTTTTTTTTTATTATTTTATTTTATTTTTTCCATCTACTCACACGGCTAAGTAAATGTGTACTAATATAAAGGGGGATAAATGGTGTAGTGCTGTCCGAAATCACCTGTTAGTTTTTTTTTTTTTTTTTTCCGATGGAAGTAACTTAGTGTTCATACTTTTATTTTGCACATTTTGATGTTTATAATTTTCTTTATGGAAAATAAGTATTCCGCTAATGTAACACAAGCAGACATTAATTTCCATCTTCTATATATATACATATATATTGATATGGATAAATGACTTAATGATGTTTTCTACAAATATCTTAGTCACGTTATCTTTTCCTCTATGTCACAAAAGAAATGATAAACAAAAAGTTTTAGATAGCTAAAATGGATCTACAATATTTTCTTGCTTTAATTGATATTGGGCTTGCCTTGTGAGGTTAGTGGCAAGGCCTACAAAGTCGGGTCTATGATTTGAGATAACTTATGAAAATTTAGTATGGTGAACTTTATAACAAAGACTGTTAGATCAGTTTATTTATTCTAATTTTTATCGAAGAGATTCATATATTTATAGAGGTTTTTTATGGGCTTAAGCTGAAAAGAAATCCATGGAATAATCCATTAAGAGAATAATTCATCTCAACTATTTGCTGCTTATATAATCTAATGTACGTCATTAGTAACGATACTGTATAAATATTCAAAATTAAGTTCTTCATCATTTGAAATAATTCAAAGATCATTGAAATGAACATCAAACAAAGTTCAAAACCAAGAAGACACTGCTTTTTGTCATGAAATATTGGGTTAATAAATGCTCTATAACTCCTCTTCTTTACTAGTCTCTCTAAATCATCCTTATGTCACCAATCTGAAACCGCGTAAATCCCCCCGCTTGTATTTTACATACGTTATTCCTTGTCTGCGTCTCAAGGGAGTTGACAACATGATAATGGCATGTACGAGGAAGAAGATAGCTAGCCCGTTGAAAGCACCACCCAAGAGTAAAAACTTAACCTTAAGATTACTAATAGATAATGTCACCATTAGAGGAATTCAATCAAGGCAAAACCATACAAGAAGGTGCTTTTGAAATCGAATGGATGATGTTTACCGGAATCTTTAAGTTTGTTTACCGTTGTTTTTGTTAGCTATTAGAGTAAATATACATAGCTAAGTTTGTTTTTGGGGTTCATGATATAGTAGGAAGTAAAGAGTAGATTATGTTTATGGGTTTTATAAAATGGTTTTTATGTTGGACTTAACGGGGTTGTTGAAATTTGGTTTTAACGTTGCATTTCTTAAACTAAGCTAATTGTATTCGAAAGGCAAATACTTGATATAGAACTAGTTTTGGTAATACTTATTCCTACAAGAAGAAAAGACAGTTTGGCAATACTTACTCTACAAGAAGAAAATACCAATAGAATTAATGCAACAAATTATTCTTTGAATTGTAAGCGAATTAGACATTATCAATACTCGATAAAAGCAAAAGAGTTGGGTGGTTTTAAACTAGTTTGACTGGAGTTAGAAAGGATCTTATTAATAGAGTTGTGAACTTTAAATTTGTTTTATGAAATCTACTATCCATGAAAGTCCTTGACTCACGCTTCATTATTATTTGGTAGTTTCTCATCAAAATCTGAGCTAATAGTTTTAGGCAGTAAAATTCTCTTGTCATTGATTTGATGGATAGCTAAATCTTTTGCTAGTAGTTTAATAATTTTTACCTTTATTCCTTTGGGATTCAACAACCAAATTGTTGCCCACTAACCTACGTGACAACAATCCACGTACTTAACGAAGTAAAAGCACTTTATAGCTAGAATATTTTCTATCATTTGCCAATGGAAGGATTACTATGTCGCTCTCTTTTCTCATACTTCGATTTTTGACATTGTTCAATAGGGCCACTCTCGATTTATGGTTCGAAATTAATAGCTTTTTTATTTGGAAGTAATAAAGAGATAATAAAATAATTATTCTCTCTTAACTATTTATTATCTTATTTACTTAAAAAAAATGAAGATAAAATTTTAATTTTTTTAACTTTTTTATTTTCATTTCATTGAAAATAGATATTAGTTAAAGAAAGATCAAAATTTTTATTCTCTCAAAAGAAATAAAAAGTTCAAATATTATGACTAATAAATAATTTATATCTCTTACTAATTAAATAAAGTAATTAACATATAATAATTATTAAAAATTTATTCAATTTTTATCTCTTATTTCATTAAGTGAAGTGAATGAGTGATAAGGGTGTAAACATTTTTTTACCACATGGGGGTGTACATTTTCAAATAAAAATAAAAATTAAATAGAAAAAATAATAATAAAGTAAATAATAAAATAAAAGTAATGAAGTGAAGAGAGATAATACATAATGGCTAGCCTCAAACGCTAGCCGAAGGCCAGTATCACATCACGGGGGGCAGCTAAATGCACGCCAACCAGCGGAGCAGCAGAAGCCCACATCACGCGATTGGAGTCCACAGCAATCGTCAAAGAAGAGCAGCAACATCAGCCCACATCCATGCCCCCATCGTCACATTGGAAGCCTAACGTCCAGGCCTGGTGAGTAAAGTTACAGAAGCTGTCCACTTGAGGAAGCTACCCTTGCGACGCACATACGGTCAAATTACTTCAAGCAGATTTGCATGTACGTAACAGTGTAAAGTCATGATGACTTGATGAGGCTAAATTTCTTTTCTAATTCACCAAATCTTTTTTTCTTTTTTTTTTTAAGAATGATATATATATATATATATATATATATAATACACGGAGGTATATATAAATTGCTCCTATTGCCATTCAAGTACTTGTTTTATTCATGACTTCTAGGGTTAACAGGGAGAGGCACAAATATGCGACTAGGTTAAAATCTGAATTGAAATATTAGGTTCAAAGTATTACAATATAATTTAATAATATTACTAAGAAATAATATAATTCTTATATTATACTAATAATATATAAAATTATATTTATTTATATCAAGTAATATAATTATGGGTAATTTACGAAAATATAATTGTAGGTAAATTACTCTGCTACCCTTGGAAAGTATTGAAATGACAGAAATATCTTAAAATTCACAAAAGAATAGAAAAAAAAGCCAATACTGTATTCGTATCAAATTTGTAAGGTCCCGATTCATTAACTTAGATATTATCTAAATATATTATCCTGATGCTATCCCATGATGGTAACAATGGACAGTGTTGCATTTTTTTTTTATTCAGTGCATCTATCATTTAAAGACATTTCGGAGACATCAACTGATGCGAACCCTAGGTATATTAAACCTAGAACCCGACGATCGTGATTTGAAATCGGATCCTCAAGAATCGTCTTGAACAAGCGGTGAACGGAACTAGACCCCAACCACACCTGTTGATTGAAACCCAAGTTATCAAGATGATTTCCCCAAGCATTTAGATCGAAGAAATCGAAAGAGTTCTTTTGCAAAGAACAAAGAGAGAGAGAACCCTCAAATGTGTATTCAAATCTGTAAAAATCGTAATCCTAGCGTTTTTTACAAGAGAGTATTTATACTTCCTTGTACAATGTCTTGAAAAGGAAAATACGCGGAAAGAAATAATAAGATACGCATAGTACACGGTTTAATACACGGTCGTGTCTCCAAGCCGTGTATGACACTGGGCATGCGACAAACAAGGTACACGGTCTCATACACGACCCGTGTCTCCAAGCCGTGTATGACACTGGGCATGCGACGAACAAGATACACGGTCTCATACACGACCCGTGTCTCCAAGCCGTGTATGACACTGTGTATATGACGAGCACAGTACACGGTTTCATACACAACCGTGCCTTTTGGCCGTGTATTCTTCTGTGAGAATTCTACTGGGACACACGGTTGTGCCGTTGGCCGTGCTGTTAGGCCATGTAAAGATACACGGTCGTGATACACGGCCGTGTATGGATTCTCCCTTAGTAAAGCTCGGTTCCTTCTCTTGCAGCTCCATCACTAATCCTTGCAAAGCTTCTCTCATCCGCTTAGCCCTAGCTCTTGTCATTGGACCTCCAATACCATGTAACGGGTCATTGGACTTTGACTCTTGAACTCTTGATGCTAGCTGATCCCCATCATTCCCTCCTTCCTCGAAAAGATTCGTCCTCGAATCACCTGCATCATATAGAGTAAGATCAGAAACATTAAAAGTTGCGCTTACATTACCATAGTGACTTGGTAAGTCAATCTTGTAAGCGTTATCATTGATGCGCTCCAACACTTGGAATGGTCCATCTCCCCTAGGGTGCAACTTAGACTTTCGCTGTTCGGCAAATCGCTCCTTTCTCAGATGCACCCACACCCAATCTCCTGGATGAAAAACAACCTTCACACGACCCTTATTGGCCTGGCGAGCATAATGCTCATTTTTCTTCTCAATGTTAGCCCGAACCTAAGTATGCAATTCCCGCACAAATTCTGCCTTTTTAATAGAATTAGGCAAGCCATGCAATCGCACAATCTCTGGATTGGCTCGATAAGCTGGCCGATTAGGAATGGAAACACCTGGGATAAAGTTAATCTGGTGCTCAATGCCTCTTAATGGAGGCAATCCCCTTGGTACTTTCTCAGGAAACAAATCATCATATTCTTGCAAAAGAGACACAACCACACTTGGCAAAGAAGAGTTAAGGTTAGTAGTAGTAATATACAAATCCTTGTACATGAGTACAAGTAATTGTTTCCTGGCCACTATTGCACTCTTAACCTCACTTTTTCTTGCAACTCCACTCTCTCCTGCAATTTTCTCTCCACTCAGTATGTGAAGCTCTTCACTCTCTTGGCTCACAAGTGCTTGCCTCTCACTCTTTCTTTCCTTTTCACTCTTTTCTTGTCCACTCAAGTGTTTCTCTCTGAACTCTTTTGCTAGCCTCACTTGATCCTCACAAGCCTCCCATGGTTTCTAGGAAGTTAGAACCATATTTCTCTTGTTTAAAACAAAAGAGTAATGGTTCTTGTACCCATCATACATTACCCTCCTATCGAACTGCCATGGTCGCCCCAACAATATGTGACTAGCCTGCATGGGAACTACATCACACATCACCTCATCATGATAGCTCCCAATAGAGAATGAAATAAGAACCTGCCTGGTCACCTTCACTTCCCCACACTCATTCAACCACTGTAACCGGTATGGTTTCTGATGCTTCAAAGTCTTCAACCTCAACTTATCAACCAATAAGGTACTAGCAACATTAGTACAGCTACCACTATCAATGATCAAGCTGCATACCTTCTTCTGTACATGACACCGGGTGTGAAAAATATGCTCTCGTTGAACCCCTTCACCATCATCCTTAGGCTGAGTACTAAAGACTCGCCTAGTAACTAGTAATTCCCCACTCACGGGTCCCTCAACGTCCACATCACTACCATCCTCCAATGGTGGCATGTCATCATCACTGGAACTAATACTCTCCACATCTCCATTATCCAGAATGATCATGGCCCTTTGATTTGGACATTGAGATGCAATATGTCCAAACCCCTGACACCTGAAACATTTGACATCACGAGTTCTAGTGAATGGTTTAGTGTCAGATTTACCTTTAGAGGAAGCAACTGGACTCTTGGCCTTCACATCCTCTTTTGGTTTTGAGTCTGCAGTATTCTTCTTCCAATTTGACTTCCATGAAGAGTTAGAAGTCGCCCAAGATTTAGAATTCCCTTTATACTTCAACTGCTTCTCTACCTTGATCGCCTTATGCAACAATTCCTCAATATCCACATATTGTTGTAAGTCTACTACATCAGCAATCTCCCGATTCAACCCATTGATGAATCTAGCCATTGTAGCCTCATCTTCCTCATCCACGTTAGCTCTAATCATAGCTATCTCCATCTCCTTATAATAATCCTCTACACTCTGGACCCTTGTGTCAACCCCTGTAATTTCCTATGCAAATCCCTATAATAGTGACTAGGGATAAATCTCTTCTGCATAATTGTTTTCATCTCATTCCAAGTGCTAACAGGCCTCTCACCATACCTTCTCCTATTACGCACCAGCTGATCTCACCATACATTGGCATAATCAGAAAATTCAATTGCAGCTAACTTTATTTTCTTCTCCTCACTGTAATTATGGCAATCAAATACATGGTCCACTTTTCTCTCCCACTCCAAATACAGCTCTGGATCATTCTTCCCTTGAAAGGAAGGTATCTTCATCTTAATACTACTCAAATTACCATCTCGTCGTTGGGTATCTCTTCTCTCCCTCATGAAACCATATTCCCCTGAATCAGTATCCTCCTTCTCTTCTATACTCACTCCCCCTCTTGAATGCCTATTGGTTCTTCTCCCCACAACATTACTACCTGACGGTTCCCTACTCTGCTCCATCTTATCCAACCTCTCATGGACTTGCTCCATTTCAGCACTCAGCATTTTTCTCATCTCACCGAATAATGCCTCAAACATCAATTTACTATCTACGCCTCCCTTCTCTCCACTAGTAGGACTTTGACCAGACATATTGCTGCAACAAAAGGGTTAGAAATAACACAAAAAAAAAAATATAAACCTCACAATTCACTCTCTCACCTGTTTACACTCACAGATGTGGATTCACTCGTGTTTCGTTCAATAAATAAATGATCCTCTCAACTCGCTCTTATAGGCTCTTTGATCAGAACTCAATCAAAATTTCTTTAACATAAACCACTAAGGCAACTCAACTTTTTAAACAAACGGTTCCAATTCAACAGTCAATTACGGAAAACACGGACAAGGACTCCAATAGGGACACAATGAATACAATCGAATGAACGAGACTTATAGATACTGGATTACCAAAATGTTCTTCCTTTTTTTTTTTCAATACGAATTTCTCTTCTTTTTTTTTTTATATACGAATTTCCAGATGAACAACGAACAGGTAACTATTCGAACGACTTGAATTCCTACGACAAATAAAACAATTTTTTTTTTATAAAGAAGACAACGATAATTAATAGAAAAGGATAGAATTACTTGAATCAAGAAGCCGAAGCTCTCATACCAAATGATGCGAACCCTAGGTATATTAAACTTAGAACCCGACGATCGTGATTTGAAATCGGATCCCCAAGAATCGTCTTGAACAAGCGGTGAACGGAACTAGACCCCAACCACACCTGTTGATTGAAACCTAAGTTATCAAGATGATTTCCCCAAGCGTTTAGATCGAAGAAATCGAAAGAGTTCTGTTGCAAAGAACAAAGAGAGAGAGAACCCTCAAATGTGTATTCAAATCTGTAAAAATCGTAACCCTAGCGTTTTTGACAAGAGGGTATTTATACTTCCTCGTACAATGTCTTGAAAAGGAAAATACGCGGAAAGAAATAATAAGATACGCATAGTACACGGTTTAATACACGGCCGTGTCTCCAAGCCGTGTATGACACTGGGCATGCGACAAACAAGGTACACGACCCGTGTCTCCAAGCCGTGTATGACACTGGGCATGCGACGAACAAGGTACACGGTCTCATACACGACCCGTGTCTCCAAGCCGTGTATGACACTGTGTATATGACGAGCACAGTACACGGTTTCATACACGACCGTGCCTTTTAGCCGTGTATTCTTCTGTGAGAATTCTACTAGGACACACGGTTGTGCCGCTGGCCGTGTTGTTAGGCCGTGTAAAGATACACGGTCGTGATACACGGCCGTGTATGGGGGCCGTGTATGGATTCTCCCTTGGTAAAGCTCGGTTCCTTCTCTTGCAGCTCCATCACTAATCCTTGCAAAGCTTCTCTCATCTGCTTAGCCCTAGCTCTTGTCATTGGACCTCCAATACCATGTAACGGGTCATTGGACTTTGACTCTTGAACTCTTGATGCTAGCTGATCCCCATCATCAACGTAATATATCATACTTATTTATGTGAGGTGCTCTATATTAACCCATCTTCTTTGAAAAATATATATATTTGGGATCATTTTAGATATATCTAACCATATTACTATCCTAAACTTCATGATATTAGAGGTGGAAAAAAAAAACTAAATCACAAACCAAACAAAAAATATGGTTTTCTCCCACTTTGATCAAGAAAATTCCCTATCTTAATCAAATAAAAAATTTATTGTTGGTTTGGGAGATAAATCAAACTAAACTAAAAAAATCGTACCAAACCGAAAAAATGAAACCATTTATATTATAATTGTTTTTATCAAGTTTGAACCCTTTTTAAGAAATAAAATAATATTTTACTTGTGATTGGAAATTTTTTTATTGTATATTTGACTTTTATGAACATGGATTATTAAAATAAGTATATAGGCCAACTCCGAGTCTGTGCCACATGTTAGCTTTAAAAAATGAAATTTATTATCAAGACACCTTACAATTCCTTAATCCATTAATCCATGAATATTGACTTTATCAACAACTTAGTGCCAATGCATATTATCATTAAAATAATTTCATACTTGTAATGTGAAATTACATGTCATAAATTTAATATTTGATAGATTATAAACTAAGGTTTAATCCATGAATTGGTCCAAACCAAATTAAAGTTTTATAATTTTAAAAAATTCCTAAAACAAACTGTATAATTTGATTTAAAACAATTAAAAAAAATGATCATATTTTATGGTTTATTTTGATTCATAGAAAAAAACAAACCAAATTAAATTGCAACACCCCAATCAACGGAAACAATATTCTAGAATCACTCCATTCCATTTGATGACAAGATAGCAGAACAACAATTTTGATGAATTCCATTTATACCATTCTAATGGCACATTTGATTGCCTGGTTGGCATAACATCCAAGGTAGAAGTGGAAATTCATAAGAAATAAAAAGTAATAGCTGCTATTCTTTCTTTTTTTTTATTTTGTTAGACATAAATAACACAAATACTATATTAAGTATATATCTGAAAATCACGGTAAGTTGATTCGGTAAGTGTTGGTGTCTATATTGTGATGGTGGGGTATAGATTGTTTGGTTCATGGCTTAGCTAGTGGCTAAAGTTGACATGAGTAAGCAGGAAAATGTGTGGCTGTAAGAAGACATCCTACGAGGATACACGCATAAAAATCATAATATATAATTTTAAGAGGTCATTTTACACAACAGTCTAGCAACATTCCGACACCAGCTAAAACACAAATTTCTTGAATTTGATGAGGCGCATATACTCGCCAATGTAAATAAAGTAAGATTACAATACAAATATGAGCCTGACATATAAGAAAGTAGTGACAAGTACCATAGAGTCGTCGAGAAATGTCTGAGACAAGGATTCCGAGAGAGCTGCGGTAGATCTTTCCGGCTTCACTTAATTTGGCCGGTAATAAGGAAAGATGGTGTAAATGTTTGGAGCATTTTAAGTATCAGCAGAATGATTGCTGCCAGAAGTGACTCCAAGGACTGCTGAATCGTCCCTTCTTTAGATCGCTCCACCAAGTGCGCCATTTGCTATCATAATAGGCCTTGCAATAATTGTTGACATCATTCATGTCAACGGACAAGTAAGTTTGATTGAAGGGATACATCATCTCCTTACAAAAGTTATTGAAAAGGTTAACCAACTCCTTCTCAGTTCCGAGGGGATACCTTATGATCCCATTTTTGCATAGGATTTCGACATCGTTCGTAGTGTTAATCAAGCTATCTAGGAATATCAGGTAATTTGTGAAAAATGGCTTTTGGGAATGGTCACATTGCTCATAAGCCACAAAATTCAACAAGGCAACAGTCATATTCTCATCTATGCACAATGGAGGTATCTGTAAAACTCCCCTGTGAAAATCAAAACTGATGTCTAGAAGGTTAGCATTTTCCTTTTTGGTGAAGGTAATCCCTACCTCTTGGAGTTCTTGGGCAGAATAGATCAATTTTGGATGCCCTTCTACTTGGTACCGTTGATGCATTATTGGAAACACGAATAATGCTCGCAAAAGTTCCAATGGGTGTGCATAATGCCTCGTGTGGATGGGACCTGGCATATAGATGGATTCTTTTAGTGATAGCATGGAGCAAAAAAAAGCCGCGAAGAGATTTGCGAGAGATGGTTCAGCATTGTCTGATTTTGTGTTCAAGAAAATCGTTTCTAGAACAAAGAAAGGAAGCTGATTTTGGAGCTTTATTAGATCACGAAGAAGGTGTGGTATTAGCCAACGTGCGGCTAAAATTGGAGAATCACTACTCCCGCCACTTGCATCAAGTTGCGTTTCCTATTAAATTGCAGAAACAAATACATATAAACAAAGCTGTTAGTTTCAACAGTAGATATTAAGATACCGGAAAAACAAGAAAACGAGGTAAACAACGATAAGCATCTAACGTAATAACGTCAAAATTCATTATTTTAGGGTAGGGCCAATGAAGAACCAGAAAAAAAAAAAAAAAAAAAAAAAAACACCATTAAAGTGTTTGTGCCGGCAACATGCGAGAAGTCGATGAATCACATCCTGTGTGAGCTTTGTATTGTTATGCCACGTCAACTCGGCCACTAAAAAAATTAACATCGATCATGGTAACGCTTTGAACTGTCAAGTCGAGCGCATTGATGCGCATCTCAACTCATCCTTCCCTATTTTCTTTTAGCATTTGGTTTTATTTTTTATATGTTTATTTTACAAACTGCTTAATGTAATTGTATATAGTTTTTTATAACGCTTATCCATGTTTTGCGATCTGCATCTTGCCAAGGCTAGATTTTGCTCAACTGGAAAAAATGCGGAGAAGGGCTTGTATTTATATTATTTATGCAAAATAAAAGTTAGAACTTGTTAAACATGCATTTAAGCATTCGGGTTCATAAATTACTCTTATTTTGGGCCTTCCATGAATATGCAGATATTGCTATCTCACATGGCATGATTTGGCATTAAATTTGTGGATGTGGAAATGACGGAGTCAAAGTCCGCCCAGGCCTTTAAATGCACAATAGACAAATTCAAGTCCTTCTTCACATAAAATATATAAATCCATGCCCTTAAAAGCATTATCATAATCCACGTTCTTCTATGTATAAACAATATAAATCTAGGCTCTTTCTTTTGATGTTAAACTTTTTTCTTCTTTTTTTTTTTCCTTTTTTAGCAATGTTTAAATTCAGCAAAATTTGCTATTGTTTCTTTTAAACGAGTTGGTGACTATTTGGATAAAACATATGTGGCACAGCGGTAACGTATATGAGACCTATTACTATGTTGAAATTTACCAACTGAATAAGTCCACTGAATCTACTTCAAAATAATTTTTATTTTTTTTGGAAAATATAGGTATAGCCCGATATATATAAATTTTTAAGTGTATTTTATATTATTTATTAATATATAAGATTTTAAAATTGAAGTATAAGAAAATGTGATCACGTATGTATCTAATTCTCTTATTTATCAAAAAGTAATGAACTTTTTTTTAACATATATAAAACCCATCTTTCCTATTTTTTTAGTTTTTTTTTTTTTCTGAGATACAAACCCGAAATTACTGAACTAATGTATCATGCTTTCTCTGTTGAATAATTATAGGGATATTCATTGGTTTGTTAATGGCATCTAAATTGGACACGTGCAAGTAAGTGAACTCCTAATAAATATTTTTTTTTGCTAAACCTTAGTTATTATGTAAAACCCAAGAAAATATGAAAATAAAGTAAAATAATAAAATAAAAGGGTCATGGCAATTAAACTAATAATGAATTATCATAGGATATTTTGGTCTCTTATCATGGAAGTTATAAAAACCTAATATTAGGTTATCCTAATCCTCTTTCCTATTCTACATAACTAGTCTCCCAAATCATAACAAAATGCTAGTTGAAGGAGACCCTCGCTAATCTCCATACTCTAACAAGATTATCATATAGTAAGTAAACGCATTAACCTACCTACTTGTCATCTCTCTCGTTGAGTGATAAAACAAATGGTTTTGGAGGTTATGGCACAAAAGTAACACAAAGTGCTAAAGGGATTGCATGTGAGTTACAACTGTTGGAGCAATCTAACCAAATCTTACAATCCTTATAGAAAACGTGTGCTTTGCTTCAATTTATATGAAAATAGACATAGAAGCATTAGATCATAATTAGGGATGAAAAGAGATTGGATTTGGTTAATTGGGAAGAGGATTTGAAGAGAAACCAATAGGTACACAGTCATATATATGCTTGTGTACTTGCCTATGCTATGTTGGAAGAAGAAATCTAAGTTGAGGGGATTCACAACTAGATATATGCCCATATACCTATACACAGCCAAGTACATAACTTTTGTACTTGGGCATGTTGTGATATGGAAGGATATATGGCCATGTTCATGCTTGTGTTCCCCACTTGTGTTTTTCTATATGGCCCTATACACGACCATGCTTCTAAAAAACCTTCATTTAACATTTTCCTTTTTCTTATCTTTCATTTATTCTAATCTACTTCGAAGTTATAATAGAACAACCTAAGAAGAAAACATGACCTAATGCGTTAAGATAACTTAGACAATACTCTAGGAAAGTATTGATTTTGATTATTCTTTATATTAATAGGTTCAGTAGGAATACTAGTTGCGATCAAGTTAAGTTTAAGACCACCCTTCCAAATATGTACAATCCTTATGTGTTACTTATACTTATTTAGTTGGTAAAAATAATGAACTTAATGGTAAGTTAAACAAATAATTTATTTAATACTTGTGCTTAGCTCGGCCTAAGGACTCATAATAGTAAAACCTTAGGAAGTATCCATTGATCAGTATGTGGTAGTGTCCCCAATAGAGTTGCCCACTAAAATGGTTCAATAAATTTAAGGACTTATGGGTGTTATGACTCACAGTGGTAGTTCCCAATAATATACTATATATGTATATATAATATATCAAGTGTAGTGGGATCATAAATACCATTTTGTTGTATGAATGACTTAATTGAGATAATAACCAGCCACAGGGTTATTTGTTGCGTTGATGCATGTGATTTATGATATGTTCATTTACACACATGTTCTTATGGGTTATACATGCTAGGCATTAGCTCACCCTTTAAGAACTTTTTTTTTTTTCAACTATGAGTATAAATGAGTACATGTTGTATGATGAGGACCTAGTGAATTATACACTAGGTGAGAACGACAAAAAATATTATTATTATGATTATTATTAATTGAGGAAAGATATTTGAAGTTCTAGAACAATGTTGGGAGACTGTTGTTACTTGTGGGAGATGAAACTCCTAGTAATTGTTTTAAGATCTTTAAATGTTGATGTTAATTATCCTAGTACTTAGGTGTTTGAAGTATTAAATAGTTCTATTTATTACATGAATAGATGTAAAATGAAACTCAATAAAGCCATTATTGGTAGTAATTGAAGGTTTACAATTTTGTAGTTAACGGTTAGTACCCATGTACGTAGAAGTAGATGGTGTAAGAGCCTTAACGTGTTTTTATCCTATAAGCATAGTTGTCAAAATTACAATTTTATTTATACGATTCTACATGTTTACAATTTTAGGACACATTTTCAAGCTAACTCGAGCATAGAATCACTTTCATATAAACTTGCGATAGAATCATGAGTTTACACAAAAAAAAAATTAGTAGAATCTTACAGTTTTAATCGAATTTACCAATTCTACCTATTAAAGTCAATTGGACTAAATATTGAAAACTACAATTTAATTTTCATAAGATATAAATATTATTGACTATTTGAAAGACTAAAAATTAAAATATAATAATATAATTGATAATAGTACCAATAAGAATGTTAGCTTTGACGATAAAAATGATAGTGATGATGGTTATGGTGAAGAGAAAGTTTATGATAATTTTTATTTTTAATGATGAAAAAGTGGTTAACAATTTTTTTATCTTTGTTTTTTATTATGATAATTTATATTGTAATATATTTCATATTAACACTATTATTTATATTGTAGTTTTATGCATTAATATAATAAATTATGCTAATTTATTTGTACTATAAATATATAATTTTTATTATGAGTTATGACTAAAATTTATGTTGAAATTATTTATTTTCATCTTATCTTTCATGTTTTTTATTATTATAGTAAACATATTAACAGTTTTTTTAATGTATTTTATATAGGTTACAAAAACTTACGTTTATACGTTTTGATTCTATATTCCAATTCTATAAACCCTTTTGACAATTTTAGATAGAGTCACGAGTTTGACAACTTTGTAAGGACACGTGACGAATTATGACATCCTAAATTTCAAAACGTTACATATTAGTTTGCCAATCTATTTTGTGATGCAAAAAGTTGGAAAAAATTAGTTTGAGAACCAATTTTTTAATTATATATTCATCTATTAGATTTGATCCATGTGGTCACTTTTTTATATATAAACTTTAAAAACCTAAATATTAATAAATTAATATAAAGTTTTATATGTACCTGCTTACACTTACATTCTCCAAAAAGAATCTATTTCACTTGTTCAATTAATAGGTCCCATAATAGCATTGCAAACATGTATACTTTACTTGGATACTCTATAAAACCAATGAATTACCAACTCAATATAAAAATAGTAAATTTATGCTTGATTTCAAAATTTGCAAAAAAAAAAAAAAAAAAAATCAAAACAAAGAAAACTTGGTATCGAAGAGAAAGCTTGGATTCATAAAGAATGAATTTAATTTATTGAACGTAAAGGGTCTACGTGTATACTGCTTATGCAGAGAAGTAACTAAATTTGTCTTAAGCATGAGTCATAGGGCCTAATGAAACGCCCTATAACGTCGACATTAGCTACTTTAATGTCAAGGCCCGTATGTTAAATAGCAGTATCAGCAGATTAATAAAGGCTCCAAAATGAAAGTACTTTATAAATCTAGACTCTAAAACATATGTTGAATTTGACGTTGTAGAATAGGGGCTTCATACGGATGCAAAGGGAGGGCTAGCCGGTAAAAGTTTTTCCTTTTTTTTTTTAACTTCTAAATTGTGCATCCTCGTTAATTAAAGTCAATAATATTAAATAGGAATCCATGGAATTGTATATATTTCGTAAAAATCAATCTCCTTTACATACCTGATGATGATGATCATCATTGATAAGCTTGTTGTAGGAGCGCAGCCATTCAACGACAAAACAGCCATTAATGACCAAATACACTTCCCGAATGTACACGGTCTCAGAATGGCACTCCTTAATTTTCATCATCAATTCTTGCGTGGCTTTATAAACTTCCTCCAAACGAACCGTGTTGACAACTTCGTCTATCTTAGATGATCCGCTAATTTCTCCAACTTGACCTCCAAAAGGGAGTCGGAGATGGCGCATCTTGAGATCGTATATTTTATACTCCTCAGGATAAGTCGCATAAAAAAGACCTATGAGAAATTTTTCAGGATGAAATGCACTTTTTTGGACATTGAACAGCTTAGGTGGTACTCTGAAGATAGTCCACGACTGGGTTTCACTCTCCTTAATCGATCTATAGACTTCTTTAGCCAAAAAATTAAACTTCCAATCCAAATCCATGTATAATATGCATGTGATTTACCCTCAACGATCTTCGGCCTATTCGTTGCTTCTCTCCCTAGTCTCTACTCTAGTGTATATCCTCTCTTTCTCTCGTGTTCATCTCACAGAAGAACTAGGGTTTCTTTTCTTTACACTAGAAATTTGCAGATCCAAAGAAGTTACCTACAGATTTTTTAATACTAAATGTAGATCTGACGCCCCATGTTATTGATATAGTATTATCTAATATGAACTGTTACTCGTTGTGACTCCTTGCGCTTCGCAAGGTCTGGCTATGGGGGAAGTTGGTTCTGATTTCGAGTAGACGAAGACTCCAAGAAGGAAGGGAAGGAAGATAAGCCATAAAGGATAAGGGGCCGACAATTTCCTTGGGTTAAAGTTCTGACCTCATGTTATACAATTTTTTTTTTTTTCCCTTGAGTTTGTTATATCAACCGACTCTTAACTCTGATTACACCTAACTGTGGTTACAACTACTATACTTGCTCGTTGCATTTGTGTACTAGACCGACCATAACTGCGCATACACAAACCTTGCAAATAATGAGGTCTCTTCTTTTGTCGGGTTGGTATTGCGTGAACTTCTAAATGGCGATTTATAATAAATACAAAATTATTAACTTTTGTTATAATTTGATAAAATGCAATCTATCTAGTAGATTTGTTATTTCCTAATACAAGATTTATTTTTGAAATAACAAAATGACCGCTTATTCCAATAATTTCCCTTCTTTTATCTATTTAGCCTACGTGAAGTGTCCCCTTGTGCATGTTGATCACCATCTACTTTGAGAATTTCAAAATTTGGAAAAAGATGTTCTCATTATTATTATTATTATTTATAAAAAGGAATCAATTTCAATTATTAATTTATAAATTAAAGGAAATTAAAAGAATAAAAGAGTAGAGAATCCAAATCCTTTCTTTCATTATTAGTTATCGTGTATTCATACTTTGACTTTTTGTTCCCTTTATGCAAATTGCATGTAGAGGGCTAAAACAGATTATAAGCTCTAAGCCAAATAACTAATTAGATTTGACTCGTTAAATAAAAGTAATAAAGCCAAAAGAGTCAAGCCCATATATTTTGAGATGATCATGAGAGATTTGAAATGATGGGTTTGAAGTAGGGTTTCTTGAATTAGTTGATTAATCTAAACATTCTCAATAAGGCCCACATATTAAAGAAGGCCTTTAATGGGCTTATGCTCATAAGGAGCCCATGTGGTAACCCACACATTTACAACCATCGATCACCATCATCATCTAACAAATGAAATTCATAACCAAATCTTATAAATACCTAAGGCATTTTCATTTAAGGAGAGAAGAATTTTGAGAGAAACTCTATTACTCTACGGGATTTCTCTCTTAAAATGTCAAACCACAATTTAGTGAAGAACATTCTCCCGTCATGAAGCATTTGAGCTTAGTTGAGACTACTTACTCTCTCTCTCCATCTTATTTGATCTTGATTATCCCTATACATGTCGCTTCTCTCATTTGGCCATGTGTAGCGTATTCTCACACAGTACACATGCGACCCTTACACTCAAATCCATACACCTACATTTTTTGCAACTCCACTAAGGAGAGAAGCTAACACCATGGTATCTCCAAGGTGAAGGGTACATGACTCTGCTAAAGGTAATAATCAAGAGCTTGATGCCAATCTTGAAGCCACGAAACAAACTGCACCTGCTCTTAGTGATGCAAACTAAGGAAACACTGCACAAAGTGAGTGTATATGATAATACTCATGCCATACAAGCAATTTAAGAAAATAATAGAAAGATGGATCTTTTTATCACTATGATAACTCAATTCATACTTGTTATGGTTGTCATTGCTACTATGCATCAAGGTATAGCTTTACCAAACCCTATTGATGCTACATTGCAATGTACCCCTTAAGCACACCAATAGATCAATCCTCCTATTGCCAATGGGTAGATGACAACTAAAGAGCAAGCTCCCACATTAGATCCCACACCTACACAACATCTAAAAATTGAGGTAAGAGACATAGGAATCTAGATTAGAGGTACTTCATCCCCACACAATACTCCAAGCTTTACAATTGTTGAGCCCTCAAATCATCTTAACCCTACTTCCATTACACTAGTAGAGGCTGAAACTTCTACCCCAAGAAGCTCATTCATCAATAAGGAAGATTGAGATGCATATTTAAAAGAGTGTAAACACCCCTTTTTTTACCTTAACAATTAATAATGGTCAATTTTCAAATTTTTTTCATTTTTTACAATATTTCTTCTAATTTAGAAAAAATAGAAAAAATATTCAAAAAATAAAATAAATAGGCAACATACATCAATTTTGAAAAATAATTGTAGAAATAATAATAAAAGGGGTTAAATAATTTTTACAAATTTTTAGAATTTCAAAATAATACAAAATAATAAAAATCACATTACATATATGCAAATTACGAAAAAAAAAAAAAAAGTAAGTGGGCTAGCCCAACTAGTTCAAGCCATGACCATGCGTGCAAGGGAAGGGGTCGGGTCGTGGGTTCAAAACTCGAGGGAAGCAAATTCTGCATTTTGCAATTTTTTACCTCGCTTAGAACACATGTCAGCAGTTGATTGGCCGACACGAACACATGCACTAGGTATGTGATCTTCTTCTTCCTTCATCCAAGATCGTCGCCGGTGAGGAAAAATCGAATTTCGGCCTTTTTAATTCAATTTTTTACGCAAATCCAGCAGATCTTTAACTTAAATAGGATAAACATCATCCAATTATAATCAAATCACAACAGATTGAAGAATTTACACAAATCAAAGATGGGTTTTTCAACCAAAATCTGATTTTCCTCAATTAAAGGAAATCCAAGCTTATCCAGCTCAATTTCTTGTGTCTATAAATAGGAATCAAGAGGAGGAAGCCAAAGCATGGATCAAAAGTGAGAAAAAAAAAAAAAAAGAGAAATCAAGGCCTCGCTAAAGTTCCTCAAGCCGCGACCGCCGACCAAGCTTCGAACCACTACTAGGAGGCATTTTTGGAGAAATCCACCACCACTATTAGATTCTCCACCCTCGAAAAATTAGGAAACGACCTTTTAACCTCCTCGAAAGGCCGTCGGATTGCCGTCAATGAGCACTCTCAACCGCTGTAATCGACCGATCTGACCTACGCACCGACTCGAATCCAGGTAAATCAGATTTTTTGATTTTTTAATTATTTATTATTTATTTATTTATTTATTTGTCATTTATAATTAAAAATAATATTATGAAAACATTAGAATTTAGATTAGTTTTTTTTTAAGATAGAATAAATAATAGAAAATTATAAAAATCACAAAAAAATAATAAAACAATAAATAATAAAAAAATAATAAAAATAATAATAATAATAATAAGCAAGAATATACATTAGAAAAATGATAAGATTTAGATGTTTAGTTTATGGTAGATAAAATTATGAAGAGAAAAAAAAATATTAATTAATCACTAAAAAATAAAAAAGAATAATAAGAATATTAGAGGTAGGCTTATAATAGGAAAATAAATTTTTTATCACTTAGAAAAATGTTTTTCTTAAATAAATCCAAAATTGGTTTTTCCTTAAATTGTTATTTTTCAAAAAATAAAATAATCAAGCTTAAGCTTAGATTTTTTCCAAAAAAAAAAAACTAAAATGATAAAAACGTAAATCAAAAGTAATTTCATGATTAAAATTAACAAACACACTAAAGTTTTTCATGAAAAGCGAACTACGGCTTGTTTGATCCTGAATAGCAGGTACGTAAGCACCCATTTGGGGCAACTCTAAAAAGAATAAAAAATCATTTTTCCTAGCTAGAATAAGTTGTCTTTAACCAATAAACAAAAAACACAACAAAAAAAATAATAATAACAAAAATAAGAAAAATAAATAAATAACAACAAAAGACATTTAGGTAAGGTTTAGATTTCAGGAGAATAAGGTGATAACTTTAAGGTTTTAATGGGTTAGCCTCCAAATCTAGCAACTCTGGTTTTTCCCTTTCTTCTTTCACAAAAATGGAAAGAGGAGACTTCGTTGACTAGTTGTCCAAATTAGGATTAATCTGCTCAATTAGTCCTAATTCAATAATCTTTCCCAACCATAGTTGGGTACTAACTCCAAAATAAAATGAAATTCCTAGTTTAAGTCGATGATCTATATTAGATGAGTATAAAGTCTAATATGAATCGGATTAGAAATGAGAATGAAAAATAAAAAATTAAACTCGACAAAGAGAGATAAATGAAATCCAGTATAAAAGTGCCTAAACTCAAACTATCTTTTCATTAGTTAATTACTACGAAACCCTGCCCAAAGAACTATGTGAGTCCTAAGTTCATACTCTTTAATGGCAATATGGGAAATGCTAAAAAGCACTTGTTAAATTTTATTAAGACCCTTGAAGTTTATGAGTTGGATGATGATTTAAAACTTAAGGAATTCTTAAAGTCTCTTACTAAAAAAGCATACACATGGTATGTTAATCTTTCCTCAAGCTCAATAGATTCATGCGGAAACATTTACAAGATGTTTCTAGAAAAAATTTTCTCAATTGAAGAGAGAGTGACCCTCATTGACATGGGAAGGATTTGTCAAAAACCAAGAGAAGGCCTCATGGACTATATTGAAAGATTTAGAAAGCACTCCCACAATATTTAAGATATATGTGATGAAAGGGAGTTGGTGAAATTTTGTATCTAAGGAATGTTTACTAAGTATACTATTCATTTGAAGAACTTGTCTTTAGCCTTGTTTGTAGCATTGGTTGAAAAGGTGTAACAAACTAACTAATAACTTTATTGCACGCTAATAAGTTGAACATGCAAATTTTAATAAACAAGGGCCATCTATGAGTTCGGCTTAGGGTGAAGATCCTAAGGCAAGATTAGAAACCTAGGATTGAAAAGTACAAATTTGAGAAATTAACATACCCATGCCTAATAGGTAAAGTACATACAATGTTTGATATATAGTTACAAGACAAAAATTAACATCCAAGAGTTGGGTGCCTCCCCATTGTAAAAGAGAAGAGTGATCCCAACTATTGCAAGTTTCATAAAACGATTGGTTAGTTTAATAAGGATTACTGGACATTAAAGAAAATATTCAATGAAAGAGTGCAAAGTGGGGAGCTCATCATTAAAGATAATGACATCTGTAATAACCCACTTCTAGTACACAACACTCATAGTGCTATGAATGTTATTACCCATGATCCTGCAATAATGGGACTAATAGATGTGCTACCAACTAGGACATATAAAGATAAAGGTAAAGCACTTGAAGATAAAATCAATGAGGATGAAAATGCTATCATTACCTTATTGAAGACTTTTTGTGTTAAAAAGCTCTTTGATCTCCTCGGCTTTGATGATGATGCATGGTTCACTACAGCAATTGCACTTATAAGAATTGCACAAGGCCAACAAGATGAATGCATCATATTACAACCTATAGAAGGGATGGTTTTAGTAGGTGATGACACGATCACATTCACTAAGGTTGATATGTTCATAAACAATCCTAATCATAATCAACCTTTATACAATGAAAGTGTACTTAATGGCTATACAATCAAGAGAATGTTTATATACTCACTCAATATCATGTCGATACTTACTTTCAAAGCTACAATGACAAACATTCAACACATAGTAAAGCAACCCATTATGGTGAATAGATTTTATAAGTTTTCTACAAGGACAATAAGATGTGTCAAAGTATACTGTAAGGTTGGGTCTATCCTTATCTCTACATGGTTTCATGTGATTGATGCGCCGGTATCCTATCACCTGCTTGTAGAAAGGACATGGTTACATAACCATAATGCGATACCTTCAGCATGACATCAATGTATGAAGGGTTATTGGGATAAGAAAAATGTCTTTTTTCCTTCTATAAAGAATCCATTCATGCTTGATGAATTCCACTTCGCCGAAGTAGCATTCTTTGATGAACACATTAACAAAGGTGAGATGCTCATAGTGGAACCACCTGAAGCATCACTACCCACATGAAAAGAAATTTATACTTGAGAACCTAAGAAGAGAAAGATGTGTGGTTATCACAAAGGTGCAAAGAAACTCAAGAGAACTAGTGGCATAATGAAATTCCAAAGCTTCACATAATTTAGTTGATATAAGAGCTATTTACGGTGAAATGCATCTTTATTACTTTTCTCTCACTTCCTTCTCTTGTCATGTTCAAACAAAATGATGAGTGCTTCATGTCAATAAAAAAATCTTCTCACCCTAGTAAGGCTTTATCTCACAAAGATATAATAATATCTTTATTTTTTTGCATTTCACTACTATTGTCGCTGCAAAGTAAGAGATAATCTCCTTAGTGCAGATAGTTATTTTCATAAAATAGTTGACATATAACTAAGGGAAACTAAACTCCTTGATTGATTAAAAGAAAAAATAGTAATGAATGTAAGAAATAATTTAGATGTTGTTGTTGACTAGTAAGAGACTTAACTCTTAAGTGCACAATGATGAGTTTGGCTTGTATGTTGCAAACTAGTAAGAACATTATCTCCTAAGCACATGACAAAGTAGGGTAGCTAAATAAGAATGTAGTCTCCTTAAGCACCAAAGAAAAAAATAAAATAAAAAATACACAACCTCTAAAAATGAGGCTCGATTCTAAGTAATATCTTGATTATGTTGAGCAATCAAGTAATGGACATATCCCTTTGAGTCACAAAAAGAGAATTTTAGATCCCAAGCAATGAATATCACATCACTACTTAAGTGCAATAAAATACCTGCTCAAAAGAGATCATTCAAACATTATTATCAGCAAGCAAAAACTTTGCTCTAATGTGTAGGTTGTCTCGTATTTAGGCTACTTAACATTGTTGCGACTAGATTGAGCTTTTGCTCCTAGTCACAAGATTTCATTCAAAAAGAGTAGTAAAAGTAGCATTTTCACTTTACATTAGGCAACATCATTGCTTGGTGGAGGCCATTGCTCTCAAACACATAAAGATTTTACACTTGCAGTCTCTAAACATGGAGTATACTTCACACTTAAAGATGCATTCATTGCTAGTCATCATTTTTAATGATTCTAAGTATTCTCCTGCATATTATACTTAGTCATATCACTACTGAGTTAAGATATTTTCTTTATTCATGATGTCTGTTAATATCTCACAAGTTGTTAAGGGAATTGAAATGATTTTGTTATATCATTTCATAGCATGCTGCTAACTTTGTGATGACAAGATCATTGACAAAAGCTAAACTAGCGTCAAGAGAATATATGACGCCAAAGTTGATAAATGGATCTCACTATTGCTACCAATTTTGCATATTTCATTACAACTTGTTTTTATATAGAGAAAACGAAAATGATTTAGAATTGTATGATCAAGAAGATTACAATGAAAGGGGTCGAAGCCAAGATCTACTAGCACAAGTGGTCAACTACAAGTGTACACATGCCATCAATATCTTAAGCCTAACTAATCCTATGCAAACAGTGTTTTAGCATGAAGTTAATTTGAAAAGCTCCTTTAAGGCATTGCGATTTTTGAATTCCCTCAAAAGCTTTGATAAATTTCTTCGGATCATAATTGTACCACCATTAGGAATGCAAAGAAATACCCTCATGATTCATTAAGTGGTTAGCCTTGCATTAAGATTATTGCTTGAGGCGCTTACTTCATACAACACTCCACACATGTAGTACCCATTCATGATGCTTGGAGTGTGCATTGATGCAAGTGCTTGACACTTGATGCGCATGTGCTTGACATTCAATTCATGTGCTCATGGTGCTCGAGGCATGTGTGCTTGCAACACTCATATGCAATACCCCTTATGTGCAATGTGATGGAACACTAATGTTATGGCTCTTCACTACATGGCGTTGCCTTTTCTTGATGTTGTGGAACCTTCTTAAGTGGTGCTTGCCCAATCTAATATCTTAACATGATGCCTTGTTGTAAGATGATTGCTTCACATGGTATCCTTAGGTGATTTCTCACTATAATATTTGCTTCTCATCACTTGGTCATTATATGATGATTAAATATGATGAAATAGGATCACAATCGACTGATGATATCTTAAATAATTATTGGCATTTGAAAGTGTTAGCAATCATTAAATGCAATTACTACCACTTGGAGGAGGAAAAGAGGTGAAGTTAGATCTAATAGTTTTACTACCTACAAGATACTAATAAAAATGAAGATGAGTTAATTGCATAATAAAGAGAGGATGTTAAAGTAAAAGGGATCAGTTAAAGTGAATAAAAAAGGGATGAGTTCCCGTCCTAACAATATGTAACGCCCCAAAACCTGGAGCATCACAACCCACCATGTGTCACTACTACCAAGTGACACGCTAAGGCTCTAAAACTCTATCACACTTCAAATCCTAATCATATATATATATATATATATATTATTCATCATACTACTATAACTATAATCAAATAAAAGACTCATAGATGAGTCATTCCAAATTTTATTATTTAATAACAACAAAATCTCAAGCTACAATTTATCTCCATAACTTCAATTTAACAATAAAACATCTATTTACAAATATTCCTAATTCTTGTTACTCTTCCTCCACACAATAATAGTGTTCTCTTCCCATCTCATCCATGTAATGTCCCACTAAGTTCTCGTTCTCATCATACTCTAGTTGTTTATCATTTTCGCCTATAGCTAAAAAAAAAATAAAGGAAGGGGAGTGAGCCTAAGCTCAGTATGTAAGTACTACACCTACATGTGCATGACACACCACATTAATATCACATGCATATATGCAACATTCATCCACAACTCATTCACAATTCAATTCACACATTAACACCAAAAGAATTATCACACATAAGGTACTCATATTCCCGATAAACACAACATTTGTCATAGTAGAAATTGCCTCTACGAGCCCCATCTAACCTTAATGGAAAGTGCCACTGCGAGCCCCATCTAACCCTAATCTACCTTAAACCATTTCGATACATAGCTCCACTAGGGACAACATGGCATACCAATCATCAAGGTGCCTGCTAAGGATTTACTACTGTTGGCCCCTAGGTCGAACCAAGCATAAGCAACATATCTCATTCCATTCACATAACATTATGTTACTTCATGATACCACATAATTCACATTATATCTCAGCATTTCATTATTTCATATGCAATTCATTAGATAGCTTCCTAGCAATCACATACAACAAACAAAGTAAACATATACCTGGAATCCTAGCCTTAAGCACTTTTTGTCCCAAACTTAAGCTAAGTTGATATTTGTATCATCATCAACACATCACTCTTAGTACTAATCCAAATATAATATAACTCTCCTAATTCCACTTATTCTATTAAGTCATCTAAGGTTTTATTAATTGTTTTGGTTATATAGAACTTGGTTAATTAAGAAGATAATTTAATATGTAATAATAATGTTCATCACTTAACATGGCCATGTTGGAGGCTATGTTGCCTAACACAACTAGTACACGACCGTATTAGAGGTCGTGTATCTCTCAATGAGATTTAGCTTCAACACGATTGGAACATGGTCGTGTTGGGAGGTTGTATTTCTCTTAATTCAACATAGTTGAAACACGATCATGTTGGAAGGCTATATATCTCGTGACATGACTTTTGGACTCAATTCGATCAAAACATGACCATGTTAGGAGGCTGTGTTCTTCTCATTTTAACACGAGGGCAACACAACCATGTTTGATGGTTGTGTATCTCTCGGTACGTTTTGAAAAATCAATACGAGAGCAACACGACCATGTTGGATGGTCGTGTATCCCTCAATATATCATTTGAACCCTAAATTTTTCTACACTAATTCATCCAATCTTCTCATTTTCTAATCCTAAACTTAAATAAATCTACAAATACGAGTTAAAACCTCTTACTTGATTCAAATTTCACTTGAAACTCCAAATTTAACCACTCATGTGCTTGCTCAATCCGCCCTTAAGCTCGATTCCTACAAATCCCTGTATACAAACAAAATCATTCCATGATTAGGTCATCGCTGTTAGAGTAGGTCTTACAACAATTCCTAAACCGTTACCTTTTGCTACGCCGCATTACCTCCTCAGATTTCTTTAGGTTTTCTTAAAGAGGCTCTCTTTAGGATTCTCTAAGCTGCTGTAATTTGTTAAGTGTGGAAAAAGATAAACCCTAAGTTAGTTCACTTATATATAATCTCGCTAGGAAAAGAAGAAATTTCCCCTATCCCATTATCCTATTTATCACATTGCCACTCATTATATTTTTACACATTTATTTATTTCTAAAAAAATAATGTGTATTACATTTTGCCCCCTTCAAAAGTTACCTAAAATGGGAAAAAGTTCTAGATACTTTCTCTTTATTTCTTCTTCTAATTCCCATGTTGCCTCTTGTTCTGTTTAATTTGTCCATTGCACTTTGACATGAGAAATGCTTTTTCTTCTTAGAACTTGTTCCTTGGTATCCATTATCCTCATAAGTCTCTCTATAGAAGACAAGTCTAGCTATACCTTCAAAGGTTCCAAAGCCATCATTTGATTTGGGTTTAGTATGAACTTTCTTAACATCAATACATGAAATACATCATGTACTCCGGCTAGACTTGGGGGTAGGGGCAACTGATATGTGACTATTCCGATTCTTTCTAGAATTTCGAATGGACCCACATATCTTAGATTCAGCTTACCCTACAATCCAAACTTGATTACCTCTTTAGTGGAGATATCTTTAGTAAAACTTTATCTCCCACTTGAAACTCTAGAGGACGTCGTCGTTTGTCTACATAACTTTTCTAGCGACTTTGACCTGATAGAATCTGTTGCCTTATGACTTTAACCTTGTCTACTATTTCTAGCCCCAATACCTGTCTTTCTCCCACTTAATCCCAGTGTCAAGGAGATCTACACTCCCTTCCATAATATGCTTCATAGGGAGCTATATGTATAGTAGTTTGGTAACTGTTGTTATAAGCAAATTCTACTAAAGGCAAATAATCACTCTAATTACCCCATTGATCTAAAGTATAAGCTCTTAGTAAATCTTTCAAAATTTAAATAGTTCTTTCAGATTGCCATCTATCTGAGGATGAAACGTTGTACTAAACTAGAGTTTAGTTCCCAAAGCTTGATATAGACTTTTCCAAAATTTGCTCACAAAACAAATATCCCTATCAGATGTAATCGTAGCTAGTATCTCATGTAATCTGACAATCTCTCTAATATACATTTGAGCAAGCTTTTCTAGTCTATAGTCTACCCTAATTGGCAAGAAATGTGTGAACTTGGTCAATCTATCTACTATTACTCAAATTGCATCATATTTCTCCCTTGTTCTTGAGAGTGCTGTGACAAAACCCGTAGGTACATGTTCCCACTTCCATTCAGGTACAGAAAGATATTGTAACTCACCAACCGCTCTTTGGTGTTCAATCCTTATTTGTTGACAAGTGAGACATATGGACACATATTCTGCTATCTCTCGTTTCGTATTTTTCCACCAATGAGTATTCTTGAGGTCCTTATACATCTTAGTACTTCTTGGGTATACTATATACCTTGAGTAATGAGCTTCCTTCATAATTTTCCCCTTTAATTTTTTGTTATTTGGAACACACCATTGTTACCATACTTGACTACCCCTTCAATGTTTAACACAAATTCTGTAGCTTCACCTTGTTCTAATTTGTTCCTTATCTTCCGAATTTCAAGATCTTCTATTTATGCAGTTTTAATCTGATCTAGAAGATTGGGTTGGGATTGGGTTGGATACTAAGTGTAGCCAACCTATTTCCCACTTCTCATGTCACCACTTCCAATTTTAGCTTATCTATATCTTCTAATATCTTCTTTTGAGATGTGATTAATCCTGCAATATTTATGTGTTTCTTCTTACTTATTGCATCTACAACCATATTTTCTTTTCCAAGGTGATAATGAATGTCCATATCATAATCATTTATCAATTCTAGCCACCTTCTTTGCCTTATATTCAACTCCTTCTAAGTAAACAAATACTTCAAACTTTTATGGTCTGTGAAGATTTTACACGTCTCCCTATAAAGATAGTGTCTTCACAATTTCAATGCCAAAATCACAATAGCTAATTCCAATTCATGTGTCGGATAATTCTTCTCATATTGTTTTAGTTGTCAGGAAGCATATATAATGAATTTCCCATTTTGCATAAGCACATACCCCAAACCTTGATTTGATGCATCACTGAAGACTTCAAATTCTTCTCTCGTCTTCGATAGAGCCAACACTAGAGCTGTCATTAATTTATTTTTCAACGTTGTGAAGCTGCTCTCACACATCTTACGCTTCTCACTCCATATAAACTAAGCCTTTTTCTTTGTCAATTGAGTCAAAGGAGTGGCTAATCGGGAAAATCGTTCTATGAAGCGTCTATAGTACCCAGCTAATCCCAGAAAGCTCCTTACTTCTATTAAGTTCTTGGTCTTAGCCAGTCACTTACTGCCTTTACCTTCTCTAGGTCTATTGATATTCCATTCTTATTCACCACATATCCTAAAAAGAATACCTATTCCAACCAAAATTCACACTTACTGAATTTTGCATAAAGCTTTTCTTCCCTGAGTCTTTCTAATGCAATTCTGAGATGTGCTTCATGTTCTTCTCTACTTTTGGAATAGATAAGGATATCATCTATAAAAACCACTACGAACTGATCTAACCAGTCTCTAAGCACAATGTTCATGAGGTCCATGAAGGTTGTTGGAGCATTTGTTAAACTAAAAGGCATCACCTAAAACACGCAATGCCCATACCAGGTCTTAAAAGCAGTTTTCTAAATGTCTTCCTCCTTGATCCTTAACTGATGGTACCCTGATCTCAAGTTAATTTTAGAGAAGATTTGAGCTCCTTGTAATTGATCAAATAAGTCATCAATCCTAGGGAGAGGGTATTTGTTCTTGATTGTGACTCGATTTAGCTCCTTGCAATCTATACACAACCTCATACTCTCATCCTTCTTCTTGATAAATAGCATTGGAGCACCTTATGGTGAGACACTTGATCTAATAAACTTGCTATCTTGAAGCTCTTGAAGTTGAGTCTTCAATTTAGATAGTTTAGTAAGTTCCATTCTATATAGTGCTTTAGATATGGGTGTTGTTCCCGATATTAGGTCAATACAAAATTCTATCTCTCTAGCTCGTGGTAAACCTAGCAAATTCTCAAGAAAAACATTTGTATACTCATTCACTACTTGCACAGTTCTCAATTCTTTAACCAGTCCTGTCTCCACTGATAAGGCTGACAATCTTCCTTTTTTCCACAACTCGTATGTTGGAAGAATCATGGGCCTCTGTAGATCTAACTTGTATACAATTTGCTCCTCATCAGGAAAATCAAACTTAACCACTAAATTGTGACAATCTATAGTGGCATGATACTTATACAACCAATTTACCCTTAAAATTAGATTAAACTCTATCATCTCTAATACAAATAATTCAATCGGCATTCTCTTGTCATGTATTAAAATCTCTACATCTTTATACATTTGATCTAATTTCCCCCCTACTCCAAATGGAGTATTTACAATCATGGCGTTCTCCAATAGAATAGGTTTTAATCCACATACATTCATAAACACAAGAGATATACATGAATGGGTTGCACCTGTGTCAAATAATACATAGGCAATAATTGAGTTTATGAGCAGTGTACCTACTATGGTATCTTGATCATGAGCATCCTGTTATTGCTGCTACTGTTGTAATGCAAACAACCTACCATGTGCCCTCTGTCTTGGCCTTACATTTTGATTTTTGCCTAATGGTCCTCTAGGTGCAAGTCGTATAAATTGTTGGGCTAATAGGGGTGCAGTTGCCTAAGTGTGTTAAGCAACACACTCAAATGATCTATGCCCTCTTTGTTTACAAGTATAGCAGAAGGTTTGAGGGAGAGTCCTATCAAAATAATTCCTGCTGGTATGTCCTGTTTTGCCACAAGAGAAGCATGCCCCTTCTGGCCAATTACATTATTATAGATCATGAGATCTTAAACATCTAGGACATCTCACACCTTGACCTACTTATGGTGACGGAGGCAATGCTAGAGGTGCGGGCCTAGTTTGAAGAGGTCTAGGCGCATAAGTCATAGGCTTGGCTAGATATACAGCTGGCCTCTTCCCTTTATCTACATAAGGTATTTTGGAAACAAGTTTTTTTCCCAGAACAAATCTTGATTTGAGGCATAATTGTTCCTCTGTTCTCTTTTTTTCTCTACTCCAAGTATTTTGCTTTGTCAACTACTCCTGCATAAGTAGTCAATTGAAAAGCCCCTGCTTCATGTTATAGGGTAGGATTTAATCCCGTGAAGAATCTTCTAGCTCGGGAGGCATCATCTCCTCTCATCACCTTTGGCAACAATTTTCTTAAGCGATTCAGTTCCACTTCATATGCCTCAACAGATCTACTGCCCTACTAGCAGCTATAATAATTCACCTCCATTTTGTCCCTAATGCTACTAAGGAAGTACTTTTCATAAAACAGTTCCTTAAACCTTTTCCATTAGTCAGGAGCTCCTGCTAATCTAAACATACTAGTTCACAAATTTGTAACTACTTCCTTCACCATATAAGCAACATATCTCGCTTTTCTATCTTTTGGGACCATGAAGGCTTCAAAAGTCCTTTCAATCTCAGCGATCTAATATTCAACCTCTATTGGATCATCAACTTTTAGTTGAAACTCCTTACCCAATCTCACAAATTTGTCCAGCCCACAAGGTTCCTCTACAAGCCTGATAGGTCTCACAGTCTGCTGTTATTGTTGTGCCAACATTCCCACTAGAGCATTTACAGTCTCTAACAACTAAGCAACAGTGACATTAGCCTACTCTTGGGTTTCCTATTAAGGTGGTCTTTAAGGGTTCCTATCCTCTAAGGCATCTCCACCCTATCTAGCACTAGATGAACCCTACCTAATATTTCTTCTTCGAGGCATTTTATGTAAATTGAGACAGTAGAATGATTCCGGAGTTAGAATTTATAAGGGGAGTTAATGACAGTATACATCTATGTATACTCAAGATCAAGCATACACATACACATATACGTAATTAAATAGGAATATTCAATAGAATACTATTGCATAAAATATTTGGATTAATATAGCATAGTAGTTATCCCCTAATTTACCTACACTCTTCATTCTTATGGATCTATAGATCATTTACTTGGTCTTCTAGTGATTATAACTTACCTTCTATTGATTGAATTCTACACCTTTTATACCATTACTTAACTCTAGGAGTTGTCAACTTAATCCTTGTTTGATCACATCTTAGTTTCTAAAAATCATCAAAACCTAGTGTTCTAATACTACTTACTTATTTTCTTTTTATCAACACCTAAGCTTCTAGGGACCATCAACCTAAACTCCTAAACTCCTAGGGATCATCAACCAAGGCTCCTAAGGATCATTAACCTAAGCTGCTAGGGATCATCAACCTAAGCTCTAATACGACTTAAACTGTAATGCCCCAGAACTTAGAACATCACAGCCTGCTACGTTTCACTATTACCAAGTGACATGCTAAGGCTTTGAAACTCCATCACACTTCAAATCCTGATCATATATATATATTATCTACCATACTACTATAACTATAATCAAATGAAAGACTCACAAATAATTCATTCCAAATTTTATTATTTAACAACAACAAAATCTCAAGCTATAATTTATCTCCATAACTTCAATTTAACAATAAAACATCTATTTACAAATATTCCTAATTCTTGTTACTTTTCCTCCACATAGTAATAGTGTTCTCTTCCTGTCTCATCCATGCAATGTCCCACCAAGTTCTTGTTCTCATCATACTCTAGTTATTCATCATTTTTGCCTACAGCTAAAATATATATATATATATGAAGGGGAGTGAGCTTAAGTTCAGTACATGAGTACCACACCCACGTGCGTATGACATACCACATTAATATCACATGCATATATGCAACATTTATCCACAACTCGTTTACAATTCAATTCACACATCAACACCAAAAGAATTATCACACATAGGGTACTCATTACCTCGGTACACACAACATTTGTCCTAGTGGGAACTACTTCTGCAGGCTCCATCTAACCCTAATGGGAACTGCCACTGCACGCCCCATCTAACCCTAATCTATCTTAGATCATTTCGATACATAGCTCCACTAAGGACAACATGGCATACCAATCATCGAGGTGCCCCTTAAGGATCTACTACTGCTGGCTCCTAGGCCGAACCAAGCATAAGCAACATATCTCATTCCATTCACATAACATTATGTTACTTCATGATACCACATAATTCACATTATATCTCAGCATTTCATTATTTCATATGCAATTCATTAGATAGCTTTCTAGCAATCACATACAACAAACAAAGTAAACATGTACCTGGAATCCTCACCTTAAGCACTTCTTGTCCCAAACTTAAGCTAAGTTAATATCTGTATCATCATCAACACATTACTCTTAGTACTAATCCAAATATAATATAACTCTCCTAATTTCACTTATTCTATTAAGTCATCTAAGGTTTTATTAATTATTTTGGTTATATGGAACTTGGTTAATTAAGAAGATAATTTGATATGTAATAATAATGTTCATCACTTAACATGGCCATGTTGGAAGTCATGTTACCTAAAACGACTAGTACACGACCGTGTTAGAGGCCATGTATCTCTCAGTGAGATTTAGCTTCAACATAGTTAGAACACGACTGTGTTGGGAGGTCGTGTTTCTTTTAATTCAACATGGTCGAAACTCGACCATATTGTAAGGTTGTGTATTTTTCGGCATGACTTTTAGACTCAACATGATCAAAACATGACTGTGTTAGGAGGTTGTGTTCTTCTTATTTTAACATAGGGGCAACACGACCGTATTGGATGGTCGTATATCTCTCAGTACGTTTTGATAAATCAACATGAGAGCAACACAACAATGTTAGATGGTCATGTGTCTCTCAATATGTCATTTGAACCCTAAATTTTTCTATACTAATTCATCCAATCTTCTCATTTTTTAATCCTAAGCTTAAGTATATCCAAAAATATAAGTTAGAACCTCTTACTTGATTCAAATTTCACTTGAAACTCTAAATTTAACCACTCCCGTGTTTGTTCAATCCACCCTTAAACTCGATTCATATAAATCCCTATATACAAACAAAATCATTCCATGATTGGATCATTGCTATTAGAGTAGGTCTTGCAACAATTCTCAAACCGTTACCTTTTGCTATGTTGCACTACCTCCTAAGATTTCTTTAGGTTTTGTTGAAGAGGCTCTCTTTTCCTTTCTCTCTTTAGGATTCTCTAGGCTACTGCAATTTGTTAAGTGTGGAAAAGGATAAAACCTAGGTTAGTTCGTTTATATATAGTCTCGCTAGGAAAAGATAAAATTCCCCTTATCCCATTATCCTATTTACCACATTGCCACTCGTCATATTTTTACATATATATATATATATATATATTTTAAAAAAAATGTGTATTACACATTACGACAACACAAGCAAGTTCAATCATTCATTCAGCCTACTGCCACATATACTTTAAAAATGGACAGGAGCAGGTTTGAGTCACCAGAGTTTGTTGCTCTTTCAAGAACAGAGAAATTCACACGTTACGACAGCAAATTTGACGCTAATTGAGAGGCTCACGGCTTGGTTGCATTTCGGTTAACAGAAGATGAAAAAGAAAGTGATAGTCCACATGATTCATATACACATAGACCGGGCTGAAGACTGAACAAAAATAGGTACAGAGCAGAAACACCAGTTCGTGAAGTTTTAAGTGTGAATCGAGATTTCAATAATAATAATAATAATAATAATAATAATAATAATAATAATAATATGCATTCAGTTAAAAAGAGAGAGAGAGAGAGAGAGAGAGAGAGAAAGTCTTTCTTTGGCTTTATACCAATTTGATTAAGATACGTCATGGAACGTCATTCTTCTTGCTCACCGGATATTGCCGAGAAGGATGCGAAGTTCCATCAATTGCTTTGGACCCCGCAATCAGACGAACCAAGACCAGCTAGAGATGAAGCTATAAGCGGACAACAAATGGTGTATCAAAAAGAGATATGAAATTTAACAGGATCATTTATCAAGTATCACAAACAACGGAATCAAATTATATAGAATGGAGCAAGAATTCAAGTAAACACGCTTTTATGCTAAGTTTTATAGAATTTGATATTTCGGTCACAAGGGGAAGAAACTATGATGGGCAAATATTACACATGAAAAGTTTAAATAGGCTGACAAGAGAAAGCTAATAAGAAGCAGCCACGCTACATATTCAATAAAGCAAGTCCGCTTCTATAATTTTATCTCCGTTTGGTCGTAAGACAGTATGATGATAATTCGTTTTGCAGACAACGGCAAATGAATTGAATATACAAATGGAGGACCTAAAGTGAGGAATACAATTATTAAACATTGTTGTTGCAAGAGTAAAGGAAAACAGAGGACATGAGAATTGCGGCATGGAAAAACGCAATCTAATATCGATTCATTGTGATCTCAATATTTGTAAAATACAATCATATCAATCTTGATAAGTATCACTTCTTAAATTGTAGCAAAATAAATCTAAACAAACTTATTTATTTTCAATAAATCAGAACTAAATTAAACAACCTAAAATGTAAATAATTTGTTGTCCTAATAAGCAAAACATTAGCACTCCTCCACGCTTTTAGGAGTTGCAAATTCTAAGTTTTTGCCTCAACAATTCAAATTTGTCTACTGGTAGAGGCTTTGTAAAAATGTCTGCCACTTGTTCTTCTGATTTGCAATATACAAGGTTGATTTCTCCTTCCTTTTGCACTTCCATTAAGAAGAATAACTTTATCTTGAAATGTTTTGTTTTTCCATGAAAAACTGGATTATTGAAGATTACAATAGCTACTTGATTATTAACATATATCATTGTTTCACTTTGTTGCTCCATCCTCAAGTCACGCAGCAACTTCTACAACCACAACGCCTGATTGACCGTAGCAACAGCAGCCACAAACTCAACTTCAGCAATTGATTGTGCTACAATTTCTTACTTCTTGGAGCTCCAACAAAACATGTCTGATCATAAGCTAAAACAATAACCTGATGTGCACTTCATATCATCCATGGATCCACCCCAATCACTGTCGAAGAATCCTAATAGACTTGAGTTTTCACACCTCTTGAACTTTACACCAAGATTGATTATTCCCTTGATGTATCTAATCACCCTTTTTGCTGCCTTTAAATGTGTTTCATTAGCACAATGCATGAAATGAGATAGGATACTTATAGCAAAGAGTATGTCAGGTCTTGTTGCGGTCAAGTACATTAGACATCCAACCAAGCTTCTGAAGTAGCTTTCATCAACTTCATCTACGCCATCATCCTTGCTTAAGCTCTCCTTTTGGTTTATTGGAGTTATCATTTCCTTACAATCTTCCATATGAAACTTCTTGAGGATTTCCTTTGCATATTTCCTCTGACATATGAAAACTTCCTCTTCTTGTTGCTTGATTTCCATACCCAAAAAGTATGTCATTAATCCTAGATCAGTCATTTCAAAACTTTCCAACATTTCTTCTTTGAACTCTTCAACTAATTTGGAGTTTCCACCTGTAATTAGAAGATCATCGACATAAAGAGAAACAATAATTAGATCAGATCCTTTATGCTTAACATAAAGTGTGGCTTTAGATATGCTCTTCTCAAATCCTAAGCTTGATAGATACTTGTCTATGTTGTTGTACCATGTTCTAAGTGCTTGCTTCAAACCATTTAAGGCCTTCTTGAGCAAATATACCTTGTCCTCTTTGCCTTGTTCTACGAATCCCTCAGGTTGCTCTATAAAAATTTCTTCTTATAAGGAACCATTTAAGAATGCAGATTTCACTTCTAGTTGTAGTACTTTCCATTCGTGTTATGTAGCAATGGCCAAGACTAAGCGTATGGTATTTAATCTAGCAACTAGAGAAAACATGCCAGAATAATCCATCCCAAAAATCTAAGCATATTGTAAACACCCCATTTTTTACTTAGGAATCAATAATCATCAATAATAATCAATTTTCAATTTTTCCCAATTTTTCCCTAATTTAGCATAAATAATAAAAATATTCAAAAAAATAAAAATAAATAAGAAAACACTTCAATTTTGAAAAATGATTTTAGAAATAGCAATAATAAATAATAAACAATTTTTACAAAATTTGGAATTTTCAAAAAATACAAAAAAATAGAAAAATCACATTGCATATATGCAATTTGCGAAATTAGAAAAATCAGGAAAGTGTGCTAGCTCAGCTGGTCCGGACCATGGCTAAGGCGCGCGGTGCGGGTGCGAGGTTGCAGGTTCAAAACGCGGGGGAAGCAGTTTCCGCATTTTGCAAATTTTGCATTTGCCCAGGACATGTGGCAGCATCGGATTGGCTGGAAGAAACGCACGCGCCCGGCGAGTGATCGTCTCCTACCTCGAGCCCGAGATCGCCGGCGAAGGAAAAATTCGTATTTCGGCCGTTTTGATTCGATTTTTTGCACAAATCCAACAGATCTTCAACAGAAATAAGATAAACATTATCTAATTGGAATCAAATCGCAACAAATCGTTGGATGGACACAAATCGGAGTTGGTTTTTCAACCGAAAATCCGATCAGCTTCAATCGGAGGAAATCCGAGCTTATCCAGCTCGGTTTTAAGTGCCTATAAATAGAGGAGGAGGTGGAGAAGCCAAGACACATATCAGAATTGCGAGAAAGAGAGAAAAGAGTGTAAATCGGAGGAAACCTAAAGTTGCGACCACCGATCGGAGTTCAACCACCACCAGGAGGCGATTTGGGAGTGAACTACCGCCACCATTGGATTCGGCACCCTCAAGAAGCTAGGATTCGACACCTCATCCATCGCAAAAGACCGCCGGAACGCCGTGAACGAGCCCTCCCCGCCGCCGCGTCCGACCGATTCGACCCGACCCGCGCACCGACCCGGATCCAGGTAAGTCGGATTTTTCCGGATTTTTTTTATTATTTATTTTTATTTTATTTAATTAATTTATTTTGTTATTTATTTATTCCGAATTTATTATTTGTTACTATTTATTATTTGTTTAGTTATTTATTTATTTAGTTTTTTTATATTTTCAATAAATAGAAAAAATGTAGAAATTAGATTTTTCTAGAATTAAAAAAAATGTATAATAAATAAAAAAAATAAATAAAAATAAAATGCGGAAAAATAATAAAAAATCTTAGTAAAATAATAATAAAATTTTAGATTCTAAAATAAGATAGATAATGAACTTAGGATAAAATTTTCAACAAAAATCACAAAAATTCCCAAAAAAAATCACAAAAATCACAAAAATCATAAAAAACATGAAATTAATAAAAAAATTCAAAAATTATAAAAGAATCATAAAAATAAGTTTTAGCACTTAGAAAAATCTCTTTCTTCAAATAAATTCAAAATTGGTGTTTTCCCTTTAAATCATTTTCGAAAATGAAAATCAAAGTTTAGGCTTAGAAAATTTTTAGAAAAATCCCAAAAATGTTAAGAACATAAATCACAAGAGATTTCAAAAATTAAAACTCACAAACCCACTTAAGTTTTCAAAAAGCGAACTACGGCTTGTTTGATCCTGAGTAGCAAGTACGTAGGCACCCATTCGGGTCAACCCCTAAAATGAATGAAAAAACCTTTTTCTTGAAATAATTTAAAAACATAATAAAAAGTAACAGAAACAAAATAGAAACACTTCTAAAGATAAACAATTTTAGGAGATTAGGTGGTAACCGTAAAGGTTTTAATAGGTTAGCCTCCGGACTTAGAAACTCTGGTTTTCCCTTTTCCTCTTTTCACAAAAACGAGAAGAGGAAAGAACGACGACTAGTAGTCCAAATTAAGACTAATCCGCTCTTTTAGTCTTAATTCAATTTTCCCAACAACAGTTGGGTGGCGACTCCAAAAATCAAACGAAATTCCTAACTCAAGTCGAGGATCTAGATTAGATGAGCATAGGGTCTAGTTTAGATCGGATTAGGAATAGGAATTCAAAAATTAGACTCAACACATATCCCTTGACAACAAGTCTTGCTTTATGCTTGTTGACAGATCCATCAACATTGAGTTTAGTTCGGAACACCCACTTCACTCCAATGATCTTCTTATCAACCGGTTTATTTACAAGCTCCCATATCTTGTTTTTCTTTATCATTCCCATTTCTTCTTCCATTTCCTTTAGCCACTTTTGATCTTTAGTAGCTTCCTCATAACTAGTTGGTTCACAAATGGTAGCATAGCAGCATTGATAAACATCTTAGAGTGGTCTGGTTCCTTAGACTGGTGGATCATCTTCCATCTCTTCTCGCCACAACTTTGTTTCTTGATCTTCATTTGATTGGAACGGAAAGCTAGCATGTTATATGGATGCTTGTGTTTCCTTCAGTTGTTCCTAACTCCAATTGTCATTTTCATTAAAGATCACATCTCTACTGACTATAATCTTTCCAATTTGAGGTTGATAAATTTTGTATGCTTTGGATGTGGAACTATAGCCTACAAAGATGCTTGGTTCTAATCTTTTGTTTGACTTATCACGCTTGACGTTTGGGACGTGAGAAAAACATAAACAACCAAACACTCTAAGGAAATTTAAAGAAAGTTTGTAACTATTCCAAGCTTCAAACGGTGTTTTGTTCTCCAATGCTCGTGTAGGCAATCTATTTTGCAAGAAAATAGTTGTACTTGCAGCTTCCACCCAAAGGTTCTTTGGCAACTCTTTGTCATGCAACATACACCTTCCCATCTCCATTATGTATCTGTTCCTTCTTTCACTCACTCCATTTTGTTATGGAGTGTATGGAGCTGTTAGTTGATGTTAGATGCCTGCCTCTTCGCAAAAAATGTTGAATTTTTCTAATGTGTATTCCTTCCCATTATCAGATCTTATAGCTTAGATTTTGCAATTACTTTGATTTTCAACCATTCGTTTAAACTTCTAGAATGCATCAGCAACTTCTGATTTATACTTCAAGAAAAAAATCCAACACATTCTTGTGAAGTCATCAATGAATATAACATAATAAAGACTACCTGCTAAGGAAGGCATCTTATGAGGTGCTACAATATCTGTATGTATCAGTTGTAGTTTGCATGTAGCTCTCCAAGATGGTTTAGTGAATGGTTTTCTACTTTGTTTGCCATACTAACAAGCATTGTAGGTCAGTAGGAAGTTGGCAAATGTTGGAAGTCCAATGGTAAGCTCCTTTTCCTTCAGAGATTTCATCCTCTTCAAGTGGCAATGACCGAGCCTTTTATGCCATAGCTCAGTGTTGCTTGCCTCCGAGGTAAATGCAGTTGGTTCTTTAGTGATTGGATCGAAGGAAAAGCTTTTTCCTTTCATCCTTACACTTAGAACCTTCTGACCTATGGCATCAAGTATTTTGCAATAATTCTCTTCAAAGATGACCTTAAGTCTACGTTCGATCAGCTGGCCAACATTCAGTAAATTCTGATCGATTTTAGGTACATAAAGAACATCATATATGTTCTTTGAGCCATCAGCTTCTGATATGATCACGGTCCCTATTCCTTTAATAGGGATGTAATCACCATTACCAATTCTAACCTTGGTAATGTCAGTTGGCCTCAAGTTTTTGAAGAGTTTCTTGTTGTTGGTCATGTGGTTTGTACATCCACTATTAATCAACTAACTTTCGGATGAGCAGCCATTTGCAACGCACGAAGCTACGAACAGTTGATCTTCATCCTCTTGTTCAACAACTTATGCTTCACTCACTTGCTACTAAACCTTCCTCTTGCAAATAATTGCTTCATGTCCCACTTGATTGCATTTGGAACACTACGCATCAGGTCTCCTCCAGCATTTGTATGGTGGATGACCTTCTTTGCCACAATGTCTACATAGAGGATACTTATTCTTATTGTTCCCTTTTCTTCCCCTGTTATTGTTCGAAACAAACGGAGGATTTCTATCCTCACTTTTCTTCTTTTTCCACTTGTTTTTATCAGCTCCATGGTGTTTTGCCATCAAGGCTCCTTTGATGCTTGCGTTTTCCCTCATGTGCCTTCTTTGTTCTTGCGCTTGCAACGAGTGTAACAACTCAACCAAGGAGATTTTTGCTAGATCCTTAGTGTTCTCAAGTGTTGTTATAGTTGCTTCATAGCACTCAGGCATCGTCACTAGGATCTTCTCAATGATCCTTGAGTCATTGAACTCTGATCCTAGCAACTTGATTTTGTTTGCAATGTCAAGAAGCCTATCTAAATACTCCTTGATCATTTCAGAATCCTTCATTTTTTGCAATTCAAAATCCCTTATCAGATTTAGCACCTTCATCCCTCTGATTCTCTCGTCACTAGCATACTCTTGCTTAAGGTAATCCCAAATGGACTTTGCTGTCTTGCAAGACATGATCCTTGTGAAAAGCGTTAAAGACACCGCAGCAAACAAGCATGCTTTGGCTTTTGACTTTTTGGTTTTCTTCTCCTTATGTATCTTGATTTGTGCCATGGGAGGATTTTCAAAAAGTGTTGAACGGTCATAATCTTCTTCCACAACTTCCTACAGATCCAAGGCTTCCAAATACATCTCCATTCGAACAGCCCAGATCTAGTAGTTTTCTCCATCAAACATCGGTGGAGCAACTGATGAAAAGCTAGTTTTGCTTTCTATGGTGAAAGGAGAAGTTCTTCAACACAGATCCCTTAAGAATGAAGCTCTGATACCAATTGTTATTGCAAGAGTAAAGGAAAACAGAGGACACGAGAATTGCAGCAAGGAAAAACGTAGTCTAATATCCATTCATTGTAATCTCAATATTTGTAAAATATAGTCATATCAATCTTGATAAGTATCATTTCCTAAATTGTAGCAAAATAAATATAAACAAACTTATTTATTTCTAATAAATCAAAAACTAAATTAAACAACCTAAAATGTAAATAATTTGCCGTCCTAATAAGCAAAACATTAACAAACATATTAGCCTCATTTTGGGATTCATTTGCAACGTGGAAGGCACCAAACAAGTCTTTGTGAACTATATATATATTTTAGCTAAACAATGATATGTGGGAATGGAACCTTGGAATATGAAAGCAGCTAGACGATCAGGTCGTACTCGTTGGAACATCATTTCGCAAAGGGATAGAAAGTCCAAGAAATCCATTTGATGAAGAAATGTTTGAAGCAAACTATTAATTACAATGCAACACCAGTCCATAAAGTAACACAGGTTCACGCACATGTAGGAGACCCAAAGTGCAGCCCAAAAAAAAACAAAAAAAAAAAGAGAGAGAGAGAGAGAGAGAACAGAGCAAGTCATATTTATATCACAGCGGTAAATTTGAAAGAAATGGAGAAGCTCACAGCTGGTTGCCTCTGTCAACAAACACGGACTGCTATAATACTATGAAGACGATATCAAAGAATTCCCAAATCAAGTCAGAAGCAACAAGAATAATGCTCCTTCAAGGCTTGAGGTGTGGTCACGTGACATGACTTATTGCTACATATATATGTAAAGCACCACAAGGATGGAGCAAATGTGTATTTAAGTCAGCAAGCACGTTATTCTTGTACCATGCAGCCACTGGTTCCTCCTCCCTCTTCCCAAGCTTCTATGTTCTATGGTTGTATTGGGTCTTCCTTTCCTCAGCTTTCTTCAAGAAGTTTTGTAGTCCGCTAAAATAGGTGACAAGAAAATAAAAGGAGATCCAGCTATGTGCAGTGAGGTAGGAATAACAGAAAATATTCCTTCGTTGTGCCATGCAGCCATCAGAGCGTGACACCTCATCTTTTGATCACATCTTGTGCCATAAATTTACTCTGTTGTGTGTATTTGGTGCTTATCCTAATGAGATGGCAGCTAATTAGATATATAAAATAATAATTAAAAAAAAAAACAGAGAAGAACGGTAAGGCAGAAATGTCAAGTATGTGTATTTTGTGGAAAATAGTGGATGAAGGTTCGGAAAATGACGAAAGTATATTGAGGAAGGTGAATGACAAGTTGTGTGTATGCGTGTGAAATGGGTGAGCAACGGCTTGATAGGTGTGAAGTAATAATTTTAAAGAAAAAAAAAAGTAGATGTTTAAATATTTTTTAGAGGAATGAAATAACAAATAATATTTTTTAATTATAATATGCAACAACCAAAGCGTGATGCATCATATTTTGGTTATGTGAGCATGCGATATACCTCCACATTATTGTGAAATATTGTGTTTGTACTTATAAGATGGCATCTTTCATTGTTGGTGTTTTCAATAGTAGTTTCAATCTTTTTTTGAATAATATTGTACTAGCTATGACATTGTTACAAAAAGGGAATAAATCACATGCTTTTGGGATTATCTTAGTCCTTCTCCTATTATATTGATGGCAAGATGTTCTGATGATTTATCCATGGTCAAGGAATGTAAATTGGAGTTCCATTATACAATCTATAATCTGGCTTCGAGTATGAGTGTAAGTTATGAATTTCTTTGCTTCAAGAATAAAGCCTCTTATTTTCCCCTCACCAGTTTGCTAAATGTAGAAATATGAGAAAATATAATATATTCTTTTCTTTGACTTAGTGGAGGAATTCACAAATGCAAGTGTACTATTTTTACTGTCATATGATTTTAATAAAAAGATACTAGAATGGACACATATCTAATTCACAATGGAAAGGACAAAAGAATAAAGAATATGCTCTAAAGGTAATTCTGTCCTATCTTTTAATGAGATGGATGTTTATCCATGAGTGAAGGTGGTAAAATACAAATTAGTGGAGAGAAGAAATATGTGTATATAATAAGTATTTTTCCTTGGTTCACATTTGAACAAATTGAAGGGGATGGTTTGCTTCTCATGAAATGAAATTGGAAGATCAAATATTCTTAGCCTAATAACCATGTGAAAATAGCAATGAAAGAATGTCAAAAATGAAAGATAATGAATCACTTGTCCAACTTATAATGCGAATGGGGAATAAGGGATATACTCTAAAGACAAAGTTGAAAGCATGGTCATTTGACAAGCCTTGAAGATATGGAACCTTTGCTTTAATTGGGAAGATTGTTAGACTCTAGTCTATTTTTTAGATGACTTGATAGATTTCTATAAAAGTGTGAATTTTTGCTAGCATAATGAATGGGGCAATAGCAACTCTACTAAATCACACATCATTGAAGTTGTGCAAAACATGAAATTTAGACATATTGTATCAAGGAATAAAGAGGACAAGATAGCCAATAATAGCAAGGGTAAACAAGAGATAGTTTATTTACAAAATTGGTTAGGAAATGCTTGTTATGTGAATGTAAAGATGGAAAATGAAGACACAAGGTAATGTTGTGCCACAAAGTCAATCTAGCTACTGCTGTGAAATAAGGCTTTAGATGTCTATGCTTTCCCAGCCATGAAGTTTAATACAAGGGTATCTATGTGATTAAAATATATATATATATATATATATATATATGCCATAAGGATCCAAATTATTAAGAGAATAAATGATATATTTTATCCTTACTCAAGGGCACTTAGTGTTTACATTCTTTGGCTTCAATTTACAAGGCTTCCGAGCTACCTAAGCTTATTTGATACCCAAACCCCTTTGACTTCATTCAAAAGACTTTGATAAAAAAGCAAAATGTAAAAGGCTAAATCAGATTATGAGCTCTAAACCCAATAATTAAATGGATTTAACTCTTTAAGTAAAAAGGAGATAGTCTAAAGAGTCAAACCTATATATTCTGGGATGATTATTGGCGATTTGGCATAGTAGACTTAGAGTAAGGTCAATTGGACTAGTTGATCCAATCCAACCTTTCTTAATAAGGCTTGTATACTAAAGAAGGCATTTAATGGGTTTAAGCTTATAAGGAGCCCATGTGGTGACCCATATATTTACAATCGTTAATCGCCTTTACTATCTGATGGATGAAATTTATAAATAAACCCTATAAATACCTAAGGTATCCTCATTTAAGGATGGAAGACTTTTAGGAGAAACATTGTTACTCTGCCATATTACTCTCAAACGATCAAACCACAATTTAGTGAAAAACATTCACTTATCACAAAGTGCATGAGTTTAGTTGAGATTGTCTATTCCTCCTCTCCATCCTATTCAATCCTAATCATCTCTATAAATGTCATTTCTTTCATTCGGTCATGTATAGTACATTCTTATGCAATACACATGTAACCCTTGCACTTGGATCCATACACTTACAGTGCAAAAGCCATTTTCTCTCTCTCTCTCTCTCTTTCATTTCAAAATTTCTTTATTTTAATCGCAATAAAGTTAAATGTGAAATATTATAAAATTCTAATACATTTAGTTTATGAAATAGATTAAGATAAAATTAAAATTGTAATTATTAAAAAATATAATATAGATATAAGAATCCCATGTAAAGTATTAGGGTTAGGGTTTTGGTGTGGTAAAAAAAAAAAACAGAGACACACACACAAGGGGTATAAGATGTGGTTTTGCCTTTGCTTAGACCTAGATGTGCTGTTGCTATACTAGTGATCCATATCTTTTCCATATTTCCGGTTGCACTATATATGTGGTACTTTTTGTAGGCTTTATGCACAAATAGGCATCTAGCTAGCTAGCTAGATATATCATGCCTAAGTCACCTACAACAATTTTAGAGTAAAAGTGGAATGTACTGGGCTTAAATTAAATTATCAGCTATGTTTAGTCATTATTAGTCGCAGGTAAATTTGTTCATTTTTGAAAATTTTGAGTGTGACATTCATCAGCGAGGTTTCCACCACTTTCGTAGAGGCTTCATTTCCTTATTGTCTATCCAATGGAAAAAAAGAAGAAGATGAAATCAATCATTAATTTTAGGAATATCATTGTATTGAAATGTATGATGAAATATCTTGAAACATGTATTTTTAAGCTCCATCTAAGAGTAAAAGCCGGCTAACCTTTGCTCGCTTTGATTTTATTTTATTTAAGTTTTATTTTTAAAATATTATTATAATATTATATATTTTTTTATAATCTTAATTATAAATTATATATAATAATATCTTTAAAAAAATAAATTTAATAAATAAAAGCTTTAAAAAATCCTAATCCTGATTGGACCGATCAAGGTCGACCAATATTTAGCCCCCACAGAAACTTCTACACGTTGAAGTCATTTTGTATCGTGTTCTACAATTTTTCAAGCGAGTGTCGGATAAAATGCATAAGGCAATCAACCATCGCAAAGAGATATGATTTATACATGTGTGCATCATTACAAAATGGGATATAATTAGATTATTTATGATGAAAAACAACATGTGTGTGCCCCTCTTGTTATAAACAGTTTTGTATACTTCTATTAGTTATAAATATATTCTGATTTATGAAATATAGACTGAATTTTCGATATATGAAAAATTAGTAAGCATTTAAAAGTACAATGAATACTATATTATTAAGGTGCATTTTTTAACGGCTTTTATATGTAATAAATTTTACAGTGTATTCTTAATAAATAAGTTATTGCTAACTATTATAACAAAAGAAAGATTGCAGCTAAAAATAGAAATGCTCTAATGTCAGAGAAAAAGGAAAGGAAACCAATTGACTAGGAAACCCTAAAAGGGAAAGAGATCGAGTAGGTATTTTTTATAATCTATTTGATGTGGAATATATAAATTTGTACATGGATCTTGGGCGCACATATGCAATTTCATCCTAAACATTTGACTTGCCTACAGTGGCATTTTGAAGTGAAAATTCATGGCATTAATAATTTTGGGAGCATATTAATTATTAAAGTACTAGCAAAGCAATTACTAGATTAGATAGAACGAGTTTTGGGAATGGATCCTCTTCATTTTTTTTCTTAATCTCGATTTATAAATTAATACTTAAAATTTTTTATATTTTTTTTAATTTCTTCGTCTTGTAAATTTAGTAATTTATATAAAAGGATCCCGAAGATATTTTTGATGGAACAAAAAGATAAGAGTATATATCACATTGATATTTCATGTAAACTTTGTTAAGAAAAGAAGCTCTCGTTCGTTCCTCTTGCGTGGAAAACCCCAATTTGAGAAAAAACCACGGGACCGCCACACACAAACTCTTCCACTATAAAAAATAATGGGTTACACACTTCTTCACTAGTCTCACTAGTGAATTACACAGTCACACCACAAACCGGTAGATCAAATACAATGATTCCCCTCTTTAGAACTCTCTCTAGGTTTAGGAATTACACCTTCTATGTTTTAGGTTTTCCTCACTTGTGTTTTCGTTCTTCTATTGCATTAGGTCAAAAAAAATACGAATATATATAGTCCAACAATAATCAACCGACTTAGGACTTATGCCGGCACAAAAGCCAACGGCCTAAGTTTCAAGGCCGGCGACCTGAGCTTCCAACGCCGGTGGCCTAGATCCAACGTCGGTGGCCTAAATCCAATCTAGGTCGGCGGCCTTGAGCCGGCCTAGGCCCTATTTTGCTTGGTTTTGGCAATTTTCTTCAAGCTTAACATTCCTTCATTTAAGTATATTTCATATACTTATGATAACCTTGGTATAAACCCATATGTGTTAAATCTATACCCCAACAAACTCCCCCTCTAACACATATGGGGGCTTCCATCACCCTTGCAATCTTCTTGCAACAAACCATCTTCTCTTTGGATAGAGCCTTTGTCATCATATCTAACGCATTATCATCAGTGTGAATCTTCTCAAGCTTCAACTATTTAGACTCCAGCACATCCCTAATCCAATAATACCTAACATCAATATGTTTTGATCTGGAGTGGAACATCGGATTCTTACTGAGATGTATAGCACTCTGACTATCACAATACAGCTTCAACTCTACCTTCTCTTGACCCAGCTCTTCTAAAAACTTTTTCATCCACAAGACTTCCTTGCAGGCTTCTATTACAGCAATATACTCAGCCTTAGTAGTGGAAAGTGCAACACACTTCTATAACTTCGATTGCCAGTACATTGCCCCCCCTACATAAGTAATCAGATAACTTGAAGTGGATTTCCTAGAATCCAAATCACCAGCCATGTCAGCATCTCAAAACCCCTCTAGTGCAGATTTATTGTCACCGCCAAATTGCAAACATAACCTGGAAGTGCCCCTGAGATATCTAAGAATCCATTTAACTGCTGTCCAGTGCTCTTTGCCTGGATTTGAGAGATAACGGCTCACCACACCTACAGCATGAGCAATGTCTAGCCTAGTACACACCATGGCATACATAAGACTTCCCACTGCTGAAGCATATAGGACTTTCTTCATATCTTCCTTACTTGCCTCACTCTTTGGACACTAAGCTGAACTCAGTTTGAAGTGAGCTGCAAGTGGCAAGCAGACAGCTTTTACTTTGCTCATGTTGAATCTCTCTAACACCTTCTCAATATACCTCTCCTATGATAACCACAATTTTTTGCTCTTCCTATCTTTGATAATCCTCATACCCAGAATTTGGCTAGCAGGTCCTAAGTCTTTCATAGAGAAGGACTTACTCAATGCAATCTTCAGTTCTTTGATCTGCTTGACATCCCTGCCAATAATCAGCATATCATCTACATAAAGTAGCAACATAATGAACTCACCACTGGTTGACTGTTTAATGAAGACACAATGGTCTATAGCAGTCCTAATATAACCCTGATCAATCATGAAGGACTCAAACTTCTTGTACCACTGCCTTGGAGCTTGTTTCAGTCCGTATAAACTCTTCTTCAATCTGCAAACAAGATTCTCCTTCCCCTTGATCTTGAACCCTTCAAGCTGCTCTATATAGATCTCTTCCTCCAGATCACTATGGAGGAATGCTGTCTTCACATCCATCCGCTCAACCTCTAGATTCATTCTAGCAGCAATGCTGAGCACAACCCTGATAGATGACATCTTCACCACAGGTGAGAAAATCTCTTCAAAGTTGACCCCTTTCTTCTGACTGAACCCCTTCACAACCAGCCTTGCCTTGTACCTTGGCTGAGAAGTATTTTCATCAGTCTTCAATCTGTATACCCATTTATTCCTTAGAGGTCTCTTACCCTTAGGCAGTTCAACTAAGTCATAGGTCATGTTCTCATACAAGGATTTTATTTCCTCTTGCATGGCTTTTACCCATTCTTTCTTAGTTTCATGAGTAATTGCTTCCTCATAACATTCAGGTTCTCCCCCATCAATAATCATCACATACTCATCTGGACTATACCTCACTGATGGTCTTCTATCTCTAGAAGATCTCCTCACCTCAGCCTGCTGCTGTGGCTCTAGTAACTCATTACTCAAGTTCTCTATAATTCTTCCATCAGTAAGATCTGATAAAGGTGCATGGTTTACATTTGTGGGAATCTGACTTGAGGATGCTTGCTTCTCAGTCTTTTCCATATCTTCAACCGTCTTGTCTTCTATGAAAACCACATCCCTGCTCCTGATAATCTTCTTATCAACAGGACCCCACAATCTGTACCCATACTCATCATGTGCATATCCAAGGAAAATACATTGCTTGGAGTTGGCATCAAGCTTTGCTCTCTCATCCTTTAGAATGTGCACAAAGGCCCTGCAACCAAAGACTCGTAAGTGATTGTAAGATATATCTTCACCCCAAAATGACTTAGGCAGCTTGGCCTGAGATAACATGCACTTCACTCTCTCAGTGATAGTGCAATTCATTCTTTCTACAACACCATTCTACTGTGGTGTCTTTGGGACTATCTTCTCCAGTTTTATCCCATGATCAGTGCAATACTGTTCAAACGGGCCTCTGTACTCCCCACCATTGTCAGCCCTGACACATATCAACTTCCTGCTAGTCTCACGCTCCACTCTAGAGTGAAACTATTTGAATACATTCAAAACCTAATCTTTGGACTTCAATGCATAAGTCCAAAGCTTCCTAGAGTAGTCATCAATAAATGTAACAAAATACATTGCACCACCCATTGTTAAATCCTTCATATAACACACATCTGTATGAACCAGATCTAATATATGAGCTTTTCTACTAGGTGTATTTCTTTGAAAACTAACTCTATGTTGTTTACCAACTAAATAGTCAGTGCATGGTTTTAAAGAAGTACCTTTCAAATCTGGTAGAAGCTTCTTCTTCATCAGCATCTGGAGTCCTTTCTCACTCATGTGCCCAAGTCGTCTATGCCACATCTCTACAATAGCATCATCAGTCAAGTTCAATTCACCTTTACTTAGCTTTGCTGGCATTAAGTAAAGTGTGTTATCTTTTCTGCCTTTTGCTACAATCAGAGACCCTTTGGTGAGCTTCCAATTACCATCACCAAAGTAACTGTGAAAGCCTTCATCATCTAATTTTCCTGCTGAAATCAGGTTCAGGCGAATATCTGGTACATGTCTCACATCCTTGAGAACGAGTTTACAACCTGTATTAGTTTCCAAGATGATGCTTCCAATGCCTGTAATCCTTGAGGTTTCATTATTTCCCATCCTAACATTGCCATAATCACCAGCAATATAGGATGAGAAAAACTCGCCATGTGCTGTTACATGAAAGGAGGCACCAAAATCAACTACCCAATCACTGTCATGACCTGCAAGACTAATAGAACCCTCATCCCATGTAACTACTATCTCACTATCTGCTGCTGCAGTGGTGTCTTCATTTGAATCATCACCCTTTCCTTGCTTTTTCTTCCACAGCCTACATTCCTTCTTGTAATGTCCTAGCTTGTCATAGAAAAAACATTTGATGTTCTTTCTGCCCCTTGATTTAGATCTCCCCATTGACTTATTTGTTCTGTCAGATTTTTCATTATTTTCTCTATTCTTGCTTCTACCCCTCCTATCATACTTTTCTGTGACAAGTGCCTTGGATTCAAAACCAGTACCCAAATCTTTCCTTCTAGCCTCTTCATTGATTAAACTGTCCTTAACCATAGACAAGGTCAAGGTTCCATCTGGAGCTAAATTACTAACTGATACTACAAGAGTTTCCCAACTCTCAGGTAAAGAGCTCAACAATAGGAGTGCTTGGATCTCATCCTCAAGCACAAGCTTCATTGCAGTTAATTGATTCACGAGTCCCTGAAAATCATTTAAATGCTCTGACATATTTGAGTATTCCCTGTATTTCAAATTAACTACCCTTCTTATCAAAGATGTTTTATTCAGGGCAGTTTGTCTTTCATACATAGACTCTAATTTCTTCCATAGGACATCAACCCTAGTCTCCTGAGCAACATGATGATACACACTCTGATCAACCCACTGTCTAATGTATCCTACAGTCTTTCTATGTAGTATCAACCACTCTGCATCAGATTTATCCTGTGGCTTTACAACATCACCACCTAGAGGCAAATACAAATCTTTGCAGTATAACAGATCTTCCATCATAGACTTCCAGATAGAGTAATTAGAGGAGTTAAGTTTAATCATCATACCTAAAGATTCAGCCATGTTTGTGATTGAAAAATACAAAACCCTAATACAATTTGCAGCGAAATCCTAATTTCCTTTTGAAACCTGGTGCTCTGATACCACTTGTTAGGAAAAGAAGCTCCCGTTCTGTTCCTCTTGCATGGAAAACCCCAATTTGGGGAAAAACCACGAGACCGCCACACACAAACTCTTCCACTATAAAAAATAATGGGTTACACACTTCTTCACTAGTCTCACTAGTGAATTACACAGTCACACCACAAGCCGGTGGATCAAATACAATTATTTCCCTCTCTAGAACTCTCTCTAGGTTTAGGAATCACACCTTCTGTGTTTTAGGTTTTCCTCACTTGTGTTTTCGTTCTTCTACTACATTAGGTCAGAAAAGGATACGAATATATATAATCCAACAATAATCAACTGACTTAGGACTTACGCCAGCACAAAAGCCGGCGGCCTTGAGCTTCCAATGCTTGCGGCCTAGATCCAACGCCTGCGGCCTAAATCCAACGCCGGTGGCCTAAATCCAATCTAGGCCAGTGGCCTTAAGCCGGCCTAGGCCCTGTTTCACTTGGTTTTGGCAATTTTCTTCAAGCTCAACACTCCTTTATCCAAGTATGTTTCATATACTTAGGATAACCTTGGTATAGACTCATATGTATTGGATCTATACCCCAACAAACTTTTGAATAAAGTAAACCACCTCAAATTATTCTTACTGCACACCAAGATACCCAATTAGACTCATTTTATTTACTCATATTTTATATATATCCAATACTACAACTTGACATATTGTTATGTTTCTATTTGATAGTGTGTTGAGTAGTGAGTAAAATTTAGATGGATATTGTGTTTTGCACAAGTTTGAAAGGGTTTTAAGGGGATAGTAACAGCAATTTTATGTTGCCCTACCATTTCAAAAGAGAGGAGCTTAAAATTATACCTCCATATTTTACTAACTTATCCATTTTAAATTCTTTACCTTAAACTTTTATGTTTAAGCCTTCTCACCTTTACTTAATTATTTTTGTCAATTTAAGCCCTTTAAAATTCTAACTTTTCTTTGGAATTATCTTACTCCTTTTAAAAATAACTTAAAAAAAAAGTTCCCCAAACAAGCTTACTCATGATTTAATTAGAATTTTTCTAACATTAGAACTGACCATATCAAATTTTATGTTGGTCCTTTCTGTTAAGAAACACAAAAGAATGAATCCAGTAAATCAAAAAAAATTCTTATATATAAAGGGAGTCAATACGAGTCTTCCGAAAGATGTTTCGCATATTTCAATCTGAAAAAGCGAGAGAGGGAGAGACTGAGGAAAAAGAGGAGAAAAAGAAAAAGAAAAACACGAAGAAAAAAATGGAGAATGCGTGTACGATGTCTAAATTACAAATCAGGATGATCTACGTGATTTTTGAGATAAGTTCTACGAAATTAGAATAAATTTGCATATGAAAATTTTTAATTTTAGAATTTAAATATAATTTTAATATATATTAGAAAATAAGTTTTAGCTCTGAAAATAGTAAAAAAAAATTAGAAATACATTAGATAGAAAAATATTAGTGAGAATAGTAAGTGATAGTATTATTTTCTTATCCTATATATTTATTCGAGGATTACTAAGAGTAATAAAAAAAATAAGACTCAGATCAATAGGAACTCTATGATATACTATTATCTACATGTGACATGTTGTTATTTATACAAATGGATAAATATCTATGTTTTATCCCATGAATTGCAAGTACTCTATTTTGGAATACCATTTGTGCTTTGTATTATATGTGTGTGTGCATGATTCTGTTTGCTTTATGCGTGGATGGAATGTGTATGGGATGGCTATCATGGGATAGATTGTGTTGAAGCACATGAACCATGCCGTGGGTTGATGTGTCTTATATGTAGAATATGTGTACACATGGGATTAGCGAAATGTGCAGTATGGTCGTCTGAGAATTATGTGTTGTGAGTATGTGTTGGGATTGTTGGGATGGGTGTGATCGTGTGTTGTATCCATAGGTTGGAAACTCCGATGAGCATGCAATATTAGGTGGAGTTTGATATGTCTTGTGTAGCCGCATATATATATGGCTCTATGCGTGTGTGTGTAATTGAGTGTGTGTTATTATTAGCAAGAGTGTGTTGCGGCCGAACAAGATCAAGTGTATGTTGGCTACTACAAACTAAGTGTGATGTGCATTGGTGTGTGTGTGTTGTACTAGATGGTCTAGTGTGGTGTTGGGGTTATCGCATTGCTATTGTTGCATGTATCTAAGGTGTGTGTTATCTGTGAAATGTGTGTGCAGTGAGGGTGGCTATGCATGCATTACAAGCAAAGTTTTGGTGATGCGTGGTTGCAAGTGTGATACGTGTTGTGGTGTGTTTGAAAGGAAGTCACTATGGTGAGTTCGTATGTGTGGAGTGAAGTGAGTTGTAGTGCGCTATGTTGTGTGGCCTGTGCATAGAGATGTTGATGTGTGTGTTGTGTATATGATGATCTGGTGTGTATGCTGTGTGTGTGTGTGCGCGCGCGCGCGCGCACGCGTGATCTAGTTGTGCGTGTATGTGCATATGTGTGTTTGTTGGAATGGGGTGTGTGTGTGTATGTGTGAATGTGTGCCGAATGGTGTATGTATGTGCATGTGTGTGTGTTGGTGTTGGTGTTGGTGGGAGAGTGTGTGCTTGATAGGTGTGTGTGATGTGTGCATGGTTGAAGGAGTGTGTGTGCATGGTGAGCATGTTGTGTGTACATGGTGGGCATGTTATGCATGCACAAACAAGAAGGAATGGGTGCACAGGCATGTTGGCTCTAGTGCATGGGTGTATTGGTGTGGATGTGCATGAGCATGATAATCCACTAACACCAAATTTTATCTAAAGTCGTTTAAACACAATATATTTCTTTTTGCATCCCAATTTAGAAATGTCATTTATATATATAGTATTATTTTTATTACTATTGTTACATTATATGTTTTGCTTAACCATAAAATATTACCTTACTATTTGCTTCTCTTTCCTTTTTTTTTTCATATTATATTATATATATATAACATGTTTATCCTTATAGCATTTGTTTCATGCCTCCCGTACATGTTGCAGCTTCGGCTTCTTCTTCTTTTCTTTTATATATATATATATATTGTTCTTTGTTCGCTTGCTCGTCATTTTCTTCTCGTGGCTCGCCGGATTCCTGCCTTTATATATATAATAAACTTAACATGCCCACTATTCCTCTCCCATTTCAATCGTCTCCTCGCCGGACTCTTGCTCGCCGTCTTCGTCTTCTTCTCCCTTTTTCATTTTTTTTTTTTTACATTCTATGTATATATATTCATCTTCATTTTCTTCCTTACCATGCCGGACTCTACTCGCCGGAACTCTCGTTGTCGGAATTTTCCGCACTCGTCACCAGAGTTTATGTCGCAATACATAGCCTCACTCACTTCCACGCATGCAATGGCAACACATAGTTACCAAACACCATAACAATCACGAATCCATCCACACGCGGAATTCAGACACGACATTTTCACGCGAAATTCATAATATCAAATATATATATATATACATAAATAGACAGTCAAGCTATTCACCCTAGTCTCATTTTTTCTTAATTACTCATAATAATCATCAAATAAATACATAAAATAATTATCTTTTTCTAAAAACATAAGAAAATCATATTATTATATACTATTTATAATTAATATTATTTTAAATATTTTTAGATATTTAAATTATTTTTTAATTTAAATTATATATTATATATATATATATATATATATCAAAATTATATTTATATTCTAAAAATATAAAACTAATCTAATTTTATAAGTCTTATCTCAAGAATAATGTAAATAGTCTCATAATTTGAATGTCACACGTGTAATCTATAAATTTTTTTATTTGTGTTTTTCCTTTCTTTTTTTTTCATTTTCCTTCGATTTGTCTGCTATCCTTTGCTCTCTCGCGCTTTTTTGTTTTCGGTGTACGATCTGACGAAACTGAGTACATGAACTTTTTGGAGGTCGGACAGTGAGCTCATATATATATAAAGTTAATTTTTGAATTTTTTTGGTTTATTCGTCACGCACATAAGTTGTTTAAATTTAATAATTTTAGTATTTTAAAATAAAATCTTACGGTTGAGTTAATTAAATTATTCTAAGTATAAGTATTTATTTAAAAATTTTATTTTGTTAATCATAAGTTTATAATTTTAATTTATTTTATTATTTATTTAAAAATTTTCTATAATTTATTTTTTGTGTAATTATTTATTTTATTTTAAATTTATATAGAATATATTTAAAGTTTTTAGTATAATTTTTTAACTATTTCGATATTATATATATTAGAATTTTTACGGATTTTTCAGACCTCACTTGTCATATCAACACTGTGAAAAGTTGAATATCAGTCCTGCTCCTAGCCCTTCTCCTCGAAGGATCCCATGGTCGTTAGGTTTCCCTTACATTTTTCTGGATTTCGCCTGCTAGTTGCATATTTAACTTCGGTAAGTGAACCAGAATAGTTGGACACTGAGAGCGAAGTGATAATAATCATTCATGTGTGCCATTCAAATGAGTTTGTAGTTGTACTGTCCACTATGGACATGAGTGTGATAGCCAGATACAAGAACGATAATAAGAACTGGCAATAACTTTTGGAGTAGAATCATGCCTACTCGGTCTATGCATAGGAGAAACACGAATGGAAGAGGGTTTAGCCTCAAACGCTAGCCAACCAGCAGAGCAGAGCACTTTTTAAAAAAATTCTCAAAACCATTAATTAGTAAAATTCTCTTGTTGTTGACTTGTTGGATAGCTTGACTCTCTGCTGGTAGTTACCTTTGTGCTTGTTCCTTGTAAGATTCGACAACCGAACTTTGGTCCATTGTACTACTCGACAACAATCTAGGCACTTGCGAAGTGATGGTTATTTGATACCTAGAATATTTTCAATCACTTGTGGCGGAAGGACTAGTACGCCACTCTCTTTCATTACATTTTTCATTTTTGATATTGTTGAATCAACGCATTCTCAATCCACGATCCGAAATTAATGGTGCAAGCATCCACGATCCACCTTTCTTTTTACCACATAGGGTGTCCATTTTCAAATAAAAACAAAAATGATAATAAAAATAAAACATAAACAAATCAAAATAATAATAAAGTAAACAATAATAAGATAATTATAAAAAATATATATAATATAGAATTGTTAGCCTCAAACGCTAGACAACCAGTAGATTATAGAACTTTTTAAAAAATTATCAAAACCAATAGTATGATTTGATCCAAAGCAAATAAAAAAGTTAAAATAGTTTGTTTTGGTTACCACTTCAACGTAACATTCTCTCAAACAATCAATGGAAAGGATATTCTATAATTATTCCATTCCATTTAAGCAAACAGTGAAGCAATTCTGATGAATTTCAGCCTATACCATTCGAATGGCACATTTAATTGGCACAACATCTAAGGTAGGAGTGGAAATTCCTAAGATATAAAAAGTAATAACTACTAATTTTCTTGGTCCTACTTATATGACACAAATGATATATCAAGAATATATCTTAAAGTCATGGTGAGCTGGTTTGGTCAATGTTGGTGTCTTGTCTAGGTTATGATGGTGCAAGGGGTTTATGGCTTTACTGGTGGCTAAAGTTAACATGGGTGATTACGAAAATATGTGGTTGTAAGAAGACATCCAGTAAAGATCCAAGCATAAAAATCATTGTATCTAATTTTAAGAGGTCATTTTACACAACATTCTAGCAACAATCCGACACCCAGCGAAACGCAAATTTCTTAAATTTGATGAGATGCATGTATTAGCCAAAATAAATAAAGTAAAATTTCGTGTTCTTACAATACAAATATGAGCCTGAATATGAGAAATTAGTGACAAGTACCACATATAGTCGTCGAGAAATGTTTGAGACAAGGATTCCGAGAGACCTGCAATAGGTCTGTCCGGCTTCACCTAATTTGGATGGTAACAAGGAAAGACTCTGTAAAATGTTCGGAGTGTTGTAAGTATCAAGAGAATAATTGCTGCCAGAAGCAATAGAAATGTCCAAGGACTGCTGAATCTTTCCCTCTTTCGATTGCTCCACCAAGTGTGCCATCTGCTATCATTATAGGCCTTGCAATAATTGTTGACATCGTTCATTTCAATGGACAAGCAAGTTTGATCGAAGGAATACAGGATGTCCTTACACAAGTTATTGAAAAGGCCAACTACCTCCTTCTCAGTTTCGAGGGGATACCTTATGATCCCATTTTCGTGTAGGATTTCATATCCTCTCTGGTGTTGATCAGGCAACCTAGGAATAGGAGGTAATTTGTGAAAATTGGCACTTTGGATGGGTCACATTGTTCATATTCCACACAATTCAACAAGGCAATAGTCATGTTCTCATCAATGGACAGTATAGGTATCTCCAAAACTCCCTTGCAAGAATCAAAACTGACGTCTAGAAGGTGGGAATTTTCCTTTTTGGTGAATGCGACCCTGCCTCTTGGAGTTGTTAGGCAGAATTGCTCAATTTTGGATTTTTTGTACGATCCACTTTTATTTGATATTGTTTATTCATTGGAAACACGAATAATGATCGAAAAAGATCCAGTAGGTGTGCGTAATTCCTCGCGAGGCTTAGGTCTAGCATATAGATGGATTCATCTAGTTGCAACATGGAGAAAAAAGAGTCACAAAAAGATTTTGGAGAGATGGTTCATCATTTCCTAATTTTGTAATCAAGAAAAGCCTTTCTAGAAAAAAGAAAGGAAGCTGATTTTCGAGCTTGATTAGATCACGAAGAAGGGGTGGTGATAGCCAACGTGCGACTAGAATTGAGGTTGGGGAATCACTACGACTGCCACATGCATCAAGTTGCCTTTCTTATAAAACTGCATAATAAATACATATAATGTTGTTTGTTTCAACAGTAGATATTAAGATGCCGAAAAATAAGAAAACGAGGTAAGCAACGATAACTATCTAATGTAAGAACGTGAAAATTCATTATATTAGGGCTAATGAAGAACAAAAACAACCATTCAAGTGTTTGTGGCGGTAATCTGCAAGAAGGCCTATGTGAGCTTCGGACGGCTATGGGACATCAACTCAACGATGAAGCAACCATTAAAACTATTGATATCTCGATCAAGGTAAAGCTTTGAACCATCAAGTCGAGATCATTATAATGCCCATCTCAACTAAATTGGATCACATCCCTATTTTCTATTAGCATCTAGTTTTACCTTCTGTATGTTTATTTTACAAAATACTTGAAGTATTGCATATAGTCAATTATATAGCACTTATCCATATTATGTCATTAGCATTTTGCTAAGGCTAGATTTTGCTAAACTGAGAAAAATGTGGATAAAGGTTATACTATTTATGTAAAAAGAGACTAAAATTTATCGAACATACATTTGAAAGTTTAGGTTTATAAATTACTCTCATTTTGGAGCTTCATCAATCTACAGTTGTTGCAATCTCATGTGGCATGAGTTGGTGTTAAATTTGCCAATGTGGACATGTTATGATTCAGGCTCAAAATGGTAAAAAGTTGGTTGTCTTATTGAATTGAAATTAACAATAGATTCTTAGGCTTCAATGAGAAACCTCATTGAGCACACTTGCTCAAAACAACCACCAAAATATTTGTTAAGAAGAAATTACTTAAATAATGTATTTTTAAAATTAAATGTAGAAAGAGATATTTAAAAAATAGATAGTAAATGCGCATAATTAAAATATATCTTTAGTTGAATCAAATTTCGTCCAATTAAAGGCACATACCTAAAATGAGCTTTCATTTATAGTGTACTGAAAGCACATTTTAAATTTATACCTTTAATGTAATTTGTATTAAAAATATGTTCCTAAAGTATACTGTCGGTGCAATTTATTAAAAGTACATTCTAGGAACCCAATTTCAGTACAATTTGTACTGAATGCACATTCTAAATATATATTTTCATTATCTATTTTTAGAATAAGTTTTTTACATACTTCTTTTTGTGGTCAATTTTTAAGAGAAGCATTATTTAAGTGGATTACTCTATTTCTCTGCCTTATTATTATTAGTTTTTTTTTTCCTGCCAAACCTTAGTTAATAGTTTGCTAACCTGTTTAATTTGTAACACAAAAGGTTGAAAAAAAATTAGTTGAGGAACCATTTTTTTTTACTGTATATTCATCTATTAGATTTGAGCTACGTGCGATAAATCGAAACTTACAATTTTTTCTTTCTTTCTTTTTTTTTGGCGTAAACAGCATATATGTAAGCCTTCTCCTCTGAATTTTTCCCTTGCTAAGTCTGTGGAAGAGAATTCCACTAACTTGTGCATCCTCATAAATTAAAAACAACAATATTTCGTAAAATCATCATGACGTTTACCTGATGATGATCACCAGTCTCGGTCGTAAGCTTTTTGTACGAGCTCAGCCATTCAACGACAGAACAGCCATTAATGACCAGTCTAACCAGAGTCTCTTCTTCCCAAGCGTCTACGGTCTCAGAGTGGCACTCCTTAATTTTCAGCTCCAAATCTCGTGTGGCATCATAAACTTCCGTCAAACGAGCCTTGTTGACAACTTCATTTACCTTAGATGATCCATTAATTTCTCCAGCCTTCTCTCCAAAAGGGCGTCGGAGATGGCGCACCTTGAGATCTTTCATTTTATCCTCACCAGTACAAATCATATGAAAAAGACCAATGCGAAAACTTTCCGGATGAAATGCACCTTTTCGGACATTCAACATCTTAGTTGGTACTCTGAAGATACACTTTGACCCGGTTGTTTCACTGTTCACAATTGATATCTGGATTTCGTAAGCCAATCTCCCAGCCATGTAAAATATGCGTGCGATTTACTCTCAACGATCTTCGGCCTATTCGTTGCTTCTCTTTTTCTTAAGAAGATTGAGAAATGTTACTGCAAGTGACGTGTGGAAGACAGCTTGTCGAAAGAAGTAACGAGGGCATTGCACACGTTTTACGAGGAGAAGACTACCGATGATACTCAAAGTAAAATAGTAATGGTGGGTAGGCCCATGAGAAGGAAGGTTAATTACCGAAAAAAAATAACCTCACACATTCTAGGTTATCCCTGCATTTTAAACTCCTGCATTAGCATACAGTATACACTACTGTAACCATTTCGCTGAGTTGACCATTTGACCCAGAATATTCTAACAGATTTCTCGAAGAATTATAGTTTCAAACATCTTCGTACATAAAATAAAGGAAAAAAGCCAAGCCCAACATTGTTTCTCCCCAGTGTTGAGGTTTTCGTGGGTCTGTATTCAGATTCACGAATTTTCCTTTTGTTGACACATTGCACTATATTTGTTCAATCTATAGGATTTTGTTAAGAAAATTCTATCTATTCCTAAACCTTATAATATATGAAGAAACGATTTATTACAATTTATTGTAAGAGATTTTATTTCCAAAATAAAGCGTCTATTTCAAATAAAAACAAAAATGATGATAAAAAATAAAATATAAACAAATAAAAATAATGTTAAAGTAAACAATAATAAAATAATAATAATAAAAAGAAAGATATAATAAAGAATGGTTAGCCTCAAACGCTAGCCAAATGCCAGCATCACATCGAAGGGGCCAGCTAAATGCGAATGCAATGCCAACCACCATCAAGTCAAGAAGGCATATCCAAGAAACACAGCAACCCAGAAGTCCAAGTCCACGCCTCATTGTCACATTGGAAGCCTAACGTCCAGGCCTTGTGAGCAAAGCTCCGGAAGCTGTCCACTGGAGGAAGCCACGCTTGCGGCACACATATATAAAGCCCACAGCCTAATTACTTCAAGCAGATTTGCATGCACGAAACAGTGAGACAAAATTTCTTTTCTAATTCACCAAATCAAATTTTTGTTTTCCCCTCCTTAAAGAATGATACATATGTATTTATACTTTTCACCCTTCGATATCTTATTTTGATAAATATATAAATTGAATCTAGAAAATTATGTATTTAATAAGGATTATACTATTTATCCTTAGCTGTTTAAATAACGGAATTAAAAATATTATTAATTTATTTTAAATTCTCAATAAAGTTTTTCAACAATTTTTTTGTTCTATTTATCATTACTCCATGTAACAAAAATAAACTAAAAACGTTTTATGATGAAACCAAAGCAAAATACTCAGATACTGGTTTTTAATTCTACATACGTAACTGATAAATCAATTTAATAATATTATGAAATTTCGAGAATTTCGGAAATTTTTCATAATTTATTAGGATTAGCCCCAAAATATCAATTATGAGAATTCTGTATATATTTTGTAAAAATCAACCACGTTTACATGCCTGATGATGATCCTCGGTCTCGGTCGTAAGCTTGTTGTACTAGCGCAGCCATACAACGACAAAACAAAACAGCCATTAATGACCAGTCTAACCAAAGTCTATTTGTCCAAAGTGTCTACGGTCTCAGGATGGCACTCCTTAATTTTCTGATCCAAATCTTGCGTGGCTGTACAAACTTCCTCCAAACGAAAGATGTCGACTCTTTCTACTCTACCTCATGTCGTCCTTAATATATAGTGAAACGATTGATTGCAGTCTCATCGTAAGCGATTTTATTTCCAAAATAGAGCATCTATTCCAATTTTCTCTCTTCTATTTCCGAAGTTCCGTTTCTCTCTCTCTCTCTCTCTCTCTCTCTCTCTCTCTCTCTTTCTATTCTCGTGTATATCCTCTCTTTCTCTCGTGTTCATCTCACGTAAAAACTAGGATTTCTTCTCTTTACAGTAGAAATTTATTGATCTAAAGAAGTTACCCGCACGTTTGTTAATAATAAATGTAGATCTGATGCTCAATGTTAATGTTATGGTATTATCTGATATGAACTGTTACTCACTATGACTCCTTGTGTTTTGCAAGGTCTGGCTATGGGGAAAGTTGGCTCTGGTTTCGAGTAGTAGAAGACTCCAAGAAGGAAGGAAAGGCAGATAAGCCATAAATGATAAGGGACCGACACTTTCCTTGGGTTAAAGCTCTGACCACATGTTTTACATAATTTTTTTTGTTCTGGTTTTCCTCTTAAGTTTGTTATATCTATTAGCTCAGATCAAGGATGTCACTAGATAAGGTTTGGAACAGATTCTAAGAAACTCAAACTCGAAACGCTATCTTATAAAGCTTTTACCAAATTATCATAACCCAAACTCATTGGATTTTTTTAAACTCATTTATAATGTGATCTGGCTTATTAATATACTTATCAAATTACATATTATTGTATTTTCTTTACAAAATCACAAGTTAAAATAAATTAACATAAATCATTAAGAAAGTGAGAGTAAGTAAGGATAGTAGGTTTTCCTTCAAAAGTAATATTTTTATTAATTATTAATTTTTAAAATTTTATAGTAAAGTTTAAATATATTAATATATATTAATTATTTTTAATCAAGTTTGGATTTTACATCTAGTTTTTTTTTTCTAAATCTCGAAATTCGATCCAAAACCCTATAAGGTTTTAAACCTTTTCATAGAACCTATCTCAAAACCCTACAAAGTTAGACTTTTTATCAAGTCAGACAAATTAAGTATCCTATTATGACCCACCCAATGACATCCCTAACTCTAATTACAACTAATTGTGGTTACAACTACTAAATGTATGTAATATATTGACCATAACTATGTACACACAAAACATGACCATAACTATGTACACACAAAACGTTGCAAACCTTTTACGATCCCACCTACTATCTTAACGAAACCAATCCAACATTTAATCTCATTATTCAGTTACATATATTAAATTTCTACCATTAATCACCATTAAATCTCCATTAATGATTAGATTGAAAGCTGAATTGGTTTTATATATATAAAAAAAAACACACAAGTAGAATTATAGAAAATTCCCAAATAATGAGGTATCTTCTTTTGTCAGGTCAGTATTGCATAAATTGCTAAATTATGACTTGTTTTTTATAGTAAACTTTTAAATATAAGAGTTGCCATCAATTTTTCCTCATTTTTGATAAAATTTATATATATTTGATAAACTTTTCTTAATATAGGAAATGTAAAATTATCAATTTTATTATAATCTGATAAAATGGCAAACTATATGTTATGATTTGTTATTTCGTAATACAAGATTTATTTTGAAATGAAAAAACGACCGCTTATTCCAATCATTTCTATTCTTTTATCTATTTAGCCTATGTGAAGTGTCTCCTTGTGCATATTGATCGGAATCTACTTTGAGAATTTCAAAAATTGGAAAAATGTGTTCTCATTATTATTATTATTATTGTTGTGAAATGAGATATATGCTTATAATATTGTTTAACTATCTTCTTTCATTTCAGACTTTCTTTATTTTAATGGCAATAAAATTATATGTGAAATATTATAAAATTCTTATACATTTGGTTTGTGAAATGAATTAAGATAAGATTAAAATTGCAATTATTAAAGAATATAATATAGATGCAATAGTTACTGATCATAGTTCCTTTGAGGTCTCATGGGATAGATATATTAAAATTGAAAAAAATAATCAAGGAATAGCTATCCTTTGATTCTACAAATTAAAAGAATTACAATTCTTATTTTACAACAATCTCAATTTTATAGAATACTTATTTCACTAACCTAACGGATTTTTTTTTTTTTTGGCCAACATTTCAATGGAATGTTAAATACCGAAAAGAATGACCTTCCACACAGACCAGATACTTTCTCCACTTGTTCACAAGGTTCTCTTCCCATTTATTTATTTATCCATTTATTTTCTTCCATTCACTCACAAGGCTTAAGTAAGTGTGCATCAATAGAAGGCATATTACAAACTGTAAAAATAAGAAATATTCTTCTATGCACTTGGCCGTTATGGACTAAATCCAGTGAAATACGTATATTATACATATAAGAACCAATAAGACTTTCACACACGATCCTTTGTAATACGTATATTATGCATATTACTAAGTGAATCCTTTCTTGTAAATACCGGATCTGTGTTTGATTTTTTCCTAAAAGTAGACATAGCAAGCTGCATAATAAAGATGTAACATAACTAGGACAATTTTGAAAGGAAGAATTACTTGCAAACTAGGTTTTGATAAGATATCCTTACAATATTCGAGGAAGAAACAGAAGAGCACAGCAATTTTACTTGCACAATTGCCAGACCAGTTTTATCCCTAATAGGGCCTTTGGCCAATGATGTTTCCGGGTGGATAATACTCACACACAATGAAAGTACTCCCGCTGTTGCATATAATTTGAGCACATCCAACCTTAATTGTGCTCCTCCACACAAGCTGTGTGTAGTGCAAGCATTCTTTTCCAGATTGGCACTTATTATCCTTGTAATTGTAGTATGGTTCTTCGGCCGCCCAGTTGGCAACCGCATCAGTCGGTTTCCAACCCTTTCCCTGTCCCCAGAAGATGTTCTCACCAAATTGGCCATTTGAATGAACAAGTGCACAGTCTCCTCTCCTCTTGTTGGCATACCACTTAGCATAATTTGCCAAGGATTTGCTCCAATAAAGAGAAGGAAGGTTGTGTTTCTCCCTCACAGCATTGTGAGCTCTGAGGAATTGAATAAGTACGGTTCTAGGATCTACTACCATCGATCGTCTCGGGATGACAATGGAATGGACCAGGTGTGAATTAAATGACAAAAGGGTAATCAAGAAAAGACAGGAAAGGAGCCTTCTGATAGCCATTGATGATGCCTGTTTTCTAGCTCCTTTGGTTGTGCATGAATGCACAGGCTTAGGAGATTCATATATATATAGATTCAGTGAACTTTTTGAGTAGTGGCAGTGTTTGAATTCCTTAATAATATAATATGCCACTTTGGCAATGGAGGGCTGCTTGTTAGATGAATGATAATACACTCCTCCATCATACAACAAAACAAGCATATATATATATTTTAAATCATGACAATTTGCATGAAGAATCTCATTCAATGAATGTTCAATTATCTCAAGTTGATTACAGCTGCAAGAATCGTTGAATTATCATATTTGTTTCGGTTTAATATCATTTCTATTGTCTTTCAGGATTTAAACCTGCTAAAGCCCTCCATATTAGGAAAAAAATGTTCAAAAAGACCTGTATATCAATTTTTACATATTCGTGTTAGGAAAATAATCGAAAGTTATCACTATAACTATCATGTTTTTAAGTGTTAATCTGTAGATGGCCATCACTGATGAAATTAAGTGACATAACACTCTTATGAGATTTTCCATTTATACAAGGTTTAAGAGAAGGAAAATAATGGCGTGTCTCCAACTTTTACGAAATCAGGGAAGGAACTTTTCATATATGGATTTGGTTTATGTAAACCTTATTAAAATAGTGTCCCTACTCGCAAGTACTTTACTAAAAAGTCCACATAAATCAAATTGGATCGATATTGGAATTTTTTTCAATCGAAGAGCTTGCTTGTCAAGAATGCCTTGCAAGGACTCATCATACTTTGGGATTAGCATACCCACAAGGAATGGCAAAATTTCAGTGGCTCCACATGAGATATGTTGACCAATAAGGCACAAGTACATATATCTTATGGCCTATTTTCGTGGGGAGAGCAGAAGGTTATGAATGTTCGGCATTTTGGTTCCTTAATTGGTGGCTTAAGGCAATGCTCCGGAACATGGACTTGGGAGTTGCATCACATGGGATATCAATCATTGTCTGCTTCTGATATTCAACTATCATTTAATAAAATATCTAAGCTTATAATACAAGGAAGAAAGAACATAGAATATACAGAAATTTTCAACATATTCTTCAAATTCCTTTAATGCTATTTAGCATATGGATCTAGTCAATGAGTCCCAATACACTTATTAAGAATTTAAAAAAGAAACTTGGAATACTTTTCAATATTGATTACATATTTAAAAATATAATATTTATTTGTTTAATTTCTTAAAAATTGTACCTAAAGCACCATTAATATTTATTTATAACACACATAGCGTGATTACTAAACATCATTCTAATGAGTAGATAACAAGAGTTGATTAGCTACATTATTATAATTTATTTCATTTTCTAAATTCCATATTCTTTATGCAGTTTTTTAAAGTTCATTCTTGAATTAATGTATGAATTTAATAACCTACTCAATAAGTAATGCCAATTTATATTAACAAATTTTACTGCATTATGTACAAAAATTCTCTAAATATTTCATTTATTAGTTTCTAAGCACATGTGACTTCTTTGACAAAACTAATTAAATGTAACATGCATATTTTTATTCCATTTTGACAGATATATTTATTATGTATTTGCATGGTTATATATTTTTCTACACATTTTTAAATCCATTTATACATAATCTTTTTTCTCTTTTTTGATAGCAAGTATAATCCAACTCCGTGGTTGTTTTATGTTTTAAATTTAATTATAATATTACATTTAATTTTTTACATACATTATGTCTGCACGTTTGTTAATTTGTATAAAGATGCAAGTAAGGGTAATACTTGAGAAACGAGAGGAAAATGGCTACTCTTCTCCCAATCTAGTGAAGCCATAATAACTTGTTGAGATCACCACAACTTATACTAAAAGTGACTAAGAATTACCGAAAAAAATAAATCATTTTGCTTTCGATAAAGAGAAGTATTTTTTTTTTCTTTCTCATCTTTGTTTATGTACCTATAATTGAATAAAAAGTAGCTTTTATTTACAAATATATTTTTTTCTGCTTATTATTTTGAAACTATTTTGGTGAAACAACTCCCCTGCCTATCTAATCATAAAGGTTCCCTCATGTCACACCTAAAAAGGGAATTAGAAGTTTTAGCTAAAAGTTATCACGTCACATATATAGCCGTTACAAGATAATTGCCTTACGAGTTAAAGTCACAAGACTCTAAATAAGTATTTAATCAATTATAACTAATTATATTATATATAATTATATAAATAAAAAAATAACAATGAATTCTCATATTCCATAGTTGACCAAGATCATACAAAATTAGAATCCCATATTAAAATAGTAAAATTAATTCTATGTTTTACAACTTATACTACCACCTTAAGCTCCTAAAAATATGATTACATCTAAATGATCCATTAATGCATATCTTACTCCATTATTCTCAATTCTAATAGCTCTTATCACATCATATCTTATCTCATTTTAAAATTTTGTAATTTTCCTACAAAACAATCTATTATGGAATGAGCACACTCCGCAATTTAATGAGAATAGAGTACAACACTTTAATACTATACACGTACAAGTAATTTTAAACAAGTTTTCAACCATATGTTATGCATGAACAATTATATAAAATGTAGTTATCATATGCAATCTTCTAGTAACTAATGTAAAGTTTAAGATTTAACACCCCCCCCTTAACCTTAGGTTAGAGATTTTCATTTATCATCAGTACCTAAATATCCCATCTTACTTAGCTCTCATCTTTTCACTTAATCAATTATCTCAAGTCTTTTAAAGTCTTAAGCTTCAAGAGCCTTAAATGCACATTAAACACACATAACGTGAAGGATGGGCAAAACCCTTCAAATTGATTTCATCAAAGGCGCAACAACCTCTAAATCACTTAGTTTGCCAATGATAAAGCAATAATCCCTAAACAATTACTTTTTGTACATCTTGTAATAATGATGGCCTTCAACTAAATACAATGTCTCATATAATACATGTTAGATTTTATCTCAGCCTAATATTATTATGTCAATTTAGTTTTAAGGTGATTAACCAAATAAAATAAGGCATACAAGGCAAGCAAATCATAAAGAAATAAAATTTCACAATAAATCAACATACAAAGTTAGATCATTAACAACATATTTCAACTCAATTACACTAACCATTAAATCAACCAACCAAGAAGGCATCCATTGCTCTCATTCTTTAGCAACAACAATGTCACCAAATTGCTTAAGTGTCCAAGCATCTACATTCAGAAGCAAATCAAGGCAACTAAGCGTACACCAAGTATTTGCATCTAAATACAAAACAAAGGTAACCAAATGTAAGTTCATTTTAAAAATTTCTCGTTATAAAAAATAAATAAATAAATAACTCTCTATTGTTTAGTGAGAGAAAATACTCTCTTTTCACTAAAAAAAACACCCTAAGGAACTACTTTCCTTAGGGCCCCCAAAAATTTCCACTATTTCTCCCACTACTCCCTTTAAACTTTCTCTCCATCCCTTACATCCTCGATTTATAGGGGCCCCCAAAATTTCCACTGTTTCTCCCACTACTCCCTTTTAACTTTCTCTCCATCCCTTACACCTTGATTTAAAGTGATTTTCTTCCTCCCCCCACCTCCCCATTTGTTCTTTTCTTTTCTCTTCCTCTGTAAGAGGTGTTTCAGCCAAAAGGTACCTAAGTGATCGTCACACCTTCGGTAGCCACCTCCCTTAAGAATTTCAAATTTAAGAGTCATCTAGGTTGCATGCATTCCTTAAGGCGGTATCTGGGACTAAACTAGACAAAGGAAAAGAAAAAGTTGTTCTTTCCCTTGATGACCTAAAGCCTACTAACTTAGCTAAAACAAAAGGTCATTTTGGAGCTACAAGCCTCAAAAAGTAACACCATACTAGACTATGTAGAGTAACATGACTCACAAAAAAAGCCTACCCCTTCTACAAAAGTAAGAAAGGTGATGGGAAGTGAGCAATCCTTTAGTGAAACCATGTTGGAAGCCCTAAATGAAGTTTTAGAGGATATTGAAGTGAAAAATTGCCGAAAAGACCATAATACATCCTCTATTGCCGACCTATCCCCTAGCCTCTATACTTCACCATAGCCTAGAATGTTTACAGAAGCATGTGCACCGCAACCTAACTCCCTCACACTAGAGTTCAACCTACTATTCATACCACCTATTCACTGAGGAGTGGTCTCGAGAGTGAAAATGCCAATAGTTGTGGAGGAAGAGGGAGCAAAATACTGAGAATCCACACTTGTAGGCTATTTCCTAGGTCGAAATATGCCTTATTCCTTAGTCTAAACAATTGCCATGCGCTTGTGGAAAGATTATGGTTTCATTGGCACTATAGTAAACAACGAAGGCTTCTTTCACTTCAAGTTTGCAAAAGATAAGGACTCAACTCCTATTATGGCAAAGCCTTGGTATTTTGCACAAAGACTCCTTATATTGCAGAAGTGGCATCGTGGGTTGTCTCTAAGAAAAAACCCAGTCGACAACCATACCGATGTGGACCCTGTTTTCACAAGTTCCATGCAAATTTCTTAACCTAAAAGGCTTAAGCCATATTGCAAGTGGAGTTAGCATACTTTTGAAGGTTAACACACAAACAACCTATAGAGAGTGGGGTAACCAAGAAAGAATCCTAATAGAGTTAGATGTGAAAGAAGACTTAGTGAGCCAAGTCATAGTTGAAAGAGCAAATGGTTCTCTTGCAATGATCCCATGTAAAGTACCCATGGTTGCCTAAATGTTGTTCCTTATGCAAAGCCTTTAGACACAACTACAATAACATCCCCAAGGTGTACAATTAGACTAGTACTAAGAACTTAAGTGCTAAAAAGAAGAATGGGTGAGAGTGGGCAAACTTGTCATCAATGATCCCAACACTTTCAGCCACACTAGGGATGATGCTTGGCGATGTTAATGTAACTAAGATTGTACATGAGTGGAAAGGAGGTAGAGAAAGACTAACATCGGCTATAGTGGATTTTCAAAATTTATTAGATGAAGCTGGGTTAGTAGATGTACGTTATATGGGTGACTTCTTTACATGGTTAAATAAAACAAGTGGACAAGCCAGTGTTTTCAAAACTTAATAGAATGTTAGTGAATCATACTTGGTTAACCACTTACCCAAGAACTCAATCTTCATTCGTCTCCCCTATTATCTCCAATCACTCTATGGCTATAGCCCACTTGGATTTTGGCACAAATCGCAAACACTATCCCCTTAAATTCTTTAAGTTTTGGATAAAACAAGAAGATTTTAAAGGGATAGCCTTAAACTTATGGAACGGGGGTATCTAAGGCTAAGTATGATCCAAATTGTTGAAAGGTTAACAATGTTCAAGGCGAAGTTGAGAGAATTAAACAAATTGACCTTCTTAAATATTTCCTCTTGGGTGAATGAAACTAAAGCCAAATTAAGCACATTACAAACATCCTTAGCCATAGGGTAATGCATCATGGTTTGAAGAGGAACATAATGCACATAATATAAAGACTATTTCCTCTTTAGGAGCACAAAAGAATCTTTCTTCAAGCAAAAATCTTGAGTCAAATGGCTCAAGCTTGGAGATAAGAACACAACTTTCTTCCATAAAGCCATGATAAATTGCCATAATAGAAGTGCAATATAGTGCATTCAATGGGAGGATGAAAGTGTGGCTAAGGGAGATAAATAGGTTAAATAGGAAGTGGTAGGTTTCTTTCAAAAGCTCCACCATGATAACACCCACCAACCACATTTAGATGAAGTAAATGATTATGTTACTTAGAAGCCAACAGGAGATCAAATTGCTAATCTTGAAGCTCCATGCTTTGATGATGAAATCCACCTAGCTTTCTTCACCCAAGCGAATGACAAAGCAGCTAGACTGGATTGTTACACAACCAAGTTTTTGAAAGATTTCTAGGATCTAATTGGTCAAGACATAATAGCTGAAGTACATGAGTTTTTCACATCAAGGAAATTGTTAAAAGAGGTGAATTGTACAGTTATATCACTAGTACCAAAGGTTGCAAACCCATCTAAGTTGAATGATTTTTGTCTAATTACATGTTGTAATGTGTTATATAAAGCCACTTCTAAGATATTAGCCACAAGCATGAAGAGAGTCTTACCTTCCCTCATAGGTGAGGAACAGGTGGCTCTTGTACCTAGTTGAAGAATAGTAGATAACATCTTCCTTGCACAATAGCTAATGTTTGGCTACCACGAACAATTAGGATTCCCTAGATGTGCTCTTAACATGGAGATCCAAAAAGCCTATGATACAATAAATTGGAGTTTCATCATGGAAATAATGTACCATGTGCGCGTCCCTATCCATTTTTGCACTTTGATCCACTAATGTATTTCTACAACAAAGTGCTTCATAAACATAAATGGTGGGCTAACAGGTTTTTTCTCAAATAAGAGGGGACTTCGTTAAAGAGATCCTATATCACCTTATATCTTTATTCTAAGGATGGACGTGTTATTGGGAATACTATGTAAATTGGTTACAAACCTCCAATTTTCTTTTCACTAGAGGTGCAAAAATGAGAAAATAACCCACATTTGTTTTGCGGATGACCTATTGTTATTTTGCAAGGGAAACATTGCATCTACCAAATGCATTCAAGACACTCTACAATTATTTAATGCTATGTCAAGATTGACCACAAATGAATGGAAAAGCAATATCTTCTTGTGTAATGTAAACCAATGGGATAAGCAAGGCATGTCGAATCTCGTACACTTTAAGGAAGGAGAACTACCAGCTCACTACCTAGAAGTGCCACTAATATCCACTAAGCATAAGAAACAGGATTGTATAGCTCTTTAAGAGCAAATTATGACAAGGTTATTGAGGTGAACAACAAAATTTTTATCATTTGGGGGCCAGTTACAACTTATCAAGTTTGTTCTATTCCCCATGCAAGTGTTTTGGAGCTCGACTTTCCTTCTACCTAAATCTATTATCCTATAAATTGAATAGAAACTCTAGAACTTCTTGTGGATTGGAAGGTCGAATATCTCTAGTCAAGCTAAAGTAAGATAAGATGTTGTTTGAAGCCTAAAATAGAGTGGGGGATTAGGAATTCCAAAATTGGATGTGTGGAACAAGGCCACTTAAATCCAGAATATTTGGTACTTGTGTAGAGGAGGTTGGAGAGGATTATGGGTAGATTGGATACATTCAACCTACCTTAAAGGGAAGAGTTTTTGGAATGTGTAGGCGCTAACCTAGTGTTCATGGAATTAAAAGAATTTACTAAAGTTTTGTCGTCTTGTTTGGATGCAATTCATGCGAGAAGTGAAGATGGTCTATTCATTTCACTTTTGTCAAATTATTGGCTACCAATAGGGCCACTTGACAATAACCTTAGTGCTTGAGAGATTATGTCTTCAAGTCTTGATAAAAGTGCATGACTTTATTTTTTATTGGATGGTTCTACATGAAGATTGTCAAAATGAGACTTTTAGACAACTTTCAACATCCCGAGTAGTTTAACACCTGATCATACCCAATTAGATATTTTCACATGGAAGAATGCTCACTCTGGTGGCTATTCTATTAAGTCAAGATATGAATTCCTTGCACTAGCTACTCTCTTTATGCCTTAGAGCAAAGTGGTTTGGAGCCCCAACATGCCTTCTTTCTATGGCTAGCATGGATAGGGAAACTCCAAACTTTAGACAAAATGTCTATTTAGGGACTAGTATCATCTACCACTTGCTACCTATGTTCTCAAGGTCATGAAGATCATTCCCACTCTTCTTTAATTGCCCCTTTTCCTCTAAAGTTTAGGCTCTAGTGTGTGAAATATTAGAATGCCTACTTTCTTTTCTATCATGGTAGGGAGTTACATCCAACCTCACTACAATAGCTTCATCTAGAGATCCCAAGATTAAGAAGCAGAAAGCTTCCTTAGTTGCAACTGTATATTGTATACGGAGAGCTCGTAATCAAATTCGTATTGGACAATTGTGTTCTAACTCAAGCTCTCTTGTTGACCAAATTATAGCTTACTCTAAGCTTTCTTGAAATCTCTATTTTAGCCTTCTCTTGTTTTCTACGGTGTTTTTGTATACTTTATCTTAGTATAGAGTAGTTGTGCATATCTTCCTATCAATTAACAATTGTATATTCTTCCTTATATAAATAAATAAATTATTTACACCCACCCCTTGTCTCTCTCTCCCCCCCCCCCCCCACAAAAAAAAGGTAACCAAATGTACACCCTTCTAACATCCTCAACTGATCTCACCACATCAATCATTTATTCCATTTTTCAATTATCAAACCCCCAAAATCCATATAAGAACACAAGCATTTTCATGTGTATACACACATATATATTACTTAACCCTATTTATATATATAACATAGTGAGGTGAAAAATGGTTTTATTCAATTAAGCATTTTCTAAGTTTTTAAGCTTATGCATATATATGTGTGTACATAATTAGATATCCATATATTTTTGCATATAAATATGGCTTATTAAATATATATATATTAATCTAGCTAAAGGAATAAGTTTGCAAAACATATTATCTTACAAAGATACAAGGTGCAAAAGAATATATTTATTAGTTTTAAAAGATGAAAATTTGTACTTTGTGATTTTATATAATTATATGTATAAATATATATATACATATTGGGTGAAAATAGTTTTGTTCAAGAATATATGCATGTTCGTAAATAGATTTCTATATGTGTACATAATGATATAGTTTGTCCCAAAATATGTATATATATATATATACACTAACTTATATGTGTTGGTTATTCTCTCCTATTTAATTGGAAACAAATAACCGTAAGATATGGTCCATGAATCTCATAATATTAGGAATAATATTATCCTACTAAATCAGGAACAATAAATCCCACTAAATCAGGAACAATAAATCCCACTATATCAGGAAAGATATGTTCCAAATAATTCCTAATTTGTGGAACAACTCATTGATGGAATGAGTTATAAATAGGAATACTACGGGGTCCCTAATCCTGCTCACTACTACAGAAAATACACCATCTATATTGAGTGAGTTAAGGTTTAGAAGCACCAACCGTAACTGAGACGCAAAACCATTCTCCACCGAACAGGACACCTATTTGCTTTGTAATGGCTGGAGGTATGTAAAGGATCTATTTTTGCTTCCGCTGCTGCATATGATTAAGCAGTATTTAATAAAGTTTTTTTTTAATAAGTTTACATTTGGTATCAGAGCTTATTAACGCCTCTACCTTGCCCTGTTAAATTCTGTGGAGTTTGGCTTTGGTTTTAATTTGTCTGCTTAGCGGTGTTTTTAATTTTCTGGTGTTGATGGAGATTAGAAATCGTTAAGTGATGAAATTTTATTTTTCATGGCCTTTAATGCTGTTTGGGTGCGAAAATAACCTTGTAACATGTTCAACTTTTAGTTTTCCTTAGCATACTGGCACATCCTTTCCATGGATGAGCATTTTCAAATATGGTTAAAATAATGTCTCGTGAGCAATTAAAAATTTTGATCTATATGTACTTGTTGTTGCAAGGTGTAAGTATGACATTTAACTAAATAATTTTATATTGAAATTGTTTGTATTTGTCATTGAGTGAAATTTATTAAGGGGAATTAATTCCTTTAGTATGCTATGAACTTAATTTGTGATGTTGCATGCTTATATTATTTTTAAGTGTATAATTTATGGTTTGTCATTATACATGAAATGTTGATTAGACAATATAAGTATATTAGAATTAAATTCATAGTATATTGCTTATGATCTTTGATATACACGTGGAAATAAATAAATGTACACGTCTGTCATCTGGCATGTACACGGCTGTGCATTCTGGTCGTGTAAGCTTCTGGAAACATATCTGATGTAACACACGGTCGTGTCCCCTAGCCGTGCCTGGAGCCGTGTATGTTTCTAGGAGAGAGTTTGACAGGACACACGGCCGTGCCTCTTGGCCGTGTAAGAAACCGTGTATGTTTCTGGGAGAGAGTCTGACAGGACACACGACCGTGCCTCTTGGCCGTGTAAGAAACCGTGTATGTTTCTGAGAGAGATCTTGACAAAACACATGGCCGTGCCTCCTGGCCATGTATGTGGCCGTGTAGTTTTCTAGCCTACGATGTCCGCATCAGTTTTATGCAATGATTTAGCCTAAGGATTTAGTTAATGATTAAGTGATCCATATAATTTTAATGATTAGGGAGTAGCCACAGCATCCTTAATTGATTAAAATTATATATTAAAGATTATTTAGGATCACATATTAGAAGTAAACATTGTGTGTGATTGATTAGATAAAATATCAAATTATATTTTCTAATTTACCCACAGGAATTAGAAAAGGGAACATAATTTGATAGTTTTATTATAAGTCTTAAGATAAATCTAATTGAATTAGAACTTTAGCCCACATGCAAGTTTTATGTCACTAGATTCATATTCTATCATGATAGTAAGTCTTAAGATGAATCTGATTGAATTAGAACTTTAGCCCACATGCAAGTTTTATGTCACTAGATTCATATTCTATCATGAATTTACATTTGATAGTTTTATTGTAAGCCTTAAGATGAATCTAACTGAATCAAAACTTTAGCCCACAGGCAAGTTTTATGTCACTAGATTCATATTCTTTCATGATTTTACATTGGTAAAAGCATGTCATATATTGATTAGCCTCGAATTTTGAGCATGTTTATTTAATTACTATAGCAATTCAACCTGTCAATTTTTCTGATATGCGATGTGATGTTCCCGAGCTCAAAGGGGATAACTATAAGGTTTGGAAGGAGAGGGTCCTCCTTCATTTGGGATGGATGGACATTGATTATGCTATAAGGAAAGAGGAGCCCCTTACAGTAACTGAAACCAGCACTCTAGATGCGATAAGTCTTTATGAAAAATGGGAGCGATCCAATCACTTATCAGTTATGTTCATAAAGACTAAAATATCTACTGGTATCAGGGGCTCAATCGAGCAATATCAAAGGGTCCAAGATTTGCTGAAGGCCATTGATGAGCAATTTGCTACTTCAGACAAGGCAATGGCCAACACCCTAATTATAGAGCTTTCAACTCTAAGACTCACCAGTGTTAAGGGTGTGCGTGATCATATCATGCGCATGAGGGATATTGCAGCCCAATTGAAGGCATTAGAGGTTGAGTTATTAGAATCCTTCCTTGTTCACTACATTCTTTGCACTTTACCTTAACAGTATAGCCCATTTAAGATATCCTATAACACACATAAGGATAAATGGTCAATCAATGAATTATTGACCATGTGTGTTCAGGAAGAGGGCAGACTGCTTATGGAGGAAAAGGAAAAGGAGAATGTGAACTTAACTACTCATGGGAAGAGCAAAAGGAGGGATCAAGCCAAGGACAAAGGGAAAGGGAAAATCCCTCCCATAAAGGACATTAAGAAGGAAGCTGTGTGCTTTTTCTATAAAAAGAAAGGGCACATGAAGAAATAGTGCACCAAGTTCATGCAGTGGCTTGATAAGAAAGGTACTCAACTTTCACTTGTTTGTTATGAAACCAATATGATTGATGTTAATCATAACACATGGTGGATTGATTCTGGTTCTACAATCCATGTGACCAATTCATTACAGGATTTAAGAAACCTGCGGAATCCAGTGGGAAGTGAGCGTAGCATCTATTCAGGTAATCAGATGTCCTCACATGTGGAAGCTGTTGGGACGTGCAGTTTAGTTTTACGTAGTGGTTACATTTTGCAATTGAAAAGGACATTTTATATTCCTAGGTATTCTAGGAATTTAATTTCAGTTTCTAGACTTGTATCAGATGGTTATTCCTTTAACTTTTTGGATTCATGATTTAATTTGTTTTATAAACCTGATGTTATTGGATGTGGTACTTTGTCTGATGGTCTTTTTCTTCTTAGTTTACAAAACGATGATAACCATACTATTATGCACGTTCATGAAAAGATTGGCACTAAACAATGTGTTGTGAATGAGGAATCCTCTATGTTATGGCATCGGAGATTAGGTCATATCTCCATTGATATAATTAAAAGGTTGGTAAATGATGGGGTACTTAGTACTTTAGATTTTATCGATTTTGAAACTTGTATAAGTTGTATTAAGGGAAAACAGACTAACAAGTCGAAGAAGGGTGCCAAAAGGAGCTCTGAATTATTGGAAATCATACATACAGACATTTGTAGTCCAGACATGAATGCGTACCGTAACAAGTACTTCATCTTGTTCATAGATGATTACTCATGATATATGTATCTCTACTTGCTTAATAACAAGAATGAAGCACTGGATGCTTTTAAGGTATTTAAAGTTGAAGTAGAAAAACAATGTGGAAAACATATTAAAATCGTGAGATCTGATAGAGGCGGAGAATACTATGGTAGATACACAGAGAATGGACAAGCGACTGGTCCATTTGTGAGGTTTCTTCAAGAGAATGGGATTGTTGCCCAATACAATTTACCTGGCTCTCCAGACCAAAATGGAGTAGCTGAAAGGAGAAACCGAACATAATTGGACATGGTGTAGAGTATGCTTGCAAACTCCAAGCTTCCTGACTTCTTGTGGAACGAAGCTCTTAAAACGGCTGTGTACATATAGAACCGGGTTCCAACCAAGGTTGTCCAAAGGACGCCATTTGAATTATTCAAAGGGTGAAAACCGAGTTTACGACATGTACGCGTTTGGGGATGTCCGTCTGAAGTAAGAGTCTACAATCCACATGAGAAGAAGTTGGATCCAAGGACTATTAGTGGGTATTTCATAGGATATGCCGAAAGGTCTAAAGGATATAGATTTTATTGTCCATCTCATAGTACTAGGTTTGTGGAATCAAGAAATGCAAAATTTCTTGAGAATTACTTGATCAATGGGAGCGATCGATCTCAAGGCATTGGTTTTGAGAAAGATCATTCAGATGCCCAGTATGACACCTCGGGCAGTGGACTGATTGTTGTTAACAACACGCCTCCAGCACAAATACGTGTTGAAAATCCAGTCCCCGAGGTACCACAAGCTGTCAATCCTGATTCAATAGATGTTGAAGTTCAACAGATACCCGAAGATGTTGAACAACCAGCTGAACAATGTGATCTTGCCCCTCAGGAGAATGTTGATACAGCATTAAGAAGATCTACTAGAGTAAGGAAATCAGCAATTCCTGGTGACTATGTTGTATATCTACAAGAGTGTGACTACAATGTTGGAGCCGAAAATGATCCTGAGTCGTTTTCACAGGCCATGAGTTCTAAGGATTCAAACTTGTGGCATAATGCCATGAAAGAAGAGATGGATTCGATGGCATCTAATGGAGTCTGGAATCTCGTCAAGTTGCCTGATGGTGTAAAAGCCATTGGATGCAAATGGGTCTTCAAAACTAAGAAAGACTCACAAAGCAACATTGAGAGACATAAAGCAAGACTCGTTGCTAAAGGATTCACTCAAAGGGAAGGAATTGATTATACAGAGACATTTTCTCCTGTGTCTAAGAAAGATTCCCTTCGTATAACGATGGCTTTGGTTGCACACTTTGATTTAGAGTTACACCAAATGGATGTGAAAACGGCTTTCCTTAATGGTGATCTAGAGGAAGAGGTTTACATGAAACAACCTAAAGGATTCTCTTCGAGTGAAGGTGAGCATTTGGTTTGCAAGCTTAATAAATCCATATATGGATTAAAACAAGCCTCTCGTCAATGGTATTTGAAATTCCATGATATCATCACTTCATTTGGCTTTGAAGAAAACATGATGGATCAATGTATATACCAAAAGGTCAGTGGGAGTAAAATTTGTTTTCTTGTGCTATATGTGGATGATATTTTACTTGCAACCAATAATAAGGGTTTGCTATATGAGGTGAAACAATTTCTCTCAAAGAGCTTTGATATGAAGGATATGGGTGAGGCATCTTATGTCATTGGCATTAAGATCCATAGGGATAGATCTCAAGGCATTTTAGGTTTGTCTCAAGAAACCTATATCAATAAAGTTTTAGAGAGATATCGGATGAAAGATTGTTCACCAAATGTAGCACCCATTGTAAAGGGTGATAAATTCAGCTTAAGTCAATGTCCCAAAAATGAGCTCGAGCAGGAACAAATGAGAAACATCCCATATGCTTTAGCTATTGGAAGCCTAATGTATGCTCAGGTCTGTACCAGACCTGACATTGCATTTGCTATTGGGATACTAGGAAGATATCAGAGTAACCCAGGTATTGACCACTGGAGAGCTGCAAAGAAGGTAATGAGATACCTTCAAGAGACAAAGGGCTATATGCTCATGTATAGATGGACCGATAATTTGGAGGTTGTTGGATACTCCGATGCGGACTTTGCTGGCTGTGTTGATTCATGTAAATCAACATCTGGTTACGTTTTCATGCTTGCCAGTGGGGCCGTATCTTGGAGAAGTGCAAAGCAGACCTTGACTGCTACTTCCACGATGGAGGCCGAGTTCGTATCTTCTTTTGAGGCTACCTCACATGGTGTATGGTTGATCTACGCAAAAAGAGATATCAAATGAGCGTGAATAAATACCGGCAAGTGTACCGGATCAGATCAAGTAATATAGTGATAGAAGAGTGTCGAACCATGAAGATTGATTAAGTAATAGACCTATATCAATTTCTACTATTATTTAAGCAATGATATTTGATGAGAATTGAATGAATTATACTAAATGCTCAAAAAGAGAATTGTGTTTGAAAAATGATGAATTGATGGTGGGAAATAGAATCCACCCTAATTCTACTAATCATATTGCCTTCGTGTTATAATAACTCATAGCTATATGGATTTTCACAAGAAATTAACAAAACCTTAATCCTTTATCAAGTTTTAAAGTATCATAACCCCAATTTGATTTAATAGCTCCCACTAATTTAAATCAATGGAGGATTCTAATTCACAATCATAAATTTCCCAATTATATGATTGCCTAATATCTTTAAAATAATTTCTCCTAATCCCTTAGTGAAAAATTTAATAAAAATATCGCTTGAAACACTTAGGTCAATTTCTAATAAAATTCAATAACGCTGCTTCCGCATGAATTATTAAATCTTACTTAAGAATTCCTGATAAAACCTAAATTTCTCTTTCGAGTCATTTACATTCCTATGCATTGATTTCAATTACAAAATACAATTCATAGCATGACTTCTTATATGAAAATTCTGTATATCTATATGTCCTATAACATGAATACAATGATCATTTTAGTATGAATTATGGCTTCATCATGTTTCCCATAAGGATGATTTAGAACATTATAGTATGAATTGCATAAAAACAATTGAAATAAATAGGTGCAATGGAATTCATATTGAACAACAAGAATAAACTAATAAATGGCATAAAAGAAAATAAAGTAAATGAAACAATTGCTATAATCTTCAAGAAAACTTGTAGAACTTCAATCTTCCAAAATGATTTCTCGAATTCTTCAATTGAAAGCAAACTTTAGCAAAATAACATTCCTTCTTCAAACTAAAATTTGGAATAACATGAAATGTAAAGGAATTAAAGAGAATGTAAAATCCTAAAGTTCCTAAGGGAATTCTAATGATTCAAAAGAAAGACAAATGATGCTAAAACAAAGAAGAAAAACAAAAGATTCTAAACAAAAGGGATGCTAAACAAAAGGGATGCTCCCAAGGTTCACACAAGGGGCCTATTTATAGATCCAAAGAGGAGGAGGATAAGGTTGATCTGATGAGGAGTTAAGTCAGTAAATTAATTAAGATACGATTTTGGAGAGATTTTCGCAATGGATATCCGGCGAGTAATGTAGTCCGGCCTAAGGCCGACGACTTTAATGCTTTTTTAGGCCGGTTTAATGTAGGTCGGCGGCCTTCAGTGCAATCCTCCGCTCGCTTCTTCAATTTTGTGAAAAACTCCTCCAATTAACTTGTAATTTACTTTTGGGTCCTCAAAACCTGAATTTTCACAATAAACACCATTAAATATCATTTCTTTATATTTTCTTATAATATTGAAATAAATTTAATATAAATCCAAAAGAAAATATAAGTATAATGTGATCTTATCATCATCCCCACACTTGAACTTTTGCTTGTCCTCAAGCAAAATAATTGATTTAAACAAGAGAAATACATCATTGAACTTCTGGTGCCCATTGTTCTGACCATACTGAAATTTGTAACTAGTATATCTAGTTGAAATTTAGTAGTTAATCTAAATACAACAGATTTTTAATCCCAGTGTTTAACAATAAAAAACAATACTTAGTCCATAAGGAAAAACATTCATTTAAACTTCATTGGTTATTAGCAAGTATAATCTCCCTCAATTTTACTTCTCTAAACAAGATAACAAGAAGTAAAAGCATATGGTATCCATTTTTTCCTAGAATTTCTCCCTTTTTTTTTTTATTTGCCTTAATTGACAACGGAGTGAGACTTCACTCTTCTGAGGGACTAAAGCTCGCCCATGTCAACCTGGCTTTCATTAAGGTACTAAATTTTTGCCTTTCCGCCCTTCTCGTTATTATGAGTTCATTGAGTCGGCACATCCTGGGCTCATCGCCTAAGTGACCAGGTTTTAAAGGGACCCCTACGAACTCTTCCTCACACTAACATTTAAGATTGGATACTCTTAACTTACTTTCCTGAGTTATTGGAGTAAAGGCTCTTTTTTTTTTTTATTAAGGGATCACTAAGTAAAATATTTCCTTTACCTCTTTCACTAGGTGTTAAGGTATTCTCAAAGAAATTTCAAGAGAGATTTATCCCAACCAATTTTTCCTTGAAGTAAACTTGCTTGTTTTTCAACTTAAGGACTCAATCTCAAGTTCAAAGGCTAAACATAGGGTAAACCCCGTTCTCTAGAAATTTTACTATTAAATTTTAACTATGTAAACTAGTCACAACAGTTGGCGAGTAGAGCACCAATCTAAGTCAATTTCAGGATTTCATTGATGATAAACACTTAAGGACATAAATAAAGCATGGGACTTGTAAGCTCATGATGTATGCAATCATTATACTTCTACATTTATAATTCCTTCCCCACACTTAAATTGGACAATGTCCTAATTGTTCCTATAATAGCACAAAATTAAGCGAAAGAATGTCAATGCAAAAATTGAAACACTGGTACTTCCCTGGTGTAAAATTGTTCATCAGCAAGAAAATTCCTCCCAAAATGTTTGTCATCCTTGGAGTGTCTTGAATGCAAGAGGGGAGTGAGTGAGAGAGTGAAGAGAAAATAGGTCAAAGAGAGAGGAGAAGTGCGAGAGAGAGGGAGAGCAGTTGTGAGAGAATAAGTGAGTAAGAGAGAAAAATAAGTGAGTAAATGAGAGAGAGAGAAGGGCCAGCCAATGTCTAAAAACCAGACAAAGGCTGACACCCTGTACCTGTACTCCGCCGTCCTTTATTTGTACCGAGAGTTTCAGGTCGGCTGAAAGCCGGCGGCTTTTATTCATCCTTGAATTAGAAATTTTTTATTTTTTATTTATTCCTCTTTTTTTATTATTATTTTTCTTAATTTTTTTTTTACATCAACGAAACTAAAACACTAGTGTATATACTTATTGAGCATGGGCTGCCTCCCATGAAGCGCTTAGTTTATAGTCGCTAGCCCGACTTTTCCAGTTCATGTCCTCAAATCTCCTAAATCCACAGTTGTGGCATCTTTATCAACATTTTCCCCTTCATAGTAATGTTTGAGAAAATAACCGTTTACTTTGAAAGTACGGTTGTCTTCTGCCATGTCAACTTCTTTCCTTCTTCTTTGCTCTCTTCTAAGTTGTTGCAAGGTGTGTGCTATCTCAAGAGTAATTGGTAGAAGTTCAGCACTTCTACTCTTGTGCATAAAAAACCTTCAAAGAGAACTGGAAACGATCACACAATGATAAAAAAAAATTAAATAACAAAATAATTGAGCCTGAATTAACAATAGAATCTGAAGATGGTCTAATATTAATCAATCCCCAGCAACGGCGCCAAAAACTTGATCCACGCAAAAAGAGATATAAAATGAGCGTGAATAAATACCGGCAAGTGTACCAGATCGGATCAAGTAATATAGTGAGAGAAGAGTGTCGAACCACGAAGATTGATTAAGTAATAGACCTATATCAATTTCTACTATTATTTAGGCAATGATATTTGATGAGAATTGAATGAATTATACTAAATGCTCAAAAAGAGAATTATGTTTGAAAAATGATGAATTGATGGTGGGAAATAGAATCCACCCTAATTCTACTAATCATATTGCCTTCATGTTATAATAACTCATAGTTATATGGATTTTCACAAGAAATTAACAAAACCTTAATCCTTTATCAAGTTTTAAAGTATCATAACCCCAATTTGATTTAATAGCTCCCACTAATTTAAATCAATGGAGGATTCTAATTCACAATCATAAATTTCCCAATTATATGATTGCCTAATATCTTTAAAATAATTTCTCCTAATCCCTTAGTGAAAAATTTAATAAAAATATTGCATGAAACACTTAGGTCAATTTCTAATAAAATTCAATAACGCTGCTTCCGCATGAATTATTAAATCTTACTTAGGAATTCCTGATAAAACCTAAATTTCTCTTTCGAGTCATTTACATTCCTATGCATTGATTTCAATTACAAAATACAATTCATAGCAGGACTTCTTATATGAAAATTCTGTATATCTATATGTCCTATAACATGAATACAATGATCATTTTAGTATGAATTATGGCTTCATCATGTTTCCCACAAGGATGATTTAGAACATTATAGTATGAATTGCATAAAAACAATTGAAATAAATAGGTGCAATGGAATTCATATTGAACAACAAGAATAAACTAATAAATGGCATAAAAGAAAATAAAGTAAATGAAACAATTGCTATAATCTTCAAGAAAACTTGTAGAACTTCAATCTTCCAAAATGATTTCTCGAATTCTTTAATTGAAAGCAAACTTTAGCAAAATATCATTCCTTCTTCAAACAAAAATTTGGAATAACATGAAATGTAAAGGAATTAAAGAGAATGTAAAATCCTAAAGTTCCTAAGGGAATTCTAATGATTCAAAAGAAAGACAAATGATGCTAAAACAAAGAAGAAAAACAAAAGATGCTAAACAAAAGGGATGCTCCCAAGGTTCACACAAGGGGGCTATTTATAGATCCAAAGAGGAAGGGGATAAGGTTGATCTGATGAGGAGTTGAGTCAGCAAATTAATTAAGATACGATTTTGGAGAGATTTTCGCAATGGATATTCGGGGAGTAATGTAGGCTGGCCTAAGGCCGGCGGCTTTAATGCTTTTTTAGGCCGGTTTAATGTAGGTCGGCCTAAGGCCGGTGGCCTTCAATGCAATCCTCCGCTCGCTTCTTCAATTTTGTGAAAAACTCCTCCAATTAACTTGTAATTTACTTTTGGGTCCTCAAAACCTGAATTTTCACAATAAACACCATTAAATATCATTTCTTTATATTTTCTTATAATATTGAAATAAATTTAATATAAATCCAAAAGAAAATATAAGTATAATGTGATCTTATCAATGGTTAAGGAGTTTTATATCTGGGCTTAGTATTGTCGACTCTATTTCTAGGCCATTAAGATTTAACTGTGATAACTCAGCTGCTGTATTTATGGCTAAAAACAATAAGAGTGGTAGTCGAAATAAGCATATCGACATCAAGTACTTGGCCATAAGAGAATGTGTTAAGGAAAAGAAAGTAGTCATTGAGCACATTAGCACTGAGTTAATGATAGTTGATCCTTTAACTAAAGGCATGCAACTAAAGAATTTTAAGGATCATGTGATGAGAATGGGACTTGGTTCCATAATGTAATCTTTGATTGTATATAATGTTAATGAAACTCTTATTCAGTTGATGTTTTCTCATTTAGCCTTGTGTACACATTTTTTTATTCATTTATTTTGAGAAATGTCATTAAGTTTGGACCTAAAATGAACATCGGGTTTATTCATCAAGTTCTATGGGGTTGAGAAGCACAATGCATTGTAATACATGGGAGATAATACTTGTCATTAGAGGACCTATCACCATGATTCATGAATTTTGTTTCTCATTAAGATAAATTATGGAATACATGGACCAAGTGGGAGAATATTGGTTATTCTCTCCTATTTAATTGGAAACAAATAACCGCAAGAGATGGTCCATGAATCTCATAATATTATGAACAATATTATCCTACTAAATCAGGAACAATAAATCCCACTATATCAGGAAAGATATGTTCCAAATAATTCCTAATTTGTGGAACAACTCATTGATGGAATGAGTTATAAATAGGAATACTACGGGGTCCCTAATCCTACTCACTACTACAGAAAATACACCATCTATATTGAGTGAATTAAGGTTTAGAAGCACCAACCATAACTGAGACGCAAAACCATTTTCCACCGAGCATGACACCTATTTGCTTTGCAATGGCTTGAGGTATGTAAAGGATCTATTTTTGCTTCCGCTGTTACATATGATTAAACAGTATTTAATAAAGTTTTTTTTTAATAAGTTTACAATATGAGGAAAATGTTGGGTTTATATTTAGTAATTTAGTTTAAAGAAAACAAGGTTGTATTCATGGTGTCAAGCTCTTAGAGATAGCACCAGCTAGACGATGCTAAGTGTTATTGTCCGGATAGTAATATCTGAATTTTGAAGCCCTTCTATTCCATATATCATTAATTTATTCATTAATTTGAAATTACATTAATTTATTCATTTTACTTCGGATAATTTGTTATTTTGAAGCTCAAGAAGCCTACTTTTATTTAAGATCATCAAACCTTAGTAAAATAGTAATGGTATTTGAAGTCTGGATCCATAGCAAAATAAGCCTCAATTAGTTTATATTAGGTTGATTGAAATAATCTAATGTAATTAATTATTAATAATCCATAACTTGCCTCTCTTTCTATTTCAATTCTGTCCATGTTACTGCTGAAAAGGGTGGTAGGGAAGGAAAATTTACGTGGAAAAAAGAAAGCTTTTTTACCGTTGGAATCGCGAGGTTGCTTGCGACTAGGTGGTGGTTGTTCGGAAACGCGACACCCGCCTGAGTTCTCGTCGGAGATCCTTATAGGGAGCCACGAACTGCTCTGTTGTCTTCATGCATGACTCCACAACCAAACAGGAAAATGAAAACAAGAAAGAAACTAGTTATACAAAAAGAAGAGGGAGTAGGGTTTGGTGGAGAAGGGAGAAGTAAAGAAATGAGTAGAATGGAATCTCTCATTCTTGCCTGTTCTTGAGAGTTACTAAGAATGAAATCTTCATCAACTTGACAATCTATCTGAGTGTATTATGGCTTAATATATATTTTCAATATTCGATATTCGTCTACTGTATTTTTATAAAGCCTTCTAACTCCGTAATTCAGAATTAACATTTACTTATATTATCTTATGAATATTATCTATTAACCTTTATACTTTTCTTGTTATCTTCTATTACATTTATTTATTTATTTATTTTGAAATTGTAAGTGTTATATTTCTTAAATCAAACTTGTATTAGATTTCATAATAATAATAATAATAATTTTTCTTTTTATTTCCTTTTTTTGTATGGTTATATAAAATTTCTTATTTGTAATATATACTAAACTTTTAAGAGTGGTGATGTATTCTCTCGGTCCTAAGCGTGTTTGATCCTTATCCTAAATTTATTTAGTTAATTAGTTTGTAAATATTTAAAATTTTGAAATTTCACTATAATTCCTCCTTGGTATTCATATATGAATATTTCGCCCAGAGTCCATAGCCCTAAATGTTCATTTAACACTCTTATTTTATGATTACACTTAATTTACTCGCTAATCAATTCTTTTTGAAGATTCGGTTATTCAAATAGATTTATATTTTATAATATATAGTCATTCAGTAATACCATATTAAGTTTAAGATTATAAATTATATGCATTTACTTTGCTTGTATCTATTAATCATTTTTCAATTTATTGTATGATTTACTAGTTGTTTAGTTTTTTTTTTTTTGTCCAAAAATTCATCATATGTCTTAATTATAATATTGTCTACATTATGTTTCATTTTATTATACAGTTAGTTTACTACAAGCATAGTTATGAAATTATTCTTGTATTAGAGTCAATATTACAAACTGGTTAACAATACTTATCTTGTTCAAGTTTATTATTTTATGTTCAAGAAAATCTTAGCCTTTGTTTTAGAGTATTTATAGGTTTGATCTTCAAATCAAAGTTTCTTATTACTTAATTTTGAAAGTTAACCTCTTTAGGTTAGCTAGTCTAAACTTTGGAACTTTGCTACAATGTTTAACCAAAGATCATGATTGTTTCTTGAAAAATATCAATCCAATAGTTTAAAAAAATTAAGGATGCTAAATCCTACCTAATCCTAAATGGTTATCTCCTATACTATCGACATAAAAAAAAAAAATTAAATTCTCCTTCTCAAACTTTTGAGGATTTCACACCCCAAGTATGGTTGATCCAAGCATTTAGAATTTTGAATAAATTATTTAATGGAGTTGTGCATGTAATTATATCTAGTATCTTCCACTTATTCAAGAATACTTAAAATACTTTTTTGTTTAATTACTAAATCTTCAACACGGTAGTGCATTTGAATGATTATTAAAAAATTTTGGGTTGCTTATGTACACTTTTTTAAGATAAACAAACTTAAAGTATTAATTTTTTTATTGGCTTTATACAATTGAAAAATACTGTTTTATGTGATCTTAAATTTTAAAATAATCAATTCAATTTTGATCATTTTTTCCTAAACTTAAAGTATCCTACTCTATTCATGTTTATAAGTAATCATATTAGTGAAATAAAAATATCTACAATTAGATTTAATATTGCATAATTTTCAACATATTGAAATTGATTAGTAAAACTCATATTTTTATATTTTATTGATAGTCATTTTGTCCAAAATTTGAAAAAATGTCTCTTTCTCAGTTCTATTTTATTAATTCATAAAAAAATACATAAAAATAAAAATAATAAGAAAAGAAAATCCGATAACGAAAAGGAGGCCCTAAACCCAAACGGTTAAACCTCATCTCCGGCTCTGCATTGCACCCTTACCTACGATTCAATTACCATCAAAACTCACTCCTTCACTGCAATGGTGAAAACACTCTTCAAAACCCTAATCTATCTCAGACACCAAAACCCAAAAGCCTTGATTCCCCCTCCTTTTCTTTCCCAATTCCCAAGCCCTAACTCTCTCTCCTCAATCCTCCACAAGCCCATTTCAACTTCTCTCCAATTCGATGACTCAGTCGACCCAGAACCCAAATACACCACCAAACCCCAAAGAAATAATAATAAAAATAAGATAAACAAACCGCTTGCTGTTTTCTTCAAAGAAAACCTGGGTTTATCTCCAAAAACAGAGGATTTAGAATCCGAAACTGAAAGCAGTGAATTGGTTGTCAAATTAAGTCAATTGCGCAGAGAAATTAGGAGTTTGGAGCAAAAAGATGAAGTTTTGATTAGTGAAAATGGTAATTCGGTAGGGAACAATCCAAGCAAGGGTGTGAGCTTATATGATGTGTTCACGGGCCATTCAATAAATCCGGGAAGGCCGATGAAGAGGATGCCCGAGGAAAGTGTGGTTTTAAAGGAGTTGTCGGAGGATGCAGAGTTTTTGTTGAGGCATTTGTATAAAGAAGGGTATTTTAGGAATGCTAATTTCATCAGGAATGAGGAGGGGTTTGATTTAAAATATTTTGATGATAAGTATAGTAGAAACTTTGTTAAGCTTGCGGCTACCGACTTCGGCAAGGATCATCAAGAGATTGCAAAGTAAGGTTCTCTTATTCTTAGGATCATGTGTACTTTGAGTTATGCATTGGACATGATAATATTTTTATCAATGTTATATGATCAGAAGATATGAATGCAGAAAAAACATATTAATTTGTTACAAGAGGACACGTCTAATTCGAATATGATATGAATACCTTATGAGTTGATACGGTTATAGAGTAAATTTATTATTTGTGGTGTGTATTTCTATATATTTGGTATTGACATGAAATCAACACGAAATCAAATGCAACCCTAACCTGCAACTCAAGTGGCCATTTCTTGTGAATACAATATAGGATGGTCTCGAGCATCATTTTTTTTTCCCTGTTTTAGGGGTAATGATTTTCATTCAGTACTTGAAGTTGCTAAAATGCTCCATGCGTCTGTGTTCATGACAGACCAAGGAATGCTCTAGCATCATGATGCTGAAATTGTTAGCGTAATTTTTCTATTGCAAATGCAAGTGAGAATCCAAAATGCAAGAAGGAATGTGTACTTGATGGGTGAGCTCTTGACATTGAGCGAGGTGCTTCTTGCTTGTGTGTATGAACTTATTCCAGTAGAATTCCAATGGATTGATCGAGTGATTAAGCATTCTGCAGTATTATGACAAAAGACACCCAAATCTTTGGTTCCCATTTTTTAAGGCCAGCTGCTTAATGCAAGCCAGATTCAGCCAGGACACGTATCATTTCAGGTTGTTTGTTTACAAGATTGTTACCGGTCCAGTTATAGTCACTGTTGCAAGCAATTTGGTCTCTCTTAGAATTATAGCTTCTTATTCTTAGAAAGATTTCTAGAATTGGCATATTAAAGTGGATGGAAAACTATGTTTGGCTGTGTAGGATTTTTGTATTAGCACTTAGTCCATTTGGTAATACCTCATTAGTTCTATTTATAAAAAAGGGCATCTTTTCCCTTGTTGCTCTAGTCTAAGAATAACGAAAAACACTGAGCATTGTTTCATCATATCTGGTTCAGTCAACTGCTGAGCTCCAAATCAAAGCGAGCCAACACATACCTACTAGCCAAACCAAACCAAGAAGCTGATCTGATCTATCTGTTTGCCTGTATCTTCTTTATTTTTGTTGTTGTTCTTCCTTCCCACCCTTCCTTTTGCCATCCATCCATCTCCTTTGTCAAATGCATCTGAACTTTTTTGTTTTTTGGCCAGAAAATGTATCTGAACTTGGATAGTTATAATTTTTCCTTGTAGGTGGTTGTCCGGTAGGGACCTGAAAGCAATAGCCGCATATGGTTGTCCTTCCCTTGCAAGAAATGCTGTCTTCGCTGCTAAAAGTTTGCGCTATTTCTTTCGGATTCAGGAGAACACTGTAAGCTGCTATTCTTATTTGGAGTATCCGACTCTAAAAACCATCTGTGCATGTTAGTAAGGTCTGACATCTTTCTGCAATTTGTAACTCTGCTGCATGTTCAGGTGTGCAGTAAATGTGCAATGAGGGATTCATGCAAGTATGTGAACCAGAGTGTGTGGAAGAGTGACAAGAATAATTTGAGGTTATCTTCGGTTATGAGGGTTATTACCCCATATTTGATGGAGTTTGGTCCACCACAGGTGCCAGAAAATTATGAGCTGAAGGCAACTGTCGGTAGAGTACTAAGAGACATCATAAAATTAAGTCAAACCATTGAGAAGTCTGAAGCTTCCATTGGCATATGAGAAGCTGTGCAGATGCAATTCTGTGATCTCATATGGCCCAAGTAGATTCCCAATGGCACTTGATAGCACCTGATGACTCTAACGGACTTATTGAAAAGATTTCATCTGGCATACCTTTGTGAATCAGCATAAGGGCATATTCAACTTGTACAAGATAAGATTTTATTTGTGCCTCTTCTCTAATAGCTTAAATTTAGAAGAAAGATCTTTGCTACTCACATGATTCTTGGAGTGGTGGTGGCTATTGGAAGTATAGGTGTGATGTGGAGGAAAAAGATATTGGGTCTTATGCAGTTTAGTATTCCTAATATTTTTTCTCTATTGTTTTACGTTTATAGGACATCGCAGTGCCTTGTATAACTGTTTTACATGCATGGTTTCTTTTACAAAATGAAGATAATTCACCCTTAAGTTGGATTGAGATTAACTAGTGTAAGAGGTTGGGATGAGACCATCAATATTTTGTAGGGGTTGATTGATGAAGAATGTGTTCTTGCAGCGGAGTTTATCCTTTTACCGGAAACTCTGTTACATCATTAGTCATGTTCTTATTGGAATTTAGTCCTCTAAAATGTGGTAAAATGAAGCAACACAGATTTGGGATGGTTGGAAGTAATTGTGGTATGATTCTTGAAAATGAAGACTTGATGCGAACCTTAGGTTGAAAATGTCTTAAAACTCAATTGGATGGAAAAAAAAGCCCTAGAATCGTCCTTGAAATCAAGCAACAACTTGACCTTAACTCGAATATTGAATTAAAACCAAAGTTATAAAGAATTGTGATCGCTACAAGATACCTTGATTGGATCGAATGAAGTTCTTGATGACGAACAACAAGGAGGTTTTTCTCATAGAAAATACATAAAAGTGTGCCTAAGGTTTGTGTCTTAAAAGACTATTTATAGTTTACAATCGAATAGGCAAAAATACACAAGAAATTACACTACGGGTCACCGGCCTCAAAAGCTGGCAACCTAAGTTCCAACACCGGTGACCTTCTACTTTCAAGTGATCTTTAATATCTTGTATGTAATGACATCCTTGAAGCTCAAAATTGTCTATTTTGCTAAGGTTATTTCAAGTTTTGATCTGCGTTATCAATAGTAGAAATGCTTGATAAATGGAAAACGATATCTTCATCTTTTAGAATAATCATCTGTAACGTTTGGTCTAGGTGATCTTGAATAAATCCATTCAAAGCTTGCTCCGTGTGTTTTGCTCTTGCCTTTGTCATCGATCCTCTAATTCCTTCCAATGGATCATAGGAAAAAATTGTTGCAAGTTGATTCCCATCATTCCTTCATTCTTTGGAAGGATTCGTCCTTGAATCACCTACATCATATAAAGATAAATCAGCAACATTAAAAGTAGCACTTACATTTCCATTATTGTTGGGCAAATCAATCTTATAGGCATTGTTATTTATCCTTTCTATCACTTGGAATAACTCATCTCCTATGGGTTGTAATTTAGACTTCCTTTGTTTGAGAAATCTTTCCTTCCGAAAATATACCCAAACCCAATCTCTAGGCTCAAAAGCAACCTTAGCGCGCCCTTTATTAGCTTGTCTAGCATAATGCTCATCCTTCTTGTCTATATTGGTATAAACTTAGGCATGTAAATCCTTTATAAATTCGGTTTTCCGTTTTCCATCAAAATTAATAATTTCATTAGAAGGCAAAGATAATATATCTAAAGGAGTTAAAAGGATTAAAACCATATACAATCTCAAATGGTGAATATGATGTAATAGAATAAACAGTTCTATTGTATGCAAACTCAATATGAGGCAAACAAATTTCCCATTGTTTTAAGTTCTTTTGAATGATAGCATGCAATAATGTAATAAGTGTCTTATTAACTACTTTAGTTTACCCATCTGTTTAGAGATGTGCAACAGTTGAAAACAAAAGTTTAGTCCCTAATTTATTTCATAAGGTATGCTAAAAATGACTTAGGAACTTAACATCTCGATCACTTACTATTGTTCTAGGCAATTCATGCAAACGTACTACTTCCTTGAAGAACAAATCAACAATATGTGTTGCATCATTGGTTTTAGAACATGTAATAAAATATGCCATCTTACTAAACCTATCAATAATAACAAATATGACGTCCTTACCACTTTGAGTCCTAGACAACCTAATTACAAAGTCCATGGAAATATCAGTCCAAGGCTGAGTAGGTACAGATAATTGTGTATAAAACCCATGTGGTCTTACTTTAGACTTTAAATGTTTGCAAGTTATACACTTATCACAAACAAATTGTACACTATGTTTCATGTTAGGCCAATAAAAATGTTCATACAATATGTCTAAAGTCTTTCACACACCAAAATGTCCCATTAGTCCTCCTCCATGGGACTTTTTAACCAGTAATTCTGGCAAAGAACATATAGGCACATACAGTCTATTCTTTTTAAACAAGAATCCTTCATGCCTATAATATTCTCCATATGCACATTTAGTACATGCATTCCATGCTTGATAGAAATCAGCATCATTAATATACAAATCTTTAATGAATTCAAAATCAGGTAATTTGGATTGCGAGGAAGTGAGTAATACATACCTTCTACACAATCCATCGGCAACAACATTTTCTTTCTCATTTTTGTATTTAATTATATAAAGAAATGTTTCTATGAATTCCAGCCACTTAGCATGTTTTTTTATTAAACTTATCGTGGGATTTCAAAAACCTTAAGCTCTCATTATCAGAATGAATAATAAATTCCCTTGGCTACAAATAGTGTTGCCATGTTTGAAGAGTTCGTACTAAAGTATACAGCTCTTTATCATAGGTAGGGTAATTCAATGCCGCCCTACTAAGCTTTTCACTAAAGAAGGCAATTGGTTTGGAATCTTGCATCAGAACAGCCTCTATTCAAATCCCCAATGCATCACATTCGATCTTAAAAACTTTGCCAAAGTTAGGTAAACGCAATAAAGGTACATTATTCAATTTGTCTTTCAAAGTATTGAAAGCTTTCTCATGTACTTCTTCCCACCTATACACAATATGCTTTTTAACAAGCTCATTTAAAGGTACTGCAACAAAACTAAAATCCTTTACAAACCTTTTATAGAAACTTGCTAAACCATGAAAACTTCTTACCTCACTTGCATTCTTTAGGGTAGGTCATTCCCTAATCGCCTTTACCTTGTCTTCATCCACCTTTATTCCCTATGAGCTTAGGACAAATCCAAGAAAAACAATGGATTCCATACAAAAATCACACTTTGACACGTTAGCATATAATTTATTTTCCTTCAAAATACTCAAAATAGCTTGCAAATATTTAACATGATCATCTAAATTTTTGTTATACATTAAAATATCATCAAAGTAAACTACAACAAATTTTTCAATGAAAGAATGCAAAACATGATTCATTAGACTCATAAAGGTGCTAGATGCATTAGTTAAGCCAAATGGCATGACTCACTACTCATATAACCCATATTTTGTCTTTAAAGCAGTTTTTCATTCATCTCCTTCCTTTATGGAATTTGATGATAACCACTTTTTAAATCAATTTTAGAAAATAAACATGAACCATAAAACCCATCAAGCATATCATCTAACTTAGGGATAAGATATCTATACTTTAAGGTGATCTTGTTGATGGCTTGGCAATCTATACACATGCGCCATGTTCCATCTTTCTTAAGAACCAACAACATAGGAACTGAACATGAACTAAGACTTTTTCGCAGAAATCCCTTTTGTACAAGTTCTTCCATCTGCCTTTATATCTCTTTTGTCTCTTCTGGATTGACTTTATATGCGGGTCTGTTAGGGATAGATGATCATAGAATAAAATTGATTCGGTGTTCAATACCTCTTAGAGGAGGTAATTCATTTAGAATGTCCTTGGGAAATAAATTTTCAAATTCTTGCAACAAAGATACAACCACAATAGGCAAAGATGAGTTGAGATAGTTAGTTGTAAAATAGACATCCTTGTACAAAAGTACAAGTAATTGTTGCCTCACTAACATAGCTCTCTTAATTTCTCCTTTTGTAGCAAAAGCAGTCGTTCTTTTATTGCTCTCTTCACTACTTTCCCTACTTTTTCTTAGATACAATCTCTTTTTGTCACTCTTTCCCTTTTCTATTGTACTCACTTTGTTTTCTCTCAATTTGCATTCCTTCACTATTCTAACTTGATCCGCATATGCCTTCAAAGGTTTGAGAGGTGTTAGCATAATGAGTCGGTTATTTATTATAAGTTTGTACACATTTTTGTACCCATCATGAGTGACCTTCCTATCAAACTGCCATGGACGCCCCAAAAGGAAATGTCCAGCATGCATTGGTGCAACATCACAAAGTACCTTATCCTTGTAGTTGCCAATGGAAAATGCAACTATAACCTGCTTTGTTATTTTAACTTTTCCACACTTAGTCAACCATTGCAGCTTATATGCCCTAGAATGTTTCATTGTAGGTAGATGCAATTTCTCAACCATCAAAGAACTTGCAACATTTGTGCAACTACATACATTACCACTCACATGGCACCTAGTATGGAAGATATGCTCACGATGTTTCTCATCATTATCTTCCTTATGTTATATGTTTAGAGCACACTTAGTGACCAACATCTCTCTTTTCATAGGACCCTCTACATCAACATCACCGCATTCCTCCAATGGTGGCATCTCTTCCTCGTTTGAGCTAATACTCTCTACATCACCATTATCTAAAATAATCATAACCCTTTTGTTTGGATACTACGATGCAATGTACCCCAACCCTTGTCACCTGAAACATTTTATATCACGTGATCTAATAGAGGGTTTAATTTCAGTTTTACTTTTAAGATAGGCAATTGGTTCCTTGGTCTTTGCATCTTCCTTTTGTCTAGATGCATCCTTATGATTCTTCCAAATTGTCTTCCTTGAAGAGCTAAAAGTAGAGCCATACCTAGAGGTACCCTTGGACTTTAACTGCCTCTCCACCTTAGCCTTATGCAATAGTTCCTCCATCTCCACGTAATGATACAACTCTACAATGTCAGCTATCTCTCTATTCAAGCCATTAACAAATCTAGCCATTATAGCTTCACGATCTTCTCTTATATTAGCCTAAATCATAGCTACCTCCATCTCTTTATAATAATCCTCAATACTCATAAAACCTTGAGTTAACCCCTACAACTTTCTATACAAATCCGTATAGTAATGACTAGGTATAAACTTTTTTCTCATTACTACCTTCATCTCCTCCTATGACTTAATTGGACTCTCTCCTATTCTTCACCTACTAACCATAAGTTGATCCCACTAAATACTAGCATAATCAATGAACTCAACTTAACCTTCTTCTCCTCAACATAATTATGACAATCAAATACATGTTCAACTTTTCTTTCCTACTCCAAATACAACTCAAGGTCATTCTTTCATTGAAAAGTAAGAATTGCCATCTTAATACTCTCTAAATTACTATCATGCCTCTAAACAACCTTTTTACCTCTCCTATAACTATCCATATCAACATCAGACTCCTCATTTTCCCCCTCCTCATCTATACTCCTTCTGAAAGATTTATACTTAGAAGGAGATTCAAGATCATCTAACCTTCTATTCAGAAGTTTAAATTGATATTGGACTGCCTTCATAAATGCCTTCATATTAGAACCCACATGATCTTCTCCACTACTCATGTTTTCACAGCCTGCAAGAATTTTGTTAATAACATAATTTTTTTTTCTCTCAACTCTCCCTCATGTGTTTACACTTAGAAACATAGATTCAAATCACTCGTGTATCACTGAATAATATATGTATATTTTTGTATTCAATAAACTCCTTACTAGTTTTTTAACAAGAACCCTATCAACGACCCTACTAAGTAGCAAATAATGATAATGTAATGTTAAGAACTAGGGAATAATCCAATCTAATCTATCTAAGAGGAAATTTTATGACAACTCCCTTTTTTTACTATCAACTAAAACCACTAGCAATATACCAAATCAATCGACCAATTCTAAACTTGTAGAACGAATTCAAAGAAACAATATATATATATATATATATATTGACAAACAAACAACTGAATTCAAAAGACTAAATTAACAAAATACAATAATGCAATAATGCCAAAGGATGGACAACACCTGATTTCCAAGAGCTAAAGCTCTGATACCAAATGATGTGAACCCTAGGTTGAGAATGTCCTAGAACCCAATCAGAGGGAAAAGAAGCCCTAAAATTGTCCTTGAAATCAAGCAACAACTTGACCTTAACTCGAATACTGAATTAAAACCAAAGTTATAAAGAATTGTGATTGCTACAAGATACCTTTATTGGATTGGAGGAAGTTCTTGATGAAGAACAATAAGGGGGGTTTTCTCATTAAAAAATACATAAAAGTCTACCCAAATTTCATGCCCTAAAAGACTATTTATAGTCTACAATCGAATGGACAAAAATACACAAGAAATTACACTTAGGGTCCACATAGGTCGATGGCTAACGCCTTACATTTAGGCCAGCCGTGTAAGCTAGTGGCCTTTAATTCTAAGTCGGCCTCAAAATTCTGCAGCCTAAGTTCCAACATCGGCGACCTTCTTCCACTTTCAAGTGATCTTCAATATCTTATATGTAATAACATCATTGAAGCTCAAAATTGTCCATTTTGCAGGTTATTCCAAGTTTTGATCTTTATTATCAATAGTGGAGATGCTTGATAAATGAAAAATGATCTCTTCATCTTTTGGAGTAATAATCCATAACGCTTGGTCCAAGTGATCTTAAATAAGTCCATTCAAAGCTTGCTCCATGTATTTTGCTCTTATCCTTGTCATCGATTCTCCAATTCCTTCCAATGGATCATAGGAAAGAGTTAGTGCAAGTTGATTCCCATCAAAGGCCCTCTTGGGGTGTAAATGAATTCACTTTAGATTTTGATTTTCAAATAGAAAAGACAGTGTGGGTGTTTCTATTGGTTTGCATTTTTATGAGTTTTAGACTTCAATTTGTCTAGAATTTTAGGATGGCAAGTATTGCATGTTGGTCCAAAAAGTTGGAAGCTAAGTAAATATTGTAAAATCAATGTGATTACATTCTCCATACCTAAAAGAAAAAAGAAAAAATTGGAAAAGGAGATATTAATTAATATTTTTGTAAAAATGAATGAAGTAATAGGTATATTAGTTTAAATTTTTAAATATATGTTAAGTTATTTAATTTTATGAGTAGAGTAGATATTTATTTATTTTTATCATTTTAATATCTTAAAAATCGAATATTTAAAAGACCCAAAAAAAAAGAAGAAAAAAAAACAAATCACACAGGCCCATCTATCCCCTATTACATAGGCCTGAATCTCATGCGGGCCCTATCGATGCCATTGGCAACTTACATTTTTATATATTTTTCTATTGCAACCACGTTGATACGGATGAAGAAGGGAGCTATTTGTTCGAAAAATGTGATCAACGGAACCTAAAATAGCTTCAACAAATATCGATTACCAAGTACTTGTAAACAAGTTGAGTCGAAATAATATGGTATTAAGTTTAATCTTGATCTTAATTTAAAATTTCAAAACTTAAGTCCAATTTATACTAGATCGAGTTCCTTATACTTTTTAGTTCAAATTCGATCAAAGTAATGCTCGATAAGCTAAAGCTCGACTCAATTAAATTTATTTAGGTTCAATCATATATAAATTAGTTGTTTTTAGTAAAAATAATATTATTATCCAATTTTAAGTCAAGACTTGAATAGCATTTAAATTCGACTTGAACTCTACTAAACTTATAAGATAGTTGAATTAAATATTATGAAACCTAAGTTCAACTTAATAAAATATTTAAGTAACTCAAATTTGAACTCAATTTTATTGTTGTTGAATCAAATTCAAGTACTTATCAAGTAAAACTTGAGTAACTTATGTATAAAATTCATTGTATATGCCATAGTCGTAACCTTAGAATCATAATGGCTACTAAGCAATAAGAGGATAGTGATAAGAGTTTCTACTTTGCATTCACCATAAGAATAATGTGATGACCTTAAGGTTACCTCTATAAAAAAAGTATATATATATTTATGAGTTAACTATCATAAATACTTTGCATCCATCATCTTACCTTGAAAAAACAATCCTCATCTCACTTTATAGTGAGTGAAGGTTAAACGATCTTAATAACTTAGCTTCGATTGTAATCTTAAATTGTTATGATTTATATGCATAAAAAAAATTAAAACATTATGAATTTTCTTAACAATCTTGTGAAATGAGAAGGTTAAAAAAAAAAGAAAGAAAATTATCAAAATTTAATAATGAAAAATCATTAAATAACAAAACATCTAACTTTAGGTTTCTATATAGCATAGGAACTAATTTGAGTCCTCATTAATATGTAGACATAATTTAAATATTTAGAATTTGGAGAAGGTTATTAAAGTGAATAATTTATAATAACTTCCGAATCTCAAACACAAAGAACTATATTATTTCCAGACGAGCCCTAGTTATCAATATTAGCTACATAAATTGTTAATTCATGAGTAAATTATAGTTCATATTAATGTATTCTTACCCTCTTTTTTTTTTTTATCGTTCTATATATCAGTGTTTTTGTTTTTCTCACTTTGTTTTACTCCATAACACACGCATTAATTTGCCGTAAATAAAAATGTGAGGAAAACATAAACTATGAGTCATTTAATTGTAAAGCAAGACACAAGCATTTTATCTAACACTAATTTTACGGTTGTCTAGCTATTAAACATATCATCTAATTCATTAAGTAGCTTCAATTATTCTCAACTTCCACAATTATTTATATATATATATATGAAATGTAATTTATATTTAATAAATTTGTTTTTGATATATAAATTTGAATTCCATTGATAGAAGCTTTAAAACACTTATGAGAATGAAAAAGTGAAAGCATGGTTGATATTTTCCTTTTATATTATGCAAGATTGCATGAAAAGTCATATATATATATATATATATATATATATATACTGGATCCCCTTTGACCGGTCCATTATCTTCACTAGCTCCAGCTCCCTTACACATTTACCTTTTGCTATTTCTATTTTACAGCTAGTCTCCGGCGAGCTTCATCTTTCTTCACTTGCCTCCTACTCCGATTCTATGCTTTCACTTGATAGCTTCATCTTCTTCCTTCAGTATCAGCTTCTCCGATTCATCGCAAGCAAAGCACTTCTGGGCTTTTTATGGTCTTTCTTACTTCCTCGAAGCTCCGCTTAACCTAGTTGGGGTCAGGTAGGTTTCGTGTCCTTCGCTTTTCATATCGAGTTCAATTAGGTTTCGGAGATCTGGTTGCTGTTGGAAGCGAATCTCTGATTCTCTTTTTGTTTTACCTTGCCAGGTCAAAATTTTGTTCCTGTTGACTTGGATTGGAAAAAACCTAGATTGAGTTAATGGAATTGAAAAATCTAGATTGATATGACTTTGTTCCTTCTGGAAAGAGAAAGGAGGCAGAGAGAGATTGAAAACTAGATTGGTTCATTACATTCATTCTAGAGAGAGAAAGTGCGGCAGAGAGAGATTGAAATCTTAGATCCATTGATTGGTGTCATCCTAACGAGAGAATTAGACTGATTGAAAACCCTTGGAGGGAGAGAGAGAGAGAATGGCGTCGGGAAGTGGGACACGAATGCCTACATGGAAGGAAAGAGAGAACAACATGAAGAGAGAGAGAAGGAGGAGAGCTATTGCTGCGAAGATATTTTCTGGGCTAAGGATGTATGGAAATTACAAACTTCCTAAGCATTGTGACAACAACCATGTCCTTATGGCTCTTTGTCGTGAGGCTGGTTGGATTGTAGAGCCCGACGGCACCACATACCGAAAGGTTTGTGAATTCATTTCTCGCCTTTGTATATGGTTAAATGCGATCAGTATGTCGTGCTGGTCGTGTTCTCCAAATATCATGGATATTTTAGCTGTTTGTGCTGTGATACTATGTCATTTTATTCATCGCAGTTGCTTAATTATGATAAGAAATTCATAATATATCTCCTGATTCTAGTAATTAGGATGTGGATAATCAGTAACTGTAATTTTGATTAGTTCCACCATCAGCCAATCTAAGAGTTGAAACCAAAGTGCTTCATTGTGTACCAACATATTGATTATAATCGTATCATGGAGCTAGTTAAATGATGAAGCTAATCAAAGAAGGGCTCATCTGGTGCAGAAAGTGCTCCCCATTAGTCAGGGGCAAAGTGAGGGAAGATGTATATCCGCCCAGCCTTATGCTTGCGTTTTCTTAGAGGCTATCTCCACACATCAAAGTCCTGATCATCATGTCATCAAAAGGAACAACTTGACCATTGCATCAAGCCTTGCCCTCAGTGAAGTGAATTAAATGCACATAAAAAAAGTGATGCAGTACCTGAGCTTCTGATCTCTTGCCATAAACTTATATTTTCAATTACAACTATCTCATTTATACTGATGCTTCAACATAAATGACAGTAGACTTTTAGGCAGAAGTGTGTGGTCTGATCTGTTCAATTTGGATGTTTCATTACTACTATTGAAAATGAAGTAAAACTTTAACAGCATAGTGGTCACATGTGACTTCTTGTTGAAATGAGAGAGGAGTTGCAAGATGAATCTAATATGTTACTTTTTCAACTTCCAAAGAACTGTGTTGGAAATGTTTCTCATTTTATGCAGTAGAAAGCCAATTATGTTACTGTCTCTTGCCAGTGAGGATTGGAGAATTTAAGTGTATATGGAACAGGACAGATACAGAGTCATCGTTTTCATTTTGCTGTCAAGTTGATATGGTACACAAGATGGCCAAAATATATATTTCAACAGTTATTTGCAATTGATAGGTTCATCTTTTTACAGGGATGCAAGCCAGTGGAGTACAGGGATTTGGTGGGTGGATCTGCAACAGTGAGTCCATTATCATCTTACCACCAGACCCCATGTGCATCCTATAATCCAAGCCCTGGTTCCTCTTCCTTCCCAAGCCCCACCTCATCCTCCCATGCTGTTACTGGCATTGCAGATGGCAGTTCCCTTTTTCCAGGGCTGACAAATCTCTCAGCGGCTTCTTCATCACCTTCCTATCCCATGCTCTCTTGTCTCTACATTCCTGGTGGCTCAATAAGTGCTCCTGTCACTCCTCCATTGAGCTCCCCTACTGTCGGATCACCCCGAGGTAAAGGTAACTGCGATGACCAATCTGCTGCAGTAGGCTTAACCGAAAAATCCCCCTTCTTCCTGCCATCTTCCACGCCATCAAGTCCAGGACGCCAAAGTCTTCCTGATCCAAAATGGTTTGCTGGAATTCAGATTCCTCAGAGAGTTCCAACATCCCCAACATTTAGTCTTGTCAAGTCCAATCCATTCAGCTTTCAGGAAAAAATATTGGCTAATAGTGGATCACGAGTTTGTACTCCTGGACAAAGCGGGGCATCCTCTCCTTGCGTTGTGGCTGAAAACACTGGACATATCCCAGACTCAGGAGTGGTCTCGGACGATTTTGCATTTGGGAATAACAGACAAGTGCTGGTGAAGCCATGGGAAGGAGAGAAAATACACGAAGAGCCTGGCACTGATGATTTGGAGCTTACTCTTGGTAGCACGAGAACGAGGTGAGATACATGAAGAGCTCCATATTCATCTGGACGACTATCATCTGATGTCTTTTTTTCTAGATTAACTGTCGGCTCTTGCCCTGTAGGTGATGAGTGGCATGCAATAACTTCTAAGTTGTGATTAGGTTTTGAACACACTCGACAAGGAGTAGCAACAAACAGGATTTTGGAGAGGATGAATTTATATTTCCTTTTTTTTTTTTTAATTTAGTTTTTAATATAGTTACTTATTCAAGGTGTAGTATTAGTTTCACACCCTTTTTCCCCTGATTTTTGCTGTCTATAGTATAGACATACCGACAAAGACTGATTAAATTGTATGGATTGGCTGCCTTTTTTTTTTTCGGTCGGACATTGGAAGTAATGTAATTTGTTATTATCCAAAAGCAAATTAGATACGACTGTGGCTGACCCTTTGTAATGTGTTGATAAACAAAGAAATTCCCCTTTCTATCTTTATTATCGTGCTTTGTCCGTGGACTATGGTAGACAGCATTTCACATTTGTGTATAAAAAGGTTATTGTTTTGAGGATGATATCTTACTAGGCATCTACTTTGGGAAATAAATAGTTTTGTAATTTGTTGATTTGTTGGGATCTAAGTGGGAATGTGAGAAGATAATTAGAGATTTAGTTATGAAGTTTCATGTGATTATAGGGTGTCCTTGAGCTCAAAGGTGAGTTTTCTAGGTGTCTATTGGAAAAATTCATGAACTTGCTATTGGAAGGAGTCCAACAAAAGAAGTTTACTGTGTCTTGTTTTTTGCTTAAAATGCCTTTGAAAATTGCTCCTGGAGAACTGTCGGATGTGTCCTAAATTGTCTATCGAAATGTTACTAACCAGATTGTTTTTGTTCCATTGTTTGGTCACATCTCCTCTTACAGGAATCCTGGCATTACACCAAGCTAGCTTGTAAAGGAACCCCAATGAGCATTTCCCCATTTTCTTTCTCAGAATCGTTCTGTGGACTAAGCTGGGATGGTTTCAAAACATCTTGCTCCGTAGTGCTAGTATCTATCCTGGTGGATTGGATCCCTTTATTTGGTATTAAAATGAATTGAGCCCACTTACAATTTATAATCTTTTAAGCCTAAACCTAGCTCGACTAAGCACGTTTGTGCTCATTTTATATTCTTTTTTTTTTTTTGTTAAAAATACATTGACTCAAACTTGATGCAAATTTAATAAAATCAATATATATTTAAACTTGATTAGGTCTATGAGCTTATCAAATCAAATGTGTTCATACTTGAGCTTGAGCTTTGTCTCCATTATAGGCAAATTGAATTCGAGCAAATATTGAGCCAAGCACAAATAACTTGTAACCTAGCTTTCATTTTTATCCTTAAAACTTATTAGCTTTGTCATGTTATTGATCGTCATTTTTCTTGTGGTGAATCTCAGCCCTATCATGCATTTACTTCATGTGTATTTAGAGATTTATTTGTGACATGAGCATTTATGTTTTCAAATCTCATTTACCCTTGATAAACATAAGAAATAATTTTTCAAAATTAAAATGATTATATAAAATAATAAAAAGAGAAAGAGGAAACCCTTTTTTCATTCTAATTAGTTTTTTAATATTTTATTATACTTAATGGTACCTTTCATTTTTCTTATTATTTTTATCAATGTTAAAATAATTATTTAGGAATCTAAAGCAAGTTTTTAAGAGATCCATATATTAAATGCTCAATTTTATAATTAGGGTAATAGTTGCATATGAAGTAACATAAAGGATGTGTTTATAATTTATTCAAAAGTAAACTCATTTGGATCCCAAAAGGAGAAGATTCTATACTGATTCTTTCCCTATTAAAGGGCATACATTTCAACATTACAACAGATTATACTATTTTCAATAATCATTTATTATAAAAGTATACATGTGATCACTTATCAGACATCATAACGGAATGGTCATTTATGATGTTCCATAATACCATTACTGTAGTTTTGAAGTATGTATCTACTCTATTATTCACACATTCTAAACTTATGTGCATTTACATTTCAATTAAACCACCATCCATTAATGCAGGCATAAAATTGGAGGTTAAAAATATGTTTATTAGACACATGTCAGTCGGTGCCAAAAAAATTTCCTATTGTTTTGGGTGATCGTAATGAATGTGAGCGTTCATCAATATTTTCCTTGAAAATTTTCTTATAAATATAGCTCATTAGCTGTGCTTGTCATGAACTTGTTCACTTTTAGTCTCCATAAAACTAATTATTCAGTTTCTCAAACCAAAGTCCAAAATGAAGAATACATGGTCCTCTTCCTCGTGGTATTTTCCATCACTTGTAAGAGCCTAATATCTTATAGGCCTTTTTGGTATTTTGCTGAGCAATTTTAAAACTTGTTATTTCTTTTAAAGAGTGTCAATTGTCAACACTTTACATAAAATAAACTCCCCATATATTTAGATTTGTTTGTCATAAAGGCCTATAAGATATTAGACTCTTACAAGTTACAAGTGATTGAAAAGACCACGAGGAAGATGACCAAAAGAGTGCTCGATGTATTCTTCATTTTGGACTTTGGTTTGAGAAATTGAACTAGTTTGTGCACAAGTTCACGACAGCTGATGAGCTATATTTATAAGAAAAATTTCTATGGAAAATATTGCTGAAATACTCACATGTATTACAATTACCAAAAACAATATGAATTTTTTTTTTATTCCGTCCGATATGAGTTCAATAAACACATTTTTAACCCTCAATTTTATGCCTGCAATAACGGATGGCAGTTTAATTGGAATATAAACGCACCTAGATTTAGAATGTGTGACTAATAGAATAGATGTAGTCTTTAATCCATAGCAATGGTGTTAAAGAACATAATAAAATGATCATATGCATGCTTTTATAATAAATGATCATTAAAAATAATGTAATCTGTTTTAATGTTGAAACGTATCCCCTTCAACTAGGAAATAATATAAAATAAGCACAAACGTGCTTAGTTGATTTTCATCAAATAATTTATTTTTTATTTATTAATTGATATATAAACTATAATTACCTTAAGAAAAACAATAAAAACTTCTTAAATATATTAAATTGGTATTAAAGATAGTGAGTGATATTAGATAAATGATAATAAATAAAATCTTTTTTATGTCGAGTATATTTTTTTCATGACTTATTAACTTGTATATAGAAAAAAAAATAGCATATATAAAAACGATTTAAATCGTTAACTAAACTAGACCAAACCATTTTTCTATGTTTGAAAAAATTACAAACCAAACTACATGATTAGCTTAAATTTAGAAAAAAAAAAAAAACCAAACTATATCATACCATATGTACCAAGTACAAGCAATACACACATTTTGCTCATATAATATTTAAATTCATTTAAACAAGCAACACTAATAATCACAAGCAATAAAACAAGGTAAACACATACTTCTCACTATAGTCTTTTACTTCTTTAAGGAAAGATGTAGACCTGTTCAAGTATACAGAACTAAATTTAGCTTTATTCTACAATTAATCCAAGTTTACTAATTGATTAGATATATTATAATTGTATAATTTTCTTCCCTAATGTCTTATCGTGTATCTATCTTAGTTTAAAATCATGGAAATATAAAATATAATTAAAGTATGAGTGTTCCAAGACAATATGATCGTGTGAGAGGCCGTGCAGAGGAACACAAGCTAGAACACTATCATGCTAGTAACTGTGTATCTTTCTATATGATTTCATCATTTCAACATGCCAAGGTACACGATCGTGTATTTTGCCGCATACCTTTCTATGGATTTTGTAATTTTGATGCCCTCGAGTACACAAGTGTGTCTTTCGTCTATGTACCTTACTAAACACACTCATGTTTCTATACAGGTAGGTACACAGACATGCATTTGACCGTGTACACACTATTCATCATGAACCTTTATTCTCTTTCTCTAAATTTGTTCCTGAGCTTAATTTCTATGATTCTAAACCTAATTGATCAAAGTATTTACTAGTTCTAATGCATAATTGGAGTCTTGTACACTTACTTGATCGAGATTGTGATCGAAATCCACACCTCACTTGATTCTACGCTCATTCTAATACATTCCTTGTTCCAATTTCTATTAACATAATACTAATTTACTTAGATTCTTAAATCATCATAAAAAAATAAACATGTTGATGATTAGAATCCTTACATGTTAGAAAGGGGTTGCTTTCATCGTGATCCTTTAGGTTGCCTGTAGGTCTCTAGAGTTTCTCTTAAGTTTCTATTTACAATTGCACAAATGAGAGAAAAAAGGAGAAACCCTAGGTTAGTGTGACTTATATACCTTAGTTAGGAAAAAACCTAATTGCTCCCATCTTTTTATCTTATTTATTTAATTGACCTTAGTCTTATATTATATTAATTAATTAATTAATTATATATATATAAATGTGTATTTACATTCTCCCTCCCTTATAAAAACTTTTGTCCTCAAAAGTTACTTGGAATTGGAAAGAGTTCCGGATGCTTCCTTCTCATTTCTTTTTTAATTCCCATGTTGCTTCTCGTGTTGCTTGATTCGCCCACTACACCTTGACATAGAGAATTACTCTCGTTCTTAACACTTGCTCCTTAGTATCAACTATTCTTACAGGTCTTTTGATGGATAATAAATCTAGTTGTACCTTCAAAGGTTCCAAAACCACTACTTGGTCTAAGTTTGGTACAAATTTCCTTAATATAGATACATGAAACACATCTTGTACCCCAGCCAGACTTGATAGTAAAGTCAACCTATAAGGAATAGTACCAACTCTTTCCCAAAGCTTGAATAGATCCACATATCTTGGATTTAGTTTTCCTCTCGGGCTAAATCTGATTATCTCTTTGGTTGGAGATATCTTCAACTCAACCTTATCCCCAATTTGAAATTCTAAGGGGTGTCACTATTTATTTGCATAACTCTTCTTGTGACTTTAGGTTGATAAAATCTGTTGTATTATCACTCTAACCTTGTCTATTGCTTCTTGCACTATCTCTGGCCCCATTGTTTATTTTTCTTCCACTTCATCCCAATGTAAGAGAGATCTGAACTTCCTGTCATACAGTGTTTCATATGGAGCCATTTGGATAGTAATTCGATAACTGTTATTATATGCAAATTCCACTAAGGGTAAATGATAACTCCAATTAGTCCTGTGGTCCAAAGCATAAGCTAGTAAGAAGTCTTCCAGAATTTGGATTGTCCTTTTAGACTGCCCATCTATCTGAGGGTGAAAAGCAATACTAAATTGTAGTTTAGTATCTAAAGCCTAATGTAAACACTTCTAGAACCTACTCACAAATCGAGTATCTCTGTTAGATGTGATAGTGGCTAGTACACTATGTAATCTAGCAATCTCCTTAATATACAGTTGAGCGAGCTTCTCTAATCTATAGTTCATCTTAATTGGTAGGAAATGGGTGAACTTGATCAATGTATCTATAATTACCCATATTACATCATATTTCTCCTTAGTCCTTAGGAGGGTTGTCACGAAATCCATAATTACATGTTCTCACTTCCATTCAGGTATAGGAAATGGTTATACCTCACTAGTTGGTCTTTAGTATTCAATCCTGATTTGCTGGCATGTTAGGTATCAAGTAATGAATTCTGCTATCTCCCGCTTCATATTTCTTTACTAATAATGACTTTTTAGGTCTTTGTATATTTTAGTACTTCTGAGATATACTATATATTATGAGGAATGGGCTTTTTTTCATTATCTCCTTTAATTGCATGCCATCCAGAACACACCATCTTGTGCTATATTTAATTACCCCTTCATCATTTATATGAAATTATGTGGCTTTACCCTATTCTATTTTGCTTCTGATCTTTTGGTTTCCAGGATCTCCAATTTGCACAATCTTAATTCAATTAGTTATACTTAGTTAAATACTAAGTGTGGCCAACCTATTTCCACCTCTTGTGTCACCATTTCCAATTTTAATTTGTGCATGTCTTCCAATATCTATCTCTAAGATGCAACTAGAGCTGCTATATTAATTTACTTCTTTCGACTCAAAGTATCTGTTATAACATTTGCTTTTCCAAGGGGATAATGGATCTTCACATCATAATCATTTATTAATTCCAACTACCTCCTCTGCCTCATATTGAGGTCTTTCAGCATGAATAAATACTTTAAGCTCTTATGGTCTTTGAAAATTTTGCACTTCTCACCATTTAAATAATGTTTCTATAATTTCAGTACTAAGATCATAGTCACTAACTCTAGGTCATGTGTGGGGTAATTCTACTCATAAGGTTTCAGCTGATAAGAAGCATATGCAATGACCCTCCCATTCTATATAAGCATGCATCACAAGCCTTGAGTCGAGGCATCACGAAAGACTTCAAATTCTTCCATTGCCTTTGGTAGGGCTAATATTGGAGCTGCTACCAACTTCTATTTTAGAGTTGTGAAGTTGCTTTCACATTCATCACTCCACACAAATTTGGCCTTCTTCTTTGTCAATTGTGTCAAGGGAGTTGCTAGCTGAGAAAATCCTTCCACAAAGCGTCTGTAATAGCTAGCTAATCCCAAAAAGTTTCTGAATTTTGTCATAGCTCTTGGTCTTAACTGGTTAATCACTAGCTTTACCTTTTCAAGATCTACTAATGTACCATATTTATTTACTACATGTTCTAAAAGGGATACATGTTCCAGTCAAAACTCGCATTTGCTAAATTTGGCATATAATTTCTCTTCTTGCAGTCTTTCTAGTATTGTCTTTAGATGGGTCTCATGTTCCTCCTTGCTCTTGGAATATATGAGAATATCATTTATAAATACCACTACAAACTGATCTAGCAAATCTCTGAACACTCTATTTGTCTAATCCATGAAAGTTGTTAGAGCATTTGTCAATCTAAAAGGCATTATTAGAAATTGATAATGCCTATACCGAGTCTTGAAGGCAGTATTTTGTATGTCTTCTTCCTTGATTCTTAATTGATGATACCCCAATCTCAAGTCAATTTTGGAGAAGACTTAAACTCCCTGTAATTAGTTAAATAGGTCATCAATTATAAAGAGGGGGTACTTATTCTTGACCGTGACTCGATTCAACTCCCTATAGTTTATACATAGTCTTATGCTCCCATCCTTCTTCTTAACAAACAATACTAGAACACCCCATGGTAAGACACTTAGCCTGATAAACCCATTGCTTGCAACTCTTGAAGTTGGATCTTTGATTTAGACAATTCAATGGGTGCCATTATGTAAGGCGCTTGAGATATTAGTGTTATTCTCGGTACCAAATCAACACAAAGTCTGTCTTTTTTACTGGCAGTAAACCTAGCAAATTTTCTGAAAAGACACTTGCATAATCTTTAACTATATACACATCTTCTAACTTCATAATTTCTCTAGTTTCCATTGACAATGTTGATATCTTACCCTTATCCCATAGCTCATATGTTGGAAGTGTTGTAGGTCTCTATGCATGTAACTTAAATACAATTGGATCTTCATCAGGGAAGTTAAAACAAACTACTAGATTGTGACAATCTATAGTGGCATAGTATTTAGAGTGTCAATTTACCCCTAAGATCATATCAAATTCAATCATCTCTAATGCAAATAATTTTGTTGGAATTTTCTTTCCTTATATTATAATCTCTATATACTTACATATCTTATCTAATCTTCCTCCTCTAAAAGAAGTATTTACAATCATAACATCACTCAACAATACATGTTCCAATCTATATAAATGCATGAATACATGTAAGATGCATGAATGTATTGCACCCATATCAAATAACACATAAGCGTTTTTTGAGTTAATAAGCACTATAACTACAATGGTATCCTAACCTAAAGCATCCTACTATTGCTATTGCTGTAATGCAAATACTCGACCAAGTGCCCTTTATCTTGGTCCTAAGTATTAAGGTCTACCCATCGATTCTCTAAGTTCAAGTCTTATTGGCTATTGTGTTGGGAACTATTGAGGTGTAGTTGTCTAATTATGGGAGGCACCACATTCAAAGGACTTGTGCCCCCTTTACTTAAAAGTATAGCAAAAGTTTTGACGAATGGATTTTTTTAAGCAGTTCCTGTTAAGGTGTCCTGTCTTACCATAGGAGAAACATGCTCCTTTGGGCTAACTGCATTGTTGTATCTCATGTGGTCCTAAACACCTAAGACATCTCCCCCCTAATCTTGCCTATAATGGTGGAGGTAAGGCATTAGCTTAGTCTGAAAAGGTCTAGGTGCATAAGCCACAAGTTTGGCTTGATACACTGTTGGCCCCTTTCCTTCATCCACATATGGTATATTTGAGATAGGCCTTTTCCCAAAAGCAATTCCCGACTTACGAGATAACTCTTCCTCTATTCTCCTCCTACTTTACTCTAGGCATTTTACCTTATCAACAACCTCTGCATAAGTGGTTAGTTGGAAGGCCCCCACTTCATGTTAGAGGTTAGGCTCTAAACCTCTCACAAATCTACCTACTCTAGAGGTTAGCCCCTGACTCCACCTTGTCCTTGATACTGCCAAGAAAGCACTTCTTATGAAACAACTCCTTAAACCTTTGCCACTAGATAGGAGCTCCTATTAACTTGGATGTACTAGTCCTTCAGTCAGCAGTTGATCCCTTTAATATATATGCTGCAAATTTCACCTTCCTATCTTCTGTTACCATAAATGCTTCAAATGTCTTAGTTGTTTCATTGATCTAATGTTCAACCTCTATTAGATCATCAACCCGTGGATGAAACTCCTTTGCCAACCGAACAAATTTGCCCAATCCACATAGTTCTTCTACAGGCCTGATAGGTCTCATGGCCTGTTGTTACTACTGTGCCAACATCCCTACTAGAGCATTGATGGTCTTTAACAGTTGAGTAGTCATGACATTAGCTTGATCTAAAGCTCTTTGGTGAGGTGGTCCTAGAGGATATCTTTCCCCTAGAGCATCTCTATCCCGTTTAGCACCAAATGATTCATATCCAATATTTCTTCTAGGAGGGATTCTGTTTAAGATGAGGCAATAGAATGGCTCCAAAAGTCAGAATCAATATGGGGAGTTAGTGATAATATACATCTATGTATACTCATGTCTACACATATATACATACATATATAAGTACAACAAAAATTTAAAAGAAAATACAACTAGATAACATAAACAATCATCTTGCAATCTACCCAATCTCTTTATTTCTTGTTATTCTACAACTCAAATGCTTAATCTATCCAATAATCTCAACATAGTTTCTACTGACTGAAACCTATACTTATTAATCATCAAGCCTAAACTCTATGGATTACAAGCGTATATTCTATTGATCATAACTTAAGCTTTGATACCATCTAAGCTATAAGGCCTTAGAACCCAGGATACAACTGCCTGCCACGTGTCACTACCGCATAGCAACATGTTAAGGCTCTAAATCTACATACAAATTTAAACCTGTTCATCTCCATATTACATTCATGTTAATGTTACTTCAATAAAAGAAACTAATGACTTTCAGGTGAATCATTCCAATCATCAATACTTAATTCAATTACATGAAACCTCAATCCAAACATATAATAATTAACATAGTAAAATGTCTAACAATTATTTCCATACCCTTAAGTCAATAACTTAAAATTCTATGAGGGATATCAATGATTTTTGTATTATTCTTCATCAACATAATAATAGTGTTTTCTCCCATATTCACTCACATAATGTACCACTAAATTCTCGTTCTCATCATAGTTGATTTGTTCATCGTTCTCACCTACAACTAAAAAATAAAAAGGGATGAGCCTAAACTTAGTACGTGAGTACCACATAGACATGCACATGCTACATAACTGACAATATCAACATGCACAAACGCAACACTTATATACATTAAGTCATCGTATTATTTATCTTCAATTAATCAACATATAACATGGGGGTACTCATGACCCTAATACATGCATATGTGTGTGTGTATGTGTAACCCTAATCTATCACAGATCATTTCAATATACAATTTCATTAAGAACAACACGACATATCGATCATTGAGGTGCCTCATAGGGATTTTCCATTGCAAGTCCTTAAGGTGAGCTAAGCACAAACAGCATACACATTTTGCTTATATAATATTTAAATTCATTTAAACAAACTACATTAACAATCACAAGCAACAAAATAAGATAAACACGTATTTGGAAAAGTGTTCTCACTATAGTCCCTTACTTCTCTAAGAAAAAAAATGTAGACCTATTCAAGTATAAAAACTAAATTTAGCTCTACTCTACAATTGATCTAGGTTTACTAATTGATTAGATATATTCTAATTCTATAATTATCTTTCCCAAAGCTTTATTGTGTATCTATCTTATTTTAGAATAATGAAAATACAAAATAGAATTAAAGTACGAGTGTTCCAAGACAACACGATCGTGTGAGAGTGGTGCAAAGGAACATGGGTTAGAGCACGGTTATGCTACTGGCCATATATCTTTCTGTGTGATTTTGTCATTTTAACATGCCTAGGTATACGATCCTGTATATGGCTATGTACCTCTCTATGGATTTTGTAATTTTGATACGCCCAAATACACGAGTGTCTCCTTTGTCCGTGTACTTTACTGAACATACCTATGTTTCTACACAGGTAGGTACATAGGCATGTATACGACTATGTACACACTGTTCATTACGAACTCTAATTCCCTTTCTCCAAATTTGTTCATAAGCCTAATTTCTATAATTCTAAACTTAATTGATCAAAGTATTTATTAATTCTAATGCATAATTAGAGTCTTATACACTTACTTGATTCGGATTAAGAACAAAATCCACACTTTGCTTAATTCTATGCTCGTTCCAACACGTTCCTTGTTCTGATTTCTATTAACCTACCACCAATTTACTTAGATTCTTAAATCATCATTAGAAAATAAACATGTTGATGATTAGAATCCTTACCTGTTAAAAAGGAGTCACTTTTGTTATGATCCTTTAGGTCACTTGTAGGTCTCTAGAGTCTCTCTTAGGTTTCTATTTACAATTGTGAAAATGAGGGAAAAGGGAGAAACCTTATGTTAGTGTCACTTATAGACCTTATCTAAGAAAAGACCTAACTACCCCTATCTTTTTATCTTATTTATTTAATTAACCTTAGTCTTATATTATTATTATTATTATTATTATTTATAAACATGTATTTACATAACACTAGCAAATGGTACATCCGTGAACCATGATGTGTGTGCCAATAATAATAATTTAAAAAAAAAAAAGACACCATGATAAATTTATTAACATATTTCACTTTACTTTACCCCCTAATTACTTGAATTAAAATGAATATGCAATAACGTTTTATAGTCCCTCTTAAAAAAAATGGCCTACTAACTACCATAATAAATCTACTTTGTTAGTTTGTTTTCAAATTGATTCTAAAACGAAATAATTAAACTAATAAGAAAGAATATTAACATAATGGCCTACTAACTACCACAATAAAATTAATTTATTAATTCTTTTAGGTTTTATCAAGGAAGGTGAATTTACGCTCACACATATCTTACTGTGTGACAATAATAGTGTTTCATTTTTTTTACAAAGATGGAAGGTTGAAATTCATCATATTAAAAATTGAATAAAGGACTCCATTTATCAATTACTAATGTACATATAAGGGTTGTAAATGAGTCGAACTCCATCGAGCTTATAGTTTTAAGCTTAAACTCAATTTGATTAAGTTTGTTTGAACTCGATTTATATAAAAATTATTTTTATTCAAATAAAAATTACTAATATTTAAAGTTGACTTGAGACTTGACTAACTTTAAAATTTGACTCGAGCTCGATTGGGCTTACAAACTCAAGTAGTTTATGAGTAGGGTTGAATCACTTATATCCCTATATACAATAATGAAAATTAACAAAAAATTGAAAAGAAAATTAACGTTTTAGCCTTTAAAAAATGAGTTATTTGAGAAAAAAATATAGTGAGAAAAATTATTTTAATAACCCTTCAACTAGTTTGTAAGATAAAAATATATGTATAATTCAATGGATAAATAATGGAATGTTAAGGTAAAAAATTGAGCCTTAAAAGTGTGGAGTTCAAGTGTTTTAACTTAATAATATAAATAAATTATACGTGTGCTCAATTCATTTAAATACCAAATAAAGAGATCCAATCCGCCAGCAAAGCTACTAGCACTTTGCAACAAGTTGTTTTGAAAATGGGGATGTTTTTAATGGGGTTCCTTTTACAACCTAGCTTGGTGTAATGCCAGGATTCCTGTAAGAGGAGATTTGACCAATGGAACAAAAACAATCTCGTAAGTTGTAACATTTTGATAAGCAATTTAGGACACATCCAATAGTTCTCTAGAAGGAATCTTCAAATTACAATTTAAGCAAAAAGAACGTAATCTTCTTTTGTGGGACTCCTTCCAACTGCCGGTTCATGAATTTTTCTAATACACACCTACAAAACTCACCTTTTAGCTCGAGGAAACCCTATAATCGCATGAGACTTCATAACTAAATCTCTAATTATCTTCCCACATTCCCACTTAGATCCCATCCAGGATATCTGGCCATAAGAAGAAAGAATGATTCCAACAAATCAACTAATTACAAAGTTGTTTACTTCCCAAAGTAGATGCCTAGTAAGATATCATCCTTAAAACAATAACCTTCCTATACACAGATGTGAAATGGTGTCTACCAGAGTCCACAGACAAAGCACGATACTAATGCATAAAAGAAAAAAAAAAAGCCCAGAATTATGGCTAATAAAGATAGAAAAAGGAAATTTTTTTTTTAATCAACACATTAGAAAGGGTCAGCCACAGTCGCCCCTAATTTCCTTTGAATAATAACAAAATACATTACTTCCAATGGCCAATCCATTCAATTTAATCAGTCTTTGTCGGGATGGCCATGCCATGGGCAGCAAAAATCAGGGAAGAAAGGGTGTGAAACTAATGCTACAGCTTGAACAAGTAACCATATTAAAGATCACATTTAAAAAAGAAAAAAAGAACTATAATTTCATCCTTTTCCAAAATCCTGTATTTTGCTACCCTTTTCGTTGTTCTTGGGCCTGTAAAGGACTTAGAAATTCTACCCAGGTGATATTTGATAGATCTTTAGTATTCTCCAGGAAAGAAATAGTAACTTAAAATCTTTCAGAAATAAATACAAGTATTTTCTAAACTATTCTAAAATTAAAAAATACATACATACATATATACAATATATATAAGATAAAAAATTCAATTTATGAATAATATCATCTTACTTTGGTGGGTTAGTCTATAATTTCATTGATAGAATTATTAAGTCCATCATTTTCATCATTGAAATCAGCTTATTAAATATCTATACAGTCGAGTGTATGATCAAACGATGAGAGCGAGACTGGCTAGTTATTTTTGTGGCTGTAGAATCCCCAAATTGAAAGGTCAATTTTTCCAAGTTAAGAAGGAATAAACCAAGATATTGATATGACCATCAGATCAGTTGGAATATATGTGGATCAGCAGCCGTATTATTAATGTGTCTAGTTGGATGGTTCACACTCCATAAGAAAATTCATATTTTTATTTTCCCAATGTTGACTCTGATATGTCAACTCTTAACTCTAGAGCCTAACTCCTATCAAATTTATAAAGTTGATTAGTTGCATTAGAAGTTGAGAGTTAAGTGCTTGAGAGTTGAGACAACCAATTGAGATGGCTTTTCCTGTTTCATTTCGCAATTCCTGATTGAGGAGATTATTATTTGAGATTTATATTTTCAAAAGAGAGTCGATAGATGGGTCGAGGGCTTGAATCGAACCAATAAACTTTTAACTCTTGCCTTTTGGCATTCACTTTTCCACATGCTTCTCGGCATACTAAATATTTTCCTTGAAAAAAAAAACCATTATAACTACGATATTTATATAAACAACCACTTTATATAATAACAAATTTCCAAGTTCTTTTCTTTTATATGTTTCTATACATTTTTTTTTGTTTTTTAATGAGATTTTCTATCATCACGTTCACTTTGACTTTTAAAATATGATGAAATCATTAATTTCTTTAATTTAGTTAAATAGAACTTAATTAATTCAATCCAACTATCTAGAATTATTCCAAAGTGCCTAAAAACCTAGTGCTTTCATTAAATTCAAATGGCATTATGATTCAACTTAAATTGTCCAAACATCCAAACCATGTGCTTTAGGTTATTTGTTCCATGATATAACATATTCTAATCATTATAAATATTTTCTTTAACCAGTTTCAATATAATCTTCTTGGTTTTGAATCAAATAACCCCACATAGTTGATGTAATTCCTTACATCTTTTGGTAGAGGTTTAATTCCGATATCAGTTGTTATGCTCTGTTTAAATATGACATTTTTACTAAACGTTTTTGTAAAATTATAGGGGAAGGGAGCATCTATGCGTATTACAACTATTGTCGATCAAATTACGTGTAGAAGAAGAGAGAAGGCTATGGGACCTTGAACAAACACATGTGATTGAAGCACCCCATGGAGTTCGGCATAAATAAGTTGAAGCAAAAAAATTCCCAGTCAAGTGAATTGCAATCAACAAGCCTATTTCGGTATTCTGTTAAGAGGAAAAAAGTTTTCCTAGCAAAATACTTAGTTAAATGTCACCTATAATAGAGTCATGCATCTTCCACGCACTAGTTGGAGTACAAACGAGAAGCTTTGAATCCAAACTCATAAAGTTACGATCCGAAAATGATACAATAAATCACCATAAAGTTGTATCACAATGATAAGCGTGAATTGACTGCTTTATTTAATTCTTTTGACACACATATTTCAATTTACACTGATATATAGATCGATCCATGGTAGGATGATTCATGTATGAGAATTAAATGTCACTAGATAGACAATGTATGGCAAGTACAAAATAGACTAATAGCACTTAGGATTTTTAATAAACGCCATATGATGCAAAATATTTTTTGTATGATAAGTATTATTTTAGGTGAATATTCTTTAGAAAAAAAATATATTTTCAATCGATTTTGATAATGCGTCCGCTAACACAATATCCATTAATGAACTTCAAGCATTTTGTTAACCCATGTTAGGTGAGACCTTTTTCTACATATGATGTACTTGTCATATTTTAAATTTTTGCGTTAATGATGGTATAAACAATTTAGACTTTAAGATGCCCCCAATCATAGTTGTTAAAATCACGAGTCAATTATATGATTTTACGAGTTTGTAATTTTATAATGTTTTTCATAATCAAAATGGAGGGAAAATTATTTAGGTATAGATTTTTGATATAATTATAAATTTAGATGTACATTTCTATAAGTTACCGATTCTACCGGTTCTATACCATTCAATTTTGGGTAAAATTGCGATTTTGACAACTATGCTCCCAATAAGACAACTAGTTGGCTGTTTAGTTGATCATCCATTTGTAAATAAGACATAGCGGAAATTTTGTATCGATAAAGAAATGTGACCTAAAAAAAATTAAAAAGATGTTAAGTATAGACAAAATTTCACATATCAACTTTTGGAAAGTACAGTTCCCTATAAAGATACGTTATGTACTTTTGTTATGATGAATATTCTGAGAGTTTTTCATAAGTGTATTATGACATTTTCTCAAGTGTACCAGGTTAGTATTCACTTTTTCCTAATGAAGGCCATAAACATACTGTTAGTGTTGCTTGAAGTCTAAGGTGCCCCATTTCTTTAGGTGGCTGTTAATAAAATGGCTGCAAAGTGATTACTTTATTATAGACAAAACCCTGTAATTTATCTTGTGGTTTCTATTTTAGATCTGCATTATAAGAAAGACATTCATTGAGAATATCTTAATTTGTATTATCAAATTGTTAACACATTTTTTGAGACTCAAGATACATATGCCATTATCGCCTCACAAGAACTACATTGAGTGATCCAAGTAATAAAAAACTTTTTTTCTAACTTTTTTACTACATGTGGTGATCAAGTTCCCTCAATTCCCTCACTATCCCCAAGCTCACATGGTGCCATGCATGATCATACCCCCCTTGCGCAACAAATGATGGCGCAAAGGTTAAAGCGGTGTAATGCTAGGTCGAGTGAGTACATGAAATTTAACCACTACGACGCAAACTTTAAACTTGGTAACAATAGTATTATGGACTTCGACATCTTAGATTGGTGGAGGAGGCACAAGAAGACGTATCCGATCATCTCTCAAATGGCTTGCCAAGTTCTTGCTACCTTTGCATCAACGATAGCTGTTGAACAAACTTTTAGCACAATAGGCCTTATCCTATTCTAACAGTAATCCGGATTGTCACTCGTCCACATTGAGGCACTAGCTTACATGGAGGGTTGGTCGAAGGTAAGGAGTAGAACACAAAAGTTGTACGAGATGTCTAGTGAAGAAGATGAATACTTCAACAACTTCATCCTGTCGAGAGGAAACTCTACTAGTTCAGATCCTAATGTCAAGTAAGTCAAATTAATTTGTAAAGATAGTAGTATTACCTTATTTATTTTTTGTACTAGGTTAAAGATAATTGTAATGGGAGTAATACTCTTATTTTTGTTATTTGTTTGCAGAATCTTATAATCATATATAAAAGGTAAGGTCAAATATCCCCTCTTTTTTCTGTAATAGTTTTTAATCAATCAATAAAATTCAAGGCTGGCATCCTCCTCTATGTATGGGGTTTGTCACCAATTAATGAAATAAACATCATATATTGCCACGAAAATGGTGGATTACCTTTCTATGTGAATAAATTTAAGAAAAAAACCTACCCAAAAAATACATATGAATAAATAACAAATAAAAATCGATAAAAAATAAGTAATAATCTGAAGAAAAAAAAAATAAAAGTCGATTTAAGTGAACCAGCTTAACCCTTCCCAACACAAGCCGGTACCAACTTACCCTCATCCCAACCAGTGACCCGACGGATCAAAGTCGAGCTTGTGCTAGTTCTAAACTAGTTTAGTGACTAGTCCATACCATAGTAACTATATTAAATATTACATTTTAAAACATAAAAAGAAAAAAAAAAAGGAATATAATTTCATCCTCTCCAAAATCTCGTATTTTGCTACCATTTTCCTTGTTCGTGGGTCTGTGAAGGACTTAGAAGTTCTACTAAAGTGATATTTGACGGTCAAGGAAGAAATAGTAACTTCAAATCTTTCGAGAGTAAAAATAAGTATTTTTTAAACTATTCTAAAATTAAAAAATACATACATACATACATATATATATATATATATAATGTCCTTTTGAGATGAAGGATACAATTTATGTGTAATATCATCTTACTTTGGTGGGTTAATCTGTAATTTCATCGATAGAATTATTAAGTCAATCATTTTCATCATTGAAATCAGCTTATTAAATATCTAAATGGTTGAGTGTATGATCACGTGATGGGAGAGAGACTGGCTAGTTATTTTGTGGCTATAGAATCCCCCAATTGAAAGGTCAATTTTACCGAGTTAAGAAGGAATAAACCAAGGCATTGATATGACCATCAAATCAGTTGGAATATATGTGGATCAGCAGCCTTATTATTAATGTGTCTCGTTGAATGGTTCAAACTCCATAAGAAAATTCATATTTTTATTTTCCCAATGTTGACTTTGATATGTCAACTCTCAACTCTAAAGCCTAACTCCTATGGTGATTAATTGCATTAGAATTTGAGAGTTGAGTAATTAAGGTACCCAATTGAGATGGCTTTTCCTGTCTCATTTCGCAGTTCCTGATTGAGGAGATTATTATTTGAGATTTATATTTTCAAAAGAGAGCCGATAGATGGGCTGAGGGTTTGCATACTATATTTTAATCCAACCAATAATTTTTGAACTTTTGCCCTTTGGCGTTCACTTTTCCACACGCTTCTTGGCATACTAAATATTTTCCTCAAAAAAAAAAAAAAGAAAGAAAGAAAGAAAGAAAACCACTATGGCTACGATATTTATATATACCAACCACTTTATATATAATAACAAGTCACCAAGTTCTTTTCTTTTATATGTTTCTATACATTTTTTTTCTTTTTTAACGAGATTTTCTATCATCACATTCACCTTGACTCTTAAAATATGATGAAATCATTAATTTCTTTAATGTAGTTAAATAGAACTTAATTAATTCAATCCAACTATCTAGAATTATTCCAAAGTGCACTTTCATTAAATTCAAATGGCATTATGATTCAACTTAAATTATTCAAACACCCAAACCATGTGGTTTGAATTATTTGTTACATGATATAACATATTCTAATCATTATAGATATTTTCTTTAACTAGTTTCAATATAATTCTTTTGATTTTAAGTCAGATAATCCCATATGATGGTATAATTTCATCATATAGTTAATAAAGTTCTAACTCTGATATTAGTTATTATACTCCGTTTAAAGGTAGTTAATATATAACTAAAATAAGTAATTGATAAATCTTTTTAATTACTTTATTTAAAAGTTTTTAATTAGTGCTAATTTGATTTAATTAAACTATATAGTCTTTTTAAATTATTTATCATTTAGTTCTCACACAAAAAAAGAGAGTTAAATTTTACTATTAATAATCATAGTTATCCATCACTTATTGAAAATTTCTAGGATACCAGCTACATTATGCCTCACCATATATATTATATACTGCACCTTTAAATAATGTAACCGGATTTCTTGTATTTAAAACCAATTTGTTGTTTTAAGTCAAGTCTCCTTCAAGCTTCACACCCAGTACCCTGTTTCATCATCCATGTACCGCCCGTACCCTTCGTGGATGCACGCATTTTCTAGAGGTTGACCTCTTTCTCAGGCAAATAAAAATTTACCTATTAAACACACCCCTTGGAATTATAAAATCTATGAAAGATACGAGCAGTCCTATATGTCATGAGAAAAGTACATTACGTATATATTCGATATATCTTATAAATCTCTTTTCATAATTTAAGATGAAGGTTTTAGTTTCTTTAAATAAAATTTCATCCATGTCTCTTTCCAATCATATACTTTCGTTATAAAAAACAATGTATGCATTTTAAGTCCTTTACATCTAATAACATATGATACAAGACTAAGAGAGAAAGAAAGAGAAAAACATCATAGGATTATAAATGAATTAAGTAGAGATGACTCCAAATTGAACTAGAGCACAAGCTTGAGCCTTATTAAGCTTAAAATTTTGAGTTTTAATTTGACTTAAAAGTGGTATTTGTTGGTCATGAATTAAGTAATCAAAAGGAAATAAGTGAATTGATTACTTGCTAATTTAAAAAATTTTACTAGTTAAAAACAACCCATTTGACTACTTAATTTAACTATGGTGTGGAAATAAATATTTATAAACAATTATAAGCTATTATAGAATAGTAATTAAAAGATAGAGAGAAGAGAATCAGACAAGTTATTTATAGAGGTTTCACCTTAAGCGTTAATCCTCTCTTCTAGTTCTACTGACAAAGACCTAGTTTTTCCACACCGATATCATTTTACTAATCAAAAATAAATTTGATATATTACAATCATTCTGCCAATACCTTGGCTTCAAAAATACCCTGCTTTGCCTATCTAACCTATCTCTAAGGCTATTCACAAATCTAAAGAGCTACAAGTAACCTCTTACTAATACACATATCCAACTTTCAAGAATTTTCAAAAATGGATGAGGAAATGAGAATTTGTATCCTCCAAAAGTTAATTCAAGTATAATATGAAAATATGTAAAAGACAGAATCTCTAAGTTCTGATAATGCTCTTTTTTAGATAAACGAATGTTATATTGTTTTGTATTTTCTTTTGTCTTGAATCTTTTGATTTTTCCTTTATTTATTCATCAAAGTGTAATGGCTACATTGTTGATCTGTCTTTAATTAGAAAGTTTGTTGCCATAATCTTACTTTGAACGTTTGAGAATTATCCCAAGAGATTTGTAGATATTTGTTGGATTTTGAAACTTAAATCCAATATCTTTATAATATGTTATGGAAATTCTATTGAATTTGTCATTAAAAATAGTCCAGATATATCCTTATATTATCTACACAAAATTTGTTGATGAAATCAATCACCTGTTGATTTTGAGAAACATCTAAGAACTCTTTCTCTCATCCTTGAATTCACAAAGGCGTGTGATCTCTAACATAATCTTTTTAATATTGATCTTCTATAGCAAAACCAAATATATGAGATCAATCATGAATTAATCATGATTTAATCTAATCTCTTAATTTCAAAATTAATCACTTAAAGTCCATAGATATTTTTCCTACTTTAGTGAAATATGTTATCTAAATACTGATCTTCTTATAATAGAACCAAATATACAAAATTAATCATGAACGATTTAACTCAATCTCTTAATTCCAAAATTAAACACTTAAATCACCATAGATATTTATCTTACTTTAGTGAAATGAATTGAATATATAACCCAAATATATTCAATAAGTAGAGTTGGGTCTTCAAAATTAATATTTAACCAACTTACATTGATATATAAAATTATTTTGTTTATAAGAACTTGTAACAGCAACATCTTCTAACTTATCTTTTAAGTTCTTGTTATTCTTCATAATGAACACTTTCTAACTTATTTTTTGAGTAAGAAAAAAATGTAGCTTTCCTTCATTTAGTCTTTAATCTTCTAACTCTTAGTTAAATTATAAATATAATTATTCCTGTACACTAAATGAATTTCATTAAAAATATTTAGCACTTTTTGTTATCATCAAAATACTTTTAAGAGAAAACACAACATTCTCCCCCTTTTTTATGATAGCAAAACGCTTTCTCATAAAACTAACAAAACAAAAAAATATTAGTTGTAGATTAGCTAGTTTTTTTCGACTTCACAGTAGTCATTATTCAGTACTCCCATCATCAATTCATGTATCACAGTTCTATATTTTAATTCTCCCCCTTTTTGATATCATAAAAAAATAAAACTCCCCCTTAATATATTATAATAGATAATCAACATAAGATACTATATATATCAGAATCCTGAAAGAGTATAAAACATATAAAATGTGAACACATTCATCAATGAAACTAAAAAACAAGTCTTTGAAATTAAGCTAGATGGGAATAAGTTCCTAAATGATTCTACTTCTTCTTTATTGCACTTCTTTTAAATCTTCTATAAGGCTTAGAAGTTTTGCTCTTTAAATCATGTGGAGCAGATTGAAAGAGAATGATCTATCCTTCATTCGGTTCAAGTTGAGCTTGAGTTCTTTATTCTAAGAGTTCACCAAAATGATCTTGAACTTATTTTGTTTCAGGACTCTTCGAAAACTAAGAATGATTTGCTCTTTTGATTGCCTCATGTTCAAAATGAGGTGTAGAAGGATCAAGTTTTGGGTAAGAATTATGCTTAGGATAAGAAGAAGATTGAGGTTGGAATGCTTTCTCTAATTGACTAAAGAACCTATTAAGTTTATTGGACACAATAAGCGATATGTCTTCTAATTTATCCATCAAAACTGAATTTTGATTTTTCATAAAGCTTTCCAATTTTTCATCAATCATCTTCTCAAGTTCCAATTTTAGATTGACCTTAAAAGTCTTAAAATTAGAGCTTATTGAGGCTCCTTGAGTTTCCTTCTCTTTAAGAACAGTAGGTTCTGATTTATGCTCTGAGTCAAAGTCAGAATCATCCTCTGCATTTTCTCCTTCCCCAATTTGGAATTTTCCTCTTATCATCGGCTGCAAATTTATGCTCTTCTTTTTCTTTACATATGTAATTGGTTCCTTCCCTTTCCTTCTTTTCTTGTTTTGTTCACTCTTAGATTCTTTTTCCTTCCCCCTTGTTTGTGCATTCAATTCCCCCATCACCAACTTTCTTCTTTTATGTTTAGAATTACATAATGAGCATTGTCATTGGTATACCACATTTGCTTTTGACTAAAATACTCATATGTTTAAACACCATTTCTTCAATTTTCTTATTTTGTTGAGGTGCTTTGGAAACATTTGGTAATTTAATCTTTTTAAACTCACAAAGTCTCATGAGTAATCTTCTATAAGGCATGTTTCTCTTGTTTCTCCACAGATACTTAATCATTTAAGCAGCAATATCTATTGTTTTTCTCTTTTTCATTGCCAAAATGATTAGAGCATCTTCTCTAGTCATTGTAGTTGTACCTCCCTTCTTTGGTAAGATACAACTAATCACTGCCTTATGTAAGATTCTAACTATCAATTCAAAATAAAGAATGAACACTTCCTTTCCTTTTGAGACTTCAACTCCATTATTCAATTCTACATGTCGAGTCTAATTTTAAATTTTTTCATTATATTCCTAATCTGATCTATACTAAACCCTATGCTCATCTAATATAAATTATTGACTTGAACTGGGAACTTTATTTCATTTGGAGTCAGCACCCAACCGATGTTAGGAAAGATTACTGAATTAGAACTAACTAAGCCGATTAATCATAATTTAAACAACTAGTCGACGAGATCCCCTCTTTTCATTTTTCTAAAAGAGGAAAGGAAAACCAGAGTTTTTGGACTCGGGGGCCAACCTATTAAAACCTTAAAGTTACCACCTTATTCTTCTGAAATCTGAATCATATTTTAATATCTTTTCTTTCTTGTTTTATTGCTGTTTATTCTATTTTATTTTGTTATTTTTTATTCTATTTTATTTATTGATTAAAATAAACTTATTCTAATTTGGAAAATGTTTTTTTTTTGTTCTTTTCAGAGTTGCCCCATAAAGGTGCATACGTACCTGCTATTTAGGATCAAACAAGTTGTAGTTCGCTTTTTATAAAAAGATTTAGTGGGTTGATTAATTTTAATTATGGAAATACCTCAAATTTATGTTTTTTACCATTTTCAATATTTTGGAAAAATCTAAGCCTAAGCTTTATCATTTTATTTTTCGAAAAAATTCTGATTTAAGAAAAACCAATTTTGGATTTATTTTGAAAGAAAAATGATTTTTCTAATTGACAAAAATAATTCATCATTTTTATACCCCTATTATTAATCTACATATATTTAATCTTAATTATTATTATTTTATTTATTTATTTATTTTTATTATTTATTATTATTATTATTTCTATTTTTCGTATTATCGTCATTATTTTAAAATTTTTATTATTTTATAATTTTTTTCTTTTTTCTAATATTATTATTTTTTGTTTCATTTTAAATTTTATCAAACTAAACATAACATTAAAAAATAACAAAAATTCTAACCTTTTTCCTACTATTATTTTTATTTTTTTCCATTTTTTAATTATAAATAAATAAATAAATAAAACACAATAAATAAAACGCAATAAATATAATAAAATAAAATAAACAAAAAAATCCAACTTACCTAGGTTCGGGTCGGTTGAGTCGAATCAAGTTAAATCAAGTCAAATTGGATCGAATCGGGTCACAGCTGTAAACACCCCATTTTTGCCCTAGGAATCAATGATTCTCATCAATAATCAATTTTCAATTTTTTCTAATTTTTCCCAATTTTCCCTAATTTAGCATAAATAATAAAAATGTTCAAAAAATAAAAATAAATAGGAAAACACCTCAATTTTGAAAAATGATTTTAGAAATAGCAATAATGAATAATAAATAATTTTTACAAATTTTTGAAATTTCAAAAAAATACAAAAAAATAAAAAAATTGCATCGCATATGTACAATTTGCGATGTAAATAAAATCGGGAAATTGGGCCAGCTCAGCTGGCTCGTGCGTGCGCTGGGAACGTGTGGGAGGCTTGGAGGTCGGGAGTTCGAATCTTCCCCCGAGCGCTCGATGCAATTTTTTCTTTCTTTTCCCTGGAGCTGCCACGTGGCAGCATGTGATTGGCCGAGGGAAGTCACGTGCGTCGCGCGTGATCGTCTTCTTCGCGAGCCCAGCCGGAGGAAAAAATCCGACAGAAGTCCGACGAAGGCGAAATCGGCCGTTTTCTTTTTAATCTTCTAGATTAAAGTCGAGATAGGGCCAAATCCATCAGATAAACCAAAGGAGCACAAGAGATTAACATCAAATCGCCGGGATAAAATCGAATCTAAGAAACGGAAAAATATGGGTTTATCTAAATCGGCCGATTCGAGCTTATCCAAGAGGAGTTCGAGGTGCCTATAAATAGAGGAGAACAGGAGGAAGCCAGAGGACGAAGAAACACGAAGAAAAAGTGAGAGAAAGGAGTGAATCGGAGTACGCCGGAGAAGCTTGGAGCCGAGACCATCGATCGGAGTTGGAGCAACCGCTAGGAGGCGATCTGGGAGTAAACCGCCACCACCATCGGATTCAGCACCCCCAAGAAGCTAGGATTCGACACTTCACCCGCCGCAAACGACCGCCGGAACGCCGTGAACGAGCCAACCCCGCCGCCGTCTCCGACAGATCCGACCCGATCCGATTTGACCCGACCGACCTGACCCGCGTAGCGACCCGGATCCAAGTAAGTCGGATTTTCCAGATTTTTTATTTTTATTTTGTTTATTTGATTATTCTGAATTTATTTATTTATTATTATTATTTTGTTAGCCATTTATTTATTTATTTGTTTATATCTTCAATAAATAGGAAAATGTAAAAATTATATTTTCCTAGAACTTAATAATGTAGAAAATAGAAAAAATAGAGAAGGAAAAATAAAATAAAAATAGTAATAAAAATGTAAAAAAAATATTAGGAAAATAATAATAAATTTCAAAATAGGATAGAAAGTAAACTTAGGATGAAATTTTCAACAAAAATAAAAAATTATAAAAATCATAAAAAACTCATAAAAATCATAAAAATCACAAAAATCGTAAAGATTCATAAAAACAAATTCAAAAAATTACAAAAAAAATAAGTTTAGCACTTAGAAAAAACCATTTTCTCCAAATAAACTCAAAATTGATGTTTTCCCTCAAAATCATTTTCAAAAAAATCAAATTCAAAGTTTAGGCTCAGAAGTTTTAGAAAAATCCCAAAAATGTTAAGAACATAAATCAAAAGAGTTTGCAAAAATTAAAATTCATCAATAAATCTAAAGGTTTTCAGAAAAGCGAACTACGGCTTGTTTGATCCTGAGTAGCAGGTACGTAGGCACCCATTCGGGTCAACCCCTAAAATAAAGAAAAATCATTTTCTCAAAATAATTCTCAAACATAATAAAAAGTAACAGAAACACAAATGAAACACATTTCTAAAGATAAACAATTTTGGGAGATTAGGTGGTAACCGTAAAGGTTTTAATAGGTTAGCCCCCGAACTTAGAAACTCTGGTTTTCCCTTTTTCTCTTCTCACAAAAACGAGAAGAGAAAATAACGACGACTAGTAGTCCAAATTAAGACTAATCCGCTCCTTTAGTCTTAATTCAATTTTCCCAACAAACAGTTGGGTGGCGACTCCAAAAATTAAACGAAATTCCTAACTCAAGTCGAGGATCTAGATTAGATGAGCATAGGGTCTAGTTTAGATCGGATTAGGAATGGGAATTCAAAAATTAGACTCGACAGGATGGCGACTCCACTAGGGACCCATGCCAGTAGGCTAAGCCACCTGAATCTTCGAATTGTTCTCTTTAAATGTGATTCAATCATTACTCTGTTACTAACTTTGCATAATTAAATTAGATTTTAGTTTTCTTTCACTGTGGGGGTTTTTGCATGCATACATATGTCTGTGTGAGTAGATGCGGTCGAACCCAGACCGTCCTAAAAACCTAAGACGGGGAGCCATTGTGTAGGTTTCGGGCGAAGTGAGTTGATTCACCGTTCGGGACCGATTAGGCTACCCCACCCTATGCTTCGATATGGCCTGAGATCCATTTCTTCGAGAATGCGGGAGGCCATAGAGCTCGGGAACCAGTTAGAACCACCCTACTTGCATACATAACATCGTACAAGGGGTTGACAAATTGAATGACAATGTATTGGTTTGTTGTTTTGTCCTTGGAGTTCAAGACTATTTCCCTGTAATGTTTTCATAGTCCTTGTTGTAACTAGGCTGTTTCCTATTGTAATAGATGGCTAGCAGTGCAGTCGACCGCCTCCTCCGCAAAGAAATTCGAGTGTACAAACCTTTGGACCCAAAATTGGTACTGGACCACTGGTTTACCTTGTATAACCCAGAGGAGCAAGCCTTCATCCAACAAAAGATCGGCCCCGTCCTCTCACTGACTAAGATAGAGGCGAATTTGCCTATGGTCCGGGCCATGCTCCAGTTATGGGAAATCGAGCCCGCAACTTTCTTCCTCGGACCGCATGAGATCACCCCTACCTTGGAGGAGTATACCCAGTTGCTTCAGGCTCCAGCACTGACTGATCAGATTTACACGCCAAACCTTGAGGCCGGGCCAGCCGATACCTTCAGCAGATTGCTAGGCATCCGCAAAACAGCGCTCAATAAAGCCCTAACAGACTGTAATGGATATTGTATACGGATGGATGATCTAGAAGCCTGGTTTATCGCCCGAGAAGACAATGGGGACAGAAAAGTCATCTTGTGTGGAGACCCTAAGACTTATAGACAGAGAAGGGTGAACGCCTTCATCTTGACGGCCTTCGCCACCATATTGTTCCCCACTGGAACTTTCTACATTCACTACCGGGTTGCAAAGCTAGTGACCCAATTCCTGAAGGGAAGATCTTACATCCCCGCTCTACTGGCTGAACAGATCCGAAACTTGAATTTTCTCAAGAAGAAAGGTCATGGCATCCTGCGCTCAAGCCTCAACCTTCTGCTAATATGGTTCGTAAGCCACCTCAAGTGCTTCGGGCTGAACATGGTCAGAAAAACCCTAGCCCAACAGGTGGATCTTGTGGATTCCTGTATAGAAAAGGTGAAGTTACCCGACGACATTACCAGCCACAGTTGGGTAGATCTGCTTAAAAGCCTTAGCGCAGAAGATATTCTGTGGACAGCCAGGTGGAGTTGCTGCGATAAAATCATCTTAACCTGCAGTAATTTCCAAGCAGTACCACTAATTGGAATCAGCGGATGTATCGGATATCACCCAAACTCAGTGGTCCGCCAATTCGGTACTATCCAAGACATAGTTTATCGGCCCTCGCTGGAAGCAATCACCTTTGAGTATCAAGATCCGAGCCTGCTGGTAGCCGAGAAGTTTGCTAAGCTGGCAGAGGTCAGAGCACTTTGGGAAGCTAGAATTGAAAGCCCGAATGTGGACCTAGGGGAGCTAGATGGCGAAGTGGGAAAGCACCGAGCCACTAGAGAGTTCGTAATCCACCAGCTATACCAGACAGGGGAAAGAGCATACCGGGTTCCAGACGTCACCCAACCAAAACCAGACAAGATCGAGCCAGAGACAGAAGTATACCTAGAACAGGTCAAAGCCCGCATAGAAGTATACTTTGAAGCTGCGGATTATAAGAAAGACATCTGGAAGGGACGCTTTAAGGAATCCGACCAAAGGAACAAAGCCTTGGAAGCACAATTGGAGAAGTGCCAAGCCAAAGTCAAAGAACTAGAAGCCGTCATCAGTGAGAAGTCTAAGCCTCCACAACAGAAGACTAAAAGAAGTAGGAAGTAGATCATTTGTAATCTTTTATTTTGATTATCGAACTCCAAAATTTTCAATATTAATAAAAGTGAAGTTTCAATATTACATTGTCAATCAGTTGTCAGCCCTTCTACTTTTAGCATCTGTGTGAGCATCTTGTTTACATGTTTTAGCATTTGTGTGAGCATCTTGTTTACATATTTACATCCGTATGAACATCTTGTCTACATATTTACTAAATAAAAAAAAATAAGAACAATAAAAATAAATAAAGAAAGAAAAGAGTTACTAACAATAAAAGATCTTTTCAAGGTCCTAAAAGTTGCTTCTAAATGGTTAGCTTAACCTAAAGCTCATGGTCATTTGCTCTAAACATAAAACCAAAGACCTTTATAACCTACTCTCAACTTAAAAGACCCCATTCACTTCAAAAGGTCTCCTCATATCTTGATTTAGCCTCAAAACGTAAAACATCCCAACCCCATCTAATCTTAAAGGCTGCACTTAAAGTTTCCTTTCCATCAAAAGACACAGAGACCATTAATTTTTTGGCACACTTTCAAAGTAGCTATGATCAATTATCAATGAGGGTATAAAGAAGACTACTCTAAATACTTGAGTTTTAGGCGCTTAAGACCAAATCACTTGTTCAAATTGACAACAGTACACGGGGACAGCGTGAAAAATGGTGAATATAGGCAAATTTGAAGGGTATCTTTGTTTAAAAGGTTTAAGATGACAAGAGGCAAACCATATCCCAAACACTAACCCTTAAACACTTGAGAGTTGAGTGTTATTAATGTGAGGTTTTGGACTCATTCCTTAAAGGAGGTCCATCTTGAATTTGATACGTTAAATCAAAATAATATTAGGCATTCATCTTTGCTACCCTAAACACAATCATCCTTCGACAAACAAGAGTTTCAAAATTTAAACCCTACCGTCAACTACCCCACGATGGAAATAATTGGGAAGATAGAGACATCAATAGTGCTTGCCCTAGTTGCAACAATTCAAAATTTTAGCCATAGATAATTTATTTGAGAGGAAGAGAAGTCCACATTCTGAAAAAAAAAAAAAAAAAAAAATACACATAAACCATATGAAATGATCATCATTGGGCCCAAAAGAAGAGAAAGAAAAAAGATGGAAAAAGAGAATGAATGAAGAAAAAATGATGAATGAATGAATGAAAGAAAAATAAAGAAAAGGAAAAGAAAAGAAGAGAAATGAGAAAAGCCTACGAATGTAGCTAAACCTATAAAAAGCCCAACAACACTTGAAAATACCAGGGCCAAATACTAGAGCAGTTCAAAGATATACTACCTTTTTGAAGACTTCTCCAAATCATTGAAAATAACTTATATTAAGCAAAAATTGCTAGGGCAAGTACTATTCTAGTTCTTTTTCTCAAGGTTTCTTGACTTGCAAACCTAAGTTGAAATGATGATTCTTTCAAAATAAACCTTAACATACTTTTCTGAAACCAATAACCAAAGAGCCTGAATTGCATTACGAGTATCAAAATGGCCTAATGGATTGATTAAAGCGTATTACTTACAAGAAAGACCATAATTTTTTGGAATAGAAGTCAAGAGTGACATCTAAACCGAGAGATTGTAAGGAAGTCCTCTTAGATTAAACCAATTAAAAACGAGATATCCAGTTATAAATGGAATGAGGAAATTTACCCATTGGCATTATTTAGCCTTATGTACTGATGTTCCCCAAGAAGAAGATATAAGTCTTAATTACAAGAAACCCCTCAAGAGATGATTGATTAAGCTAAGACAACACTTTGTTTCTAAGATTAAACCAAACCCTCTGAGAAAAATGAGGCAAAGAGTAAGTGATTATTGAGCAGTAGGGAATGCTTACCCTTTATTTGAATTTTTAGGAGCCTTGTCAGACTTTTTATTCGTTAGCAATAAAAAGAAAACACTTTAATGTTTGGCCACATTATCCTTAGATTTCGAAAGAGCGTTTTTTCTTGAAAATTTGCAGAAAAATTTTAGTTATCACTTGTTCAGAAGTCTTAAGCCATCTTGCATTTGATTGTTATTGAAAAAATAATAATAATAAGAGTCTCCCTTAGGATATTCTTCCTTTAATAGGGTGGTCAGCCCAAAAAAGGGGCACTTCCCTAAATCTCTCAAGGTTAGCCCACAAAGGGCACTTTTTGAGGCAAAATTCTCAAATCTAGGTTAGGCAGCCCATAGGGGGCCCTTTCCTAAAACTTTGTCCTCATGGTCAGCCCATAGGGGGCACTTTCTGAGGCAAATTCTTCAATCCAGGTTAGGCAGCCCATAGGGGGCCCTTTCCTAAAAACCTTGTCCTCATGGTCAGCCCATAGGGGGCACTTTCTGAGGCAAATTCTTCAATCTAGGTTAGGCAGCCCATAGGGGGCCCTTTCCTAAAAACCTTGTCCTCATGGTCAGCCCATAAGGGGCACTTTTTGAGGCAAATTTCAGGTTAGGCAGCCCATAGGGGGCCATTTCCTAAAAACCTTGTTCTCATGGTCAGCCCATAGGGGGCACTTTTTGAGACAAGTCTAATTCAAGGTTAGGCAGCCCATAGGAGGCCCTTTCCTAAAAACCTTGTCCTCATGGTCAGCCCATAAGGGGCACTTTTTGAGGCAAATTTCAATTCTAGGTTAGGCAGCCCATAGGGGGCCCTTTCCTAAAAACCTTGTTCTCATGGTCAGCCCATAGGGGGCACTTTTTGAGACAAGTCTAATTCAAGGTTAGGCAGCCCATAGGGGGCCCTTTCCTAAAAACCTTGTCCTCATGGTCAACCCATAAGGGGAACTTTTTGAGGCAAATTCTTCAATCCAGGTTAGGCAGCCCATAGGGGGCACTTTCTGAGGCAAATTCTTCAATCCAGGTTAGGCAGCCCATAGGGGGCCCTTTCCTAAAAACCTTGTTCTCATGGTCAGCCCATAGGGGGCACTTTTGAGACAAGTCTAATTCAAGGTTAGGCAGCTCATAGGGGGCCCTTTCCTAAAAACCTTGTCCTCATGGTCAGCCCATAGGGGGCACTTTTTGAGGCAAATTTCCATTCTAGGTTAGGCAGCCCATAGGGGGCCCTTTCCTAAAACTTTCTACCTCAAGGTTAGCCCATAGGGGGCACTTTTCGAGGCATTTTATCAAAGGTTAGTCAGCCCATGAGGGGCACTTTCCTAAACCCTCCCGATTAGTCAGCTCTCGGGGCACTTTTCGGTCATATTTCTTTCCAAGTTTGCAAGTCTGATAAGATGCTTCCTATCATCATTTCTCATACATTTCTACTCAAAACTTGAGATAGGTCCTGTCGCCAATTAGTTAGCTCATAAAGCACTTTTTGGAGAAGGAACATTACCTTGAATCATTTGGAACATCTTCAAATCGTAGGATTATCAGCTCTTGGGGCATTTTCCTACCAAAACCTAATTTAGGAGGCCAAAAATGGCGTCTTTTGTTTGTCTTTGTAGTTAAGTTTTTCAAACTTTACTACAAAGCGGGGCAGCTGTAAACACCCCATTTTTGCCCTAGGAATCAATAATTTTCAATAATAATCAATTTTCAATTTTTCCTAATTTTTCCCAATTTTTCCTTAATTTAGCATAAATAATAAAAATATTCAAAAAAATGAAAATAAATAGGAAAACACTTCCATTTTGAAAAATGATTTTAAAAATAGCAATAATGAATAATAAATAATTTTTACAAATTTTTGAAATTTCAAAAAAATATAAAAAAATAAAAAAAGTGCATCGCATATGTACAATTTGCGATGTAAATAAAATCGGGAAATTGGGCCAGCTCAGCTGGTTCGTGCGTGCGCTGGGAACGTGTGGGAGGCTTGGAGGTCGCGAGTTCGAATCTTCCCCCGAGCGCTCGATGCAATTTTTTCTTTCTTTTCCCTGGAGCTGCCACGTGGCAACATGTGATTGGCCGAGGGAAGTCACGCGCGTCGCGCGTGATCGTCTTCTTCGCAAGCCCAGCCGGAAAAAAAATCCGACAAAAGTCCGACGAAGGCGAAATCGGCCGTTTTCTTTTTAATCTTCTAGATTAAAGTCGAGATAGGGCCAAATCCATCAGATAAACCAAAGGAGCACAAGAGATTAACATCAAATCGCCGGGATAAAATCAAATCTAAAAACGGAAAAAATTCGGATTTATCCAAATCGGCCGATTTGAACTTATCCAAGAGGTTTTCCGGACGCCTATAAATAGAGAAGAGCAGGGGGAAGCCAAAGAACGAAGAAACACGAAGAAAAAGTGAGAGAAAGGAGTGAATCGGAGTACGCCGGAGAAGCTTGGAGCCGAGACCATCGATCGGAGTTGGAGCAACCGCTAGGAGGCGATCTAGGAGTAAACCACCACCACCATCGGATTCAGCACCCCCAAGAAGCTAGGATTCGACACTTCACCCGCCGCAAACGACCGCCGGAACGCCGTGAACGAGCCAACCCCGCCGCCGTCTCCGACAAATCCGACCCGATCCGATCCGTCCCGATTTGACCCGACCGACCCGACCCGCGTAGCGACCCGGATCCAGGTAAGTCGGATTTTCCAGATTTTTTATTATTTATTTTATTTATTTTGTTTATTTGATTATTCTGAATTTATTTATTTATTATTATTATTTTGTTAGCCATTTATTTATTTATTTGTTTATATCTTCAATAAATAGGAAAATGTAAAAATTATATTTTCCTAGAACTTAATAATGTAGAAAATAGAAAAAATAGAGAAGGAAAAATAAAATAAAAATAGTAATAAAAATGTAAAAAAAAATAAAAATAAAAATATTAGGAAAATAATAATAAATTTCAAAATAGGATAGAAAGTAAACTTAGGATGAAATTTTCAACAAAAATAAAAAATTATAAAAATCATAAAAAACTCATAAAAATCATAAAAATCGTAAAGATTCATAAAAAAAATTCAAAAAATTACAAAAAAATAAGTTTAGCACTTAGAAAAAACCATTTTCTCCAAATAAACACAAAATTGATGTTTTCCCTCAAAATCATTTTCAAAAAAATCAAATTCAAAGTTTAGGCTCAGAAGTTTTAGAAAAATCCCAAAAATGTTAAGAACATAAATCAAAAGAGTTTGCAAAAATTAAAATTCATCAACAAATCTAAAGGTTTTCAGAAAAGCGAACTACGGCTTGTTTGATCCTGAGTAGCAGGTACGTAGGCACCCATTCGGGTCAACCCCTAAAATAAAGAAAAATCATTTTCTCAAAATAATTCTCAAACATAATAAAAAGTAACAGAAACACAAATGAAACACATTTCTAAAGATAAACAATTTTGGGAGATTAGGTGGTAACCGTAAAGGTTTTAATAGGTTAGCCCCCGAACTTAGAAACTCTGGTTTTCCCTTTTTCTCTTCTCACAAAAACGAGAAGAGAAAATAACGACGACTAGTAGTCCAAATTAAGACTAATCCGCTCCTTTAGTCTTAATTCAATTTTCCCAACAAACAGTTGGGTGGCAACTCCAAAAATTAAACGAAATTCCTAACTCAAGTCGAGGATCTAGATTAGATGAGCATAGGGTCTAGTTTAGATCGGATTAGGAATGGGAATTCAAAAATTAGACTCGACAACAGCGACTAGAGAGTTTTTGACGACGACGCTCCAATGGTTTTCTCGAGCGTTTGAAGGCGGTTTCCTAACTTTTAGGGTGTAGGGAAGCTACTGGTGGCAGTGAATTTCTTTAGAAACGCCTCTAAGTGGTGGTTTGATGCTTGATCGACAGTCGTAGCTTGGAGGAACTTCGGTGAGGCTTCAAACTCTCCTATTTTCTCTCTTTTGATATGTGCTCTAGCTTCCCCACATCGTGTTCTATTTATAGGCTCTCAAAACTAATCTTGATCAGCTCAGATCTTCCTCACCACGTATCCCAAGTGAAAAAGAAAAACAGGTAAAATGCGAATCTGCTTCCCCTGCGTTTTGAAGCCTCGACCTCGCACGCCCCTGCGCACACTAGGCCATGATCCGAACCAGCTGAGCTAGCCCACTTTCTCGTTTTTTTTATTAAACGCAATTTGCAAATATGCGTTGCAATTTTTATTATTTTTATATTATTTTGAAATTTTAAAAATTTGTAAAAGTTATTTAACTCCTTTTCTTATTATTTCTACTATTATTTTCCAAAATTGATATATTTTCCTCTATTTATTTTATTTTTTTATATTTTTCCCTTATTTTTGCTAAATTGGAAGAAAATTTAAAAAAAATGAAAAAATTATAAATTAATCATTATTAATGATTAGGGACAAAAATGGGGTGTTTACACTGCAAAAATTCATCCTTACTCATCTTGCCTACATTGGGATTATCATTTACATTAGCTAGGCCAAAATAGTACACGATATCCTTCTTTAAAATCTGAATTTTCTTTTCTAGTACTTTCAAACTCCACATATCCCTTTGAGACTTATCTAAATTCTTGTAAAATTCAACAACTAGTTCACTAAACAGAATTACTCTTAAATCCTACAGTTTACTTCATGTTATATGTTCTATAAATTCATTCCAATAGAAACCATTCTTTTTAAAGAAACTGAAATCCAAATAAAATTCAATAATATCTGCCTTTATGGAATGCTCTTTCTTGGAAGCCCCATGTTTCTTTTCACAATGTCCAAGATTTGCTTCCATAGAAGGAATCACACGTTTCTTTTAGGTTTTACTTTCTTCTTTGCAAGGAATGTTCTCCATCTTCGTTCACCAAAGCCTCACTTTTTATTCTGATTTTTCAATTCATCCATTCTTATGTGAATTGACCTTCTCAGAAACTTTCTGAGTTTCACTTTCATTAGCCTTTTCATTCCTTTTCTTGACATTCAACTTCTGATTCTTTGCACCTATTTTTTCGGTTTAAGGGTTTTGGTTTTGACTCACTGTCTTTTCTAAATTAGTAGGTTCATCGACAATGTCGATGGTTTTGGAGGAGGTTTTGGACTTAAAGGTTCAATTTTGTATTTTACTTGATCTTCTAGGCGGCATTGTGCCATGGTGATTCTTGTTAGAGAGAGATGAAGATGACTGTGAAGAACAATGACTATTGATATACTTGAGAATGAGAGAAAAGTGTGGGAGAGAGAGAGAGAGAGAGATGATGATGATGACTTAAATTGAAATTTTAAAAGAACCAACAAAAAATAAAAATTTGTTTTTTTTTTATTATTACTTATAACTAAAAATGATAACAAATACCAATTTCATTTCTAATAAACTCAAATTTTATTTTATCTAATGGTTTAGTGAAGATGTAAGCCAATTGATTTTCAATTGAAACATATTTAATACTTATTTATCCATTATTTGCATGATCCCTAATAAAGTGATGTCTAACTTCTATATACTTAGATCTAGAATGATGCACTGGATTTTTTTGTTAAATTAATTGTGCTAGTATTGTCGAATTTTATTAGTGTATTCTTAAATACTAAACCATAATCCATCAATTATTGTTTTATCTATAATATCTATGTACAACAACTTCCTATGGAAATGTATTCAGCTTCAACAATAGAAAGAGAAATCGAGTTTTGTTTATTGGACCAAGAACTAACTTGTCCCCTAGAAATTGACAAGTGCCAGATGTACTTTTTCTGTCAATTTTGCACCCTGCATAATTCGTATCTGAATATCCAATTAAATTATAATTTTGATTTTTTTGGATACTAGATACCTAACTTAGTATTATGTGAAATGTATTTAAAAATTCTTTTTACTACTGCTAAATGTGTTCCAATAAGATTACTTTAAAAATGAGCACACAAACAAACACTGAATAATATGTGAGGATAAGAAGCAGTTAAGTACAATATGGAACTGATTAAACTTCTATAAAGCTTATTATTTACCTTTTTACCTTTTGAATCAACATCTAACCTAGTTGAGGTTGATATAGGATTCACTACACCTTTGACATTTCCAAAATCGTTTTTTTTTTTAATATTTAATCGGCGTACTTTTCTTGATGTACAAATATACCATCCTCTGTCTACTTTATTTGGGGCCCAAGAAAGAAGTTAAGTTTTGCCATTGGTGACATTTCAAACTTTGCCTGCATCATCTTAGAAAACATCTTGCAATATTCTTCATTAGTAGAACCAAACACAATATCATCTACATATATTTATACTACTAGAATATCATTGTCATAATGTTTTAAGAATAATATAGTATCCACTTTTCCTCTTTTGAGTCTATTCTTAATTGAAAATTGGCTAAGTCATTCATACCATGCTTTAGGAGCCTATTTTAATCCATATAATGCCTTTTTAAGTTTGTAAACATAATTTTTCTTAAATAGATCTTCAAATCTTGATGGTTGTTCTACATAGACTTCTTCCTTAATATGACCATTTAGGAAGGCACTCTTAACGTCCATTTGAAATAGTTTAAAATTCTTTAGACATGCATAAGATAATAATAATAACCTAATTGCCTCTAATCTTGCTACAAGTGCATAGGTCTCATCATAATCTATGCCTTCTTCCTAAGAGTATCCTTTTGCAACTAACCTAGTTTTATTTCTAACAACTTCTCCATATTCATCTGATTTGTTTTTGAACACCCATTTAGTTCCTATTATGGATTTAACTTTAGGTCTTGGTATTAATGACTGTAAACACCCCATTTTTATCCCTTAATTATTATTAATGTTTTTTTTTATTTTTCAGATATGAAGGAAAATAATGATAAAAATAAAATAAATAAGAATAGCACACTAATAATAGAAAATAAAGGTAAAAATAACAATAAAAGATATTTAGGGATTTTTATTAAATTTTAGAATTTCCAAATAATATAAAATTAATAAATATTGTTGTGTTTATATACAATTTGCATGTAAATAAAACTGAGATTTGGGCTAGCTCAGCTGGCTCATGTATGTGCCTAGGATGTGTGCAAGGAGGGGAGACGTCACGAGTTCGAATCCTAGAAGAGGCACTTTGTGCCATTTCCTTTTTTTTTTTTCTTCCAGTTGCCACGTGGTAGCACGCGATAGGGCAACTCAGATCATGCGCGACGTGCGTGATTGTCTTCTCCAGCGAAATAGACGCAAGAAGAAGCTAGAGCAAATCCAATGAACTGGGATCGTTTTTTTTTTTTTTTTAGTATCTTTTCAGATTATTACCGATCTTAAGCATTAACCAACATGATAAATCATAAAAAAAAAAAACAAATCTAATACAACGGATTGACATCAAATCTCCAAGATTGAGTCGAATCTAAAATAGAAAAGTGGGTTTCAACCGTGAGTCCGATCTAAGCTTATCAAGTGGGATTTTGCAAGTCTATAAATAGGACTCGACGAGAGGAAGAATGGGGAGGAATCAGAAGAAAGAAAAAGTAGAAGAAACAAAAAAAAAAAAAAAAAACTCGCCGAAGCTTTCTCTCTCTCTCTCTCTCTCTCTCTCTCTTAAATCTCATCGTGCTTGCTCAAACCATCGCCTAAGGTGGTTTTCGACGAAAACCAACACCACCATTGGATTCCTCACCCTTAAAGCTTCAGAACCCCCTATTAATCGATGCTAACCATCGCTGGAAAGTCACCGTTGAAGACCTTCGATTGCTGTGCATACCGGACCCGACCTGCAACTTACGTCCAGGTTAGGTGGATTTCTTTATTTTTATTAATTTATTTATTTAATAAGAATATGTATGAAAAAAATTTTAAAAATTTAATTGATAAAAACTAATAAATTTTTTAATAAAATTTAATAAAATTTTTAATAAAAATAATAAATATTTTATTACTTAGAAAACTTGTTTTCATAAATGAATGAAAATAATTGACGTTTTTCAAAATTAGAGGTTTTAGTTTTTTTTTTCAAAATTAAGAAATAAAGCTTAGGCTTAGAAATTTCTTTAAATAAATTTAAATGGTAATAAACGTAAACCTGGCATATTTCCATAACTAAAATTAACTAATCCACTAAAGTTTTATGAAAGCGAACTACGGCTTGTTTAATCTCGAATAACGAGTACGTAGACACCCTTATGGGGCAACTCTTAAAAAAAATTGAAATCATTATTATTATAATCATTATATCATTTTTTTCTAGTATTTTTTATGCTAAAAAAATATATTATAACATAATTCAGATTTTAAAAGGATAAGGTAGTAACTTCAGGGTTTTAATAGGATAACCCCCCGAGTCGAGAATATCTGGTTTTGCTCTCTTCTTTTTTTTTATCTTCTAAAAAAAAAAAGAAGAAGATTTCGTCAACTAGTTGTTTAGATTAGAATTAATCCGCTCAATTAATTCTAATTTAATAATTTTTCCCAACTCCAGTTAGGTGGTGACTCCAAATAAATAATAAAATTCCTAGTTCAAATCGAGGATTTATGTTTGATGAGCATAGGATCTAATATAAATCGAATTAAGGAAATAATATAAAATTTTCAAATTAGACTCGACAGAATGGTGACTCCGCTAAGGACCTCATAGTGAGTCAGCCACCTAAACCTTCTGAAATCATCATTTCTAGATATCCTTAATTAGCTTTTATGTTGTAAAATATTGTTTGCACTAATGTTTGTATTTACCCGTGATCCAAGGATTTAATAAAATTAGTTTTTTTATTATTATTGAATTTCCATGCATACAATTGTGTGATTAGATGCGGTTAGACTTAGGCCGTCTTAGGACCCTAAGACGGGGAGCCATTGTGTAAGTTTTGGGTGAAGTGAAATATTAACTGCTTGGGGCCGATTGGGCTACCCTATCCAATGCTTTGATATAGCCAAAGATCCATTTCTTCAAGAATGTGGGAGGCCATAAAGCTTCGGGACCTTTAGAACCCACCTTCTTTGCATACATGAAATCATGGGCCGACAAATGATTAATGATGTAATTTCTTTCTTTGGAGTTTAGATGCAACCACTTGTAAAAGAATTCTTGTTGTTGTTTTGTAAGATATTTGTTTGTAATTAGAAATTTTTATTGTAATCCTGTTAGATGGCTAGTGTCGTAATTGATTTCCTCCTTCACAAAGAAATCCGGGTTTGTAAACCTTTAGATCCTAAATTGGTATTGGACCATCGGTTCACCTTATATAGCCTTGAAGAGCAGACTTTCATCCAAAGCAAAATATGGCCCATTCTCTCGCAGATGAAAATGGATGTCAACCTACCTTTAATTTGAGCTATATTACACTTTTGGGAAACTGAGCCTATGGCTTTCTTTATTGGGCTACACAAGATCACACTAACCATAGAGGAATATACTCAGCTTCTCCAAGCCCCTCCACTTGCCAATGGGGTGTATTTACTAGATCTAAAAGCTGGGTCAATAGGTATTTTCAGCAAACTTCTAGGAGTTCGCAAGGTAGTGATTAACTGAGCATTGGAAAGAAACAACGGGTATTGCCTTCGAATGGATGAATTGGAAGCTTGGTTTGTGGCTCGATGTGATGATGGGAGCAAGAAGGACATCTTATGTGGAGATCCCAAAAGCTATAGACAAAGATGGGTTTATGCTTTCATCTTAACAGCATTTGCAACTATCTTCTTTCCTATTGGGATCTTCCACATTCATTACAAAGTTGTGAAATTGGTATTCCAATTCTTAGAAGGGAAATCTTGCATTCCAGCCCTACTAGCTAAACAAATTCGAAATCTAAATTTCGTAAAGAAGAAGGGTCATGGTTCTCTGCTTAAACATCAACCTCATTCTAATCTAGTACATAAGCTATCTCACGTGTTTTGGGCTAAACATGGTTAGGAGATCATTAGCCTAACAAGTAGATCTCATAGATTCTTGCATAGAAAGGATGAAGTTGTTAGACAATCTTTCTAGCCATGGTTGGGTGAAAGTACACAAGGGTTTCAATGCTAATGATATTATGTGGACCGCTAAGTGGAGCTGTTGCAATAAAGTTATCCTAATGTGCAGGAACTTTCAAGTTGTTCCATTGATCGGGCTTAATGGGTACACGAGCCATCATCCAAATTTAATGGTCCATCAGTTCGGCACTATTCAAGACATAGTTTACAGATCATCATTAGAAGGAATTATGTTCAAGTATCAAGACTCGAACATGTTAGTGGCTAAGAAAATCGCCAAGTTGGCAGAGGTCAAAGTCCTATGGGAAGCCTGGATTGAGAGTCCTAATGTAGACCTCGAAGATTTGGATGGGGAAGTAAGCAAACACCGAGCTACCAGAGATTTTGTGATCAACCAATTATACTAGACAGGAGAGAGGATGTATCAAGTTCCAGATGTTACCTAGCCTACGCTAATCAACCCAAGCCTAGAAATCAAAACCTACATGGAAAGGTAAGGGCTTGGATGGATAGAGGTCCATTTTGAGACCACGAACAATAAGAAGAATGTGTGGAAGAGTAGATTCAAGGAATCTAATCAAAGAAACAAAGCACTAGAAGCCCAGTTAGAAAAGACTCAAGTGAGGGTTAGAGCACTTGAAGCCATCGTCAATAGAGAGTCAACACCTGTGTAGCCAAAGAAGAAGAAGCTTAGAAATTAGTAAGTTAGATGATAGCATTTTCTTTTCTTTTCTCCTATGTTTTCAATAAAAGCACTGAACTCCAAGTTTGCAATATTAATAAAATTTCAATATTATTACATCGTTAATTAAATGTTGGTTCTTTTGCATCCGTGTGAGCATCTTGTTTTCATATTTACTAAAAATTAATAACAATAAAGAAAAGAACAAAGCCAAGAAAATTGAAGAGTTGCTGACAATAAGAGATTCTTTCAAGGTCCTTAAAGTTGCTTTTGAATAGTTAGCTTAACCCAAGGCTCACTGTCACTTACTCTGAACATAAAGCTAAAGACCTCTATAACTTGCTCTCAATTTGAAAGACCCCATTCACTTCAAAAGGTCTCCTCATATGTTGATTTAGCCTCAAAACACAAAACCTTTCAACTCTCTCTAATCCTAAGGGTTACACTTGAACTTTCTCTCTATCAAGAGTTATATAAAATAGACACAAAGACAATTAATTTTAGGGTACATAACTCTTAAAGACATCATGAGACAAGGTGAATATGGGCAAATCTGGTAAAGTGGAAGGATATCTCATTTGTTTAAGTGGTTTAAGATGACAAGAGGCAAACCACATCCAAAACACTAACCTTTAAACACTCGAGAGTTAAGTGTTATTAGTGTGAGGTTTTTGACTCATTCCTTAAAGATAGTCTATCTTGAATTTGATATGTTAATCAAAATAATGTTAGGCATTCATTTTTTCTATCCTAAACACAATAATCCTTTGCCAACCCCATTTAAGCTTATATAAAAAGAGTTTCAAAATTTAACCCTACTAAGAACCACCCAAAAATAGAATGAGTAGGAAGATAAGGACATCAATATAAAAAAAAAAAAAATGGTGCTTGCCCTAATTACAACAATTCAAGGGTAATTTTTGCCGTAAATAATTTATTTCTTTGATGAAGAAAAGTCTACATTTTGAAAAAAAAAATGACCCACAAGAGATGATCACTATTGGACTTAAAAGAAAAGGAAAAAAGATGGAAAAAGAAAATGAAAGAAAAAAGAAAGAAAAGAAAAGAAATGAGAAAATCCCAAGAATATAGTTAAACCTATACACGATAAAAAAGCCCAACAATACTTGAAAATACCCGGGGCCAAATATAAGAACCCAAACATTACAATTCAAAGATATGCCACTCTTCTTTGAAGACTTCTCTAAATCATTGAAAATAATTTATCTTAAGCAAAAATTACTAAAGCAAGTACTATTCTAGTTTTCTTAACTTGTAAACCCAAGTTGAAATGATGATTCTTTCAAAATAAGACCTTAGCATTGATACTTTTTTGAAACTAAAAGCCTATTGCATTACAAGTCTTAAAAAGGCCTAATAGGTTGATCAAAGCTTATTACTTACAAGAAAGACCATAATTTTAGAATAAAAGTCAAGAGTGACATCTAAACCGAAAGATTGTAAGGAAGTCCTCTTAGATTAAACCAATTGAGAATGAGATATCTATTTTCAAATAGAATAAGATAATTTAAAGTCATTCCTCATTGGCGTTGTTTGGCCCAATTTTAAATATTGATGCCCCCCAAGAAGAAGATATGAGTCTTAATTGCAAAAAACCCCTCAAGAGGTGATTGATTAAGCCAAGACACCAATTTTTCAAGATTAAACCAAACCCTCCAAGTAAAATGAGAAAAAAAAAAAGAGTAAGTGATTATTGAGTAGTAGGGGAGGCCTACCCTTTATTTGTATTTTTTTGGAACCCTATCAAACTCTTTACTTGCTAGCAAAGTTTGCTAGAAAAAACTTTAATACCTTGTTGCCTTATCCTTAAGTTTAGAAGAGCAATTGTCTTAAAGATTTTTAGAAAAGTTTTAGTTATCATTTGTTCAAAAGTTTTAAGTCATCTTAAACTCTTGACTATTATTGGAAAAATAAAATTCTCACTTAAGAATTCATTATTAGTTAGTTAACCCATAATGGGGCACTTTCCTAAACTTTCTTCTTCAGGGTTGTAAGTTTAAAGAGACGCTTCTTACTATCAATTAGTTAACCCACAATGGGGCACTTTCCTAAACATCCTCTCTCAAGGTTACAAGTCCAAAGAGATGCTTCCCCACTATCAGTTAGTTAGCTCACAATTAGGCACTTTCCTAAATATCCTTCCATTACAATTGCTAGTCTAGTGAGATACTTCTTATCATTGATCAGTCAGCTCATAAGAGCACTTTTCTAAATAATCTCTTTTTAAGGTTGTTAGTCTAGTGAGACGCTTCTCATCATCGATTAGTCAGCTCATAAGAGCATTTTTCCAAATAATCTCTTTTTTTAAGGTTGTTAGTCTAGTGAGACACTTCCTATCATCAATTAGTCTGCTCATAAGAGCACTTTTCTAGATGATCTCTCCTTCATGGTTGCTAGTCTAATGAGACACTTTCCATCATCGATTAGTCAGTTCATTAAAGCACTTTTCTAGATGATTTCTTTTTGTTAGTCTAATGAGACGTTCCCATTATCAGTTAGCTAGCTCATAAGAGCACTTTCCTAAACAATCTCTTCTTTAAGGTTGTTAGTCCTATGAGACGCTTCATATCATCAATTAGCTAGCTTGTAAGAGCGCTTTCCTAAAAAATATCTTCTTTAAAGTTGCTAGTCTTACAAGACGTTTCTTATCAAGTTAGTTAGCTCATAAGGACACAATCCTAAACAATCTCTGTTTAAGGTTGTTAGTCTAATGAGACGCTTTATATCATCGATTAGTCAGCTCATTAAAGCACCTTTCTAGATGATCTCTCCCATCAGGTTGCTAGTCTGGTGGGATGTTTCTTGTCTAAGACCACTCCCCAAGGAGTATTAATCAACATAAAATAACTATCTTCTTTTGCAACATAGGATTGTTAGCTCGTGGAGCATTTTCCTTACTTAAACTTTTTGTTAGACAACCCCCTAGTAGAGCCAAGTTTAGATAGCCAACTGGTTACAGCGCTATCTACCCTTTCTATTAGGTAAAAATGGTGTCTTTGTTGTCTTTATAATTAAGTTTTTCAAATTTTACTACAAAGAGGAGCAACTGTAAACACCCCATTTTTGTCCCCTAATTATTATTAATGTTTTACTTATTTATTTTATTTTATTTTTCAGAAATGAAGAAAAATAATGATAAAAATAAAATAAATAAGAATATTATACCAATAATAGAAAATAAAGGTAAAAATAACAATAAAAGATATTTAGGGATTTTTATTAAATTTTATAATTTCAAAATAATATAAAATTAATAAAAATTACTATGCTTATATACAATTTGCATATAAGATAAAACTGAGATTTGGGCCAGCTCAGCTAGCTTGTGTGTGCGCCTAAGATGCGTGCGAGGAGGTGAGACGTCACGGGTACGGATCTTGGAAGAGGCACTTCGTGTCATTTCTTTTTTTTTTTCTTTAAACTGCTACGTAGAGCATGAAGCATGAACTAAAGACCCTGAGCAGCTATTCTCACGGTCGTATCTATATTCGACGATAAGCAAATTTGTTATAAGGCATCACCCTACAAGTATAAAGAAAACGTAAATTAAGGTTAACATGACCAGGTAATTATTTAGACATTAATTAGGTTGTATGTAAATCGTTCTTACCAGAAATCCAAGAACTGCCCCCGCGTGGACAATGAATCTCCGGCTTATTGACCCATACCATTGCAGGTAGTTATCATGCACACCGCAAGGGACCTCCATAGGAATGGCTTGACCAACCCGTTGTTCCTACATGTTCAAATACACCTCATGCAAGACGGTCCAGTCAACATCAATCCGGCTACGCAAGTCAATTTCATGTAGCTCCGGCTGTGAGATATATTAGAACCCACCGAACTGCCTAGCCACTCGATCTGGGAAATGCCACTCAATAATATGGAAACAAATGAGTGGCACCTGAGCCGTCCAAATGTGCATGCCAGCTTTCTGGAAATGTGGCAGTATATTAAGCAAATTCACATCGTATGGCTCCCATTGAACCTAAAATTAAGAAATTTTATTTATTTTAAATGATAAATATGATTAATTACAAGGAAATAAATATGATTACTAAGGTACCTGTGACATATTATGTCTGTCCAGCGCATCCTAATTTGCATTGACTACGTAGTTAGGGTGGAATTGCGTGTCCCTCTGCGTGTTCCACCATAACACTAGTGGACATCCAACTAGTATAGATAGTCCATGGTGATTAATCAGTACGATGTGGGGGAATCTGTCCAAGGCCCACACTTGCAGCAATATGATCGCCCCTCCAATCTCATGTGCCGACTGTGAGGATGCAACACATAGTTGGCAATACAACCACGCTAGACATGCGCCCCCTAGCTATATGTCCCAGCGATGTCAAAATGTTCTAATAATGGCAACCACATCGCATGCGCAAGGGTGCTGGATTTATCGGTGAAGATAAATCCCCTTAACAACTGTAGAATGTATGCACAAGTAGCTCAATGTATTTGCTCCACCTCGGCATCTGGTAGGATTAACCAAAACATATCGTAGAGCTATATCATACTAATGTGCTCACCTCCACCGCTAGACCCAAGACTCACCCTCAATAGTTCCTCACATATTACTCTCTAATCTAGGCAGCTACTCCCTATAACTGCGTTTCCATCCACGGGGAGTCCTAGTTGGATTTCCACATCTTGGAGCGTTATGGTAAACTCTCCTATCAACATGTGAAATGTATGCGTCTTTACATGCCATCTCTCCACCAGTGTCATAATCATGTGCCAATCAAGGGGTATGAATGGTAGTCGACTGACACCTTCAAATCCAGCCAACTGCAAGTATGGCTCCATTCACACATCGAATGGGATCATACACTTATCGCGACGGAGTGACAACTCACACTATCACACAACGAGGGTTGCTTGCTCCTATGCCAACAACATGTCAAATGTTTTCTTATTTTTAATGCAAAGTAAACTAATCGATTAGTAAAACGTCCATTACCTCTCCATCCTAAACTACCTATGATCAATGATTGGCTTACTATGTTAAGACTGAAGGATGAAAAGGTCCAGGCTCCATCTGTTATGCAAAACCATACAAATAATTTACATTTGCAACCAATACAAAATTTGTCACTAATTAAATTTATAGCAATTAAATAATGATATATTAACGACTAATTATCTTTGATTAACGGATAATTGATAACTAATTAATTTTATAACCAGTCTACAAAAGCATACAAATAATCCCACCTTGCAATAATTAAAAAATATTTCACTAATTACTTTTACAACAATTAATTAACCACATATTAACAACTAATCACCTTTAATTAGCGGATAATTACTAACTACTTACTCTTATGACTAATTTTACTAAACCATACAAATATTTTACATTTCCACCCAATACAAAAATTTTCACTAATTAATTTCATAATAATTAATTAACGATATATTAATGATTAATCCCCTTGATTAATGGATAATTAATAACTAATTAATTTTATAACTCATTTTACAAAACAATACAAATATTTTACATTTCCACCCAATATAAAATTTTTCACTAATTAATTTCATAGTAATTAATTAATAATATATTAACGACTAATCCCCTTTGATTAATGGATAATTAATAATTAATTAATTTTATAACTCATTTTACAAAACCATACAAACATTTTACATTTCCACCCAATAGAAAAATTTTCACTAATTAATTTTATAGTAATTAATTAACGATATATTAACGACCAATCCCCTTTGATTAATGGATAATTAATAATTAATTAATTTTATAACTCATTTTACAAAACCATACAAATAATTTACATTTCCACTCAATACAAAATTTTTCATCAATTAATTTCATAGTAATTAATTAACGATATATTAACGAGTAATCCCCTTTGATTAATGGATAATTAATAACTAATTAATTTTATAACTCATTTTACAAAACCATACAAAGAATTTACATTTTCACCCAATACAAAATTTTTCACCAATTAATTTCATAGTAATTAATTAATGATATATTAACGATTAATTCCCTTTGATTAATGAATAAGTAATAACTAATTAATTTATAACTCATTTTGTAAAACCATACAAATATTTTCACTTTGCAACAAATACAAAATTTTTCACTAATTAATTTTACAACAATTAATTAACAACTAATCATCTTTAATTAATAGATAATTATCAACTACTTACTTTTATGACTAATTTTACTAAACTATACAAATATTTTATATTTTCACCCAATACAAAATTTTTTGTTAATTAATTTTATAGTAATTAATTAACGATATCTTAATAACTAATTATTACTAATTAACAGTTAATTAACAATGACTTAATTTACAGTTACATTTACAAAAATACATTATCATAACATATATACACAATTCATTTACTAATTTTAATTAACAAAATATTTATAATTAATTAATTACTAATCAATAGTTGATTAATAATAACTACTACTTCAATAATATTTATGCAGTACACATATTTACATGTCATAAAATTTATGCAGTATACTACTTCAATAATAGTAATAAAATTAAACAGTTTCTTAAGAAAATATATCGCGATCTTGATAAGGAAATTTCTACACACGTGTTTGAGTAGATTAAAACTTGCATAAAACACAAATTGTGAAAAAAAATTGCAAAGTGAAGTTTTTTTTTTTTAAAGGAAATTCAAAAATCGAAATGTGAAATGTAAATATATGAACTGAACTGAGGATTCATATTTATATTTAAAAGTGTCAGTGCAAATTTTTTCATGTGTATTACTATGTAAATTTACTGTATCATTTTTAAGTTTGCAGATATGCTTTTACAATAATTTTATAGGTTTACAGACATACTTTTATAGGTTTTTAGTATTATAAACTTTATAGGTTTATAGTAACAAATTCGTAAGGGTTCAGAAAAACAAAAAGAAAATATTTGTATTGAGGATGCAGACCACATCTATGCCTTTATCGTTTTTTTTTTTTTTTACACTATAGGCACATACGGGATCTACAACTTCGAAATCTATTTTAGTAATATGTTTTACGGGTATAATATTTATATAATTTAAAAAAACAATATTTAAATACGTATTCCGTCTTACACAATGATATTATATATAATACTGATGCACGGTACCAAGGGCGTAAGGAATATCTGGACGTATAAAATGCCGAGCAAAGTAACAAGTATCCAAGTAATATCCGAAAACAACGTGTCCTTGCCTCACTGTAGTATCATTAAATTACACGAGACGTGTCATGTCACAGCCTTCCTATTGGTCAAATAAAAAAGGGCATTGACGAAGACATTACTGGTAATGAACATCTTTTCATGAGCAAGTGCAAGAGGTTCAATGCCAGTGTTGCACCAAACTGAATCCGGAAGATGTTTCGTCTTACGTTTGCTTCGTATGTCTTGATCTTCCTCTCTCTCACAACGACTGCTTTCGGAGCAACTCGCTTGCCAGCTGATGAAGGTTAGTTTTCGTTGTAGCCACCTGCTTCGAAACCGGATGTGAAGGTTTCCTTTCATCCGGCTTCCCCATATTTCGACATTGAAAAGCGAATTTTTTTGAGATATTGACAATGATCAATCTCTACTAGGGAACTAGAACACGCAAAACGATGTTGGTATTGGTCTACTCCTTAATTTTCTAGTCTTTCTGAATGTTAAAATCCACTTACTAAATGCATGGATGGTGTAGTAAATAATCAAATGATAGTCTACATGAATACCGTCGACGAGACGATAGAAATTCCCTTCTCATCAGCACTGCATTTTTAGCTAAAGTTTGCAACTCGCTGCCTTTGATTCTCCCTAAAAGATGATCTCAGACAGGGTCTTTAAGCCCTGAGCATCACCTGACAGCCATCAGCCCAAGAAATTGAAACGTACGGCTATCATAGAAACCTAATGTGTTTATACGTATGACCTCTTGTGTTTGTTGTTTCCTTGATGACCAATTGATACATAAAAGACTATATTATGGGACCTAATATCATGTCGTTGATATTTGCAGTGCAAGCTTTGCATGTTATTGGGAGAACATTAGGAAAGGACTGGAACTTCTCTGCGGATCCATGTGGAACAGAATATGGATGGGGTATTTCTGGATCTGAGAGCGCGGTTACTTGTGACTGTACCTTCTCCGACAACACCGTCTGCCACGTTGTTAGCATGTGATTTACCTTCCATGTCTCCCTTTCAAAAATCCCCATTTGGACGCACATATATAAGTTTTGGATGTTTAATAAAATTGGGATTTATTAAAAGTACCATATCAACTTTGGATGATTCTTAATTTATATTGCAAATCTAGTGGCATTAATTCTAACAAATCATTTAGATTCAATTTTCTCTTCTTCAATAGTAAATATATATATAATATTATGTAAGTTTGAAATTGTTTAATATTATGTTGATCAAATGTTTACTCATTAAATTTTATGTTCAAAGTATAAGCTTATTATATGCCATACTCAAAAACTCAATCAAACTTTTACTTATGATATTAATGTAATAATAAGTGCCCTAGCTGGGCTGCTATCAAGAGGCTTGATGGGAAAACTACAAGCCAATGGTCGATTTTGAGCAGACTTGGATATTTTGTGGTGTTGGGGCTAGGGCCGGTAATGCGGGCCAAATGGGCCGGCCCGCCTCGACCTGTACCTGCCCGCGGGTCATCGCGGGCTGGCCCGCAGTGGCCCGCAAGTCTTGCGGGTCAGGAAAGTCTGCCCGCCCCGCCCCGCGGGCCATGCGGGCTGGCCCGCGGACCCACAAATTTTTTTTTTTTAATGTAAAACAGGACGCCGCGGCCTTCTTCAGCGACGGACGGCGGTGCCGTCACTTTAGTCGACGTCGGCATCGTCAGTCACGGTCCTCGCGGGTCGCGGTCGTGCTGCACAGTAGTCGCCAGTCGCCAATCATCAGTCGTCGGTCGGGGTCACGATCACGGTCGCAAGTCCTCAGTCCTCGGTCGCGGTTGTGGTCACGATCGCAAGGGAAGTGCTGCGCTTTTCACTCGTTACCACTAAACGACGAAGCCAGGAGCGGAAGGAGGGACTTGAACCCTCAACCTCAGCTTTGGCAAGGCTGCTGTAGCGATCCGCAGATGTCTTCATCGATCGCGGTCCTCGCGGGTCGTCAGTCGTCAGTCGCGGTCGAACCCTCAACCTCAGCCTTGGCAAGGCTGCTGTAGCGATCCGCAGATGTCTTCATTGGTCGCGGTCCTCGCGGGTCACGGTCGTGCTGCACAGTAGTCACCAGTCGTCAGTCGTCGATCGCGGTCACGGTCACGTCGCAGCAGGTCCTCAGTCCTCAGTCGCGGTCCTCGCGGGTTGCAGTCGGCGGCGGCGGTGCAGGGCATGGCAGCTCGTCATGTCGTCCTCGTCAAGTCCAAGTCGTCATGTCCAAGTCCAGCAGGTCCGACGTCCGCTCCAGCCGGCAGCCGTTGCACCTGTGCAGAACTGCAGAAGTTCCGACAGGTTGGCCCGCCGCCCGCGGGGATTGCCCGCCCCGCCCCGCGGGTCAAGCGGGCGTAGGCCAAAATGGCCCGCACCCTTGCGGGTCAAAAGTTTTTTGCCCGCCCCGCAATTCCCACCCCTAGTTGGGGCTGAAAATTTTTTTACTAGCAAAAAAATAAATAAATAAAAGCCTTATAATTTATTTATTTATTTATTGGTTTATATTGTTACACTGTAGTTTATAATATTGTACGGAAATATTTTGATTGGACATTTTGTTTGTGTGTATGGGTTCCATCATGCACTGGTTAAAAAAGGCAAATTTACCTGTTGTTGTCACCACACAGTAAACACTCTTTGGGTATGCAGAGCTCTGAAGAGTCAGTCACTACCTGGATCACTTCCACCGGAATTCATCAGGCTTCCTTACCTGCAGGAAATGTGAGTCTTCCCCCGTTTACTTCCATATTTTAATTGGAACGGCGCCGTATAATTTCTTCACCAAAATAATATTTCATTGGCAGCAAATTCAGCTCAAAATTATTGCTTAATATCTAGCAGTTAAGTGCAGTTACACGCCTATACCAAAACGTTATTCACGTCTCGTTTCTGTAACATAAAAATAAATAAATAAAAATCCATTTACCATTCAAAATCATCATTAAAGCACATAAATAGCAAAGTTTTCATGGCTTTGCAGGAAGTGCATATTTTGCAAAATCAAATGCATGCATAGCTTTATTTACTTTCTTAACAAACTAAAAAGAGGAGGTGAATATTTGCATTTTTAAGTTTTATGTTTTAAATATGTTCTAATTATTATTTTTTTCTTATCCAAATGTTTTAAATATGATTGGTACAAATATTAAAAAAAAAATTAATCTTTTAATAATGGGATCGATATGCATAGTATAGCACCCATTAATATTTTCCATTTATAAGGAAAAGCCACTTTCGAGAGTGGAGATTAGTCCGAATTAGCATAGTTGTGGGCGAGCTTGCATGTCATGTCTATATTAGACCCTGTTTAGCTAAGCGATTTGAATGAGGTATGACTACCTTAGTAAGAGCAAAGTTTGTGAGGTATGTCTTTCGAGGGAATTGATAATTTTACTTGGTTATTTGTTAACTGAATTAATGGATTTTCTGCTGACAGTGATCTCAGCCGTAACTACCTTAACGGTTCGATTCCTCCGGCATGGGGTTCTTCGAATCTCATAAACATGTATGTATCCATGCTCTTTATGTCTATTTCCTCTCTCTTATTATATCTCTCTCTGAAGAAATAGTTGCCTGTCCAAACCCCAGAAAATGTATGCTACAAGAAACTTTGGCGGTTGTGTTCGATGAATTTAATGTGATCCAATTTCAGAATGTAAGAAAGGGTGTGATATAGCGACTTTGTTTCATTCATCTCTTGCATCAATTATGGAAATTTCCAGGGAATTGGGAGCGATGAAACCAAGCCTCCTAATCTAGCCCTTGCGCGCTTACCAAGTTTATAAATAAAAGGAAAATGGATTTCATATAATTCACCAAATAAGGCAATAGCATTGCACAGTAGAGCGTTGCTTTGGAGTGCATGCGGAGCATACGTCTTCCAAGTTGAGGATGAAGACCGAATCAAGGCAAAATACCTTGCCTTGAAACCTGGTCTTCAAGTTTATGTTAGCCCCAGAACCACCAAACCACAACCCCCCACCCTCACCAAAAAAAAGTTGAGGCATGCAGCTATTTGTCCTCTCTGTAAATTTGCTAATTAGCATTTTCCAATATTGTGTTCTGCTGTGTTGTGCAACAATGAAACAGTTCACTCCTTGCGAATCGACTAAGTGGACCAATCCCAAAAGAGCTTGGAAACATTTCCACACTCGCCAGTTTGTAAGTCATGTTTTTAGTGGCACAACTCATGTGGGTATATGCATTTGCTATGCTCTTATTTAACTTGCTTCTTGAAGCATGGTTATGTTGCTTTTAGAGTTCTGGAGTTCAATCAGCTTACAGGAACTCTTCCTCCAGAGCTTGGCAATCTAGGACAGATGCAAAGAATGTGAGACATTAAAGTTATTTAGTAATACTTTCATTTACTTTCACCAAATGGTTTTATAGTGGCATTATGTTTGTCTTTTGTTGTTTAGGTTACTTACCTCGAATTACTTAACTGGAGAGATTCCTTCAACGTTTGCACAGCTAAAAAAATTACAGGACTTGTTGGTTTCCATTTCTCAAGGTAACTTAGGAATTCCGTTTGATGAACCTTTCAATATCTTTGTTAAATCTATTGCAGGAGGCTTGGTGACAATCAGCTCACTGGGCAAATACCAAGTTTCATTCAGAGCCTAACAAGTCTTGAGAGACTGTGAGTTACAATAGGATTCCTGATGTTTAAAGAAAATGTTGAAAACTATGTGATTACTCATTGTGATGTTCAATGACCAACAGAATTTTAGAAGGAAGCGGATTGAGTGGGCCAATTCCTTCTGGCATTGCACTTTTGGACCGATTGACTGACTTGTACGTACAGCATTTCTTTCTGTCCTCAATAGATGCATATATATGTAATTCTTATTCTTCTATATGCAGGAGAATATGTGACCTGAATGGAAGTGATTCTCCTTTTCCACCACTTAATAGCAATAACGGTTGGAAAATAATGTGAGTGAAATGCCTTCTGACTTGGTAGAACTTTAATTTGCACTAACTGACAATATTTTTGGCCAATCTGTAGAATTCTTCGGAGCTGCAATTTCAATGGAAGCCTACCGTATTATCTAGCACAGCTTACCAGTGCGAAAACATTGTTCGTATCTGCTCATTTCCTCCTTACCTTTACATTATGCATATGTCTTTTCTTCTCATCCCTTGAATTCATTATACATCTTAGCTTTACAAATTCGTATGGACACACTTCACATGTAGTTATTGATAAATTTTAGATCCAAAAGTTATAATAACAAACATTTGTGATCCACGATCATCTAATCTAAAAGCTTAAGCCTATGAAATCCAATGTGGTTATTGGTTAATGGTTAACGCTACCCTTGCCTGTGGGGTGAGATTTTGCTTGAGTAGGGGCGAAAAGGGTGTACAAGTCCTTAAACTCAGGACCCTTTCTCTGATTTCAATATAAATTTTAGATCTACAACTAGTTAATCTAAAAGATAAGCCTATTAGATCTTCAATAGTTTTATGTTTATCAGATAACACACACTAAGTTGAAAACCTTCTTCTGAATATCTATCAAGTAAATAATTAAATATATTAAGCCTCATTCTTGTTTGTACATCTTGTATGATGAGTAGGCCAAACTTATGTCGCGGCTTTTTCTTCCACCAGAACTCACGCCATTGTGATGTTGTGTCTTGTTGATAGGACTTTATCGATATTGAGCATCAAATCAATGTTTTGTGACAAAGCTGGCTTTTCAATATATGAAAATTCTTCATGAATGTATTTTAGTTAGTTAGCTTATTCTATGGAGTATTTTTTCATATAGCTAGCCCTGAAAGTGCTATGAACTTAGCCCTCTAGAAGACAACTTTGTTGTCGCCTAAGTCTGTTAACTAAGGAATATGCTCTCTACAATCTTAGCTGTTTCAGAGTGTAATTCAGTGAACCTGACAACTGAGAAATATTGTCAGCATTTTGGTTTAGGGCTCATTTTACTGGCATCTTTAGTACTAGTTGGCTACTTATATTCAATTATATTATCTGGTAAGCAATGTCAATGGAAGGAGCTTCTTTGAGATGTGCCTTGTTCTGATATGAAATAATTTTTTTTCCTCCCCGATAAAATCATATGAAATAAGTTACCTTGCAGAGATCTCAGCTTCAACAAATTGAGTGGAGAAGTTCCTGGCTCTTTCGCCAATTTATCAAACACAGACATGTAAGTGATATGACTCTCCTGTGAAACTTTTCCTGTGCATGGTGGTAAACATACTGCCAATATAATCCTGCTCCATCTTGGAGTGCTGCTTTGGAAAAATTTTCAAGGGCACTCAGAAGAAAACGTGCTGCTCCTGTACAATTTGTATTGGTCCATTCTTGAGAATGAACTGTGGTTTCGAACATGTAAGCCTGAGAACATATCAGAATGAGTCTTCAAGAAAGCAGTGTTAACACAGTAGAAAGTTCCATTTCCTAATTCATCCCTACATGGAGCAGCAGAGAAGAGAACTGTAATATTTGAAAAAATATATCTAAGTTGGTGTCCATAAGTATTAGGAATACATTAAGAGAACTGTTCTACTTCTAGTTGTTGTATTGATTTCTTTTCTTCCCATTTGCAACCTTTTTGGTTGACCGATAGTCTGATTGATATAGGTATCTAACTGGAAATTTACTCACGGGAGCTATTCCATCTTGGATGTTAAACAGAAGAAAGGCTCTGTAAGTTACTAGGAAGTACACAAGTTGTTCATACAGCTTTGATGGAGCTTCATCAGCAGATAGTAATCACAACATGTATTTGACAATTTACTGGTCATTGGATTTAGTTAATGCATTGTGTATAGAAATTTAACCAGGCTTTTGAATAAAAGGTTGATTAATGTTTCAAATTGAATTTATGGAAAAAAGAATTCATTTGAAATATAGATTTGGTGATAACTATCTAGAGTCCTAAACATGCCTGAAAGGAAACGAGAATTGCTTTAGCATTGAAATTTGTTAATTTAGTTCTGTAGTATAACTAGATTACACGTAAGATGAACAATCTGTCAGCTGTCATTTTAGTAATGAAGGTTTTTACTTTAGAAAAAAAGTTTGCACGTTGAAATTTGACATATGAAACAACAATTTGGCATGCACAGTGATCTGTCGTACAACAACTTTACCACAGTTGAGAGTTCAGGATGCAGTCGACCAAATGTGTAAGTAGATTGATGGAATTTTCACTCTTCAAATGCAAAGATGCAGTATTAAATATTCACTTGGTGCCATGTTGCAGGAACTGGTTTCAAAGCTCATCCAATGGAAATGGCACGTATGTTAAGATTTAATCTTTGGATACAAAAAGTAATGAAAATTTCATGTTGTTTCTGCCTTGTCACTTTGACACTGACTTAATCTGAACAATGGTTTGTACAGTCGGAGCTTTCCATGTTTGAATCTTCAATGCCCAGAAAGTAAGTAATTTATGTCTAAAATGTTTGTTATGCTGAAGAAAATGAAAAAGTAAAATATTCAATTTTCATTTCTCTCCTTTTGTAATATATGTTCACTATCTGCTTCTTATTCCTGATTTGCTTTGTGGCTATAATACACATGATGTGAAGGAAAAGAATTTCTCATCCATTAGCCTTCTCTAACATTATATATTATTTCTTACATTACATCAATTACATCTGCTTCCCATCCCTAAACCGTTATATTTCTAGTTGTATCCTTAACAAGTTCAGCCTGTTGTCCTTGATTAACTCCAAGAGACAGACTGTCAATCCATGGGCTATTTCCTTTTTGTTGAGTCAACTGGTTCAAGAGCATTCTGCCAGTTTTTGGCAACTGTATGCATCTTGGTTGAAGTTCTCAATTGCCTTTCTGATAGAACTGGAGATAGAATATATAACTAATGTAGTGACCTAGGGTTTGCTAACAATCTCTAATTACGAAACAAAGGAAAGAATCAAGCATGTATAGATAGAAGATGAGGGATACCTGAGCTGATGCTCAGCCAGAGAGGAAGCTCTCTGAACAAGGACTAACCAAATTGGAAATTTTTTTTCTAATTAACTTTCCATCCACTGTGCCCACTATGTCCAGACCACACCACGTCAGCATGAACAAACCACCTCATTGATATTGGACAGACACCCCCCTGCACACACTACCTGCTACTAACAGACTACTCTAGACAATACATCCATAATACTCCACACAAGAAACAGACAACACAACCATAACACACACATACAACCACATCACGTAACACACGCACAGATAACACCACCACACACACACAGAACACAACCTCACAGCACAGACAACACCACCACACACACACACACAGAACACAACCATACTACTCCTCTGTTCCTCTCCTTCTATAAACATTCACCACTAGAGCGCACACACGTGGGATCATATCACTTTCATTTTGATTCAAGTGCGATTTCACTTTAAACTGACTAAAAAACAGCTTTACAGAAGATTCATACCTGCCTAGAGGTTTTTTATTGCCCAGGGGCAGATTGGTGAGGCTAGACCTGGCGGCCACCCTTGAAAGCTTCAGTGTTTTGCTGAAATTTTTCTTAAATACTCTTGAAAATTATTTTAAATTCTTTTTCTTTATGGTTTTATCCCTCCTATTTTTTTCTCCAAATCAAACTGTGAGGTTCACTCTCTCGAGTGAAATCCTAGATTCACCACCATCCCCTCCTGAAGAAGCTAACTTTCGGCTCGATTTCTACATTCAGCTCAATATAGTCTCCACATAAATTGTGGAGGAAAGCGAGTCCAAGTTGGTAGCAATACATTCCTTAACGATGAAGAAGAAGGTGCGTCCACAAAACTTTTCCAGAGCAGAAATTTCTGGGCATATAGCAACACAGGGACCTTTGAGAATGATGATCGTCCTTCAAAAGGCTATATATGGCCAAATGCGTCCGTACTCTCCATGAACAATCCAGAACTTTATATGAGAGCACGGCTTTCTCCAATCTCTCTAGCATATTATGGATTTTGTTTAGGCAAGGGCAACTATAATATAAGCCTCCACTTTGCTGAGATAATGTTCACAAATGACAAAACTTACAGCAGCCTTGGAAGGCGAATATTTCATGTCTATGTGCAGGTAATCTTGGACAGCCTTCTAAACATACATATATACGTCATTGGGTTTAAATTTGTTATTATGGTGAAATTCAGTGTTGTCATATGCAAAAAGTTGGTAATCTTTTTGGGTGCAGGGAAAACTGGTTTTCAAGGATTTTAATATAGCAAATGAAGCTGGTGGAATTGGAAAAGAAATTGTGAAAAATGTCTCTGCAATTGTGACAGATGGCACCATTGAGATCCGTTTATATTGGGCTGGGAAAGGAACTACTGCAATTCCTTATAAAGGAGTCTATGGCCCTCTCATATCAGCTATTTCAGTTAATCCTGGTATACTGCACATTAATGGTCTTGCTTGGTCTGCAATGTCACAGCTTGACTGATAGATAATTCTTCTGAAGCAAAATTTCCTTATAGCAGAAGGTTTAGCTACTTAGGACACTAGCAGTTAATGGAGGAATTGATCATTTATTTAAAATCACAACATATAAAAAAAATCAATAAAAAAAAAGGAAAGAATATGTGCTGTAGCTGGCCTGATTCTTGTCTCGATGATGAATCTGTATTTTAATAAAATGAATTGTAGGAAGAAATTAGGAACTGCTATGAATAGTTCTGCAGTATTACAAGATTGAATAACGTGTTTTTTTAACTATACTTCATTGTTCAGTTTCGTATTAGAAATGTCCATTCTAATCTCTTAAATATTTCTGTAATTCTACATATCTTGCTAACATCCATGAACAATTTTATCTAATCCTCCCATTCATTAACATAACATTTAAAGAATGTATATAGTTATTGTTTGTCAACTGATCTCATTTAATGATATTCTACTTATATCACCCAGATTTCGAGATTCCATTGCCACCAGGACAGTCAAAATTATCTGCTGTTGCAGTGGGTGGAATCATTGCTGCAGTGGTGTGCACTATTTTCCTGATTGTGAGCATTCTTTTGTATATGGGATATAGAAGAAGGAAATCAAACAGAAGAGGTACTTGTTGGGTGTATTTTTTAACATATACAATAATAAATTTTAGATCCACTACTAGCTGGTCTCATCGTGTGTACTACTTAATTAAATGTTATTGAATAAATATGCAAAGGATTGAACTCAGAATCTCCTGCTCTAATACCACGATGAATTTTTAGATCAACAATCAGCTGCATCGGAAGTTTATACCTATTAGATTTGGCTTGTTTTTATATTTATAGATTAACATGCAAGACTTTAGTGCTTGTATTGATTTCATCCTCATCTAACAAACATGACAAATTTATACAATCCATGTATCTTTAAGAGGAAAATGAATATAAGACAAAAAATTACGGTATAGCTTGGGCTTCTACCTAACATAATAGTAATGCTAACTTGAGAAAGGAGTTTCAGCCCTAGGAGCTGCTTATATACTATATGGAAAGAGTACATTGTTGAATTTCGAATGCTTCCAATAAAATGATCCTTCACAACATTTTATGCAGATCTTCAGAGTTTGGACCTGCAGACAAGTACCTTTACCTTGAGACAAATCAGAGCTGCCACTAACGATTTTGATGAATCTTACAAGATTGGAGAAGGTGGCTTTGGATCTGTTTACAAGGTATTTAGAAAATTTGTCAAAAGTACTCTTTAACATATTTTTATACCACCAAAAACTTGATTCATATATCTTTTCTGCAGGGCCTTTTAGCTGATGGCACAGCAATAGCAGTGAAGCAGCTCTCTTCCAAATCACGGCAAGGGAATCGTGAATTTATCAATGAGATAGGGATGATTTCTGCTCTTCAACATCCTCATCTTGTAAAGCTTTATGGATGCTGTACTGAAGGAAATCAATTGTTGTTGATCTATGAATACATGGAAAACAACAGTCTTGCTCGTGCTTTATTTGGTAAAAGTTTAGTTAGTGGATATGGTTCAGTTATATCAAGAAAGCTTGAGAGTATAAAAATTGACTTTCATTGATTAATACTGTGAATTAAGGCCATGAAGAACTTCAAATGCGCTTGGACTGGCCAACGAGGTACAAGATATGCATTGGTATAGCCAGAGGCCTAGCTTTTCTCCATGAAGAATCAAGACTAAAAATTGTGCACAGAGACATCAAAGCTACAAACGTGCTTCTTGACAAAGATTTTAATCCTAAGATATCAGATTTTGGTTTGGCCAAACTTGATGAAGAGGATAAGACCCACATAAGTACCCGCATTGCAGGAACTTTGTAAGTCCCTTCTTTCATTTCTTCACAAGCATAGGATACAACTTTTGTGTTGACTTTCCGCTTTCAAGGATTTCCCTTCAAAAAATAAAACCATAAGAACTTGTTTTGCAATGACTTATCTCTTAAGTGACTATGCTGAAAACTTTTAATATTTATTTTTCTGTGTTGCAGTGGCTATATGGCGCCCGAATATGCTATGAGAGGTCATTTAACTGAAAAGGCAGATGTTTATAGCTTTGGAATTGTTGCATTGGAAATTGTTAGTGGGAAGAGCAACACTACCTACAAGGACAAGTCAGAATGCTTTTATTTACTCGATTGGGTAATTGAATGTATAGTTCCATTTATCTTGCTTTTCAAAGGTTGCGTGCAAATAGATCTATAGAACTATTTCTCAAACTCTCGTAGGTGGGTTGCTTATATGTCTTGTATATATCCATAGTTCAATCTATTTAAGGAATTACATATTTACTTAGTTAACAAATAAATATAAGATTTTGAGGTCATCCATTGTCTCTCATTTTCAATACCTGTATGCAGTGTAAAAAAGTGTAATGGAGAGAACATGATTAATGGACTGCATGTGCAAAATAAAGATGGGTTGGAATTTATCACTTTTTTGCTTACAGGAATCAATGGAAATGATGAGCCAGTATAAGCAGGATAAATGCCTTTTGATTATAACACACTAAATGTGAAGTTTAGTAGTAGCCTTTCTCCATTTTTAGCTATATTGATCTTCCTATTCATAATGTCTTTTCTACTTCAATGGTCTCCCTCTTCTAGGCTCATATATTGAAGGAGAAAGGGCTGTTGCATGAGCTTGTTGATCCACGACTAGGCTCAAATTATGACAAAGAGGAGGCAATGGTAATGATCAATGTAGCTTTATCATGCAGCGATGCTGCTATAGCTGTAAGGCCTTCTATGTCTTCGGTGGTAAGCATGCTTGAAGGAAAGATTCCTGTTGAGGCAACAATGTCCAATACTAGTGTCGCAGATAATGAGATGAAGATTGAGGCAATGAGGAAGCATTTTCAGCAAACTGATCCTATGAAGGTAGGTGAAATTCAGACACAGAGTGTATCAACCGATGGACCTTGGACAACTTCTTCTGTATCTGCTGGTGATCTTTATCCACCTGCTCTGGATTCACAGTATTGGAATAACAGGGAGTGATTGTGTACATTTGAAAACCGTTGCAATGGCAAAGAACACCGGTTCAAGAGCAGAAGAGTGATTTGGTTTGTCCTGGAAGCACTTTATTCATAATGCAAATACAAAAAGACAGAGTGTGATATGATCCAATCTGCTTTGTTTGATTTTCCTTGTGTGATTTTGTACTTTATCTAAGTAGATTTGATTTAAACAAACGCACAGTTGGGATACAGCACCAAAATGGTGAAACAAACAGATCTATCATGTTCTTTTATCTTTGGTGGTTCAAATATTATCTACTAAGTGACTTGAGCTTCTCATAAGCAAGTGATGATCACATACCTACTATTTCTGTCAAGATTCAGTTGTTGTTTCTCCCAGCAAAAGAGCCTCTTTTTTTCAATGTGCTTCCAATTTGTTAAGTTGTGAACCGAGGAGGATCAGGGCCTCAGCAATTGCCACCTCCAACTCTGATAATTGTCGAAAATTCTACCTAAATGTGTTGTAAAAATTCTTTGTAAGGGAAGAACCTATTAATTTGTTTTTGACTTTTCTAAATATTTAACTTGCGACTTGCTCTTTCTTAGATGAATTCATGGGTCCAACACTGATTTTGCTTATCATGCAATGTACTATTATCAGTCACTTTTCAAATATTCTTAGTAGCTTGCTTTCTTTGGTAGCATAATGATAAAACTAGAAAATTTCTTCAGAAGGATATCTTCCTATTTGTTGTCAGCTGTCATAAATAAATAATGAGCAACAATATGATGGCAAGTATTATTCTTCACGTCACTGTATAATTGGGTCCATTAGAAGGGAAAAAGAAAAGGAAAAGGAACACTAAAAGGTGTTACAACAATTGCCGGTTGGTTGTTGCTATGTTGGTGGCCTAAAAGTTGTCTTTGTCTTCAAGTGAATCCAACCACAAGCTTATCACAATCAATGATGAAATACTTGCCAAACCGATCCAGAAGCTGATGCTTTTGAGTCAGTTAGTCATGGAATGAGATCTAACATTGTACAAGCAAGACACTCGAAGTTAAAATCCCTGCACCATTATTTAGTCCCTTATTCGATGAATTAGTTCACTATCAAAAGTCCTGGATTGACTAAAGTTGAGTATTAATAATTAAATATAAAGCTCACACCATCTAGAAGCTTAAGTCTTAAAATTAATTGGTTGTGAAGCTAAACCCAGCATATCATATCGAGGATGCTTCAGATATTGGATTTGCAGTATCTATATATGAAATGAGAACGCAGTGGACCACACAAATCTAACAGCCAATAATGCTGGGGGCGTGGTGCACAAGGTATAGATAAGATCTATCCCCAAAATCTCAACCTTGTCCCTCACTATATACAGACTACAAATCTCTCTCCCTCTGCCTCTTCCTCTCATACAAACTTAGAAAGGTGCCAAAGCAAAAGATCAGTTCGATGGGATCACTTGGCTGTGAGAGCCTTGTGTCATCCATTTCTTTTGCTGTTCTCTTTACTTGTTTCCTTAATGACCAAACAAATGCTGCAAAAGAACAGCATTCTGGTAATAAAACAGGCTCACTGGCAACAGTGAAATTGGTTGATTATTGTGATCCCTTCCAGGGAAGTTGGGTGGATGATGACAGTTACCCCCTATACAATGCTTCAACGTGTCCGTTTATTGAGCAGGAATTCGATTGTCAAGGAAATGGACGTCCGGACAATCTCTATCTAAAATACAAATGGAAACCAAGTGCCTGCACATTACCGAGGTACCTACCTATACATAAAAGAAAACTGTATCTACTCTAGGTGCTCTTTAGGTTGGTCATTGAAGTGTTTGCTTACCTAGGTCGAGTGGTCTATGTTAGAATTTTTCGCCACAGAATATGTTGGCATGTTTCATAAGTTTAGCAGTTTCAGACTTTCAGATATATTCAGAAGATATAACATGAAGAATTAGGACAAAAGCCAGCTTGCTAGTGGAGCAACCTCTCAATAATTTCTCCTGTCTTAATGCACCTATCAATCATTGCAAGCCTCATATTTTCCAAAGATATTTTTGGCTTCCATATATATATATATATATATATTATAAATATTTTAAAGGATTTTTTTTTCCTTTTTTATAAATTTGGAAGTTGAGGCAATCTTTGGATTTAGCCCCCTTCTTAGTACGATTAGCCTGAATGTTCCTACCATTTTGACTTGATATTTACTAGATTGAGCTAATAAATGATTCTCCTCTCCTCACTTGTGAGGGTTTTGGGGTTTCACAAGAACCTTCTCAATCCATATTGACAATCCTTCTTCATTACTCTCAATCGGTACATGGCACATGTATGCATGCCCATGAAAACGTAAATGAACATAGCTCTGTGCAGATTCAATGGCCTAGACTTCTTAAGGAGGATGAGGGGAAAGAAGATACTCTTTGTAGGTGACTCATTGAGCCTCAATCAATGGCAGTCATTAACATGCATGTTGCAAGCTGCAGTTCCCCAATCAACATATACACTTAACAGAAGAGGAGATCTCTCCACATTTGATATTCCTGTGAGTTTTATAAACTATCATTTATATTTTTGTATGTTAAAATATAATTGATACTGGTACATCACTAATCAATCCATGTAATCTGTTAATATAATTGAAGCGATTCTCCTTTATAACTATGTTCCCATCTATATTCCTACCAATAAAAACATGGTAATTGTCCGGTCTAGACTATTTTCCATCCTGTTCACCTTTTTATGAGACATATGTCATGTTTTTATTGATTTGAACAAAAATCGAACACATGATATTTATCGATAATTTATTTCTTTATAAATTATTTCACTTGCCTCCATGCATTCATCATGCATTGATACTTGCCTATCAGCTATCACCTAAGTAAAGAAAGAAGTTTGTGAAATGCTTCCGGAATGCGCAATCAGTAATTAAATGACAATAAAAAAAGTCATAAGATTAGTGAATTCCGACAAACTTAGGGTAACAACAGTTTTAGGTGATTGGATAGTTTTCATTAACATATGTATTAGATTAATCACAACACACCGCTGTCTATTTATAATTCAGACACTGCTCTAGATGTGACAAGGTCATTATTTAATCTTCCTGATCAATTATTCAAATTCAAACTAAAAATGTGTTTATTTCGTGGAAAACATTTATGAGAATTAAAAATTACGGGCTTTAATTTATTCAATATACAATTATTTTATTTTAGTTTAAATTATTGTCAGATAACATAATTGCATATTTTGCAGGATTACGGGGTATCTATAAGATTATGTCGCAATGCATTTTTGGTAGATGTTGTGAAAGAGAAGATAGGAAGGGTCCTAAAGCTTGACTCCATTGTCAATGGCGATTCTTGGAGAGGACATGATGTACTTATCTTCAATACTTGGCACTGGTGGCTGCATACAGGGAATAAAAAACCGTTAGTGATTTATAGAGTACATTCATTTTTTTCATACGCAAAACATCTTCTCAATCATCAAAGCATTGAAACCTAAATCTGAAAACTGCATTTGTATCTACGGATTTATAATTAATTAGATCATTGGTTCCACTCAAAATTTTAACTGGGGATAGGAATTATGGAATTCAATTATAACCATCTTATGTAACTCTTATTTAATTAGTTGCACAATATGATTTTTATGCGTGTCAATTTTCACTTCACAATCAACTAATCTAAAAATTTAAGACTTATAGATCCGTATAGACTTTTTTATATTCTATACTTTAACATTCCTATCCACATGTAGATTGGCCAATAATTAAAGCTTGTAATGCAAAAATATTAAATAAACAATCAAAAAATTTTGTAATCTACTGCACTAATTCAAATGTTGATGTTTGTAGACATCATGGTTTTTTTTTTTTTTTTTTAACTTTACCAACGTGCTTATATTTTCTAGTCTAGCATTTTGCATGTATTCGTTATTAAAATTAGTAGTGCAAGCACTAATATTCTAATTTGATGTCTAATAGGTGGGATTACATTCAACAAGGAGACACATTATACAAAGACATGGACCGTCTTGCTGCGTTTAAGGTGGGACTAACTACATGGTCAAAGTGGGTTGATGCTAATGTCAACCCTAGTATAACCAAAGTGTTTTTTCAAGGAATTTCTCCAACTCATTACAAGTAAGTTCAAGTTGTTAGATATAGTATTTATGTATGTTAATCGTTCTCAATAAAATGCATATCAATAAATTTATGCTTTTAAATCAATCTATAATAAACATAATTTAAGATTGTGATAGTTATGATACGATTGCTAAAAATGGTTGTTTGTATTAAATATAACAATTTGTAGTTTGTAAATCAATTAAATTAAAAGAAAATCACAAAGACACTTCAATACCTTTGCTTGTGTACAAACACACTCTAAGTTCCTCAGTGTAACTTTACTTTCCATAACTTTTGAAAGTGTAGACATATTCTCCAAATGATTGTTAACACCCAAAATTGCTAGTAAAAAAGAGTTCAAATAGCAATGGTTTTAGAGATTTCACAATGGCTTAGAGTGTGTATACCTTCAAAATTATGGAGGATAAAATCATGTAGTAGAAGTATAAAGGTTTATCTGCACAATAATGATCATTCAATGATCAAATAGCTTTCACTTACCAAATTGTGATGATTATCTTCACAAGTTTTGTACTTTTCTAATAATTCACTATGTGTTACCTATGAATTGTGGCATAGTGGCTCGGAATGGTTTGCATCAGGCAAAACATGTAATGGACAAACTCAACCACTCCAAGGGTCAGTATACCCCACAGGACTACCACCACCTGCAATAGTGGTGAAGGAAGTCGTAAATACAGTGTCAACAAAGGCTACATTACTTGATATAACAAATCTATCTCAACTTAGGAAAGATGGGCATCCATCCATCTATGGATTTGATGGTAAAAGAGGGAATGATTGCAGTCACTGGTGCCTTGCGGGTGTTCCTGACACATGGAATGAACTCATCTATACATTTCTTGTCAATGAAGGTAAGTGAATAAACGATACATTTGATTATATGATAAAAGAAACATTATTTAACATACAATCAACAATTTTCTATGATTTCTTTCCAATGTTTGAATTTTCTAAAAGTTTACCCATTTTGTAAATCGCATTTTTCGAATTTCTCTTTTAATAATCTAATGATTACTATTGTCGAACAATATTATGGTAGTCTTAAAGGTTCATGTTAACTAAATATTTTCTAGTGATGTATGCGAATCTTCAAAAAGATAAAATTATTTTTCCTCTTTTATATTGACATATAAGGTGGTAGCTTAACACAATAATGGTTGTTTAGAACCATTAATGTCTCACCTAATATTAAAAGCAACTACTTATATTCACTTTTTAATTTTGCTATGATATAATAATTGATAATCCTAAAAAGAAAACCAAATATTAATATGTTAAGAACTCATAAAATGTGCCATAGTGATTAAGATCTTATTCCAAAATACTAAAGCATCTAATTCAAACCTTATAAAGAGCATAATAAACGATAAATACTTCCCTTGTAGATCACATGAGTAAGCATAGATTCCACTACCCTTAACTCATCATAAGCAAGTTGTTACATATCCCTTCCCCTACTCCACCATTAAAGAAGAAACAAATACAACAATGTGAAAAATTAAAATAATAGATTATAGAAAGCATTTAAAAGTCCAAAAATATTTTCAAGAAAACAAGTGTGGCCCTTTAGGGTTTTTTTTTTTTTTTCCATTTACATCATTACATTATGTGGAGAGGAACAATTCAACATTATTCATCCTTTTGGAAACCGGTAGTTATTTTTAATATTAGTCCACAAACACAAGATTGGATATCTCATTTCAAGAAAGTAATGCATATAATTACATTAATTAACGCAATACATTACCTATGAGTTCAAGGAGAGGACTCACAATCTTAGCAAAATTGCAGGTAAATATAAAGGGAAATCAGAAGGTCAAAGCCAGAGCATTGATAATGGGCATTTGGAGCATTCCTCTGCTCATCTCCAGGATATGAATTCAGCTAACAGCCCATCTCCACTTCTGCATCTTCTTGTTGCTTTGGGTTTGTTCATGGTCTTCTTAGCTCCAACTCCAAGTGGATGGTTATAACCATTAGAGCCTATGGCAGGCTTTTATATGCCTTTTTGGGCCATGGACTGAAAAAGTAGGGTTGTTTTAACAGAATAACAATAATCCTTGCAAATACATTGCAAAACTAATGATTAAATGTGCAAAAACTTCTAAACACCTAAAGTGTAATTTTATCTCCTTAATTTTTAAAAATATGTACCTAACTCAAATTGATACAAAGTCCGAAAAGCATTGCTAAATGAACATTAAAATGATATTTTTTAAGCTTTAACTACGATATGAGAAGATAAAATATGTTTTGAAATTTTAGAAAGCCTATCTATATGCTAATCAATAGTTTTTTTTTTTTTTAAGGTGGTGTATTTGCAAGTTGCAATTCTTGTCATCAGGCATTAACTCTTTGTTAATTTTTTTTTTTAAGCTCCTTGTTGATTATTGGGGGAAAAAAAAAAGCTTCCCGTTGTTCTCTAGAAACTGTTTTTGTGGTCTGCAGTGCTATTTGGTTGATTAATGTTCGGAGATCTCTTTTATGTGCTATTTTTCTTTACAAGCTTTTGCTAGCTGCATTTTCCTTCGTTTATGTCTATTCTTTAATAAGCAATCATTCATATGCTTTATATGTGATATGAAAATATTGTAATCAAAACGAAAATTTCTAATGATTTTAACAATTTATATAGTGCTAAGAATGAGAGATAAGAATTGATTTTTTATGTATATAATTGAAAAAAAAAAAAAGGTACTACTGCATAATTGTTTATTTCGTTACTCATATACGATACATGAGGCAGGCAACTTAATCCATTAGATGTAAAGACAATAACCATATTTAATTAATCTTATCAATTGTTGTATTTTCTTATTAATTTGATTAGAAAGAAACCAAATTAAAACACCAAATTCACAAAATTAAAGCATATTAAAATACATACGCTTCCGATGTTTGCTAAAAATGAAATTTTTATTTTGCTTTTATAGTATCGTTGGAAATAATTCTTGCTCTTTTCTACTATAAGGATCTTATATGTTTCATTCGGCTACATTTTTTAAATTTATTAAATAAGTCGGATTAAGATAATACAATACTAAATTTGACGTTGTTATTCCTTATACATACATAATATATGGAAATCGCGTACAAAGGATAAAATCTTCCTATCCTTATATGTTATCTTGTATATCTAGTATAAGCATTAAAGTATTAAGAGGACCTTTTCCTAGTGTGAGAGGAATGAAAAGGACGCACCTCTAGTTTACAAGAGCTCGGCTCGAATTCAACCTCAACAGGCTCACATTCGAATATTCGATGTTATCGAAAATGATATTGTGATATTATAATTTTAGGCAGTAAATATTGTCAGTTATTTGGATCAAAGATTATTTTTTATTTTCAAAAGATTATTTAGGATAGTTAGTGATTTATTGCCTAAAGTTGGGACTTTCTCTCTTGTATATAGTGGCTGGGTAAATCAAAGAAAGGTGGCAAAAAATCTTCCACCAAAATTAATATCTTGCATTGTTAAGATTTGATATGGTATCAGAGCCATAGCCTCAAATACACACAATCAAAAACTCATGGCCAGTGGTGATTGTGTGACCAGAGAAGGAATTCCACAATGGAAGACGATCTCACCCTATGATATAACTTCACTTGATAATCCAGGTCTTTTAGTTAACTAGGTACAATTTAGAGGAGAAAATTATGATGAATGGGCACATTCGTTTAGGACCGCTTTGAGGGCCCAAAAGAAATTCGGGTTCATTAATGGAACAATCAAACAACCTCAGGAGATCTCGAAGACTGGTGGACTATTAACTCATTGTTGGTGTCCTGGATTCGTAACACTATTGAACCTACGTTACATTCCACCATATCCCATGTGGAAATAGCGAAGGATCTCTGGAACGATATTAAAGATCGTTTCTCCATCACCAATGGACCACGAATTTAGCAACTAAGATCAAACCTTGGAGAATGCAAACAGAAGGGAAAGACCATAGTAAACTATTATGGGCGGCTCAAGCAACTTTGGGACAAATTGGAGAATTATGAACAACTGTCGATGTGCAAGTGCGGGAAGTGTACCTGTAATCTTGGATCAGTTTTGGAAAAGAGACGAGAAGATGAAAAGGTTCATCTTCTTCTTATAGGACTGGACAACGATGCATATGGCACAATGCGATCTAATATTCTGGCTTAAGACCCATTACCAAACATAAACAAGGTATACTCACTTCTTATTCAGGAAGAGCGAGTCAAAACAATTTCCCGTGGCAATGAAGAATGAGGAGATGTCATGGCACTTGTAACAAGGGCTTATGGAAGAGGTAACACCCTAATGTGCTCACACTACAAGAAGACAGGACATGAATCTGAAAATTGTTTTGCTTTGATCGGATATCCAGAGTGGTAGGGAGATAGATCTCGAAATGATAACAAAGGTGGAGGGCATGGCCAAGGATAGACAAGTGGTCGTAGTGGAGGTCATGGGGGTAGAGGCCATACCTGAGCTCATGCGATCCAAACCAGACCTGCTGTGCCAAGTGGTTTGACAAGCAGTGAAATCAAGGCCACTCCTCTAAACCCGGAGTAATGGCATACTTTGGTGAAGATGTTGAGCGGGTCAAAGCCCGCAATGATTGAAAAGATGACTGGTAAGCCTTGGATTATTGATACAGGGGCCTCGAAGCACATGACAGGTACAATTTGAGATCCTCATGATGTAAAGGAGATCACTTAATGTCCAGTAGGCTTGCCAAATGGAAGTAGTGCCACAGCTATCAAAGAGGGATCGATAATACTTGCCGGAAATTTATGTTTAAAGCATGTTCTTTATGTGCCAAGGCTTACTTGCAATTTAATTTCAATACCACAGTTGACTAATCATTATGATTGTCTTGTCAAATTCACTAATAACTTGTGTGTTATACAGGATCACACTACGAGGATGTTGATTGGTGTGGGTGAAAGATGAGATGAACTCTACTACTTCAGAGAAATGACACGCGTTCATGTTGTGAAGGCTACCTGTAAACACCCTATTTTTGCCCTAATGATCAATAATAATCAACAATAATCAATTACTATTTTTTCCAATTTTTTCTATTTTTTTCTCTAATTTAGCAAAAATAGGAAGAACATTCAAAAAATAAAATAAATAGGAAAAATATATCAATTTTGGAAAATAATTGTAGAAATGGCAATAAAAATGATTAAATAATTTTTATAAATTTTTGAAATTTCAAAAAATACAAAAAATAAAAAAAATCGCATTGCATATATGCAAATTGCAAAAAAAAAAAAAAAAATCGAGTAAGTGGGCTAGCTCAGCTGGTCGGGACTATGACCTAAGGCGCGCACGAGGGTGGGGGGCTCAGTCATAGGTTCGAAACCTAGGGGAGGCAGATTCCGCATTTTGCAATTTTTCTTCATCGCCTGAGACACGTGGCAGCAGCTAATTGGCTGGAGCGGACGCACGCGCCGAGCGTGTGATCATCTTTCACCTTCGTCCAAGATCGCCGACGAGGAGAAAAAATCGAATTTTAGCCGTTTTGATTCTTTTTTTTGCACAAATCCAGCAGATCTTTAACAGAAATAAGATAAACATCATCCAATTGGAATCAAATCGCAACAAACAAAGGATTTGCACAAATCGGAGATAGGTTTCAACCAAAATTCGATTTGCCTCAATCGGTGGAAATCCGAGCTTATCCAGCTCGATTTCTTACGCCTATAAATAGAGGATGAAGGGAGGAGGCAGAGGCACAGATCAAAAAGTGAGAAAAAGAGAGAAAAGAGAGAAAATCGAAGCTTCACCGGAGTTGCCAAGCTGCGACCACCGATCAAGCATCGAGCAGCCACCAAGAGGTGTTTTTGGAGAAATCCACCGCCACGGTTGAGTTCCCCACTTCCGAAAACCTAGGAACCGACACCTTAATCGCTTCAAAAGGCCACCGAAACGCCGTCAACGAGCACTCTCAGCTGCCATGCCCGACCAGACCCAATCCAACCCACGCACCAACCCGGATCCAGGTAAGTCGGATTTTTCGATTTTTTTATTTATTTATTTCTTATTTATTTATTTAATTATTTTATTTATTTTTTCGAATTTCTTTAGTTATTTATTTGTTATTTAATTCAAAAAATAAAAAATATTAGAATTTAGATTATTTTTTTTTTAGGAATTGATTTAAGATGAATATTAATAAGAATAAATAACAATAATGATAAATAATAAAACTATAAAAATATATAAAGAAAATGATAAAAAAATATTAAAAAAATAATAATAATAATTTAGATCTTAGAATGGGATAGATAAAAAAATCTAGGAGAAAAGTTTTCAATAAAAATTAATAAAAAATTATGAAAATTAATAAAAGTTGATAAAAATTATAAAAAATTGATAAAAATTATAAAAAATTAATAAAAATTTATAATAGTAGAAATGAGTTGAAAAATAGAAAAATAAAATTTGTATCACTTAGAAAAATCATTTTCTTAAATAAATCCAAAATTGGTTTTTCCTAAAAATTATTATTTAAAAAAAAATCAAATGATCGAGCTTAGACTTAGATTTTTTTAGCAAAATGCTAAGATGGTAAAAAAATAAATCAAAAAAAAATTTGAGATTAAAAAATCACCAAACACACTAAAGTTTTTCAGAAAAAGCAAACTACGGCATGTTTGATCCTAAATAGCAGGTACATAGGCACCCATTCGAGGCAACCCTAAAAAGGAATAAAAATCATTTTCTCATAATAGGTTATTCAAAAACAAAAAGATAATAAAAAAATAAATAAAAGACATTCTGGATAGAGTAGATTTTAGAAGATTAGGGTGGTAACCTTAGGATTTTAATAAGTTAGCCTTTGAACTCAGAAACTCTGGTTTTCCCCTTTACTCTTTTCACAAAAAACGAGAAGAAGAAATCACGACGACTAGTGGTCCAAATTAGGACTAATCTGCTCAGTTAGTCCTAATTTAATTTTTCCCAACAACAGTTGGGTGGTGACTCCAACATAAAACGAAATTCCTAACCCAAGTCGAGGATCTACATTAGATGAGCATGAGGTCTAGTATAGATCGGATTAGGAATAGAAAATCAAAAAATTAGACTCGACACTACCAATGGAGTATCTCTTGATTATGGCACAAACGTTTGGGTCATCCATATATGAAAGTGACAAAGTTAGTACCTGGTATTAGTGTTAAAGAAAATAAAAGTAGGTTAGAAAAGTATTATGATGTTTGTCAAAGAGCAAAACAGACTAGGAACAAATTTCCTGTTAGTGAGCATAAAGCTTCGTCTATTTTTGAACTCATTCATTGTGATTTATGGGGACCGTATAACACTCCTTCCTCTTGTGGTGCTTTCTATTTTTTTACAATTGTTGACGATTATTCTCGTGCTATGTAGATATATATGCTAGTTGATAAGGTAGAGGTATCTAATACTATGAAAATGTTTTTTTCCTTAGTTGAGAGACAATTTGATAAACAAGTTAAGTTAATTAGAAGTGATAATGGAACTCAATTTACATTTATGAAGCAATACTTTCTTGATCATGGCATAGTTTTTCAAAGCTCATGTGTAGGTACCCCTCAACAAAACGGGTGGGTCAAAAGGAAACATCAACATATTCTAAACTTGGCTAGGGCGCTATGTTTTCAGGGAAGTCTCCCCATTGAATTTTGGGGTGAATGTGTGTTGTCGGCTAAGTACTTAATTAATAGAACCCCATCCTCGGTCTTAAATGGGAAGACACCTTATAGTGTATTGTATGGTAGAGGACCTACTTATGATCATTTGAAGATATTAGGTTCTTTGTGCTATGCCCATGCGAAGACAAGGGATGAGTTTGCAAGTCGTAGCCAACGATGTGTTTTTGTTAGGTACCCTTATGGGAAAAAGGGTTGGCGTTTGTATAACTTAGATAAAGGTGAATTTTTTGTATCCCAAGATGTGGTGTTTTCAGAAGATGTGTTTCCCTTTGCAAAAACCAATATCCTTGACCGAGAGGGGGCTATTAAGATAATGGATGATTATTTTGAGGATTCATTGCTACCTGACACAAAGGGGGGACAAGTCGGATCAATTGCAAAAATCCTAACCTACCGATGACTACTGGAGAAGCTGTATTGTCACCATCAGCAACGAAGGAGCCGACCTCGAAACTACTTCGAGGTGATTCTAATAAGGGAACGGACCAAGGGGAGGAGACAAAGGTGTTGGACTGAGGACAACAGCGAAAAGACGCCTTAGTTAGGTTACGTGACTATGTCCTTCATACAGTGCAAACTTTGAGTCCATCCGTCACAGCACTTGCATCACGGCACTCCTCAAGTATGCCCTACCCTATAGCACACTATGTGAATTGTGATAATTTTTCTTTACAACATCGAGCTTTTCTTGCAGCTTTGTCTGTTGAACGAGAACCTATACATTATTCTAAAGCTGTGAAAGATATTCGTTGGTGTGATGCTATGTGACATGAAATTGAGGCTCTTGAGTCTAATGATACGTGGGATGTTGATGATTTACTGACAAGAAAGAAAGCACTTGGGTGCAAGTGGGTATATAAGATCAAGTATAACTTTGACGGTACTATTAAACGATTGAAGGCCCAATTAGTAATACTTAAGAATCACCAGGTTGAAGGAATTGATTATACAGAGACGTTTGCTACAATGGAAAAAATGGTTACTGTCCGAGTATTTCTTGCAGTTGCCACTACTATGAAGTGGGAGGTCCATCGGATGGATGTCCACATGCTTTCTTACATGGAGATCTTGAAGAGGAGGTATTTATGAAGTTACCACCTGGTTTTCAGGTGACAACACCTAAGAAGGTCTGTAGACTTTAGAAATCGCTATATGGTCTGAAACAAGCACCCCGCTATTGGTTCGCTAAGTTGTCAAGCGCGCTAAAAGAATATGGATTTCAACAATCTTATTCAAACTATTCCTTGTTCACTTTGCAATAAGGAGTTGTTCAATTGATTGTTCTTGTTTATGTTGATGATCTTATCATTTCCAGGAGTCATCTGGATCACATACAGGAATTCAAGGATTATCTTAATGCTTGCTTTCATATAAAGGATCTTGGTGTTCTGAAATTTTTCTTGGGAGTGGAAGTGGCGCGTGGGCTATATGGGTTTATACTTTGTTAACGCAAGTACGCACTTGACATCATCTCGGAAGTCGGTCTCTTAGGGGCAAAACCGGTGGGTGTACCATTAGAGCAAAATCATCGCCTAGCCTTGTCCACAAGTGCTGAGCTTCAGGATCCGGAACCTTATCGTCATCTTATGGGACGACTTATTTATTTGTGCTTCACCCAACCCGAGTTATCGTATAGTGTTCATGTGTTGTCCCAGTTTATGAAGCAACCTCGAGAGGAGCATTAGGACGCTGCATTGCGAGTGGTTCGATATTTAAAGGGATATCCGGGTCAAGGTATATTGTTGAGTAGCAACAGTGATTTGCAGTTAGACGGATGGTGTGATGCTGATTGGGCGGGATGCCCATTAACTCAGCGTTCCCTTACCGATTGGTTGGTCTTTCTTGGTGGTTCCCCAGTCTCATAAAAGACAAAGAAGCAACATACTGTGTCACGATCATTAGTAGAAGCAAAATATCGATCTATGGCCATAACTACTTGTGAATTAAAATGGTTGAAGGCCATCCTTTCTAGCCTCGGTGTGCCACACAGGCAGTCAATGTCTTTGCATTGCAATAGCCAAGCAGCCTTGCAGATATCCCAGAATCTTGTGTTCCATGAAGGAACAAAGCATATCAAAGCTAACTGTCACTTTCTTCATGATGAAATCATGGCTGGGAATATAAGTCCTGAGTTTGTATCATCTCATGCACAACTCGCTGACATTTTTACAAAGGCATTAGGCAAACAACAATATGAGTATTTTCTTCTCAAGTTGGGCATTTGGGACTTACATGCTCCAACTTAAGGGGGGTATTGAGAATGATATTGTGATATTGTAATTTTAGGTAGTAAATATTGTTAGTTATTTGGGTCAAAGATTGTTTCTTATTTTCAGAAAATTGTTTAGGATAGTTAGTGATTTGTTGCCTAAAATTGAGACTTCCTCTCTTGTATATAGTGACCAGGTAAATCAAAGAAAGGCGGCAGAAAATCTTTCACCAAAATTAATATCTTGCATTGTTAAGATTTGATAGATGTTGGTAAATATTAGTCAATTGTTTAAAATATCTTGCTATTTGTTATCAATTGTTTATAAGTAGTTAACGAGCAACAGCATAATGGCAACGATTAGTCTTCCCGTTACTGTGCAAACGGGTCCATGAAAGAAAAGGGAAAAGAAACACTAAAAAAGGTGGTGCAACGATTGCTGGTTGGCTATTGCTCCTAAAAAGTTGTTTTTTTCTTTTTCTTCAAGTGAATCCAACCACAGGCTTATTCGCAATCAATTGAGATATGCTTTGCCTAAACCCAGTTCAACATGCTAATAGTAAAATGTAAAACCCAACCGATTCAAAAGTTTAAAATCTAACATGATACAAAGGCTAAAAGCTCAAATCTCTATACCGTCATTTGATCCCGAGGCACGGTGAACAATGTATAAATAAGTGCTGTAAACTCTCCTGGTAGTCTATCTCTTCCTCTCATACAAGCTTAGACAGGCGGTGCCAAAGCAAAAGATATACACAATGGGATCGCTTGGCTTTGGGTGCCTTGTGCCATCCATCTCTTTTGCTATTCTCTTCGCTTCTATCCTCAACCAAACCAATGCTCAAAGAACAACAGACTCATCATCAGCAACAACGAGAGCGGTTGATTATTGTGATCCCTTCGAAGGCAGTTGGGTGTATGATGACAATTATCCTCTGTACAACGCTTCGGCGTGCCCGTTTATCGAGCATGGATTCGATTATCGAAGAAATGGACGTCCGGATTATCTCTATCTGAGATACAGATGGAAACCAAGTGCCTGCACATTACCAAGGTAACGATACATCAATGAATATTGCATCCGCATATGGCACTCTTATTGGTTGTAAACACGTAAGAAGAATAGACATTCCCAAAGTTCTAGTTATATGTTTTGAAGGATGTGTTTTTCAAGAATTTCGGGATCACAAGGTAATCGTAAGATTTAGCCCCATTCTCAGTTAAGAAAAGATTTATTGATATCAATTCGCCGCATGATTGATTTTGTTTATCACGTTGAGATTATAAATGACTCTTTGTATGACACTTGGCAATCTTCTTCCGTATTCTTCACATGTATTTGGCACATGTATGCATGCCAATGAAAGTTTAAATGAACACAGCTTGGTGCAGATTCGATGGCCTAGACTTCTTGAGGAGGACGAGAGGGAAGAAGATACTCTTTGTTGGTGACTCATTGAGTCTGAATCAACGGCAGCCGTTGACGTGCATGTCGCATGCAGCAATTCCCCAGTCAACATACACGCTTGCTAGAATAGGAGATCTCTCCACACCTCTTTTAATTATGTCCCCGTTTATTTCCTCCCATTTAAACTTTTTTTTCTGATTTAAACTATAAGCGCGTTTGTTTCGTGGAAAATGTTTATGAAAACTAGATTACGTGATTTAAGTTAATCAGTATAACATTATTTTAGGTTAAATTATTCCGAAATAACATATGATTGTGTGTTTTGCAGAATTATGGGGTTTCCATAAGACTGTCTCGCAATGGATTTCTGGTAGATCTTGTGAAAGAGAAGATGGGAAAGGTCCTAAAGCTTGAACTCCATCGTCAATGGCGATTCTTGGAAAGGACATGATGTGCTTATCTTCAATAGCTGGCATTGGTGGCTTCATGCAGAAGGCAGACAGCCGTAAGCAATTTATATATGGATACATTCATTTTTTCATACAACTTCTAAATCAACGAAACCATTGAAATATATATTTAAAACTTGCATTTGGGTCTACAAATTTATAGTAATTAGATCGTCTTAGTTCCAATTCCACTCAAAATTTTATATTGAGAAAGGAATTTTGAAATTTAATTATCACATTTAATAATGAAACCTATATTTAATTAGTTCCATGATATGATTTATTTTACGTCTATTAAATTTCATTCTATAGTTAATTAACTGATCTGAAAATTTTAAAACTTATAGATTATATTATACCCTAACATTTGTTAAGGAAATTTTCTGTAATGTCTTAAGGAATTTTTCTGTGATTAGGACGTTTGGTGCTTAACTTAGGTGGGATTACATTCAACAAGGAGACAAAATGTACAAAGACATGGACCGTGTAGCAGCTTTTAAGGTGGGACTAAATACGTGGTCAAAATGGGTTGATGCTAATATCAATCCTAACATAACTAAAGTGTTTTTTCAAGGAATTTCTCCAACTCATGACAAGTAAGTTTTAACTGTTAAATACGGTGATAATGTATATTAACCAATTTTGTAAATAACATATATATATATATATATAGTTTATACTTTTAAATTAATTGATAGTAGACGTTGATCTAAATTTTAATCATTAACTTAAAGAGTTTTGTACTTTTTATAATTTTTATGTTGCTTCTAAATCATGATAAATAGGCTCATGATGGTTTGCACCAAGCACAATAATACTGTTGGTCGGGTACAAATGCACTCTTTAAAGTCTTAATACTTGACTTTACCTCCCCACAAGTTTAAAAAACATGTATATAAACTCCAAACAATTACAAAATTCCAACTTGTCACTACAAACAATTTGAAGCAACCTTTTTGGGGATTTATCAATGATGATATGAGATATTTGCATATTTTAAAAAATTATGAAAGGTGAAATCACATATCAAAAAAATATTATAAGGTTGATTTGCATTTAACTAAAAGTTTGAAGATACACTTACAATTTTCCCTAAAAGTAATAGACATAAATCTAAGATTGTGATTATTACCTTCCAAAATTTTTATACCATATTACTTGTGAATTGTGATATAGCGGCTTAGAATGGTCTGCATCAAGCACAACAACTTGTATTGGACATACTCAACCATTCAATGGGTCAATATATTCAACAGGGCTATCACCACTTGCAATAGTGGTGAAGGAGGTCCTAAATGCAATCTCAACAAAGGCTACATTACTTGATATAACAAATCTATCACAACTTAGGAAAGATGGACATCCATCCATCTATGGATTTGATGGTAAAAGTGGAAATGATTGTAGTCATTGGTGCCTTGCTGATCTTCCAGATACATGGAATTAACTCTTTTATGCATTTCTTGAGAATGAAGGTAAAGTGACTAAACCCATATAGGAACAAACTAGATTCGTGTAGAACAAAAATCTCTTCAGGCAAAATAGTATGTCAAAATTCTAAGTAATTAACTAATCATATAGAATAAGAAACATTATTTAACACACAATCAACCAAAACTAGGTTGTTGCATTCTTTTTATTTAAGCCCGATCAATGAGTATGTCTAACCTATTATCTAACTATTGTGATAGATATAGAAATTAAAGATTTTAACTATTAGGTGACTAACTCTTATTTAAACAATTTTTTTAATGTGGTGCCAAAGATATAGTGATTTATTTTTGCTATTTGAATTTTATGAGGATGTGTCTTGTATTGTAGGAGGGTTTTCTTTTTTTTTTTTTTTCAATTTATTTTCCATCTTTATTATAATCTAGGAACCATCAATATTACAGTAAGATTTTAAGGATATGTGATAACTAGATAGTTCTTATTGTTGTATGGTAGGGAGAGTGAGATTAGAGACTAACAATTAGTTCCACTTTCAAAATGAGGAAATCAATTTTCTTTTTATCTATCATCATATACCATTGTAACTTAACACAAAAGGGTTGTCCACCACTGTTTATCTCCACTTTTTAGTATTTATATGATCTAGTGTTTGATAATTCTAAAATGAAGAAAAGATTACAATTTAAAAAATTAACCCCGAAAAATATAATGTGCTCCTTTAGTTTTTATTCTTAATATTAGCCCATAAATCACAAGATTGGATGTTTCATTTCAAGAAACTAAAGCATAAATTGAATTAATGAAACTCAATAAATACAAGACCTATGAATAATTCAAAGGGACACTCAAATTCTTTGCAAAATTGCAAGTAAATATAAAAGGAAAGCAAAAGGTCAAAACTAGAGAATTGATAATGGGCATTCAAGACAAACCTCATCCCCATCACCTACCCATCTCCTAAGTATGAATTCAGCCAACAACCAATCTCCACTTTTGCATCTTCTCGTTGTTCTAGGATTGTTCATGGTCTTTTGGGCTCCAACTCCAGTTGGATGATTATAGCCATTATAGACTATGTAGGCTTCTATATGCTTTTTAGACCATGCACCAACAAATGTTTTTCTTTTTTCTTTTCATTTTTTTTCCAACTTTAGATAGTGATGTACAATGCTTTTTTAGTTTAATAATGTTCAAAAAACCCCTTCAAGTTGGAAACACTTCAACAGTAAAAATGTTGATTGATTTTTGTCCAACAAGGATAAGTGATGAAAAGCAAATATTTCAAATTAGTAATTTAGATCAATTTAGAATTCAATTTGTATATTCATATGGATATTAATACTACCTTTATATTATTCTTAATGCTTATGACAATTAGCATTTTCTTCGTTTATGTTTGTTTTTCTATAAACATCCATTCATATAAGTTATATGAAATTATTATTAATAAAAAAAATTATTATCATTTTAACAATTTATTATAGTATCGATAGTGATAAAAGAGAAGTAATTTTATTTTACTTAATATATAATTAAACAAAATTATTATATAATTACGATGGATGCCCTTTTTCTCCTTAATGGGCCTCCAAGCCTAAGGTTAACCCATACAATACTCCACAAAAAGGCAAACTAGGATGAAAGATGAGAGAGAAAAGACAAGTGTCGTAGGTAGTATAACCTAATACTATAACATCTTGAGATTTGCTCCTAGTTAATTGAGAAAGTATACACAATGTAGGCTAAACAAAACCCCACAAAAAGACAGACCAGGACAAAAGATGGGAGAAAAAACACGTCACATGTAATACAACCTAGTATTATAACATCCCAAGATTTGCTCCTAGTTATTCAAGAGAGCACAAATAGCGTTAGACATACCCCACAATATTAAATGCTTGAAAGTTGGTAGCGGCTAAAGGGGTTACAAACGTTAGCCAATAGCCATCTCTCCTCCATCTCATACATGTGGTCCCACTAGTCACTAGGACAAAGGTGTAACACTAGTATATTGTGTGCACAAATAGTTACCTTCTTGTTACTTGAATTCTCTATGCTCTCTTCAAACTCTTACTAACTTAAGCACCGACATAGCTACATTGGAATAACCACTGGTGCTATCAACTTACATGTATTCACTTTACAAGCCAATTCTTATTTCTAAAGCCTACAGCTAGCTTCTGGCAAGGCTCAAAGCATTGGAGCAAGAATCACACAATAACAATTACTTATTTTGTCACTCATGAGCAATACATAAATCTAAGCACAAATAGGATTAGGGAAAATAACCAAATTGATTAATTATTCCATCAAATTTCTCAATAGGTAAAAAGAAATCAAATCAAAACACCAAATTCACAATATTAAGTATAGGGCAAATTATACCCTATGTATTTGTATCTGTACTTTTTTTCAAGTTACATATCTTATAGTTTTGTTTTTGCATTTTACATGTATTTTATCATCATTTGTCACTGTTAACTAGTTAAACTCATGACAATTTATAATTAGTCCATAATAATTAATTTAGTAAACTAAATATTATTAAATATTTTCTAATAAAATAATATAATTAAAATAATAATACATAAAATAATTTAAAAAATCAACTTAAACCTAAGGGGCACTTAGTTGGCCACTCACTGTAGGGCAATCGATCACCCAATAGTGCTACCGTAGGGATAAAGCCCTAGAAAACATATGTGTGACATGACTAACCACCCCCTAAATGATTTATATATATATATATAAAGCGCAAAATTCTAACTTATAAGGGTTTGTTCCTACAACTTTTTTCTTGATTTTTCTGTAGAAACAAATAGCTACCCACCTATTATGTTTCTTTAGGCTTCACTAGTTCCTGTAAGGCCTAGGGATGGCCAATTTTCCACAACCTCCTTCCTCTACACATGGTAACTAGCCTCCTTATAACCTAGCAAGGCCAAACAAAGTACCTTAAGGGTTTTACCCAATTTTCCTTTTTTCCTTAGGTATTTTTATATAAAATTAACTATTGTGGACCAATTCTAAGCTAATATGTGTCCAACTAATTAATAGTAATAAATAATGATAAGATATAGGTATATAAAGTATTAAAAATGATAATACATGTATGCAAAGTGAAAAAGAAGCAAAAAGACATGTAATTTATGTTACTCTTAAGCATGTTAAAGTTCATATATTTTTTACATTTGTTAAATGTAACTTTATTACTTCAATTTTGTAATGTTGGAAATTATTCTCCTCCTTATATACAATGATAATTTTACAAGTCTCTTACAATTGAAGTTCTTCAATTAGTTATGGTAGGTATTCTCTTTTCCTTTTTTTTCTCTTTTAAGATAAATTAGGTAGCAAAGCCTAATATTACAAGAAAATAAATATTTAGTCATTAGTATTTACCTACTATTCTATTTCATTTTTAACTTTTTTTCTTTTATTTAAGTACTCAACGTTTTAAAACTCTTATTAAAATCGACCTTCTATCAACTCTATTAAAAATTTTATTTATACTTAACACATGTTAGCTTCATATTAATCCATAATAATTAATAATAAAACAACAATATTGAATATATTTAATCATATGATATAGTGAAAAATAATTTTAAATATATTCAATTACATAATATGATTAAAAAAAATTATATATATAAAATAAGACAAGAAAAAAGGGCTACAAACTTGTGCAAGCTCCAGCTACCTTGACTGACCATTTTAAGGCCAATTAGAAATTGATGCATAGCAAAGATATAAAGGAAGTTAGTGGAGTTGGCGAAAATCCTATATTTTATAAAAATTAAAAACATAAGAACTAAAATAAATGAATAAAAAGGCTGAGGATTCAAAATAAGGTAAATATTGAGAACTAATTGTATACATTTTTTAATATTAATTTTCCTTAATGGACACATGTTTATTTTCAAATGCTATGATAATCTACATTTAACATTGATGAATATTCGAATTTTGAAGATATGTGTCACAAATATGTAGAAATTTTCATTTAGCCTAATCAAAGCTTTTGGGCCCTTTAAGGGAATCAATAGGTTGCTTCATTAAAAATTAAATATTATAGCCTAATGATTAGCTCTAAGACTAGGCAAGCTTTATATAGGGCCAAACTCTTCTTACTATCCAATATTTATAGATTTTTAGTAATTATCATAAATAGCTTTGTGCTACATTGGCAATGAAGCATGTTTTATAATTGAACTTAAAGCTAGACTTAAAAAATATAGTCACTCAAAAGTGTCTAAACAATATAATCACTTTTTATTATGAACTATTCTTATTTTATTGTAATTAATGGTGATTTACTATTTTAAAAAAAATTATCGACAACTCTCATGAAACTATCAACAGTTTTTAGAGGATTATCGACAATCACTAGAAGGTTGTCAACAGTTTATTTTACTATTATTAGCTCATATTTTACTATAATCATGATAAATAACTATACTAACTAAACCCTAGAATTTTCCACTTAAGCTTAGCATGATAGCTTGCAAATTGTCTTAGTCTTTTTGCAGCTTAAACATGATCCAAAATAGGTTGTACCTGGATGGAGACATGTCTTGGAATTAAGTGGAAATAAAAGAAAATAGATTTTTGTTAAATAAAGTAAACGTTAGAAATGATTAAAACTTAATATAAATGAGTGAAAATATTTCTACTTGAAGTCCATTTCTTTTCTCTCCAAATTGGAGAGATAGAAAAGAACGGAAAAGAGAAAAAAATTACAAAATTTCCTCTTATAAAATGCATTTCTCTCCTCTCCAAATTAGAGACATAGAAATGAATGTAAAGAAGAAAGCAATTACAAAATTGTTTTTTATAATGATTTTTATCAAAATAATATAAAGATAATTTCATTAAATACTAATATCATTTCTTTTTATTTTCTTTTATTATAATATAAAGATAATTTTGTCAAATACTAATATCGTTTCTTTTTATTTTCTTTTGTTAAAACCAACCGAACAATAAAAATGAAAACATTTCTCTCCATTTTCTTCCTTTTTCCATCGATATTTTCAAACAATTCGCAATTTTTTTTTTCCACTTTTACTCGGTTATCTTCCTCTCAACTCATTTCAGTCCACTGCCAAACACAGTCTCGTATGGACTATTTGAGAGAGAGTAACGATAAACAATATCCTTCCCGCCATTTTGAGCATCCTTCTCTCTCCGCCCATCGTTCTTCAAAACAGAAGAAGTAGAAAGTTTATATATAAATTCCAATTTTACCGAAGGCAGTCGTTGTACCCTAAACCTGAATCGAGACCGTACGGATCGCATTTGATTGATTACCTCACACCATCACTTGCCCACGTAATTCAATTTCAGACGCTAGTCGATTTCTGTTTCATCGATTAGTTTTTCCATCTACTATTTACTCGTTACTAATCAGTTATCCGTATTTCGATCCTCGAATGTAGATTTCTCGTGTCCTTGAAAAGGATCGTCAAGTTACGAAACGAATCTTGAACAAATTATTCGGTAAGTTGTTATTACGTGTATGTAATTAGGATCGCAAATTATGTGACTGCTGTTGGTACGTAAACGCTAACCGATCAACGTAGATTCGCTGTTTGATAAGGCTTTGTTCTTGTGGTGAATTCGTAGGAACTCAGTGATGCTATTTGAATAAATTATACTAATTACAGACCGCCTTTATGTTATAAATTGGTTTTTTTCTTTTTTTCTTTTTTTGCCATCGTGTATATGTCAAATCCAACTGAACAGCGAAATTTGCTGTATAGCAAGGCCTTTCCAAGTGCTGTTGCTTATTTCTCTATGTTAAGTTGTGATCTCCATTAGAATCTGTCAAAGTTAACATCTTCTTTTGCGAATTAGAGAGTGAATTTATGCTAAATTGTGAGATTCGCCAGGCATTGGAGCCATATTAGTGCTGGTCGATTATGATTTTAAAGAAATAGTCTTACTTCTGCTGGTTCATTGGTTTTATGAGTTAGCAACTCTATTTGAAGCTATTGAAGTGCATTTTTTACCCCGCAAATTAGAGCATGATTTACCTATATTATTGCTTGGTAGAATTCTAGACATTTTGCACCACAATATGTAGTTCGCCTTGTTAGAATTGTAGTGAATTAATTTCTTGTTTTGCAGTTTTAGTCACAGCTTGGACTAGTTCATACCTTTCTCTTGCAAGCTTCATTTAAGGCTAATATTTTTTGTGAATGTGCCATGGATTGTATATTTTCAACTCAGTAGGATGTGACTTTTTAAGCCTGTGGTTAAATGCTGAATTTGATATGAAATTGCACAATGTTTGGATGATTTTCATTGCCATTAACTTTTATGGATTAATATATTTGCTAGTTCAATGGTGAAACACCTTTTTTATGGTAGGAATACCTAACGACAGCAGGTTTTGAGTACTGGGAATGTAAGTTTTGTGGGGAAGCATATAGGTTGGCAAAAGAACTTGTTCAGATGTTTAGGTGTCGTATGTGATTGCATGGATTTGAGAATTAGTCCTGAAGACTGAGATGAGATGCAATGCATGCTGGCGAGAATTAGAAGGCCGAGCGATTTCCACCACCTGCGGTCATCTTTTGTGTATCCCAAGAATATTCTAATGGTCTTTTTTTCAGTGCTTTTTCTCTTAATGCGAGTTCCTTGTTTAAATTTGCAAATGCAAAAGTTTCCTTGACATGTGGACACTAAAAAGGCACTGAAGATGCCAGCAAGATACTTAGCAATGATGCTTCATGTCCCATTTGCGATCAAGTTCTCTCCAAGAGGTAATATGTTTAGTGTCTCCAATGAACTTCAATTAGTTTTGGAGCTTCTACATTCCAAGACATTACTTTGTTTGATGCATAAGTTTAGTTTTCATGGTTGCTAGAGGCTGTTCTCTTCAATGATTAGGCAGTTAGCATTCAGCTGTGTTTTTTGCCTTTGCAAGTATGCAAGCAAATGGGGGAGGACTGTAAACAATGACAGATCCTAGCAGAAGAAAGCAACTTCTGATTTTTCTCTTTCTTGGCCATACAGATTTAATCTAAGAATTAGTCTACAAATACATAAAGGAAAAGGGCAGATTAGGACATTAAAAAACTCTCCTTTCATCGTATAACCATCATTTTGCAGAGCACTATTTCATTTCATAGGATTGCTTCATGCATTGCCTACCATTGTAATTGAGTTCTTACGCTAGTGTGTTTAATGCAAATAATAAAGGAAAGGGGCAGATTAGGACCTCAAAAAATTCTCCTTTCATCTTTTAACCATCATATTGCGGAATACCATTTCATTTCATAGGATTGCTTCATGCATTGCCTATCATTGTAATTGAGTTCTTATGCAAGTGTGCTTGATGCAGTAGTCACATCATGTTTGTAATTATGTGTTGCTTTTCCAAATTATCTGACTTATTATATTTGCTACTCGCCAGCCTCATGAAGCCTATTGATATCAATCCAAATGATGAATGGATAAATGTGAGTTGGTGCTGTGCAGTAATTTTGCCATATTGCATAAAAAGTACATGCATGATTTCTAGTTTGTTTCTCATACTATTTCATCATTCCTTCTAATGCTTGGTTGGTTCTCCATGATACAATGTGTTACATGGCAGATGGCTATGGCTGGAATCTCCCCACAAATATGTATCCTGTTTCTTTATACTTTAAATTGGTATCCATGTCATATTTTGATTAACTGGAAAATTTGAGAAGGAAATGTGTCTTTTCCTTAAACAAGCCCAGTGATGAAGAGTGCATATAGAAGTGTAATGTTCTATATTGGGCAGAAAGAGTTGGAGATGCAGTTTAAGATGAATAGGATTGTAGCTCAATGCCGGCAGAAATGTGAGTTCATGCAAGAGAAGTTCACTGAAAAACTTGAGCAGGTGCATACCGCATACCAGAAAATGGCCAAGAGGTGCCAGATGATGGAACAAGAGATAGAGAACCTGTCTAAAGATAGGCAAGAGCTTCAGGAAAAATATGCTGAAAAATCCAGGTTTAATTCTTCTAGGAGTTAAACTAAAGAGAATATCCCTAATTTTGGATAGCTGTGACTAATAAAACTCATGCAATACTATTAGGCAAAAGAGAAAGCTAGATGAAATGTATGATCAGTTGAGGAGTGAATATGAGTCTACAAAACGATCAGCCATTCAACCTACAAGCAATTTCTATTCAAGGCATGAGCCTGATTTGTTTGCTAGCACTTCTAATATGATGGGTTCAGGTGACCCAATGAGAAAAGGTAATTCTCTTTCCTTTAGTATGTTGAACAATTTTTTGTACGATGAACTTATGATGTGGACTTGGCTTTCCAAAAACCATTTGACTTACATGTAGCAGGTTCGTCAATTTTCCCTCCTGCAACTCCAGGGCCTAGAGATGACATATGGCCTACAAGGCAGAGTAGTGGAAACTCTGTTCCTTTCAATGTCTCTGGAGGCTCACCCGCTAAACAAGCTGCCATTCCCATTGATGTTAGCAGCAGAAGGGTTGGTGGACCCACTATGTTTGGGACTGGAGCTAATAACCCGTCAATGACATTAAGGAACCTCATACTCTCCCCAATGAAACGCCCTCAACTCTCCCGCAACTGCAACCAGATGTTCACGTAAGATGCTTGAATGATTCAACACAATAGGAGAGACTCTGTTAACTACAGATGTAACCCTCAAAAAATTATTGTTTCTGTAGATTGTAGGCTTGAGGTAGAGGCTAAAGTTTTCCTTAAAAGAAGGACCACTTCATACTATTAAGAAGCTTTCCAGCACCTCAGAGTTGTGCTGGGAGAGGGGATACTTGTTTTGACTGTTCTGCAGCAGCTAGCTGCAGATGGTCGTAGCTTGGAGCTTAAGAACAGATGCAATGAGGCTAAGATGAGCATTATGATAGCTTTAACAACTTAAGACTAACTTTTAGCATGTCCATTTTCTGTGATTTTCGGTTACTGTATGTTTTATGTACGGTACACTGATCATTAGTTACTAAAAAGTTATAAATTACTTAGCAAAACCTACATTACAATGAAAAAGAAAAAACCCATCTGATTTTTAAGGTCTCTGATCCGAACCCTGTGCTTTCCACTTTTGGATATGGAGTATCTCTTATCGTTGTTTGTTTCAGAAGAAAAAGGTAAATATTTCATCTGCTGTGACTTGCTCATAGAGTACTGAAGTTATGATACCTGTGTGAAAGTTGGCCATGGCTTGACAGGTGGGATTGTTGATTGTTAAGGTTACCATGGTGCTGTGGGCCATAAAAAGGTTATATATTTAAGTTTTATTTGGGAATGGAATGTTAATATATACGAAATTTCACTGGGGTATAGGAATTGCAAGCAGCTTGCACATTGAAAATGGTGCCCCTAATTCAGGCAATGTTCGTGAAAAGCATCCCTTTTCAGAATGAAATGATCAATCATGTTCATGGTCACCACCTTGCCAACTGCTAATGGGAATTCACAAGCTCCCTTGTATGAAAGGCAATAGAAATTACAAGGTCCGCTATATGAAGCGCATCGCTACGGAGATCTTTGTTTTCCTGTATGAGGAGAACTTGTTTAGTGGATTAACGGATATATAAGGGATTACATGTGGAAGTTCAAACGTCAAGGGAGATTCTACACGGTTTTAGACAATCACAGGAGGATGTTAACCTGGTGCAGTTTCAGACGAGAGCAATTTTATGTGAAAACCAGTTCACATGTTGACTATTGTACCAGACAAAAGTACATCATCTGCATCTCTATGTTTGTCCATCTTTTAAAGTATATACAAGTCATCTATTTTACCTTCCACTCCAAAAATAAATAAATAAAATAAAATAAAAGACAGTCAGAGGGCATGTCTAAGGCTTTAAGGCCACAAACAGCCTAGTCACCTCATGCCTTCTGTATTTATGAATATTCACACAATTCCATCTAAACAAACATAAATTTTAGCAAACACATATTTTTCCTTTTTTCTGCATAAGAATTTAACTCTCGTTCACATTCAGTGAAGTTTACTTTAACCTCAGATGTTCTTTAAGAACAAAACATGCTGCTTGAGTATAAATTAGAAGTCCAACCGCACCCAAAAAAAATATAAGCATACATAGCGCAAAATTATGCTTCTAGGGATTCATCGCTAGTGAACTCGTGAAGCTTAAAACCTTCAGCTACTTAGCTCACATCCAAAGTGCAGTGATCAAGATCCAGCCAAAAAATACTCAAAACTGTTCTCTTTCTACAAGGCCCAGCTGAGTATATCGACTGGACACGTGATGGCCAGAACTCCTGCTTTCATGTATTGATCAATCCAGGGTTAGTCCACTACACAAGAGAAACTTATCCTGTATACTGAATAAAATTTTCACACATCACAACAAGTGGGGGGGGAGATAGGCTCTCAATACTGGAGCTGAAGAAGATATCTTGATGTTATCCCCGTGTCTGATGGAATAACACTCATGGGAACCATCAATGTATATGAAACCCTCTTTACAAAACCACCCAATGTCCATAAATTGGTTAGATTTAATGAATCCATGCATCAGGCCAGAGGCTGCACTGGGCAAAATAGGCTCTCTTACCAGATATTGGAGATCCTTAGATAAAGGCGGCATTTTAAGTCCCCCTGCAGAAAGCATAGCTGCTGTAGATCCAGCTGCTGTTGAAACTCTAAGACCACTAGATCTGCAATGCACTAATGGGGAACAAGCATCGCCCTCCCTTTTTATTCTAATAATGAAACCATAAAAGAACATAAGAACAAAAGAGAGAAGAAAATTCAAATATATAATGAACAAACTATTGGTAACACCTTACCTAAATGAGAACCGAGAAACTGCTGCTGGGCATGGATTAGCTATCAGAACATCATTCAGGGCGTATTTGGATAACACATTTGAGTTTATACAGATTGATAATCTAGATAATCTAGAAGGGAGAGATCTATCCTCAATGATATCATCAAGTGTCTGTGAGAAAGATTTAGGCGATCATGTCATATATTTTAGATGAAAATTTCAAGGCAGATTATTATCAGAAGAATGAGAATGCATGTGTATATTACAGCACATAAACCATCATAAAGCTGTAAGCCAACCAAATCAAGTTGAAAAATACTGAGCTGAAGCTCAAGTTCAAAATGAAAATTCAAAGGTAGAGCTTGATCAAGCTTAGACTCTAAGCTTGAGTTTGACCTAGTGTTACACAACAAGTTTGAGCTCGGCCTGACCAAGGTTGACTATTTGGAAAAGACTTGCTTGCCTTAGTTAAATTTGTGTCAAAAACCATAGTCATCTTGGGTTTAATAAAGCTCGATATATATTGAAACTCAAATCAGACTTGATTAGACTTATGATCTTGACGAGTCAAATATGTTGATTGAACAAGGCTCTAATGAGCCACTCAAGCAACTCAAGCTCAACTTGGCTTTAATCAAATCAAACTCAAGTAGCTTGGAAACCAACTCAAGGAATCATATTTTCTACTGTATCCCTTTTCTTTAAAATCACTCTAAACTTACTTGCTCAAAGTTATTCATATTGGCTGCACAAAGATAGCCAGTGCTTCGTGTTGCATCGAATCCCTCACCAAACCTTTCAACCTGCATAAGAATATGGAGAACCAACATATCCTCATAGAAATGATCATTAGAGCCCGAAACTGCAAATAAACCAAGTAAATTGACTGACTTCTTCAGCTTGAGTTGGATCAGAATTCACTCCAAGTACTGGAACTGAATCGTCCAAAAAATGGCTAGCCTGCAATAGTGTGCCATCACCACCAACGGTAACAACCAGGTCCACTTCACGGATTAGCTTTGACAGGTTGTTCCGGAATACTTGTTTCCAATCAACCGGTTTTCGCTTCAGAATGTTCAGGCAGAATTCAACTGCATCCTTATGCACCTTTCTTCTGTTGTCTAGATAATCTAATACTTGCCATGCCTTTGAGAGAAAATCCATTAAGAAAGATCAGGCCGGATTCTATCAACTTATCTTTTTAAGTAGCATAAGTGAGATTTCCAGCAAATCATTTTACTCTAGCTTCCCCAACAGAAATATCTGGTCATTTTATGAACATGGATGGGAAAAAAGGTATCTAGTAGACATCAATCACAAGTTTTTGAGGAATCATGCTTATTTCATGAATATTCTCAGGTTGAAGAGCAGCAAAACTCTTATCTAAGTTGAATTCAGAAGTTATTGGAATGCAAACTATGTTATTCATGACTATCAAAACACAGTTATCTGTTAACAAACAGAAACTACAGGTAATATCTTTCCAGGGTTGTTATTGCACTTCCTCTTCAACTATTGTGAAGAGTGATTTTAGCCCATGGAAGATGTGTATTTACCTCTCCACCTGCCACCTCTATTGACAGTTTTGAAAGTCTTAATGACAGTTTCAGTTGGTACATGCACCGTTTTAAGAGTTTTTGTAGGTTAAATTCACTCTTTCATACTTAAGATGAGTAACCACATACAGGCCACAATGAAGGGGACTGTGCAATTTGTTCTATATCTTGATATCTCAAGATCCACAAGAACCTGATCTGACTATGCATATAGTTGATTTCATAGTTTCCAAGCATGTTTTTCCATGGAAAACATTTTATTGGGTCTCGACTTTTTCCCCCCAATATTTGTTATGATCAATACATTATATTTATAATATAGGGGAAATGTCGCAATTAGTACTTGAACATTTTCCATTTGTACAATTTACTACTTGAGCTATAGAAAGAATCAATTTAACACCTAATTAAACTTTTTATGGTCATCAATGGTACCTAGTGTAACTCTAGATATGTCCATTAAATTACATGGACTACCTATCCATCCATGATCTAACACGTGAATTAAAACATTTATACATTATTAAAACACTACAAGTAGGAGTCTAGGTGGATTAGAAGGAAAAAAATAAATACTATTGGAAAATTTTATGTTTTAAGAGCTGTAAATATCCAGCTGGCTCTTAATTGGCAGATTTAGATAAATAAGGAAACTATTTATTTTTATGATGATTTGATTGAATGTAATTATGTATGCTGTAATTAGGAGGATTAGGCTGTAATTAGGAGGATATTTTTCCCTTATTCATCATCTCCAGAATTGTATATAAACCAGTCATAATGTAATGAAGATCATCCTAAAATTCCATCTTAAAATATTTTGTTTTTCATGGTATCAAAACAACAACAGCTCTAATAACCTAAAATTTTTCTGTCTATTTACTTGTCCTTCAAGTATGTCCGGAGAACAGCAAATTCCAGCCTTGGAAGTCTCATTTACCATGGTGGATCAAGCATCTCCAGCAACGATGACAGGATCTTCAACAACCAACTCATTTGACAACCATTCCTTACAAATTACTCAACATAAACTCAACGAACAGAATTTTCGCGAATGGTTTGAGTCTATTATGCTATTAATTTGCAGAAGCAGAAGGCTGGATATTTGATAGGTTCAATCACAGTTCCACCTAGTACACCACCAACTTTCAGCACCTAGGAAGCAGAAAATTCCATAGTTATGACTTGGCTTATCAACTCCATGGAGCTGAGTATTGGAATGACTTATCTCTTCTACAAGACAGCGAAGGAGGTTTGGGATACGGTCCAAGAGATATATTCAGGCCTAGAAAACGCATCTCAATGTTTTGAGATTAGGTCAAAGATTCAAAATACTAGACAAGGAAATCTCTTTGCGACTACAATTCCTTGTTGCAATTGTGGCAAGAAATGGATCCCTTTTATGAGATAGGATGGGAGATGCAGCAAAGTTCACAAAGATGCTTGAGAAAGAGCATACCTTTGATTTTCTACAAGGACCGAATCCCAGCCTTGATGAGGTACGAGGGCAGTTGCTTGGAATGAAGCCTCTCCCAACATTTCGTGAATCGTTTGCTGAAGTTAGAAGGGAAGAGAGTAGGAAGCATGTAATGATGAATACCGATAGTGCTGATGTTTCTGTTACCGTGGAGTAAGGATCTACACTTGTGGCTAACAAACAAAAAGGAGGTCGTGAAGAGCAGAGAGATGGTCATGGTTCTCAATCCAAGGAGATTGTTCGATGTGACTTTTGCAACAAGCCATACCATACTCGGGAGCAATGGTGGGACCTACATGGGAAGCCTGCTAACTTTAACCCAAAGTCTCAAGGTGGACAGCATGGTGGTCGACATAAGGCAGCACAGTCATAATCCCACAGCAACCATAGCACAAATAGGTAAAAGACATCTAGCAAATTGTTGGATTGTTGACACTAAAGCTTTCGATCATATGGCAGGATTGGAAAACGCATTAGCTTGACATTAAGAATGCTTTTTTGATTGGCAATCTTGATGAAGAGGTATATATGAAGAGGTAATGATGAATACCGATAGTGCTGATGTTTCTGTTACCGTGGAGTAAGGATCTACACTTGTGGCTAACAAACAAAAAGGAGGTCGTGAAGAGCAGAGAGATGGTCGTGGTTCTCAATCCAAGGAGATTGTTCGATGTGACTTTTGCAACAAGCCATACCATACTTGGGAGCAATGGTCGGACCTACATGGGAAGCCTGCTAACTTTAACCCAAAGTCTCAAGGTGGACAGCATGGTGGTCGACATAAGGCAGCACAGTCATAATCCCACAGCAACCATGGCACAAATAGGTAAAAGACATCTAGCAAATTGTTGGATTGTTGACACTGAAGCTTTCGATCATATGGCAGGATTGGAAAACGCATTAGCTTGACATTAAGAATGCTTTTTTGAATGGCAATCTTGATGAAGAGGTATATATGAAGAGGTAATGATGAATACCGATAGTGCTGATGTTTCTGTTACCGTGGAGTAAGGATCTACACTTGTGGCTAACAAACAAAAAGGAGGTCGTGAAGAGCAGAGAAATGGTCGTGGTTCTCAATCCAAGGAGATTGTTCGATGTGACTTTTGCAACAAGCCATACCATACTCGGGAGCAATGGTGGGACCTACATGGGAAGCCTGCTAACTTTAACCCAAAGTCTCAAGGTGGACAGCATGGTGGTCGACATAAGGCAGCACAGTCATAATCCCACAGCAACCATGGCACAAATAGGTAAAAGACATCTAGCAAATTGTTGGATTGTTGACACTGAAGCTTTCGATCATATGGCAGGATTGGAAAACGCATTAGCTTGACATTAAGAATGCTTTTTTGAATGGCAATCTTGATGAAGAGGTATATATGAAGGCACCTCCCGGATTCAAAAAACAAAAAGAAAGAGGTAAAGTCTGTAAGTTAAGTAAGTCATTGCATGGTCTGAAGCAATCTCCTAGAGCATAGTTCATAAGATTCAGCTCAACTCTTACCCGATTAGGATACTGGCAAGGGAAAGCTGATCATACTGTGTTTATAAAGATGGGGAATTCGAATCAAAAAGCTATTCTTATTGTATATGTTGACGACATAATTCTTACGGGTAATGATGAGGACAAGATTCTGAGGCTTGAGAGCAAGTTGAAGGAGGAGTTTGAGGTTAAAGACTCGAGGCCATTCAGGTTCTTACTTGGGATGGTATTCGCCAGAAGTAAAGAGGGTATTTTCATCTCTCAAAGAAAATACACTCCTAATTTGTTAAAAGAGACAAGGAAATTGGGGTGCAAACCGGTTAGGACTCCACTCGAGAAGGCTTGGAAAAATAAAGTCATAGGTGCAGAAGCTTCTATTGATATAGGAAGATACCAGCGCTTAGTTGGGAGGTTGATTTACTTGTTTCTTACACGACTGGATATTGCCTATGCTGTGAGTGTAGTCAGTCAATACATGCACTTACCTACTTAAAGACATTTAGAAGTTGTGAATCACATCTTGAGATATCTCAAGGGAACAGTTAGAAAGGACTAATGACTGGAAACAAGAGTATCGAAAGTTATGTTGATGCAGATTGGACTGGAAGTGAAGATTGCAAGTCAACATCCGAGTACTGCACTAAGTTATGGGGTAATCTAGTTACATTGAGGAGTAAGAAGCAAACAGTTGTGGCTAAAAGTAGTGCAAAAGCAGAATTTAGAGCAATAGCACAAGGAGTTTATGAACTAATTTGGCTGGAAAGATTGTTACAAGATTTGAAGCTACTTGTATGCTCTCCTAAGTTGTACAGTGATAGCAAGTCAGCCATCAGCTTAATAAATATACCAGTCCAGCATGATCATAGGTCAACTCAGTCATGGGAGGAATGTTCTTCATAGCATAATGCAGAAAGGATTCATTGCTGTGACTGTAGATAATAGGTTGCCAAAAGACATTTGGATAGCAACTATGATTCATAAATCAGGCTTCATTCCCTATATTCTTGGTGCTGATAATCAAGGGAGAAGGAATCTCGTAATCCTCTGAAGTCTCCTATCGTAATTCCACTTGAATGACTCGCACTTATGACTAGTATCAAAAATATACTCGTTGCTTTCTTGTGCACCCAATTCTGCTTCAGTCTGGCCTTATCAATGACTTCTCCTGCATATCGACATATAAACATGCCAGCTCAATTTGCATCCCATGAACATAGGCCCCAGCCTCCATCCTTTGTTTTAAACACCTCCAGACGAACTTTTAAACCAGTTTGAGATGCTCGGTTTCTGCAGTTTGCATAGCACTTGCATGATGGTAGTATGTGTGTTTGTATGCTATGGTTAGGCAGTGAATTTATATAAAGTGCTTTACACTTATTTATGTTGCTTAAGTAGACAATTGAAAAGGAGTGCAACAGATAGACAATAGGTGAGTGGTCATAGTGAGGGTCCCAATGTCGACTAGGGGATGCAAAATTTTGCAATTTCATTTTGCATTGATGTAATATTGAAACAATTGTATAAATGTTAAGAAAGTGTAAAATTGCTGTATATCTGTGTGTAGACTTTTCCCTCTTCTTCACCTTATCCTAAAATTAAGTGATCTCAGAGATGCATGTGTTGAAAAGTATAGTGGAAGTGCAGGACCTTATAAGTGTAACCTCTTCTTTATTTTTTATCATCTTATGCTTTTTTCTTTGACTGCGGTGTCTTGGTAAAGTTTCATTTGTTCACATGAAGCCTTTTTTTTTTTTGGGTTACATGCGATTAGTGAGGAAATATTAAGTAAGTGTGTTGTGGTTTGTGGTATAGGAGGATTCTTGCAACTTCTTCCAGTGGCTGCGGCCGAAGGAGGAGAGGAAAATAGAAACATCGGATCTCACTAAAGAACTTAGACTGAAAGAGAGCCTGCTGACATTGATGGTAGAGGAAGGTAGGGTTGAAAGGCTTAGGTTGTTGGAAGAGAATTCCACGTTGCAAAAAATGGCATTAGGGGATGTGATGGAATCTGATGACTTGGTGGTTGCCTGTAATCTAATACAAAGGACAAATACCTCTGCAAAAGGAAAGATTGCAAGACTTGAAACTTTGATCAAAGTTTATAAGTATATGTTCATTGTCACATGGATTGGGATTTTATTGTATTGGGCAGTTGATGGGTGATAGACACAGTGTTGTTGGTTGTCGGAGGTGCTTTGGATATTTTTCTAACTCAAAACGTATGTTTGTAATGCGATTAGTATGGAAACTTTTGTACTGATGGACCTCGGTGTTCTTCACTTGATGAAAGGGACAAGAACATCTATATAGAAGATGTCCTAGGGACAGCAAATGAATATTTGAACGAAGAAATTGGACTCCTTTTTTTGATAAGTAACAAATAGGAATTTTACTTCAACAAGAATCCAACATTATACTGTTACGTGCGGATGCTAGACTTTAAGCAGATCTTAAACCTGAAAATTTTCTGTGCTTGGTAATCAGTTTTTCTTGGCATGGATGGAGGTGGAAGGCCAAAATGGCCAACAGCGACTAATAGTAAAAATTGTGAATTTACATTTTTACAAAGATCAAATATTTTTCCTCATCTTATATTCACGCTTTCCATATTTATCAACTTGCAAACAATTCAATAGAACAAATTACACCAATCTGACCGATTCATAACTGACAAACAGCAGTCAGCTACTGCCAATTGCTCCCATTGCCACTTTCCATTAAACTGCGATATTATTAATTGCATAGAGTAACTTACAACAAATTAAAGATAGCCTAATGAACATTTTTCCGCAAAATAAACACACCCCAATGTCGAGATTCAATCGATTCTTGTGAATTGGATTCATGATCTGATTATTTATTCGTTTCCAACCCCCCTTGAGGACAAGAACAGAAACAATTTTACGCTAAATACCGAACTACAATCACAAAGGGCCCAGTGTCGGATTTGAGGTAAACAACGTCCTACCGAACAGTAAATGGTACCTGTGGATTGTTGATACGGGCTGATGCGCTGGATGGACGAACTGGGTATACGTCAAATGGCTTAAGCAATAGAAGGAGCTTCTTCCGCACCATCTCTCTCTCTCTCAATTGTAATTTCAAGATTTCCTTTTTTTCTTGGTGGAGAGAGAGAGAGAGAGAGAGACAGTTTGTCTCGTTAATTGCCTACCCAGTTACCACTTGCCACATTCACTTCACTGTTCATGTCGTGACATGTGTCGCCTACTCTCCTTCTTAATGGTTAATCCTCTTATTTAACAGCTTCTACATAATTTCGGGGAAAATGGAGTTTATATCCCCAACCTGCAGTCAACTTTACCATGACATCAGTCAATTTTTCGCTGTTTAAAAAACATTGCTTCTTCCGAAGGCTTCTATTCATATTGGTCATGAAAAGTTGCTCCCTGATAATGTCTATCTAAAAAATTCCTATCAACCCAAACGAACATTCAAATATCTATCTCTATACATTTGAATTTATCAAATTACCTTTTCTTCCTACAAAGAGAAGGAAGTTAATTGCTTCAATTTCTTCATCACTCGAATTTCGTAAAAAATTAATCACATGTACTTTTGTGCTTTATCTAATTTCCGAACTTGAAATTTTATAGGTAACGGTAAAAATATAAGTTTTAATTCTTAAGACAAGGACATCCTATTCATTTCTATTAGTAATTTCATATATAATCAGTTTTTTACATCTATAAAGCAGGGCATCATCCGCTAATTGAATTAAACATTTCTGTGTCATGCTCTTAAAAATCAAATTTTTTCAATCAATATTTTCCTTCAATTACTCTTCTAAATTAAAAGAACCAAAGCTTGATTAAATCGACGTAAAAGCTTTTTGTACGAAAATTTTTAGTCCCGTCGTCAAGGACATGGCTCTTAGCTTATTTTTGCTTTAGTTGTTGTTGGACATTGGCACATCCACCAGCTAAGTATTCCTAGTGCTTTTCTTAATTGGAGCTACATGAAGAGATTCATGCTGACTTTCATCATGGATTTACGCTTGAGAGGGAATTTTTTTTCCACAGGGATTACCATTGGTTTGTAATTACACCCAAATAATAATAATAATATATTGTATAGCATCTCAACAGCAGAGGGCAAAGCTTACATAATGATTAATAGCAGCCAGTTTTACTCAATTACAAGCTGATCTTTTAATATTGTCCATCCAGTTATGGAGATTTTTATATGGATTCGATAGATCTAATGTTCTAACATGCATGGCTGATAAATGCATAATCTATAAAAGAAATTTTCAGCAATCGGGTACACCAAATTTTCTCCTAGACGAGTTTCGTTCTTCTCAAGCTGCCTGTGGAGATCCACGGCTGGCTTTGTACAATTCAGGGTGATTTAAAAAGCAAAACCCGGTATCTAGGAGTTGTGCTGAAATGGAGTACAAGGCACTTGGTACTATAACTAGTGAAATATTCTGGCTTCTTTGGTTGCTCTTAACTTTGTGATGATCAATCGGATTCGCACGTCGCATGTAATCTAGTTTTTCGTTAACAAACAATTTATTACCAAGTAAATTTACATTCTATCAGACATAAAAGTGTTAGCCGGTGTCTTTTTGCCAAGTGTTGCCTCTAAGCTTCAATTTTGCAGTTCTCTTCACCAAGGAGTAGTCATTGCTTGGAAAGATGGACGGCATTGTTAATATTTAGGCAGAATTTGAGAAGAGTTACTCAAGTTGTTACACTATATAATCATTAGAGCAGATGATGTATTACATTTCCTTTTACTTTATTTGCAAATGCATACTGAGTACATGTAAGAGTTAGTCAGACTACTTATTGTAATAGTATAGGAGTCCATTAATGAGTCTCTTAACAAATACCTCATGTTATTTTCTATTGTGTCTCGTTCTAATCAATTACACTTTTATTCTCAATATGTAGAAATTCTCGCAAGATTTAGATTAGGATTTCATATCTAATTTATTTATTTTTAATTTTATTTAGTTTTCTAGTTTAGATACATCTATAAAAGATCTTATCAAGTCATACAAATCAGGATCCCTTAATTTGTGGAGTTTTTCCTCTATTAGGTAGGACTGTTACCGGATTTAGTGATTTTCCTAATGTAGAACACTTCTATATATATGTACCACATCTTATATGAAATATATGAAGAAAATTTATCTCAAATTCCACATGGTATCAGAGCTAACTCTATATACCTAATTCTTCTTGACAAAATACGATATGGCCACAGAAAGACTCTCCTCTTCAACATTGGAAGTCACTTCCAATCCACCATCTACCGGAGGTCATCCTGGAGGAACTAAAACCACCCCTTTTCTCATCACTAGCCACAAACTCAACAGACAAAATTATTTACAATGGTCACAGTCCGTAATAATGTTTATTTTTTGAAAGGGTAAGGATGACTATCTCACTGGAGATGTCAAAATTCCAATGAAGGATGATCCTAATTTCAAAAGTTGGAAGGTTGAGAATCATATGGTTATATCATGGCTGATCAATTCCATGAACAACGATATCAGAGAGAATTTTCTTCTATACGGAACCATAAAGGAGATACAAGACACTACTAGAGAAACATATTCCAGCACAGAAAATATAGCAGAATTGTTTGAAGTTGAAGCTAATCTACATGATTTTCGTCAAGGAGATCTCATTGTAACCCAATACTTCAACAATTTAGCTCGTCTTTAGCAGCAACTCGACGTGTTTAAAGTCTATGCTTGGAAGTGCACTGATGACTCATCCCTATATCGTAAAATTGTGGAGCAAAAACGGACTTTCAAATTTCTTCTTGGCCTCAATAAGAATCTTGATGATGTTAGAGGAAGAGTAATGGGAATTAAGCCTCTCTCAAGTCCTCGAGAGGCATTTGTTGAAGTTAAACATGAAGAGAGTAGAAGGAAGATCATGATGGGATCTAATACTTCTACATCTTCCTTTGAAGGATCTGCTTTAACAGCCCAGAGGTTCCCTACCAATAGTAGCAGTGACAATTGTCAAAGAGAGGGGAGGCCATGGTGTGATCACCACAGCAAGCTAGGACATCTTAAAGAGACATGCTGGAAAATCCATAGAAAACCTATAGACTAGAAGCCTTTACGATTTGGAAGTCGAGCCAATGCTGCTGCCACCTCCACTAATTATCCTAAACCTAAAGAAACTAGTCCCTTCACAAAATACCAACTTGAGATGCTACAAAAGTTATTTCAATAGAACTCATCAACATAGACAAATACTCCTACTGTTAAAACCAGTTTATTGGCACGTAAAGGTAAAAGTTTTAATGCCTTTATTGTCAATAAGCAAGAAGCAAATTCTTAGATAATCGACTTAGGTGCATTGGATCATATGACAAGTGATATCAATCTATTCCATGAGTATAGTCCATGCAAAGAAGACTACACAGTGAGAATTGCAGATAGAACATTTACCAGAGTTACGGGATTAGGCTCTAGTCCTATTTCTAAGGACCTAATTCTAAATTTTGTTCTTCATGTTCCTAAGTTAAACTACAACATATTGTCCATTAGTAAATTAACTCATGACCTTAACTGTGTGACTAAATTTTTTCCAAACCTATATGAATTTCAGGATTTGGATTCGGGGAAGATAATTGGTAGTGTTGAGATGCATTATGGACTCTATTTCCTTAAAGGCCAAACTCTACCTAGAAGAACAAACCGAAGTACAAGTTATATGAGTCAGTTAAATGTTAGTAAAGATAGTGAAGTCACGTTATGGCATTTTCGCTTTGGTCATCCAAATTTCATGTATCTCAAGAAACTTTTTCATTCATTATTTATCAATAAAAATTCAAAATCTTTTGCATATGAAATTTGCCAACTAACCAAACATACTCATTCTCCTTATCCTAGCATTTCATATAAACCATCTCATTCTTTTGCAATGATTCATAGTGATATATGGGGGCCTTCAAGAATAAAAAATATCACAGGAGCAAGATGGTTTACATCATTTTTTTATGATCATACTAGGTTAACCTGGATATCCTTAATGAAAGAAAATTTGAAGTAATCCAAATATTTCAAAATTTCCATTCAATGGTGCAAACACAATTTCAAACCAAGATTCAAGCTTTCAAAACAGACAATGCCAAAGAATATTTTGAGTCTACACTAAGGACATACCTTCTTAACCAAGGCATAATTCATCTTAGTTCATGCATTAATACAACCCAACAAATTGGAGTTGCAGAGAGAAAGAATAGACATTTATTGGATTATATATGTTCTCTACACATGTTCCAAAACATTTTTTGGGAGAAGCAGTTCTTACAGTAGTATATCTCATTAATAGAATACCTTCTAGAATCCCTAAATTCCAAACTCCATACCAAATACTCCTAAAGAAATTCCCAAACACCTAAACATTCACATCCTTAGACCCAAAGATATTCGGTTGCACTGTATTTGTTCATATAAGTCAGCAACACTGAAGCAAACTAGATCCTAAATCGATTAAATGTGAGTTTCTTGGGTACTCATCTCATCAAAAGGGATATAAGTGTTACTCTCCAATCACAAAAAGGGTGTACAATTCCATGGATGTCACCTTCTTTGAACATCAAGCATATTATCCAAAAACCTCAATTCAGGGGGAGAACATGAGTGAATATCGGTTTTGGGACAAAAGTCAAATTGGTCAAATTGATATTTGTCTTCCACTCTCACACCCATCAAATGTTCAAAGTCTAGAACCTAAAGCTAATGTTCAAAGTTTGGAACTTGAAGCAAATTCAAACCCACCACCTAAAAATCCTTCATCACCTCAAAGCTGAAATTTTTTATAGTCACACCCCTACTATGTCTAAGTCTCCACAAACCATAACCAAAGAGCTACGTGTCTATTCTAGGAAAGCAAGGCCTAGAAAGGAAATGGTGGACTCAATTCCTCATGTCCTCAACCAAAAATCTAAACCGAAACCAAACTCTCTTCAAATTCAATCAGGTAAGGAAAATTTTAGTTTGAGTTCTGAAGAAATTGGTGATAAAGATCTTGATATACCAATTGCATTGAGAAAGGGTATTAGATCATGCACTAATCATCCTATCTGTAACTTTGTTTCATATGAAGGCCTCTCACCATCATATAGGGCCCTTTGTCACCTCTCTTAATCATGTGTAGATACCTCATTCCATAAAAGAAGTTCTTGAAAGTCCGAAATGGAGGAAAGTTGTATAGGAAGAAATTAGTGCATTGGAAAAGAATGATACATGGGTGATCACCGATCTTCCCAAAGGAAAGAAACCTATAAGCTCTAAATGGATTTTTACTGTCAAACACAAAGTTGATGGAAGTATTGAAAGGCTAAAAGCTCGTCTTGTTGCCAAGGGATTCACTTAATCATATAGGATAAACTACCAAGAAACATTTACCCTAGTAGCCAAACTCAATACTATTCGTATTCTTTTGTCACTCACAGCTAACAATGACTAGCCATTACACCAATTAGACATCAAAAATGCATTCTTAAATGGTGATATTGAAGAAGAAGTTTATATGGAGGGTAGGAAACTACATCAAACTACAACAAAGTATGCAAACTTAAAAAATCCTTATACAATTTAAAACAGACCCCTCATGCTTGGTTTGGTAAGTTTGTATACTCAGTTGTAAGATAAGGATACAGATCATACCTTGTTCATAAAATTCTCCCCCGAAAAGGAAGTTGCAATATTAATTGTGTATGTTGATGACATAATTCTAACAAGGGATTATAGTGATGAACTGACAAAGATGAAGAAGGTATTAGCTAGGGAATTTGAAATCAAAGATCTTAGACTTATTAAATATTTCCTAGGAATGGAGGTGGCACGGTCAAGGAAAGGCGTATTTATCTCGCAACAAAAATATGTTCTAGACCTATTGAAAGAAACAAGTATGTTAGGGTGTAAACTAGTAGACACTCCTATGGACTCCACTAAGAAGATAGGAACTAAAGAAAACTCTGCAATAGTAGACAAGGGAAGATATCAGAAACTTATTGGACGTCTTATCTACCTTTCACGCACTCGCCCTGACATTGGATTCTCTGTGAGCGTTGTGAGCTAGTTTATGAATAATCCAACTAAGGAGCGCATAGAAGCTATAAACAAAATTTTAAGATATCTAAAAGGGACTCTTGGAAAGGGATTGATATACAAAAAGAATGACAAGAGAACCACTGAAGTATTTTCAGATGCAGATTGGGTTGGTGATATTACAAATAGATGTTTCACTTCAGGTTATTGTTCTTATGTATGGGGAAACCTTGTAACTTGGAGAAGCAAAAAGCAACCTATTGTCTGAAGGAGCAGCACTAAAGCTGAATTCTAGGCACTAGCATTAGGCATCTATGAAGGAATGTAGATACAAAGGCTACTTCATGAACTAAGAGTCATTCACAAGAATACTATCATGCTATACTGTGATAGTCAAGTTACTATTAGCATTGCTAAAAACTCAGTTTATCATGATCAGACCAAATACATTGAGATCAATTAACACTTCATCTCAGAGGAGATCAAAGACTCAAGTAAGATCTTGCTTCGAAGAACTAAGTCACAAGCTAGGCATGAACAACATTTACAACCCAACTTAAGGGGGAATATGGAACTTCTCACAAGATTTAAATTAGGATTCCATATTTAATTTATTTATTTCTAATTTTATTTAGTTTCCTAGTTTAGATATATCTATAAAGGATCTGATCAGGTCATACAAATCAGAATCCCTTAATTTGTGGAGTTTTTCCTTTATTAGATAGGACTATTACCAGATTTAGTGACTTTCCTAATGTAGAACACTTATATATATATATGTACCTCATCTTATATGAAATATATAAAGAAAATTTATCACAAATTCCTCACAATATAAGAATATTTCCTGAAACACACTTTCCTTCTTAATTCTAGCGTTTACATCAACTTTGTCTTACACTCACTCTCTATTTGACGAATACAAAGCATCAAATATTACTTATCCTCTCTAAAGTAGAGCTGGGGCAAAACTTGACCTTTATTCATATCAAATAAATCTACCTTATTAGCTAAGAAACACAATCTATTAAGGCTAAATATGCCCCGGAATATAACTAACTGACTAAGACTACTCAATAAGCATCACTGTTCCCACACGGCATATCTATGGCCACTGGTAGCTAATTGCCACTCCCTACCTGATGGACACCAAGAGCCATCCCCAATCTTCATGCAAACTTTATCTCCAATGCGCGCAGAGTAGAGATTTGGTTGCGCCTCTAGGATCGTTATGGGAGACCTGCTGTGAATACCTTTACGTTTCCTCACGTCCATCTTCAAATAATTTGTATGAAGATTAATCAAAATATTGTTTGACTACACAATTAACTAGTTAATCAAATACCTCTAGCAGTAGTTTATCATACCAGTTTCACAATTTGGTCATGAACGGAGTTACCCCAATCGAAAAAGTGATCGTAGAAGACTGTAGGGATTCCTGGATGAGTAAGTATGTATGCATAACCCTGCAAGATTTGACATTTTCATCCCCAAAGTGCCATCACTCCGGAAATAGAGGACACAAAAAGAAAATAAAACTTGTAGTTGAGTGTACTATTTCTTATGCAATACATGCATAAGTACTTGCTAACATTGCTAAAAGAGGTAGAATAGTTGCTTCTGGATATGGATTTAAATAAAGCCACATATCATGCTTGTTAGCACTCAAAAGACAAACCTATGTAAATTTTAATATCAACCATACCCTGAAAAAGCTGCTGCAGGGAGTAAGAATGATGGAAAAAAATATTTATGAAGTCAAAAATTGCAGTTTTTTTAGCAACACAAGCCAAAAAAATGAACACACTCAAGCTTCAATATTATATGTGTTAAGTAATACATATAAAAACTCATACTATACCTAGAAGGTTAAACTTTTAGATCTATTGGTCTTGGAGTTAAATTCAAGATGGTGTTGAGCAGGAGATAAATATTCAAATTCCCATGCACTCATTTTGCTCCTAATCAATTAAAGTCCACTTAATAGGCTTGAAACAAAACCCAGCCTACAAATTCCACCATATTCTTTCTTCGTTAAGAATTAAAGTTTACCATTTTTTTTGGGGGGGGGGGGGGGGGGGGGGGGTGTGGGGGGTGTTGTGGGGATGGGTGGGTAATGTGTTACTGGATTTCATTTTTATGTCAAAAAAGAAAAAAAGTCAATGGGAGTAAATGTCACCAGAAAATTCCTACAAACCTAGAGCTGCTTAGTTTCTAAGAAGTTAGTCGTCTAAATTTAAGTAGGTAGTTATGAGGAGTTTCAATTAGTTTATGATGGATACTTGCCCAAGGTTATGGAAGAAGTTCCAGATAGGGAAATAATATACAGAAATGATGTTACTCATGTTTAAATCCCTCATGGGTTTATGATGACAATGATGCCTACATGCATATCAAATTTACCATCAATTCAATGCACAAGATCATGCATCAATTCATACAAGAATGGGCAGCCAAGGTGAAGAAAGTGTATGATAACAATAAAAATTATGCATGATAGAATGAACAAATCATCAGGCACATATGCAAGTTCAGCAACCTAATTGTTTCTTTCACTATCACTGGAAATGACTCAATAAACTTTTGACATAAGACATACTTACCTCCATGATGTGATTGGCAGGGAAAGGCCAATGAGCCTGTAAGTAAAGACACGAATGCAGGTCAGAAGATTATTCATTTTCTTAGAGAAAGCCACAATTATTTCAAAACTAATTGTTGTGTGTCTGTATACAAGATTCTTTTACTACGTATCCTAGCAAGGACTCAATCTCCTAATAATTGAAAACTAGAGTATAACAGTATCAACTGACCCATTTTATCCTCCATCTAATATATAAATGGGATGCTTACTTCCTTTTCTAGCAGTTAGCCAATGAAATAGCTCGAGATGAGATAAACAAAATAAGCACACATCACGCATCCCCAAGACAAAAGAAAGGTTATCCCATCATTTCCATTTACTATAAGAACAATGATCTATGTTTGTTTTCTTCCACTGCCTATGCATTCATGAATCTATATAGGCTTCCAACTTGCTGGCATATTATCCATTCCCCATGTCATATGAAGGTCTTCATGAAAACATTTATATAAATTTGCAGAGAGAAAAGCAAAATATGTTTAAGACTCCACAGAATGCAAATTTTAGAAGTTGCGGGATGGCACCTGTGTTGAACCTGTATCATGATTGTCTATGAAAGTCACAGCCCTGGAAGGCCACCATCCCATTACACCAGGTGGCTTCCCTTTAGGATCACGTAACCTCCAGAACTGTCCTTTGACTGCTCCCTGTACAGAGTTACATATCACTTATCAGTATTAAAGATGGCATGATGTGATGAGAAATGCGATTTTCACTTCATGCGATCAATTATTTAATAGCCTAGCACGATCAGTGGTTAACCATATGTGACTTAAAAATATGTGCTCTTTTAGCTTTCAAAAATACAAGTATTCCGTGTTTCGCTTAAATGAAAAGTCACCATATGATTACTAGAATAGGGTGAATAGGAAATGCCACTACAATTCATGCGATCTGTGCCTCAAACTGAACCTAAAATATCGATGTTTTTCTTTCTTTCTTACCCCTTAATGGAGAGTTATTTGAAAAATAAGGAATACAGCAAACCTGAAGAATTCCTTTTGTTGTGAAATCAAATGCAGCTGAAAGCTGTCCCGTACCATCAATCCAATTTACAATCCTTTGTCTATGGCTATCTGCAAGTAAATTTATATCCATGGAATAAGGCAAAAAGTATAATTTGATTATTTTAAGAAAAGCCTTTCTACCAACTATACGGTTTTTACAGAAAAGAAACAGGAGAGCTCATCAAGATCCGGAAAGAAACATTGAAAGAACATTGGCGACATTTGTGCTATAGCCATTGACCATACCTTGATTATAGTCCAATCCATATCCATTGTAATTGCATGAGTCCCAATACTCCCCAACAGAAAATATTGGCTTTGCTCCTTCAATATATTCTTTCACATATTTGGCTGAATATCTAACACAACCATGTGGTAAATAATTCATTAACCTTGGAAAATTACCCAAGAACTGAATCAACAGTATGTTTAAGATAAATTATACCCCCTAGCAAAATCAAAACGAAAATCTTGAAATCCAACATTCCGTAACCATTGCATCCATGATTTAAGGTCTTTCCGGACAAAATGTTGGCCATGATCAATATTTGGAACCCCACCAAAGTTGTCACCAGTGCTTCTGTTACCCTGGAAGAGACAAGAAACATGTCAGGAACTTTTGACATTCGAAACCAATGATAGGACATTGAGATTCTACCAGTCCTCCAGTACAAGATGTCACAGCACGCTCATCCCATGCCAGTGGAATTCCATCATATCGGTTATACCTTCCACCATGTCCTGTTGTAGTCCCAATCCGGTGGTTGATGACAATATCAGCCATTGCTCTGACTTTGTACTGTTTCATCTTTTGAAGCAACATCTTTAACAAATGCTCCGAACCATATGCAGAATTGAGAGAGTAAAGGTTTTGTGGTAGATAACCTGTTACAGAAGTGAAACAAAGAAAAGCAGCAGCAACTACCATGTCAGTTATACAAAAATATTTATCCATGAATAGAAACTATTAGTATGGCTTTTCTTTCATACCTTCAGGTGAAAACGAATTTGTCGCTGGTGGTAGCCACATTGATGTGAACCCAGCCTTTGCTACTTCAGGAACTTTCCTTTCTAGGTTTCTCCACCATTCATATTTATGAGATTCCCAATTGAAAGCCTGTTTAGAAGATTACAGTTCATCATGGACTAGAGGAAAGTTTCATATCCTCCTTAGAAAGTGAATCTTAAATAATGCAAAATAAGATTCAACAAACCAAAGTTCGTTTCAGAAACACAAAACGCATTATTGCAGACTGAACTACAAATTTTTGAGGGAGAGGAATAATGGATGTCATGAGCTAGAAGGGCCTCTCTTTGTAATACTTTTCTGTAGCAAATCAAGATCATAGCTCAAGTGGCACCAGAGGGATTCTACCAATTCAGTAATCACTGAGGAAAATTAACCGTACCGAAATTGCTGTGGGGAAGAAAAAGACAGTGAGATCTACCTGGAAAAGGATCTCTTTTCCATCACGTATCACAGCTCCTGAGAAGTGAGAGTGATCAACTACTAGTTTCGATCAACACAAAAAAAAATGCATAGATCATTCATAAATTTCTTAATATTCTTTTAAATAGAAGCCTATTAGCCATCTCCAGTCATTACAAGTTAAGTGAATATATGAAATGTTCCAGTCTGCAGAAACATAAGATAGACAAGAAGGCTTACTAAGGTCTACTTGCTGATTACTTCCGTTACCCTGCATAATATAAAGTATATAATCAAATAAAGAGAGGAAAAAACACATAATTCTTAGAATTTTAGATATAGTTCGAATGAGCAATCCATCTCTTCATCGACTAATGACAATAGCATTATCAAACTCAAAAAAAGGGGAAATATATATATATATATATAGACACAGAGAGAGAGAGAGAGAGAGAGCATACATTACTCGTATCACCCATATCTTAACTGGGCTATTCACCAAAATCTGACGCTGGATCACAAAAAGAGGTATCCTGCATCCACAACCAATATCTCCATTCACTCATCATAAATCATAATGAAAGAACTTCATAACACACTTGATTGATTTAAACCAACAGAAATGAGATTAACTTGATTGAAATAGATTTCTGCTGTGAGGAGTAGATTCATACTATGCACATGTGCTGAAGGAACACAAGGTGAATGTTAAAAGGTACTTGTAAGCTCACACCAAAACAATTGTGATGTCAAATATATTAACTAGATCGGTGAGAGAATCTTTGTTAAATTCTTTTGCATCCCTCATGATATATGCAATCAGTGCTCTGAAAACTGCACATTCCCAAGTACCTAAGGGCAAGAAAGCCATTTTTTTTAACTCCCTTAGAAATTTGATTCATAATTATATATCAATGTAATGATCTAAGTAGTTCCATGAGACATCTAACATCAAGGAGATCCTAACGATTCTGTGGATGTATGCTTTATATTAGAAGATTTATTCTCAGAAATGATTTTACCATTTATACTTCCTTTCACCAATCTCTCAAACAATTTAACAGAAACATGACATCTAACCAAAAGCAAAAGCATGGAAAAATCGAATGATGCATGCGAATTATACATTTAAATGAACATAACAGCTCGAGAACCAAACACTGTTAACTATCTACAGCTTTGGAAGCTAAAATCCTGGAGTGCAACTTCATAAATTCACGAAAACCAGAATTTACCGAGCTTAGCTACCATTAATAAAACTCACAAAAGACACCATCATCAACATCAATATCACATAACTACACACAATTTGCTTATCCATACAGGAGATGAATCTCACTAAACTTGCAGCTTTCCAAACATACGTAACATCTCCAAACCACACAATCAATTCATCAAACACATCATGTGAAACAAAATCAATATGCAACCACACCGTCGTCTATGTTTCATATTCCATCAGTACAGTGTGATTAGCAAGTCAATTAACCGATATAAACATACATAGGTTCAAATTTTCCGTTCACTTGGCTGCGTCAATCGTGTTCAAACACCAATAGCAAAGGAGATAATCCACGCACTTTATAGTTTGCCCAATTAGCTTAGTTAATGGATTGCAGATTTTACAATTGACGGAGACACCATTAAAACAACATTTTGAAGGCGGCGATTATGATTCGAGATAGATATTAATCTTCATTTGCTTTTTTCTTATTATAATCGGTTCGAATGACATGAGGAGTAGAAGGACAACTCTACCCCTTTGTATATGTGATGTGAAAGAATGAGATGACTGTTATAAATGATTATTACACGTGGAAGTTAATCTGATGGCACGGACACCGGTTTCCAAACAAGACGGCGACATTCAAATTACCTTCCCATTGTACATAACTATATGAAAAATGGGTCCAACCAAGGTGGAGATATGAATAAAAATAAATGAAATACAAAATATAAAGTTTTTTTTTTTTTTTTTGAGCTGGTATGCATGTCCGCCTATAAATGAGATTAACAAAATAAAAATTGAATTACAATTCATGATCATATATGATTAATAAAGATAAGCAAATTAAACGAGGATAGGACATAGGACAGAGTTGATAGGTGGCATCAAGATAATCACACAAATAGAGTAACATATATTTAAGAGACAGAAGACGTACCACAATACCAAGTTTCGATCACAACATGATGGAAGCTACGCAGTAATAAATAGCAGAAAGAGAATAAAATAAAGACCGGAATAGAATCGCCCATCATTCACTGGTATCCATACAAATAATCTAAAAGAAAAAAAAAAAAAAAAAGAAGTGAAAATGATGTCTCCGATCGGTCGGTCCTGAGAGCTGATGCAAAAGGGATTTTAAGGTAAGATGATAAAATCGATTTTCATAAATCGGTAGGAAAAAATTAGGATTCCATTTTAAGTGAATAAAAGTGATGTATACCGATTGGGAATTTTACTTTGGGCTGGAGTGCACTTTCTGAAATGGGATTCTTGGTGCTTTGAACGTTTAAAGCTTCATATACCCATTTTCAACCGTAGTGTGGACACAACGACCATTATCAGCCGTTGGTTTATTGTGCTCGTGAATTTCCTTCTTGGTATGAGATGCTGTCGTGTATAACATAATTTCAAATAAAATAAAATAAAAGCAAATAGTGATGCTTGCCAAAATTATTTATATAAGAAACTTTATGATTGTGCCGAAAGGGAAAAGGAAAAGAATAAATAAATAAATAAATACTGACCCATTTATCATAATTTTCGCTAAAATATGATGCTGTGCCAATTGATTCCAAAAATATTTTATATGAAATTGTGCATCGACGACTTCGTTTATGCCGTATTTGTACATTGGAATGAATGAAACTAGAATTTTTCTAGTATTTATTCTCTTTTCTATATTTAAAAGTACTTTTATAAGTTAGTTGTAATCCTTTAGAATTATCATTTTAATTTATTGAAAATATATATTTATTATACTGATTAATTAGAGTTTTTTTTATATAAATATCATTTCATTCATTTCCAAGGACACACCATTTTGAAGCTAGAAGCCGAAGTATAAAAACGCCACCACCCGCCATAATTGGTTTTAGAAGTTTACTCGACATTTTTAATTAGTTTATAAGCACATTATCATATCTACTTATACTATTTAAATAATAAAATCTAAAAATTTTATTGATTCATTTTAAATTTTTAGTATATTTTTATTTTCTCAACTTTTTTCCTCCCTATTTATTATTTCTCTTTCTTTTAAATATAGTAATCACCGCACACTGGTTATAGTAATTATTTGTATTGTTCAATTGCATTAGTCACAAATTTTTTAGCTATACATTTTTTAAGATTTCTGCTCACAAGCTCACTTCTTTTAAGCCCATTCGTGCAAGAACAAAATCTTGCTCTTCATTTCTAACCCTTTCCCCTTGCCCATATACTTCTAAGAAGTAAACACGTGATTTACCTTGTAAGAATATAATAGAATAGTAATTATTTTATTATAGATTTACTTTTATATTTAATTAGTAGAATAGCTATTTCATAAAATTATTATTGCTATAAAATAATAAATTGAAAATTCTTTATAAGATTAATAGAATAACTATTTTTTTTTATTTTTCTTAATATACTTCAATATTTAACTTTTATTCTTTCTCTATTCCATTTTTTAATAATTATAATTCTATTCTATAAATCAAACATGCTATGAAAGGATATCCATTAAGAGCTTTGTTATTATATTTTAACTACAAGCAAGAGGACCCAGCAATACCTGTGTATAGCTGTCGTATCGCAAATGTTATCGTAAAGAATAACATATCCTACTAAAATTATTATAATCTATAAACACTAATCTTCCAATATAATAAAATGATTAAATTCGATTCCAACATATATAATAATTGGAAGAAAAAATAACCAACGATGATAATGTTAAATTTAGTGTGGATGTTATACTCCTGCATCAATGCATTGTGAAATGAGCCCCTCTGTCAAAGTATTTCACGATTCATATGTATGTTTTAAGTTCGTCTTCGATGAAGAACCAGAAGAATTACGAGGATGATAAGGACGAATTCTTAGCCATTGATTTAATAAGGAAAAAGCTCATGGGAACTCTAAAGAACCTTTTTCAGGAAATTAAAATAAGAGAGTTTTCTAATTGTTATATGCATTTCCTTTTTTATTAAAAAAAAAAGTACGTTGTAAATATAAGAAAGCGATTTTTCCTTTAGGCCTTGCACTGAGAGTACCATTAAAGGACCCATTTTACGAGGGTAATAATTTTATATTAAAAAAAAAAAAAACTATAGGTTCTACATGTATGTTGTATTCGGTTGGTTTTATAGGTATCAAAAGGGTTTTGGCATCAATTGATATTTTAAAGTTATTATTTTTAAAGTTTTCTAAAATTATTGCTTAAAATATAATACGTGTAATAAATGGATAGATTACATGAAAAAAAAATGATATTGTGTTTAAGTGATAGGACATTTAAAAAAATGTAAATAATTTTAATTATTAATTTATACTTTTAAAAAATAAAAAAATAACTTTAAAGAAAAATCTATTTTGTACTCGGTTGTTTCCGTAGGCACCAAAAAGGTTTTAACTTGGGACAAAGTATGATTTAATTTCAATTTTAAGCAAGAATAAATGTAGAACTATACAACTAGTGGTTGCACTTATTTTATTTAAATTAATATGAGAAACACCAAATATATTCACATGTTATTGCATTGTATTGCATTTTAGATATAGAGAAAGATTTTATTTATAAGTGCATCTACTACACTTGAAATACAAATACTCAATAGTAACATCTTAAGGTTATCAAACTTATAATTTTACTTAAAATTAAAATTATATTGGTAAAACTATAAGTTTGTAAAATCATGCACATAAAATAATTATTTTACCAAAAATTTATAACTTAGCACTTTTGCATCTATTTTAATTAATAAGTTTCATAAAATCATAAACTCGTAAAATCCTATAAGTTAATTCACAATTTTAACAACAATTTAAATACTTATACAAAAATAGTTGTTATAAGAAACAATTTTAGTACATAAAGTAAATAATTGTTATTACTTACTAATGTTTTTATGTGATAAAATCATGCATATTTATAGCATAGACACTATAATTATAATTTATGTTACAAAAACTAGTAGATTAATGATGTTTCAAGAGAGCTTAATTGGCTAACTATTACTTTCTAAATGGATTTAAGTTTATTATTTATTGTGAAGAAAAAAATAATAATACAAAGTTATTTTAAACCTATGACCACGTATATATTGAGCTTTCTTAATCGTTTCACTCTTTTAAATATAAATACAATGCATTTTTCTATTTTTTAATAAATTTAAATGACCAATTCTATTGAGATATATTTTAGGAATCCAAATCTATAAGGTATGGTCTCTTATATTATCCAATATCCACCTGGTATCCATTATACTTACTATCAATCATGATGAGACAAGTGGGAAAAAGTTTATAACTTTTTAGAGCATTTTTATCCCTCGTCTCTTACGATAGAAATTTTCGAGGACCAGTCTATTGTACGGAGCTCCTTTTTTTCTTTTAAGTTTTTGTGGGTTATATATTATTATTATTTTTTTTAAACTAATATTTTAATATTTTTAAATAAATTATTATAACAATATAAAATTTTAAAAAAAGTGAATATTAAATACAATATACATATATAAACACCTTTTAATTTATTATTATTAAATTTTTAATTAATAAAAAAAAAAGCAAAAAAGAAAGAATATATATATAAGGAGAAAGATAAGGTATCGTTGTATAAAAATGACAACGATGGAATATTATCTATTGTTGTATAAAGCATTCCTTATAGAAATTACTATGGCCAAGTAGGCATTTATATATACAGAAGCCAACCCTTTCATAAGAGTTGATCTTACCCAAAGGACTAAAGCTTAATAAATGGAAAATACATTTCGTTTTTCTCTCTTTAGTTTCTAGAGCAATAGGAGAGTTTCTCATCACTAGTTTGCAACATCTCATTGATTTTATGCATTTTTTTTGGTAAATTGATAATTTTATTATATATAAAAGAATCTATAACCGTAAATTGATCGGATTGTGACTTTATGCATATAATTTTTAGTTCTTAAGCTTTTCCTTTTGTAGATAGTCATTTCTCAATGGACGTTAGTGCAAATCTGTTCTTGTTGTCTCTTTTGCTCTCTGCAAGCTCTCCATACATCGTATACATAATCCCTTAAAAAAAAAAAGAAAAAGAAAAAGAAGGTAAATACCTAAATGTAATCCATTAGTATTTGTTATTCCTCTTCTGATCTTCAGTTTTTAATCTCCCTTTCTGTAATATTTTCTATCTGCGCTAGCATCTCTCATTTGTGTTTATCTTTTTTCATAGATGCGTAGACTTAATTCATTTGTTTTCAGATCGATGGCATCGTCTTCATTTACTAAAAATACCATGAATTTGAAAATTGATGAAGCATCCCTAAATGAACAAGAGACAATTACACCTAGTGGAATTAATGAAGATGAATTGTTAACGATTGCAAAGGTGATTTCAAATAAATCTTTAAATAAAATAGTTGTGGTGAATGTGCTGAAGAACACATGGAAGGGGTATAGTGTTAAGTCTATTCCCTACATCAGTAGGAGCATGTTTCTGTTAAACCTCATCAATAGAGATTATATGGAAGGAATGTCCATGGTCTATGATGGGACATTGCATGGTAATGAAAAAAAAAAAAAAGCAACAAGGCAGTTGTAAGAAGTTCCTTAAACAAAATGATAATATGGGTGCAAATCCATGGGTTAAAACTGGGTACCATGACGATAGCTACTACAAAGTTTATAGAAAGTAAGATTGGGGAAATTGTTGAAGTAGAACCAATTATTTAGGAGAAAGGGGAGAGAAGAGGCTTTCTTAGAGTGAGGGTGAGGGTGAAGATGAATGTTGATAAACCCATTAAATCTCATATTTGGGTTAACAAATGGGATGGCAAAAAATATAGAGTTCTATTTAAATATGAACATTGAAATGATTAGTGCTTTAACTGCAGTCAATTAAGACATTTTAGTAAGAGCTATAAGCATAAGAAATTTTAGGATGATGTATGGGTCCTCATTTGAGAGTAGTTAGCTATGCAAAAATGGAAGATAGGGGATAGTGTAGATAAGAAACAATCCTAGATGAAAGAAAATGTAAGTCCAAACTCTTCCACACACTCACTTATATCCTCTCAAACAGCTAACCCTCCAAAGATTTTTTTATCACCATCAAAGCCCTCATACCCTTTAAACCCCAATCTTTATTCCTTAAGTTCATATAGCATAGGCCATTTGCCAAATGAAATAAACTCACCTAAGAAGCTTTTAGTTGTTTAAAAATTTTGAGGAATCCAATAAAATAACATTTTTTTTAAATAATTGTGAAATAGGGTACCCAAAAAAAATATTACAAAAATAAGTGGCAAAAACACAGATACAGAATCCGTCTTTAATACAATTTGTACTAAGGATGCATGCCCAAAATGTGCCTTAAGACAAGTTCTTGTATTAAAGACATATTTTAGGTTTGCGCATTCGCCACTTATTTCCATAATATTTTCTTAAGTATCTTATTTAGCAATTATTTAAAAAAAAAGGTTATTTTAGTGGATTCTTCAAAAAATTTGCATATAAAGAGAGGACAAGAGGAGGAAGAAGATGGGAGTCTAGCAAAGAGAAGAAAACTTGATAATGAACTATTGATAGAAAACTCTATTGATATATCAGGTGGGAAAATCCAGTGAAGACTTTTTTTTTGTTAATTCAGTAATTCCATTCAACCAAAAAGAGATTTACATCCACAAAGTTGTTATTGGACATTGTCCACTATTTACAAACTTTTGTCGGATATAATGACCCTTCATTTATTTCAATTTATATGCTTGAAGATGTTCATATGGATGAAAATACCAAAACAGTCACAAAAGGTAGAAAAAAAAAATCGGTGGCATGAAAAAATATGTTGGAAGGGTTATAAAAGAAGTGAAAATATTGCATAAGACTGTAGAGGAGATGTGTGAGATGAGCAATTGGGAGGAGGTGCCAATTTCTAGCTATGAGTTCATAGGCACTGGTGGCTGGCCTTCAATAGCCACACATCAGCAATGATGCTCTTAACTTAGAACTGTCAAGGGATTGGACCCCTCGAGACAGTTCTTACTTTGTATGGCCTGATTAAGAAATTTAATCTTAGTATTGGCTAGTTGGAGCAAGAGATCTTTCCCTAATAACATAAAAGAAGCTGATCATATTCTACATGAGTTGGCTGTACTCCAAATTGACCCAAGGGATTGGATACGGAAGGGGAAGAGACGTTATATGGGCAACTTAATACCCTTTTGGACAATGAGGAGAAATTCTGGTATCAAAGGGCCCGAACCAATTGGCTTCAATTTTGGGATCAAAACACATCATTTTTTCCTGCCGCAAGAAAAATAATAAAATCTTGCGTATCTAAAACAGAGAGAGAGTATGGATTGATAATGAACAGCTGAGTTAAAGCATTATTTCAATCATCTTTTTACTTCAAGAAGAGGGAGAATGGAGGATGAATGCTTGTGGTGGGTTGATTGTCGGGCTAGTAAGGATATGAACATGGTTTTGTGCAATGAAGTTGAAGATGAGAAGATTAAAGTAGCTACATTCTTCCTGTTAGGTGAACTCAAAGCTCTGGGGCCTGAGGGTTTTTCAAAGTGTTTTATCAAAGGTTTTGGAGGGTAGTGAGAACTTCAGTGACTGAGGCCATCAGATGCTTTTTTCGAACAGGTTCTTTTCCTAATTCTTTGAACTCTACCAACCTTATTCTTATACCTAAATCTCCCTATCCAGGTAATGTGCCCCATTATCGTCCTATGTATTTCAATGTTGTAATATTTTTTTTATTTGATTGTAAAAAAAAAAAAAAAAATTCCAACAAATTTAATATTTATCCCATTATCCAATTCAAATCTAATAATTTTTTTTTTAAGTTATTCTAAACCCTATAAAATATTATTTTATAAAATTTTAAACGGATGAAACGGTCGAATACCTGGCACTAACTTTGCTCGGTTACATGTCTAATAAGACATGGCGTCTGATAGATGTTATGGTAGGTCTTGTGTTGCCAAAAGTTTGAACGTTGAGGAAGCTGAGGCGATGGCACTCTTAGAAGGGGTCAAACTGGCGATATAAAACAGCTGGCACCCAATTGTTTTTGAATCTGACTGCTCAAATCTAGTAAAAGCAGTGAATGGGTCTGATTTTCATTCACATTGGGCTTCATTACAATATGTATATCAGATGAGGAATAAGGCCCCCATTTACCCTTCTTGATATTTCTTCTTGTTTTTTCACAAGGCCATGTAATGTCTTCTGCCCATTTTGACAATGGGTAATTAGTAATGAATATCACTATTATCTTCTTGGCCCAAAAAAAAAAAGGTTTAATGAATGGATCTTCTTCTTTTACCCGTATCCTTATACCAAGGACCAAAGGTTAAAGTTAATCTTATTATAATTTCTCCCCAACAGTCATATGCCTTGGCATGGTTGGTCAGTATGTAAGATTTTAATTCTTCTACTATAATTGATTTTTTGGTGGATAATATTTAAGTAGACCTCTTAGGTAATCATGTAACAGTTGATGAGATTTATATAAACCTATTTTTGGTTATAACATATACGGGAAAAGGAATCAAAAATAAAAATTAAAATGGAACCACACCAAAAAAAAAAAAAAAAGTTGTGTTGGTCATCTTTCCATTTGTAATTGTGAATATGAGCATCAATGCATTTATTTAAAATACTTTTCTATAAAGACTCTAATAGTCTAATATAAACGCCCATCTATCGGTTTATTGGATTGAGTCCAAATTCTTTTCTTTGTTTTTTTTAAACTTAATGTATATAGCAACATCTATATTTATTTAAGGTACATTAAATATAAATACGTTAGATATTATGTTAAAATAACTAAAATTCCATTCCAAGTGTTCCCTTTTCCCTTATTATGTTAAGATTCATTTTCTGAGGGAAAATATTCGACATAGGTATTGCGTTTGATCTGTAATATCTACACACATCCTTTATGTACTACTAATTTATATGATGCTAAGTTTACAAATACATGCATAAAATGTACTACAATATAAATTAGCAAAAAGATGTTATCTATACGCTTCGTATTTGTTCTCTATATGTATCCGCTATACTACTAATTTATATGATATTAAGTTTATAAATATAGGTTAAAAAAAAAAAAAAGGAAAGGAAAAACGCTAAACGCAGTTCTGGAATGATCGAACTTGGGCTTGCAGCAAATACTTCTTTCTCACTATCCTTTTCCATGTGTTACACGCCTTTGGGTACAAACAGTAGAGGAACTCCAAACAACTCACCCATCCATTAATTTTCCTACAACAAAACAACAAGATGGGTATTACAGACCCAATAAATAGTAGACACTTTAAAATATTTTAAATTGAAAATTATATGTGCCCTGCGTTTGTTGAATTAAAATCACATCATGGTTAATAAAGTTTAATACGAGCTATTGAATGGTTATTAAGGACCCAATAATTAGTAGACACTTTAAAATATTTTAAATTGAAAATTATATGTATCGTGCATCTGTTGAATTAAAATAATATCATAGTTAGTGAAGTTTAATAGAGTTATACGAGCTATTAATCCTAATAATGTAAAGCTGAATTGAGTATTAAGTGTGACATTCAATAAATTGAGGACCTAAATTGGAAAAGCATATAGAAAAATGGGTGAATTTGGTCCTTGTGAGACAAAAGTAATTCATCAAATATCCTAATAAACTATGATTTTGCTTGGCCACTAAAAATTGTCTAAAATACACCCCAAAAAAAATGTACTATTGAATTTTTACTTCTTCTTCCTTCTCATTCACGCAAAAGCTTGCTCTCTCTCTAAATTCACAACTTAAGCCTATGGTTTTTTTGTTAACATGCCTCCATTACAACATGAAAACAAAATTGCATCTAGAAGTTGTAATTTTGCTACAACATTTGGCAATTTATTTTTGTCGTTGCCATATTAAAAAAAAAAAAAAATTGTCCCTACCTAATTCTCAAAACGCATAAATGGAAAAATGCAAATTGTAATGTGCAGTTACTCAAAAGTAACTATATAGTATAATTACAGTATATTACTCCAAATTACAATATATAAGACCCATTAGCAATTTTCATGAAAATTGTCTACAATACTAAGAAGGCTATTGATAATTTTATTTTTACTGTTAATGAATCTTATATACTGTAATTCAAGATAATATAATACAATATAATATGACTGTACCACATAATTACTTTTGAATGGCTACACTATAAAATTTTCCATGAAAAATAGTGAATCAAGGAATTGTCCCATCAACATAACTATTATTTGAAATAGCTAATGAATATATATTCAATTATTTAATTCAAAAAACCTCTATAACATAGAATTAGTATTACATTATTTGCTACATACTACTATATTACAATTTTGAGTTAAAAATAAAATAGTCTATTTGGTGAAAAATACCATTGTCACCACCATCACTGCTACCTTAATATTAGTGCCATTGCAGCACCATTGCTAGCTCACCATTGGTATTACAAATGCCACACCATTATTGCAACCCTTGTTATTGCTATTTTCATTATTATAGTTTTGTGATGGTAGTGATGGTCGTGCAATGGTGTCAATTGGTTGCAATTGTTGTATTGGTGTTGCCAATGCAATGATGGTGTAATTTTAATGGTGATGTGGTAATAGTAATTGTGGTGAGATGGTGTGGAAGTGGTGATCGTGATAACAATAGTGATAGTAATGCAGTAGTGGTTTAGAGGTGATAATCAATAGCCGATTGATGATGTTGTGATGGTGATAGATTTAGTATGGATTAGTAAAACAATAGTAGATATTTATGGTAATAATGTTAGTGTAATGGTGATGGTGGGATAGTGGCAATGGTGCCATTTGTTGTGATGGCATTGGTGATGATAATGGGGCAATGGTTGTAGTAGTGGGCCATTAGTGATGGTGGGATGGTGGTAGTGATAGAGATGGTGATAGAGTTAGAGTGATGGAATGTTATATAAATCTATATCATGTCAAGAAGGAATAACTCTTATGAGCCATAAGAGATAATTATTATTTCCTTTAAAGCGGAATAAAGTGTCTTTAAAAAAGAAGAAGCTCTCGATCAAATTTCAAATAAATAGAAGAATGATTATTATATTAAAAAAACAATTTTAAGTAAATAGGAAGATATCATAACAATGTTTATGTATTATGAATCCAAACTATGATCCCATATTAACTTGACCCTATAGGTGTCTTCACTAATATAACAAAACATTATACATCACATGTTATATATACTTAATGTATAAATATCGTAAGATTTTAATATATATAAATATTATAAAGTACGAATAGAAATTATTTTATAGAATTATTTATTTTATCTTTATATATACTAAAATTTTATTAATATTTATATATTACATATGATTTTCTTTTCAATAATATATACTTAATGCCGAAGCAATTAATCTTCAAAGCTTATCGCAATTCATCGTGTCCAATTGTAAAATGTATGAACAGTTCAATTACAATGAACATCAACATGCTCCCCATCGTCTTTGGAGAGTCTAAGAAGTAGAAAAAAAAAAAAAAAAGGCGTACCCCAACTTTAAGACTAGTTTTGTCGGTACACTGAGAGACAAAAGGACTCGCAGATCCCACGTTCCGACCGTAGATCGTTTTCTTACGCCCACCATCGTATGAACTGTGAACATACATATAATCTTTTAAAATATGCTGTACAGTCAAATTTGTCGGGATGAATGATCCACGACAGATGTTGGAATTTGGATCGATACATAAAGCACCATGTTTTGGTGCCAACTGGAAAATAATAATAATAATAATAATTGCTTACACTATGAATAAATCAAATCTAGTCAAACAATATTTTTGAGTTCAAGTTCAATTCAAACTCAAAATCAAGGTGTAGTATCCATTGGAAAGGCATTATGATAGCAAATTCGATGGCTGCTAGAATGAGGAAAGAAGAAGAACCGGAGGAAATGTTACATTTTGTACCTCCAACAGATGTTATTGTTGTATTTGGACCTTTGAGTTATGCGACGGCAAAAGAGAACCATAAATCCTTTTATTTTATGCATCTGCTTTATATAATATATATGCCTTTATCGGACTTGTTTGTAAGAGTGGCATAGCCCATGTTTTGCTAAATGCTATTGTCTCATGCCACCACCACCTAACTCGTGCTCGTTGAACAACAGTGATTAGTAATTGGCAAAAGAAAAAAAAAAAGTATGTACAATTTCTTTATATCCTATTTTATCTCGTCTAATGTGGGTGGTTTTTTTTTTTTTTTTTATGTTGTGATCTATAAATAGTCCCTATATAGGATGTTTTATATCCCATTATTATATATATCTTATACTAGTGTTTAAAAAAAAAAAAAGACTCCTGAAAGTCTTATGAGATTTGGGAATTCTTTTTAATGGCCCCTTTTCCATCTTAAGTTGAATTTACCCCCTTTTTATTTTGTCCATGATACTTTTTTCCGGATACAAAATTTCCACGTAAATCTACCGTACGATCTTCTCTTTTCTCTTTCGTCATTCACGATTAACTTTGCTGTTGCTTAATTCTTTTCTGTCTTGTCATTGCGCAATATTAGGATGACATTCACTTTTTAAGTTTTATTAATATCCCAAAGAGAGAGAGAATAAGAAAAACGTTATAACTCAGTCAAAACAATTATTACGGATTCTTAGAATATTATGCAAAAGTTGAAAAGAGATAATGGAAAATGGAAGGAAGGAATGGCATGGTCGGCTTGAAATAATACCATACGTTTCACGTTGCCCTCATGTACCACACGGCTGCACATAAACTAAGGGTGTAATCCTACTGTGATTTTCTTTCTTTCTTTCTTTTTAAAATTTTTATTATAATTAAAACCTTTTAATTATCATATATTTTTTTATAATAGTACAAGAATATTGTAGCTACTAACGATTTCAAAAAATAAAAATAATTATTTTTTCTACTATCAGTCATCAGATGTAATTTTTGTTTTTCATCATCAATTTTGTTGTTGAACTCTATTCATAACTATGATTATTACGATTATTACGAAAAAAAGAGGTTTAAAAAACATTTCCGTAAAACCAACGTGCCCGGCAGCCGGCACTCAGCATTACACTATCAGAGTAGAATTCAGACCGACTGTAGGTTGTAGGGTTCGGTTGATGTTGGGCTCCTCAAATTATAGAGAAACGCTTTCGTGGAATCAATTATAACTTAGAAGGATGGAGATTGAACAAATATCTACAGCTTGCCAGGTTTCGTACGAAACGGAATAAAAAAAAGCCGAGTAGACGTCTCCATATCGACGAACATTAATCGTCCCGAATCTATAATATTCAAGATTTTGCCCAGTAGGAGTGGGCCCAGTTTAGATTTGCTCTTCAGTCTCTGGCAATGCAAAAGCAAGTTTGGTTGGTCCATCTGTACTAGACCGCGTGATGATGCAAAATAGATTCGCATAAAGCGAAATGTGATACGTGATATTTAATCTCAAACCTTGATTTCATCGCTTGTAATCTTCTTTTAAAAAAATTAACAAAAGCATTATGTTTTGAAATTGTATTTATCTATACCAACATCTAGATCATATATGAAGTCTTTGTCGAGCTAAATGCTCAAAAGTTATCTCCGCTAAATAAATGCATCCTAAACATTTTGCACTTCGCTGGAAGCATGTGAGGATCAGTATATATATGCCTACAAAGCTTCAACTCAAAAACTAGATCCACATTTTACAAGTAGCATAATTGTGCAAAAATGCGTCGGCAGAACTAGATCGTGGACCAAAGATATGCGGTGCCAGAGATTCGATGTTCTCAAATAGGAACAGTATTTCCATTTTCGAGACCCCACTTGGATATTTCGTCTAATTTGGGCTAGCCAATAATGATGAGACTTTGAGAGCAACCAATATTGCCTTTCTAGCACGTTCAGTTCCCTCATAATTAGCTCTACTGAAAAGATCTGCGGCATTATGTTATGTGGGGGTGAGTGATATTAAAGTGAATCGATTGTAACTATAAAATCTGGAATATTCGTTTTTGTAAGTTACGCCTTTAAAAAACCTACTCGCTTTGTTAAAGAACTGGTTTGGAATCAAAACAATTCGATTTATGCCGATTCTTGAGTCCAGTGGGAATATGTTGAATTTTTGAGTTGACAACCATATACTAACTAGATATGAAAACTATTAAAGAAACCATTGACTGTGTAAATAAGTTTTATACCATATCTTGCATCCTTTGTTAATTTAGATTCGTCAATATTGATGACAAAAAAATTAAGAGCGGAGACGTAAAATATGCAAAGTGGCTTCATAATTTGAGTTTAGAAATATTCTTTACAATGGGTAAGATAAATTTATAGGCATGCATAAGAGTTAATAAGGGATTTTGTGAAAAACTTTCGTCGATCAAATTCCTGATGAGCAGATCAATAAGGTAGGCAAAGTACACAGGCAAATGTAGGACTGACATTATCTAGGAGGGTTAAGTTTTCCTTTTATTGACATTATGGTTGAAATTATTCATAAATTAAATTCATTAATCCTTACAAGCAATATTCAATTTATTAGATCTAGCAATATAAGTGACATAATATATGTATATAATAGAAAATATTCATAGTATGTTACTTGAGTTTCATATAACTATAGTTAAGTTATACTCAAACTCAACTTACTCTTAAGTAATTTATTAAGTTAAGTTTAAATTTCATCATATTTTGACTAATGTAATCTTGAATTGAATTCAAATTTAAAATTTAAAATTTGGTTAAACTCAATATAAGTTGCCATCATAACTTGACTTGTTATAATCATTCCAGTTGCTTGGAAATCCCTTGGCATTGGGCAAACTAATTTCAGAAGCATAACCTTCTTTGAGATGCTGGTAGGGTTGTCTGCTTATGTAAGTTTTCACAAGTGGATGGGAAGAACTGAAGAGACAGGCCATGAAGCTCACTCGAGGCTTCTTGAACGTGCGCAACATGGTCTCCCTTTAAGAAACCAGTGCAGCACGAATATGCTTTGCTACAGCATCAATTAGACATCTCGCACTCGCATCCTTAAAGCACGGGATAAAGGAGTTTTGGTAATGATGGACATGGCTCAGAAACAGAAATGATATTGTCTAAGGTTGGAAAACGATCGATGCCTGAGGTTATTCAGCGGAGTGAAATGGCAGACCGAAATTTAAGTGACTTGCGTTGGACAAACTGTAGTAATAAGGTACCTTTTGCGGCGGTTTTAACGTCTGTCATTAGCGCATAGACAACTGCAAATATTAGATTAGACAAAAATTGCTACTACGATGCTTGAAATAGAACTACCTCTATAGATTGACAATTACAATAATTAGGGACAAAATTGATGCTTGTATTTCCTTTCAATTATTCTATAGTTTGTGTCGTACGTGTGGATTGATGTTTTGGTGAAAGTGATGGCAACGTTGGTCATAGACATCAAGGAAAACCGAAGAGAAAAGATGATCTATTATTTTAATAATAAAAAATTTACTAACATTATTCGGATTTTAAGTATATGTATGCTATACTCTTTTATTAATAAATATGATTTTTTTTTAAGTTTTCAAATTTTATTTTCTAAAATTCTATTATATAAATAATAGTATTATTTGGCTACTCTAGTTCACGTGAATTTACCTTAAGTATTAACATTAGAAAGTAAAAAAAGTTGGATTATGTAGTATGTTAAGTAAATAAAAAGGGAAAGTATGGCATGCATAAAGGGGAATCCAAATCCTCCCACAGTTTTTGTATTGAAAGCCATTGATTGAATGACATGGAGTAAATAGTTACATTTTCTTACCCTACGCTAGAGAAGAGGAAGGAGAAAATCAAAACATAAAACTATATTACAACAATACTGAATTTACTAAAAATTAAGTTGATTTTTCAATTTATTATCAAAACTTTCAAGTGGTCCTCACAATGCATACAATGGCCCACCACACCGGACTGCCATCACCATCCACCTTTGCTTTCTCTCCCCTTACCATTCGCGGGAATAACGTTATTTCTCACTTTTATCCTTCCTCTTTAATGTAAGATTGCCCAATTCTTTTACGACACTAACGCCTTGTTTGGTTTATGCGGAATGGGTTTGCAATTTCTTAGGAATTCAATTCTACTATTTGCTTAGTAAATATTCCATAAAATCCATGGAATCTCATTCTCTTTCCAACCCAATTATTAGGATTCCAATTCCTAAAATACATCTTCCATATTTCAATAAAATTATCACTTCATCTCTTTCTTAACTCCATTTTCACACACACACACCCTCCCCCTTTTATCTTCTTCTTCTTACATGTATTTCCTCTCTTTTACTTATATTATGCTACGGGTATATATAAGTATTACATATATGTAAATGACTAAATTAGATAAATTGAAATGTTGGGTTAAGTCTTATATCGATTTAGGTTTGATTCTTTAAGCTAATGATAAGGCCTAAGGGGTCCAGTCTATATTAAGATAACTTAGGTAGATTTAACTCGGTAAACTCAAAATAGAGATCGTCAGACCAATTCATCTACTCTCAGTCTCTCTTAGGTAGGTTTATACATTTAATAAAAAGATTACAAACCATAAGTCCCTGACAAACTCATTAAGATAATGAGAAAAATATACTTTTAATCTTTAACGTTTAACTATTTTCTATCGAAGTCTCTAATTTTCCCTTTTTTAAATCTATTTGAATCTTTAATATTTTTTAAATCTTATAAAAATAGTTATGGCATAAAATTGTTAAATCTTCCACTCATCCATGACAATTATTAACTTCAAATTGGTTTAAAAATAATTAATTTAAAAAAAATGATAATTACATTTAATTGAATAATATAATAAAAAATTAATATTAAATAAATTATATAATATAACACAATTAATAGAAAAACATAAAAATAATAAAAAAAAGGTAAGAAAAAGGGGTTGGAAAAAACTATGCAAATCCTAGCCGCCTTGGCCATCTACTCCAAGGCCGATCATAATTAAACACATGTCTAAGATGAGAAGTCATACTTTTGTAAAGTTTAAAAACGTTTAAAACTCAAATAAAAGGAAAAAAAATGTTAATAACTTAAGTAGAAAAGTAGATAAACATTAAAGACGAGGAATGCACTTTTTCCTTAAGATATTTCTTAAATAAGTAAGCTCAATGTCGTTTGCCGATCATAAACGAATCGAACGAGTATCATCAAGCCCAATTATATATAAATACTCAATCATACCTCCTTATTTGACAACAAACCTAAGGTCCAATAAATTGTATTTTATTGTAAGAGCTCTACGTTCATAAGTCAAACAGTTATTCAAACAAAGAATAAGTTCAATTACTTAAGAGCTGCAATGTCGAAGCCTTAAATTCTCTTACTTGTCACTTAGACATTCAAGACTCCAAAATCGCTTGTTTCTCATACCTACCTCTCTTTATGTCATCCCTCCATGAGCCATCTCTATATTACTTCTCCAAGGTTATAAGAGACACAAGATGCACGTGGTACACACATAATCATGTTAATTAGTTGGATCCCCTCATTTACAATACTCATTTTCTATAAATTATTGTGTAATAGATCACGAATCAAATTCCAAAATTGAAAAGCATATAAGGACCATTTGAAATTGCATCATTATGAATATTTACTAAATAATCAATTGTTCAATAACTTGATTAAATCATTGTTATCATCTTTTTCCTTCATTTTGTAACATTTACAAAAATTTTGTTTTACTTCACTAGGATAAAATAGAATAAGGTATTTTTTCTTTGTAGAGATATTACTATGTTTAATTAATAAAATAGCTATTCAAAGAATTTCTATTACTGCCAAATAAAAAATTATGATTCCTTTTCAAGATCAAAGAAATAACTATTCCTTCAATTTTTTTCTTGATTATTTTCATGTTTTATCCATGAAACTTTAGGCAATAGTTAAAGTTGTAGTTTAGAATAAGGATAAACTAGTGCTTTTAGATATATATATTTTTATCAATTGTTAATATTATTTTAAGTATAATAAAAAATAATAATTATTAATTCTATATTTTATTTCTTTTTAATTACAATTATATCCCCCATCTTATCTCATTTTACCAACCTAACATGCCATTAATGAGATCGCTGACCTTGTTTGGCGCATCAACGCTCCAATCGTTGAGAGGGGAGAGGTGAAAGAAAGTAAAGATAGAGAGGGTGGATAGTTTGCGCACGTTGGGAATGTGACAGCACATGCAATTTGACATTTTCCTATAACCATGGTTGTAATTAATATGATTAACTATATTTAATAAATTTACTTAACGATGGTTTGATGGAGCTAATAATGTTTTAATTATTTTATGGACACATGGTGGATTGTGATAGATCGATAGTTTTGAAATAGACATCTGGTCGGTTCAGAATCGGCCCGAAATCACCAAGTCAAGGGCTGTGGGGAGGGGGAATCAAAACCAACTCGAGAGGAAGGGCTAGGTCGATTCCCTTGACCCGACGGTTCATGGGCTGGTTCGGGCCTTGAATCAGCCCTTCGAGTGTTTTTTTTTTCTAAATAATTTTTTTAATTCTCGTTTTTTAATTTTTTTTCTAAATAATTTATTTGATATTTATCCTTGTGTATTTTTTTAGTTAGTTTGTTTTTTTTTAATTTATAAATATTAAAATTTAATATACAATTTCTCAGGGCAATATATGATTTTTCAAAATTAATTGGTGGCGATATCCTATACATGGGGGGAATGCCAACCCCAAATTTTATTGATTGAATAAAATTATTACAGAAAAAAGAGGGACATTTAGCCTTACCTCTTATACACGATAATAATACAGTGTAAGTAAATAACATAAATAAATAAGGAAGTACTACCCCCCTTACAAAATATGTCTAACTCTAACCTAGTATAAAAAATAAATAAGGTAGTACTACTACCCTTACAAAATTATTTAGTTTACCCGATATCAAGATCTGAACTAGCAGAGCTTCCACCCGATGGGATGAAGTTGCTGAAGTATTCATCTTCTTCACTGGACGTCCCGTATGACTCTTGTGTGTGACTCATTGCCTTCGACCAATCATCCACGCAAGCTAGCGCCTTAACATTAACGGGTGATAGTCGTGATCACCGTTGGGATAGGATAAGGCTCGCCATGTTGAATGTCTGTTCAACAGCTACTGTTGATGCGGGAACAGCCAAAACCTAGTGAGCCATGCGAGAGAGTATGTGATACATTTTCCTATGCCTTATCCACCAATCGAGGATGTTAAAATCCGTGATACTGTTGTCGTCAAATTCGAAGTGTGTATTGAAGTAATTATTAATTTCAGTGTACTCGATTGACTTAGAATGGTGTAGCTTTAACTTTTGCAACATCATTCGTTGTGTAATGAGGGTGGGATCATGGGTGGTGCCATGTGAGTTGAGGGACAGTGACAGAGTTCGGGACACTTGACCACTGAAATGTAGTGCAAAAGTTAGAATATAATTCTTCTGTTACTTAGACTGCTCGGCATAGTTCTTACGCGGTGGTAATGACATAAGTGTCTTCTGTGTCATAGAATGTATCAACAATAGAATAATACAAATTAAGATATTCTAATAACATATCTTTTTTACATCGTTGATATAAAATAAAAGCAACTAGATATATTGCTGAAATTTGTCTATAATACTGCAACCATTTTGCAGCCATAGCTACTTGCAAAAAAGTGTCGGATCGGGAATCAAGTAGCATCGATAGTATATTCATTGCATTTATAAGAAAAAGATGAACACTAGCCTAGTATATTCATTTTCGCAAGTGTACAGTCATAAATTTTTTTTAACACATTCAACATTCAATTGCATACGTTGGGGTGCAGTGGAATATCTGGGACATTCATGGTAGCGAAATAACATAATCCATCTTTATAAGCAAGTGTACTTTCTAAAAGTCGATAGATGAAATTTCACCTATGCTTAACATCCTTTCTAATTTTTTTCGGTCACATGCCATTTTCGATGCAAAATCTCCACCATACCTTATTTACGGAAGGATGTTCAATTAAAAAACATACTAGTTGTCTTATTGGGGACATTTTAAAATCTAGACAGTTCATACCATCCTTAACGCAAAGATTTAAAATGTAGTAGACACATCGAATGTGGAAAAATGTCCCACCTAACGTGGGTTGACATAAAGTTTAAAGTTCATTAATAGATGTCGTGTTAGCAGCCGCATTGTCAAAACCAATTAAAAAAATATTTTTTGTCAAACCATATTCACCTAAAATAATATTTATAATATGAAAAATATTTTGCACCGTATGGTGATCGTTGAAAACCCTTAAAACTATTAGTCTTTTTTGTACTTGCTACGCATCATCTATCCAGTGGCATGTAACTCTCATGTATGAATCTTCTTGCTATGGATTGGTCCATATATCTACGCAAATGGAAACATGCATCTCAAGAGAATTGAAAAGAGTAGTTAATTCACACTTACCGTTATAATACAGCTTAACGGTGGTTTTTTGTATGGTTTTTTTTGTCGTAAGTTTGTGAGCTTAGATTTAGCGCTTCTCACTCATACTCTAATCGGTGCGGGGAAGCTACTTGACTCCATGATAGGTTATATTTTGTAAGTAGAACTTGTTGTCTATCAGCAGAATAACGAAATAAGCCTCCTCCTTGCAATCCTATTGACTGCAAAATTTGTTGCTGCGATTTATCAATGTCAAACTCTTTGTGGTGCTTCGCTCATATGTGCCTATTAAGGGTGCCATACTCCTTTTCCTTTTTCCATGCACAACTTGATTGGCAATAGTTGTAATAAGTACGGCTGTTGCCATCTTCCCTGGTAATTTTACAAAAATATTCAGTAAAAATTTTTTATTTAAGTGGTGTTGATGGCTTATTCGTGGAGCTGGATGGGCTACATAAATGCCTTAGAATTTCTTCTCCCGGCACTTCTTGCACATCGTCTTGCCCTTCTCCTTTTGCCTCTTCCTCACTACTCTTATACAGTTTTTCTCTTATTATCTTTGCCAGAACGATTTCTCTTAGAAAAACCTGAACCACCTAAATAACTTGTCGTTTTTTATATTAGGATAATTATAAAATATTGATATGGGCAGATAAGGGGATAAAAATTATTTAACAGTTGGTAAGAAATATAATAGAAATTATTCGCAAGGTATTGACATTCTAGAAAATGTGAGTACAATAAATAGAAGACGAGAGCACACAAAATAGAAAATGAGAGTATAAAAATTTGAAGATGGGAGGAGAAGACAAGAGTGAGCGCAATTTTTTTGCATTGATAATTTTACTCTTCAACCTGCACTATCAATTTACATAACATCCAACAACACACTTAATTTCTTATACTCCTCTGCAATATTCAAATTTGAAAATTTTAACACCTATATGTTGCATCTACACCAACAACTTAAACCTATTCTTCACTGTCTACAATCTTATAAACCTATGCATAATTTTTTTTCAAAATGCGCTCTATGCTTTCAAATTCTCTAAGTGTAAATTTTATTGTTTTTATCCTACATCCTCCTTCTGCATTTCTCTCCAGCTGTCTTCTCTCTTTTTTTTTTTTTTCTTCCTCAATGTTGCAGAGTTGCAGACAAATTTTCTTCACTTTGTTCTTGCTTCCTTTGATAATTTTTTTCTTTCTTTTTCAATGCATGTCAAGCCAGTGTTGATTATTGTTTGCCTTCTTTTGTTATTCCTCAAACTTTTTCAATGTTTCAATGTCTATCTTACCTTGTTTTTCAACAATTTTTTTTTTTGGCATATATGGTAGGCCTAATCCATCGGTTCAAGTTGACCGTGAGCCAGCGGGTTGACAGTAGGTTCAAGACCTACTGGTTCGCTGGGTTGCGTAATGCAACTTGGCCATTGATCCGTCGGGCAAATCTCTCCAAAGGGCCAGTTCAATGGCCTGAACTAGCCAAGCCGATTTGGGATCAAACTCTTCTTTTGACTATGATTGGGCCCTGCAGTGGTAGAACCTGGTGAATCGGGCATACTACTTCCCAACCTTCTGTGGACCTTCCTTCTCTTATGAAATTGAGACTTTGATGGGGTGTGTTATACTGAACACCAAGCCAATCTCAACAAAGTGAAAAGTGAAAAGACCGTGTAATCAACGGTAGGCTTGATTGATCGTATGTAGTACATAAGTTCACGAGCCTAAATCGACCCGCTTCCATGTCTACTTTGAAATGTCAAGATGCATATGTATTTATGAATTTGGATGAAAGGCTGTGGACATTGCATTATGGAGAGTATATATATTTGTGCTTTTGGTCCAAAGGATGATCTGATTATTGAACCAAAAGGGACCAATTCTACATATAAAGAAAGAGAGAGAGAGGATGGTGACTCGAAAGCAAAAAATTATAGGTTTTTGGTATATTCTTTTATTGGTGGCCATTTTATTGAATTTTTAATAAATATATAGAAAAATAAAAATCGTCGAAGCCTTTAAAGTTTAGTGGTATCAATATTAATCTTTGAATGGATCAAGTTCAAATCCCTCTTTTGGTTATAATCATCGAAAAAAAACATAAAAATTACATACAAACCTTTTTATCCTATATATTAAAAAAAAAATAGCATAGGAATCACCTAAAGATGGACGGTCTAAATCTGACCACAAAATCGAAGTCACTATTGGTTATATATGGTGTAGCTGTGTAGGCAACACACTGGAGCTTTAATCTAAAGAATAAAGAAGCCAATCTGAGATAAAGGCCAATTTGATTTGCGGTGGAATGGGGCACTCACATATTCTTTCCTTTTTCTGTCAAAGCAAAAGGAATATGAAAGTTGGCATGCATGTTGAGTGGTGATTTAATTAAGAGACATTGATATGCTTCCTTGCAAAGACTGCAAATGGGGAAAAGTTTTTAATAAATAAATAAAAGACATGGTGCTGAACCAAGTAATTAAAGTATGTATAGTATATTGGATTTATGTGGCTCACGTAATACTGGCATGCTTGCATGGACAACACTTGACGAGTTGCACGTTACTAAAGAGTATTCCTTAATTAATAAGTGAAAGGACCCACCATGATATTTTTCGCAGTGTATTTAATCAGTCAATTAATAGTAACATGTTAGAATGGGTTTCTAGACCCCTTAGGTTTATGCCAAGTGGTGCAATTAAGAGACAGTTGTTACGAAGAATGGGAGAGGAGAAAGAAAGGGAAAATAAGAAGATAATGATAGAAGAATGGAATTAAGTGCAAACTATATTTATTGAGTTTGTATTTTGAGTTTACACAAAACTTAGGCTTTTGAACATAAATTGACAAAGAAATAAGTAAAATGTCAGTCGAGGTTTGCTGGTTGAAGAGTAAAATTATATATTATAGCAGATTATGTTTAATCTTATTTGAGATTTTTTACTTTTCTTTTTTTTTTAGGATTTTTCATGCAAATTTTATATGATTTTCTTTCTCTTTACTTATTATCAATAAATTGCTATCACAACAAGGTTTTTGAATAAAAGATTTTGAGATCTATGATGCAGATAGAGATGAGCATTGAGTACAGTATTGAAAAACTTAACAATTGCACAAATTTCAATTTGTAGCAAGTAGGGAGGGGATGGATCCTAGCATAATTATAGGTGTGGTGAAGAAAGTTTTATGAAATAACGTTTGGAAATGCATAAAAGATGAGTGGAAAAACTTGATGATCAAAGGCCCTAGTGACGATCTAGTTAAGTGTAACAACTAACAAACTACGTAATGGGTAGATAAATATGATATCAGATGCATGGTATGTATTGGTGTTATCTTCTAATATTTTGTCTCTTGATGGGTAGATGAACAAGATATTTGATTTATGGTATGTACCAAAATTATCTTATAATATTTTATTTCATAACTTAATGGTCATATTGTTTATTATGGCACAGTGAGATTCAATAATATAGAGCTGCCCTATAGAGATTTGGTGGTAATGAGCTGAGTCAGGTTCAAAAAGTTGTTTGTTACAAGTAATGATGAGTCATGGTGGCTCTACGGGGACATCATCCTTAGGATGGAGGATGAATGTATTTGTCCATGATAGGAAAAGGTTACCTTTTTACTACATTCATATGTTGCATGAAATTTCAATTTGAAGAAAGTTTATAAGAATGTGGAGTTACGAGGTCTAAGATGTATGTTGAGACTCAGAGTATCTTAGTAGGAATAGCAGAAAGGTATTGTAGATGTCAACGGTTATGATGAAGCCTTGCATGTATGTGCAATGGATTTGATGGACTGAGGGCAAGCAATACTGCCAAGATGAAAATGAAGGAGCAATATTGTATGTGTCACACGAGTGTATGAGTGGGTGCATGAAGCTATGCAAATTCAAGTCAAGGTGAAGACTTATTGGGTTTGTATCTTAGATTTATATGAAACTCCAATGTTAAAACATAAATGATTAAAGAAAAAAAATGAAAGCTTGAACTAAGCTTGCATTAGACTTTAGTAGTTTCTCATTTTGTAAGTACAAGCAATGTTCCAAGTAATTACTTGATCATATATACATTTGTAATAGTCAAAATGATATTCTTGAAACTTGTTTCCGTGTTTTCTCATTATTTGTATTCCATCTATGCATTAATTGATCAAAGCATATTTGTCTATTTAAATTCTTTTCTTTGCTAATAATTATTTTTTCCTCATATCAAAACATATCTAGTAAGAAACAATTGTCACCTAATGGTTCTTAAATTTCCCTAGTAAAAATATGTGGAAATTTGAAGGCAATAAAGATGCATTTTATGAGAATGAAAAGTGCATAGAAGAATGAAAAATTAATTTATTACTTCACTAATTGTGCGAGTAACCCATTGATAGATATGTATGTATGTATGTATGTATAGGTTTGTTAGACCATAAAAAAAAAATCATGTACTTAAAGATAGGTAAACAAAACATTATTACTATACATAAATGCATTCTATGGTTTATTATTATCATATGCTTTGCTAGTAGATTAAAGTAAAACGAAAAGCAACTTTATGATATTCTTTTATGACCATTAATCTCATAAACACATCGTATATTATATATTTTCTCTGTCGTCTATGTCAATTGATTCTGATGCAGTGGTGGAGGCTAATGCTAGAAAGATTGTATGAAAGAAGCATTGATACTTTGACACACCCCTTTCTTTATTCTACATTTGCATGTGCAATTGTTAGTAATGATTTTACACTAATTGACTAAAAGCAGTTTGAATAATGTCATCTCATCTTAGCTTATTTGGACCATTTACGTTGGTTAGATTTGTGATCTAAGCATTGTTTGGTTGTCAGAAATTTGTGCTATTGAATTGGACAAAATATTTCTCTTTTATTTGGTTTGTATGTTTTCTTGGTTATTAGACAAAAATGATTTTAAAATACCAACAAAATGCTTACTTTTTTGTATCATCCAAAATATGGTACAAAAATCAAATTTATTAGACAAAACACATAAAAATCCTTGTCTAGTACTCTATATATCATATTTAAAACAATACTTTATGGTAGTATTTGGATTGTAGTTTTTGACAGTACAAAAAGTACTGAATGGCACAAAAAAAAAGGACGTTATAACTCTTTTGTACTAGATTTGGTGTGCACTGTATTAGATATTTTTTTTTTGATGTTTACTGTTTAGATATACAAAATAATGTACTAAACATAATATACAAATTATTAGATAGGAATTTTTGTACTTTTGTCCAGTAAATTTAATTTTTGTACCATATTTTGGATAGTACAAAATATTAGTAATATCAAATACTTTATGATTATTTTTGTCTAATAACTGGGAAAATATACAAACCAAACAAGAGACAACATGTTTTGTCTAGTACAGTATCATAAATTTATGATAATCAAGCGGTATCTATAAATCTAAACAGTAGACATAACAAAAATTCTTATCAAGTACTACACACATCAAACGTGATATAAGAAGGTTGTACTATCCTATTTTCCTTATTATGTATTGTCTAGTCCTCTTTATATTGTCAAATATTGCAATTCAAATGTCACCTTAATATTATATTCATGCATGTACTAATAGTTTATATATTAGCATGAGTCTTTTGGAGTATTAAAGTAGTATGGTCTAATTAACGGGTCTCTTTATGACATTAGCTAAGATCTTAGATTAGAAAATTTTTAAATTTTCAATGTTGACAAAATACAGACTAACACTAGAAAAGCAAAAACTTTGCTTTATTTGGTTTTACAAGATAAGTGAAACAATACTTTATAGTATAAGAAAAATAGTACTATATAAGTTTTTTGTATACTATATTTAGTGCATCAAGTACATCAAAAAATCATTTTGCATTACATGTTGTTTATTAGGCATAAATATTATACTAAAATAACGATTCTAATAATTATACAATTGATGTTATTCTATTTTTGTTTTAACTAGATTTTTGTATTTTATTACTAGTCTTACCAATGGTTTAAAGAGAGAGAGAGCCATACAATATAATGTAGTGGGGTGTGGGGTGAAAGGCTATTAAATTAGAGCAAACATCTAGCATAATAGGATAAAGAATGTTACATGACATATCATTTTATAGTTAAAATTATTAGTATTAATGGGACGATCTAGAATGCTCAGCGGCCAAAATGAGGATGACTTTGATGCTTAGGTTACTATAAAGTAGGATTAAACTTAATGGAGAAGCTTTACAAAGAACAACTATTAACGTCAAACTTTCAACTGCAAAGAATTAATGTAGTACAATTCATAATTTTTAGCATTGATATAGTGTTTAGAGATATATAGCATAATACTTATAACCCAACATACATTTAGGAGTGTTCGTAGTTTGGTTTGGTTCAATATTTGATTTTGTTCAGTTTAAGGTCAAACTAAATTAAATAGAACAACATTTAAAAATGATTTGTTTTAAACTCTTATTGAATCAAACCACCATTAATGGTTCTGGGTTGTAAATTAAGCCACTTCAAATAAAATTCAATTTGGTTTCTATTCAATTTGAATTACTTTTTAAAAGCACTTGTTGTAGTTAATTATATTAATAGTTATTGGAATTTCCAAACAAACATTGAAATTCAAACTAAGAAACTGTACATAAAAATTAAAGCCACATAACATTATATTATGGTGAAATTGCAACTTTAGGTAATAGTGAATCGCATGAGTTTGCTTGAGAGATAAGAAATGACAATGAATGAAAGGGAATGGATTGTGAAAGCTAGGAGTGAGAAGAGAGGCGGTAAAAAATAAAAGATAAATAAGGTTAGACTAAAATATCAATAAAATAAAATTATCACTTATTTTTTTATTTATTGATAAGAAGTAGTTTGATTTGACATTAAATAATTCAATTTGGTTCGATCCTCCAAATCGAATCATAAATCATTTAAACCATCTTGGAACCAAACTGCAATCCAAACCAAAATATAAAAGAATCACATTTGGCGATTTAGTCTGGTTCAATTCAACGAATAACTCTACTAACATTATTACATATTCGAGGAAAATTTAGTAATCAAACTTGTAACTTGTAAGGCTATATGAGGGAAGAGATTAAATTCCTAATTTGAAAGCCAAAGCCACACTATTTAAATCGGAGTTTGTCATTGATAGCTTCCTCCTTTTTATCACCTATACCTATTATATTAAAAAGATTTCAGACAAACTTTTATTTAATTTTACAAATATGGTTTGCAATGACTAGATATACAAGTTGTAATATACCTCTTGTAGTAGTAACATAACAATGAAATATCAAGACGATTTAGAAAGAAAAGGCATATATAATACCAACTTAGTTGTTTTTAAGGAGTAGTGTATTTTTGGGTTTTTTGCAATAGTATTTTGACAACATAGTAGCATTTCTCTTACTTTTTGTGTTGTCAAAGAAGGGGAGTTCTTGAATTAATAAAGCTTGACCGGTTATGACACTCGTTGAATTATGTTGATGATTGATGGCTAAAATAAGAACTTCTTTCTCTTTGAAACTATCTAAATAGTAAATATATAGTTTTCTTAAAATAGTTTGAGAGTAAATGAATCGATTTAATAATTCTTACTTTATACCTAACATTCTAAAATCTCTTTAAATCATTCCCAATCTAGACTTGTTCTTTGAACCACGTTATTAGCTCAAAAAGCCAAATTTAAATTGATACTAAACTTAAAGGACCCAAATCTATTTTAACTCTCAAACATTTTACGCGTGTAAAGGATTTTCCTTACCAAACGAGTTGAAGTATTTATCTTGACATTAGCAGGACCAATAAAACGAAAAAGAGAGAACGAAATCAAAATTTTCTAAATTATTGCTCTATAGTTCCTGCGTTCGCTTCTGGCTTCTATTCTGCTCCGATCCTATAGAAAAAGAACATTCAAAATGCAAGGGGGGAACAAATTCCCTCCAAATGATTGGTTGGTTAACAAACAAACACGGTCTCTCTCTCTCTCTCTCTCTCTCTCTCTCTTCCCCGCCAAAAGTAAGCTTAATAGTATTGGAACCCTTGTCTGCCATTTCATGCTCTCTCAGACTCAGATTCCCTACCTAACTCTCTCTCTCTCTCTCTCTCTCTCTTCCCCGCCAAAAGTAAGCTTAATAGTATTGGAACCCTTGTCTGCCATTTCATGCTCTCTCAGACTCAGATTCCCTACCTAACTCTCTCTCTCTCCACATTTCTGGAGACTATCGTCTCTTCATTTCTATTCTACAATCTCTCTCTCTTTCTCCCCCTCTGTGAATCGAACGTGGAAGAAAAACGAGCTGAATAATTCACTGCCACTTTCATCGAGGTTTGTTTCAATCTCTCTCCTCTCTTTTGCGTATTTGATTTCCACTTCGCACGTCGTTTTGTATTGTTTCAATCTTTTTTATTTAAATATGTGTATCGGAGAATGCGTTGATCTTGACATTGACATATCGACGATGTGAATTACGCACGTTTTGTTGATTCCAATTGAATGCATTGCCTTTTTTTTTTATATTTTTTATTGGAGATTCTCGACTCAATAAGAGTTTCACGCTTAAACTCCATCATCTCGTTTCTTCTTCTTCTCCCCCCCTCTCTCTCTCCCCTATGTGTTCGTCGTTTCGATTCTCCAAAACTGTTCCCGTTTATTTATTCAGCTATGCAGAGCTAAGTAGCTTCATTGTTCAAGAATCGAAACCGTTAAGTTGTTTCCGTTCAGTGTCAACTTCACGGCTCTCTCTCTCTTCCTTTTTCATTCGTTGTTTCGGTACTCAAAATCTTTTACTATTTACTAATTGCAGAGTTACATAGCTTCACCGTTCGAGAGTCGAAAACGTTAGTTGATGTGCTTCGGTTCAGACCGAACTTTGGGGGTTATCTCTCACTCGCTCGTTCTTCTTCATCTGCAAGTGATGTGATTTGAGTCTGCGTGAGCACCTTTGACATATGTTGAGATTGCTCCCAAGATCTCTTTGTTGTGATAAAGGCAGTATCAGATACTATGGATTGCTGTTACACTAGGGTTTTGTTCATTTTCGTGTCTTCAGGTGTATAATAGTTGACTTCTGAAAGACGGTATAGTTCGTTTTCCCATCAAGAAGAAGGTCTTGGTTCTGATTCTGCCGAAACAATACAACTGTATGATGAAAGTCGCAGACAAACTTTCAAATTTAGGCAAAATAAATCTTTGGTACATCACATGACAGATAAATAGATTTTTACAATTTTATTCCTCGTAATGGATGATGGCATTTCAAGTTTCACTCTAGAATTCCCATGTCTGAACAAAGCAATAATATCAATTCTACTTGCTCTCAACTTGGCGGAGAAAACAAGTCCGTTCTGTCAATTTGTCGTCATTTTTGCATGTTTTATCTGGGCTGTTCCTCCCTTTCCGCCACATGTTCAGTGGATTTTCGTGAAGCACGGTTTTTCCATTTTTCATTTAAAGCCACGTAGACCAATGTTCTGTTTGTTCTCAGATATTTTTTTTTGTCTTATTATATTGGCGGTCTCTTAACTGTGGATTTCTCCCTCATCCATGACCAGCATAACATGAGCTGAAAGAGTTACGATGGAGGCCTGATCCTGGGGAAGAAGAGAAAAAATCGAATAAGGTTTGGGCCAATTGTTTTGAGTTGTCTTTACTTGTTATCTTTCCTTTGCTGAAAGTAAAAGTGGCAACTTCATTGCTTGTCTTTTTGTTTCCACTGTCAATTTTCTTGGAAAACGTCCTCGCTGATTATTGATTAACAATTCTCTCCTCGGACTATAAAAGACATATGACGCTTCTGGTATCGCTAAAACTAATGTGCTTAGCTAAGAGTATAAAAACCATGGTACTACGTGGTTAGAAATTTGTCATTCTTAGTCCTTAATGCTACGATTTGAAGAAGTAGGCCAGAGTATTGCTTCCTGCTTGTAATTGGAAGTGGAGATGGAGCAAATAGAGAAAAATGATGTTGACTATTTGCTTTTGATAATTGTTTAATCAATAATATCAAAGAAAAAGTGGAGATTTTATAGGTCAACAAACCCATTTGCCCCGTAGAGTACTTTTATCTAATACAAAGAGAGATCGAAAGGAACACCATGATGGCGGAACGATGGATCCATAACTCCCTGCTTCGTTGGAAAATGACATTTACATTACTTTCTTTTTGGCACCCTCTGTTTTATCCTTTTCTTATATTCTCAACCTTTTACCGTGTCCGCACTCCTCCAAGTCAACATTTATGAAGGTCCACGTTTAGTGTGGAGCAGACTCTTGCGCTTATGTATCTCATATTTCTGGTCTTCCCAAATTGTCTTTGCTGAGTGTTATTGCATTTTGTGCAATGCAGCAACGTGTGACAGCTAAAATGCACTGCACCTTATTTTCTGTCCACACTTGGATGGGTATGTTAATGCATGTTGAGGATTTCTAGGAGTGTTTATTGGTAACTGCTTTGGTATTCGCAGGATCGAATGCTCCCTTACTTGCTAGAGACTAATGGAGTATTCATTGATTTTGGTAGCTTGATATCTGGTTCGCAACTAGAAATTTATAGATTCGTCTGTTATTTGAGAACAGAAATTGGGGTGAAGTGAAATTGGGCTATTAAAAGATTGATCATTCTGGGATGGCATCTTCCTATTAAGTAATGCATGTTGCTTCCTCGAGGGGGATCTTACAATTAGGAGACTTACGCAAGACAGATTAGCTTGGTTTTGACTCTTTAAGGTATTAATTTAGTTTATTAGTAAAAAATAATAAGGGCATTGTTTCTCATGGTTTGTACTAGGATACTGTGGTTTGCTCTTTTAGATGAGAAATTCAGAAATCATATGTACCCAGTTACCATAGATCACCTTCTGACATTCTTAGCTAACCATTTCCACTTGTGTGAGCTGCTATGCCCTATCCCTTTTTGGAAGGTGCAAACCGCAAGAACAGCTTAGAAATTCTGGGCTTCCGCATCTTGTGAAATCAGCCTCCATTCAAATTATACTTTTCCTTCAAATTTGATTTAGATTATCCACTTTAAGTACTACAAAAATGTACTCTAAATTGAAAAGCAAAATTTGAAAATGGCTTTGTTATGGCTAAGTGCGGAGTATTTAGGTTAATTAAGCTTTTGAATTTTCCGTGTGTTTTAGAAATGAGATGAGGAGCTTAACCAAAAATACATACTTTGATCTATTTACTTTCTGAAATAGAATAAATAGAAATTAGAAAAATTATACCTTAAGATTGACTATTATTAAGAATAGGTTATGAATTTTTATTTTCTTTTAGTATTTACTTCGTATAATTTTTTATTATAGAAAAAATATATTTCAGTGTTTACTCTATCTTATTAATTGGAGTATAGAGTTAAAACTGTGAATAAAATTATTAATTTATTTCTATTTAGTCATTAATTATAGTGTTAATGAGGATATAATAGTTATAAAGTTTGAACTTTTTATTCATTTGTAAAGGTAATAAAAAATTTCCATCTTTTATTAGGTAATGTTTATTTTTAATGGAGTGATAATGGCAAAGTCTTAGAAATTATAATTCTTTCCTCATTTTTTTTAGTAAACAGGATAATAGACAATTAAGAAGAATAATTATTTTATTTCTTTTTTATTATCTCCAAATAAATAGGTCGTTAGAAAATTGAATGAGTTCACATGCAGTGAAATAAAGATGATTGACAAATGGAGAAAACGAGCCTTCGGTTTTCATTTTGATCGAGAAGTGAGAACCCATATAATAGGATTTGGGTAGAGAAATTTTAAATATCAGTAAAATGATTTTGTTATGATAAATTATATTGATTACTCTTATAAACTTTATAAATTATATCAACATTTCATTTTTTTTCAAAATATAACACTTATCCCTTTACTTTTGCTTACATTTATACTGATATGACATAAAAGCTAGAATGTCATCACTACGTAGCACTAATAACATATTATATTTATATGTATAGTAATAAACTAAAATAGTAAAAAAATAAAAATATTGAAATTTTTTTAAACACATATATTACATATAAGCATGTACATATACATAAAATATATTAATAAAAAGAGTTGTATATATATGTGTGTGTGCATGCATGCATTTATATATAATATATGTTCTTTAAAAAAAATTCTGTATTTTTATTTTTTTCCAATTTTATTCTTTTTACTATTTTAGTTGATTTATATATATATAATATTTAAATAAATTATTTTATAAGTAGGTAAAAATAGGAAGGTAAGTGTTATATTTTGAAAAAAATATGATATTAATATAATTCATAATGTTGGTCAATATAATTTATCTATTTTATTACATAAAGTCTAACCCTTTATTTTTTATCCATCGGATTGCTAAATACTGATGTGGCTCATTATTAGCCGTTACTCAAACAAGCTGAAGGAGAGGTTCCAAAGCCACCTCACATCAACATGTGAGTTTAGTTGTTAATAGCACGGGTATATAAATGAGTTACACGGGGCTTTGGGTTCGACCTTTCGAGGGATTCAGACTGTTATTTTGTTCGTTTGCATTTTTCATTTATGAAAAGTAGTGCTGTTGTGTGGTGTGTTACTTGCATGGTGTAAAGGTTTTGGTACCCTATAAAACTTACACGAGCATTCGATTGCTCCTTACCTTCTCTCGACCATGACAGTCCGTCGTCACCCGATGCAAGCGGATTTCTTTCTCTCCTTTCGCGAACGTCATCGCTCTCTCCTCTCTCTCTCTTTGCCATTGGCAACTCGGCAGTTGGTATTCATTTCAAACACCAAATTTGATGGCGGAAAGATCCGAGAAACAAAGGCGTGATTTCCTCTTCTAGGTGAGCTCTGAGGTGGGGTTCTAATGTTCTTCCTGTTTCAGTTGCCTCCACATTCCTCTGTCATCATCTTTTCCTGAATGTGCTTTTCTGTTCATTTTTTCTTTTACAACTCATGCAACTTGTTTCTCGATATCTTTGAGATGGACTGAAACCAATATCCCTGTTACCGTATATTCTTTATGCAACCATTGATGCCGGTGCTCCCTAATTCGTGGTGAAAAAAATCACTCTGAAATCTTGTGTTTCACAGATGTGCACATCCACTTGGTTTTGTTTTTCTATGTATTCTCTTGTCCTCCTTCGGTTTTTGTGCTCCAAACATGCTGAGGATGTATAAATTCTTTCTAAATTTCTGCAGTACATATGTGTTTTCGCTTCATTTTAATCAAATTTGATATTAGTTTTGATATGCTCTCTAAGGTACTGTATTCTATGAATGAGGTCAGCTTATTCAGAACTTTTTGGAAATCAAAATATTAGGACGTTCGGTTTCTATAAAACACTAAAGGATCGAGTCAGCTTGGAAGGTTGAATACTGAGGTGAGCGTATGCCTGGAAACAAGTATAACGGTAGTCCTCGCGTTCCGAGTCGTGTAGAGCGGCTACTGAGAGAGCGAGAGCTGAGGAAAAGCAGCAGGACTTCTCATTGGAATGAGGCAGGTGATAGTAACAGGATAGCCGAGTTATCAGACCATGATCCGTGCTTAAGGGAAGGTGACACTGCTGGGGTTGAACGATATCTGGAAAGGACTTCTGCTGGGAGGACCCTGTCTGACAGCTACGAAAATCAAGATGGAAGACCTTTCAGACAGAGACTTTTGGTTGTGGCAAATAGGCTTCCCGTATCTGCTGTTCGAAGAGGGGAAGACTCCTGGACCTTGGAGATAAGTGCTGGAGGACTGGTTAGTGCTCTTCTGGGTAAGTATCATCAGAAAACTTCTTTTTGTCTTTTGCTATGATGTCATTAACATATCTCAAATCATCATACTAATATTGAGTTTTCAACATATCAGTTGGAAAAAGGGAAATTATCTGATGCTTTTTGTTTCTTTTGAAGGTGTGAAAGAGTTTGAGGCAAGGTGGATAGGATGGGCTGGAGTCAATGTCCCAGACGAGATTGGTCAGAAGGCACTTACTAGTGCTTTGGCTGAAAAAGTATGTAATGATATATCCACTTCATTCTTCTGTTGTATTCTCTTCAGTGGCCACTCTTGACATTTATTTTCCTTCAAATGACATTTAATTAGTTATCAAAATTCATACTTCTGCATTTGTTGATATGATCCTGTTGATACTATTGACAGAGGTGTATTCCTGTCTTCCTGGATGAAGAGATTGTTCATCAATACTATAATGGATATTGTAACAACATCTTGTGGCCTCTTTTTCATTATCTTGGAGTTCCACAAGAAGACCGCCTTGCAACCACTAGAAGTTTCCAATCTCAATTTGCTGCATACAAGAAGGCAAATCAAATGTTTGCTGATGTGGTAAACAAGCACTATGAAGAAGGGGATGTTGTCTGGTGCCATGATTATCACCTCATGTTTCTTCCAAAATGCTTGAAGGAATACAATAGCAAAATGAAAGTGGGCTGGTTTCTCCACACACCATTTCCATCTTCTGAAATTCATAGGACTTTGCCATCTCGATCGGAGCTACTACGAGCTGTTCTTGCAGCCGATTTAGTTGGGCAAGTTTCCTTCTCTTTGACCTATGCATTCATTTATTCTTTTTTTGGATAAGTTAAATTTTATTGATATCCAAAGTTGTACAACCGTTAAGACGGATAATATTACATCATCGTCATGAGGACAAATAAAACAAAGGTACTACTATATAAGTGTTACAATAGTAAAAAGTAGGCTCTAATTTGATTTACGACTGAACCCCATTTAGGGATGCTATTCTCTAGGCATACATTGTTATGTACTCTTCAGATACAGTATACTGTCGTAGCTAGTCTAGCACAGCTTCCATGTAAATTAGGAGAATTGGAGTCAATTGAGGACAACAAGGATGTGGTAGCCCCTTGCTAGCTTTTGAAGGAGGCAGGACAATGAAGATAGTCACATACTACGCTCCAGATTAGGCAAGAATAGCTACAATTGAAGAACAAGTGGGAGTGATCTTTCAGTCCTTAGCGGCACAGGAAGCAAGTAGTAGTAGAAGTAACATCCCATGATATCAACTTCTCCAAGGTGAATAGCTTACGTAACTAAGCTAACCATAGAAGAAACGAGTGTCTTGGTATTGAGTGTTTGTTCCAGACCACCTTAAACCGGGGCACCACCGGAGTCGGAGGGTTAAGGAAAGCATATCCACTTTTTGTTGTGTATTCACCTGTGCTAGAATGGATCCATCGGAGGTGATCATTAAGTGAGGTGTTGGGATAGAGCGAAGTAGGAATCTGAATATTATTTCGAAGCAATCCCTTCGGCATACACCATTCGTTACTTTCCATAAGGGAACAAAGTTTGGTAGTAGGAGGGAGACTAGAACTACCTATCTCTCGGGCATTGGATATCATGTCCAACAGGCCTATTGGAGGCCAATAGTTTGCCCAGAGAGATATAACGAGTCCGTTATTGGGTTCCCAACGAAAGCTGGCTTGAACTAAGCATCTAAGCTTTAGCAATTTCTTCCAAGTCTAGGAGCATAAAGAAAGTGCTTTCATTGACCAGAAGCTTCTACCTTTCAAGATTGTGGAGTGAACCCATTCAGGCCATAGGGTTCTCAGTCCTTTCTTACATAGATGCCAAATGTTTTTGATTTGAATGGCTTTGTTCCATTGGTGTAAGTCTGGTATCCCTAGACCCTCACATTTAAGAGGCTTACAAACTTCACTCTATTTAACTTTAGCCTTGGAATAAGTGTGAGGGTTCCTACTCCAGAGAAAGTTCCTGAGTAAGCTATCTATCTTCCGAATAACATATTTAGAAAGTAGGAATACATTACTCTAGTAAACTTGTATAGAGGTAAGGATCAACTTGATTAACTGCAATCTTCCCGCATAGGAGAGATATCTGGATGTCCAGGAAGTGATCCTAGACAACATCCTCTCTAGCAAGGCCTCGGTCTTCTTTTCTAAGTTTAGCAGAAGATATGGGAACCCTTAGGTAACGAACTGGTAGCTTACCTTCTTGGAATTGGGTATATGTGAGAATGTCCGCCTTCTCTCCCGTGGGAACATGAGAGAAGAAAATGTTGCTTTTGCTATTATTCACCTCTAAGCCTAAAATAGTATGGAACTACTAAAGAGTCTCTTTGACCAAGGATACTGAATCAAGGTTTCCCTTAGAGAAAATGAGAAGATCGTCTGCAAAGCATAGATGTGTTAGTTTCTCATTCTTGCATCTCCAGTGAAGGGAGCATCGGGGGTTCTTAGTCAGTCTCCTCAAATGAGTAGATAAAATCTCCATCCCCAATACAAAGAGGTAAGGAGATATCGGATCTCTCTGTCTCAACCCCCTCTTACTTGGGAAATAACTTACTAATTCTCCATTTATGTTAATAGAGAACTTTGGAGTGGAGATACATTGTTGTATGAGAGTACATAAATGGGGGGGGGGGGGGGGGGGAGAGAGAGAAGTTCATAGCTTGGAAGGTCGCCATTAGGAAAACCCATCTAATCATGTCATGTGCCTTTTGCAAGTCCACTTTAAGAGTGTAACATGGTGCTCTTGTTTGGACTCGATAGCCCGCCATTAACTCTTGAGCAAGGAAGATGTTGTCATTAATTCTTCTCTCTGTGATGAAAGCCGCTTGTTCTCTACCAACTAGAGATGGTAGGACTCTCTTTATTCGAGCTGCAATGACTTTAGATATGGCCTTATAAATGACATTGCAACAAGCAATGGGTCGAAACTCACCTAGTCGTGATGGGTTAGCAACTTTAGGAACCAAGGAGATAATGGATGAATTAATTTCCTTAAGTAGGTGCCCAGATGCCAAGAATTCTTTGGAGGCTTCCAAAATGTCCTTACCAATAATACCTCAGGCTTCCTTGAAGAATTTCGTAGGGTACCCGTCAGGCCTTGGAGCTTTCTCGTTGGCTTGTGAGAAGAATCCCCATTTGATCTCATTTTCAGTAAAGGGAACATCTAACTCGAGTTGTTGTTGGTTACTCAATCTCCAAGTTACCAAGTTACTTACATCCTCAAGTCTAAGATTGGAAGAAGGGCAGTCATAAAGCTTCTGAAAGTGTTCAACTGCAAGTGCTTTGACTTCTACATCCCTAAACACCTCACTACCATCATCTCTAATTAACCGATGGATGGAGCTACAGTTATGCAAGTTCCTCATAGTTTTGTGGAAGTAAGAAGAATTCTTATCCCCCAACTTTAGCCAATGTGCCCTTGATTTTTGTTTGTAGAAACTTTCCTTAGCTCCTCTAAGCAAATAGTATTCCTTATACACTTTCTTCTCCTCCTCCATAATGGACGTATTTCTACACCCTAGAACAGAGGTTTGTAGGAGATGTAATCTGGATTTGGCTATCTGTACCTTGTCCGGAAGGTAGGAGTATTCATTTTTGTTCAATTGCTAAAGTTCTTGCTTGAGTAGTCTGAATTTTCTAACAATTTGAAACATCTTGGAACCTCTAATATCCGTTTTCCATGTATTGTTCACAAGGTCTTTGAAACTCTTGTGTTCAACCCAAAAGTTGAAGAACTTGAAAGGAGTTTTCCTTGTACCCAAGTTAACGTCCATGCAAGTGATAGCAAGGGAATGGTCTGAAAGAGTAGGGGAAACGAACTTTGCTTGTGTCCTGGGGAGTGAACTAAGCCATTGTTAGTTCACCATAATCTTATCCAACTTGCGTAATATTAGGTTGTTCTCCTGCCAATTAGACCAAGTAAAGAAATCCCCCAAATAGCATTCATTTATTCTTCGTTGTTTTGAATTTCAAACCTCAAGGTTTTTGGAACTTCAGATAGGGCTTTGGAACCGATTCTGTACTTTGAACTGGAGAGAAAAGATAATGCCACATAATGCCAATATTGATTATATACTGTTCTGTGGGATACATGCTTTAGCTAATAGTACACTTTTTGTATCTTAGAACATTCTACTGTTGTTCTGCATAGTTAAAATCCAATTACATGCTGGACCTGTATAATTATATGAGAGTTTTGCCTTTCAGCTTCCATACCTATGACTACGCAAGGCATTTTGTGAGTGCTTGTACTCGTATTCTTGGACTTGAGGGTACACCCGAAGGAGTTGAAGATCAAGGGAAGTTGACTAGGGTGGCAGCGGTATGTCTGTTAATACTTGATTTAGCCAATCTTTCCTTTAGGTCAAGTTCTGAAGTATATCCTCTTTCTTACTTTTACTGTTGTAATGGTCAATTAGCAACTTTCAGTATGTGAAGGAAAATTTATACAAGTCTTAAGGTTCAATTTTTCTGTTTTTAGTTTCCCATTGGTATAGATGCTGAACGCTTCAAACGAGCACTTGAGACACAACCAGTTCAGGAGCACATTAAAGAATTAAAAGAAAGATTTGCTGGCCGTAAGGTATGCATTAGTTCTAATTCTTCTCTGCGGTTCTCCATGGCTAAGAGATACATGAAACTGCAGTTGGTCATATTAGAATGTCATTGCTGTTTTTCCAGGTTTATTTTGGTATTGCACGGTCTAATGTTCTTCAGATGGTCCCATAAATTGCTTCCAGTTGAAAATTATATAGCTGCTTTAGCGTCTCTGTAGAGAGCTGTGTTTTATCATTAGACCAGTGATGTGCATAAAGCATAGCACCTCCAACTATTCTTATCCTGATAAGGAATTAAAATTATCTCGTGTGTGAATTAATTTGTGCCAAAGTTTTGTAACAGTAAAATTTTTTGGGTTCTCTTGCATTCTCTACTTGCTGATCATCTGAAACATCTAACCTAGTAACATGGGTCTTGGATAAAATTACTTTTGGAATATTCCCTTGAGGCTATTTTTTTACAGATTTTTAATTCTCACTAGTTATAGTGGTTACATTTTTCTTTTGTAATTTTCTCATTCTTATACTGAATGAGTGCCTAGAAATCCTTGAATACCTTGTTGAGTTCTTAAATTGGTTATTGTGAATCAGTAATCTTGTTACCTGATTTACTTTGTAACAAAACTAAGTAGTAGCTTGAACTGTTTTGTGAGTTCCTAATTATAGAGAGGATAGTGTCCACAGCTGTTAATTTGTCTTTTCCCCTTACTGTTAGTGGTCTGAAATCCAACAGGACAAGGTTGTCCAACTTGCAATTTTATTGAATTGGAACATATAGAATCAATAGAATCATAGAATTGGTAAAATCATGAGCTTATAAAATCGTATATCTAAACTTATAATTCAACAAATAACCTACACCCAAATGATTGTGCATCCATTTTAAGTAGGATAAGTCTCATAAAATCATGAGCTCATAGAATACAAGTTAACTCACATTTTAACTACCAGGCGACAGGAAATGTTCAGCATTCTTGGTGCATCTTATTATAAAACTGTTTCAATTGTTCTCTTCCTCCTTGGGATCTTTCTTTGGATATTAAGCTTTTCCTAACTCTGATATGATTCTCTTGCTGTCATTCTATTTGTACAGGTCATGCTAGGAGTTGATCGGCTTGATATGATAAAAGGAATTCCTCAGAAGATATTGGCATTTGAGAAATTTCTGGAAGAAAACCCAAACTGGCATGATAAAGTTGTGTTGTTGCAAATTGCTGTGCCAACAAGAACGGATGTTCCAGAATGTATGCTGTCTCACTCTTCTTGAATTCTGTTGGGTATATCTATTTGGTATTTCTTTGGATTATTGGCATTTCTGAAGGGAATAAAATTAAAACATATGTAATTCATAAAAATGGTGATATCTGCAATAGATTTCTTGCACAGCAGGAGGTGCTACCTGCTACGACAATTTTCTTTTTAAGTTTTGTCCTGTTTCCCTTAGTTATATTAGATTTATCAAGAAACTGATAGATTACCCAGACATGGTTGTAACAGGAATTTGAATTTAGTTTGCAATTAATTGATAAAACATGTTAAATTTTCTGCGAAAAGAGAGAAACATATATTGAGAAATTGGTTGGCATTTGTCAAAATGATTTTTTTCCTCACCTTCATAGACCAAATACTTTAAGCAATAAATTTTTTATTTTTAGTGTGGTATCCCATGGTATCTGGATAGTACTCCTTTGAATGCAGTTTGAACTGAGTAAATTGTTTATGCAGATCAGAAGCTTACCAGTCAAGTTCATGAAATTGTTGGACGTATCAATGGAAGATTTGGAACATTGACTGCTGTCCCGATACATCATCTGGTCAGCTTTGACTAGCAAGCTCGAATCTCCTTTACATATATCTATCATTCTGCAAATGCTCTGATGAGCCCTACTGAATGCTCATCTCTGGTCTATGCCACCTTTTGTCCAATATAATATTATGTTACAGAAAATAGAACTCACTGAATTTATTGTGGGGTTTGTCTATTAGAGATTATTTCTCACTCGATTCAGCATCCTTGCAGAGTATTGTTTTGAGACCAGTTTTGCATTTATGAAATCTGGCTATCAAAAAGTCAAGAGTGGCAGTTGGTTGGGATTGATGGAGCAGCAAGAGAATATCTGATACTTAAAATACTAAAATATACATGAGATCATTCCTGGAGTACTGCAATTAATATACTGTTAGCCTTCTGGTTTTGCTTGATCAACACTGAAGGAGATGGACTATTGTTAAGATCAGACCTTTCACATGGCATCATCATCCATGTCTATGACAAGAGTCTAACTTAAAGCTAATGAAAGAAATGGACTTCATCTGTTATCAATGCATTGCTGTCTCTTTTAAAAAACATTTTGTGCTATAGCTTGTATCTTTTTCAAGTTGACAGCAGACTTGTATGTGTGCTCTAGACTAAGTTAATTGGAGAATTTATGGAATGCAAAACCTTTCTTGAGGTAGCATGCTCACTTAGTAATGCTGGAGCAAAGCCTCACATTTGTGATCTTGGAAGACATTGTGTGCATTTGCATTAGTCTGCATAATCAATGTATGAAAGCAGATAGTTACCTGATTCATTGACACTTGTAGTTATTTGCTTCATTGTTACTCCTGTCATATTCACTCTATCTTTAACAATTTCTCCTTTTTGTCTTGCAGGATCGATCCCTTGACTTCCATAAACTATGTGCCCTATATGCTGTTACAGGTATTAATTTCTTGAAACATATAAGGTGTTCTTCGAGCTTTGCGGATGTTAAATGTTTAGGGGGTACCCTAATTTGTCCTTAGTTCTGTTATTGTTGGCCTACAGTGATAAAAATAAAAAAGAGAATTTCTGAAATGTTTCTTATGTCCATTTCACTGAGATAATTTATAATATATAGACATTAAGAAAGATCAGAATCCCTTAATTCTAGGGTCTAATATAATAAGCATAATCAGATCCCTTAATCTTAGGCCTATTATAGGAAGAAATACAGCAGCAATTACAGTAATAATAATGAAAATCTTGGAGAGGTAATTAAGGAATATACAGTTATAATAAAAAAACTAAATAAGGAAAGAACTAAAAGAGGAAAGAAGAATATATTGACATCCCCCCTTAAACTGATGCGGGTAAGTCTATTAGCATCAATTTGCTGTTGAGAAACTTGTCTCGTTGTCGTGTCAAAGCTTTCGTGAAAACATCAGCTGTTTGAAGATCAGTAGTAATATGAAGAAGAGTGATAACACCTCAAGTAAAGGCCTCCCTAATACAATGACAGTCCACCTCTATGTGCTTTGTGCGTTCATAATATACCGGATTTGTAGCTATTTAGTGTTATCACCATGAAGTGGAGTAGGATCAGTTTGAGGAAATCGAAGTTTAGAGAGAAGACCAAGTAACCACAATTTCAGAACAAGCTACAGACATGGATCTATACTCAGCCTCTGTGGAAGATTCAGAGACACAGTCCTGCTTCTTACACTTCCAAGAAATCAAGGCATCTCCAAGGAAAATACACCAGCCTGTTGTAGACTTCCTAGTATCTGGGCAATCAGCCCAACCTGCACCACTATATGCAGTCAAATGAAGAGCAGATTTTGTTGGAAAAAACAACCCACGAGTAGGTGACCCAATTAAGTATCGAATAATGCAACGAACTACAACAAGATGGAGATGTCGACGTAATTGCATAAATTTGCTAACTATATGGACAGCATATGAGATATCAGGCCTTGTATTTGTTAGGTAGATAAGACTAGCAACAAGTTGCCTATAAAAAAGAGGATTCATCTTTTCAGTATTTCACATTTACCTCCATTGGCATATCAACAACAGTAGCATCCTTTAAACTAGCTAGCTCAATGAGATCTTGTATATATTTATGTTGATTTAAGAACAAACCATGATCTCGAGAGTGAACTTCCAGCCCCAAAAAATATGTGAGATGTCCAAGATCTTTCATTTGAAATGTATTATGCAACATATGTTGAAGCTTAGTAATCAACCCATTGTCATTACCAGTGATGATAATATCATCAACATAGACTAAGAGAAAGACCATTCTAGTGGATGTCTTGTGAAAGAAGAGTGATGAATCATATTTACTTTGTGTGAAAGAGAAGGTGAGAAGTGTGCTGCAAAACTTCTCAAACCAGGCTCTAGGTGCTTGCTTCAACCTATACAAAGAGCATCTTAGCTTGCAAACTTCATGAGAAGTTGTCATGGACATACTAGGTGGAAGTTTCATGTGAATCTCTTCCTTAAGGTCCCCATTCAAGAAGGCATTTTTTACATCCATTTGATGTAAAGGCTAAGATTTAGAGGATGCAATAGCAAGAATGGTTCTCACTGTGGTCATCTTAGCAACCGGTGCGAATGTTTCTTCATAGTCCAGGCCATATTCTTGGTTATATCCAAGAGCAACCCATTGAGCTTCGTATCTATCTAAAGATCCATCAGACTTGAGTTTCACAGTATAGACCTACTTACTAGCAATGGGCTTAACATGTAGAGGACAAGAAACAATGTCCCAAGTATGGTTTTCCTCAAGTGCTTGGAGTTCTGCTTCCATTGCTTGTTGCTAACATTCATGTTTCTTAGCCTGTTTATAACAAGTGGGAATGGAAATAGAAGACAAAGTAGTAGACATAGCCACAGGGTTGAAAAACCATATCTTTCAGGAGGTTTGTGAGGTCTAGAGCTTCTTCAAAGAGGAGGTGAATCATTGGAAATGGGTAGAATAAGATCAAATGCCGCAGGAAGATGTGGAGGAACCTCAGTGAAACTTGTAGGAGGATTAGATATAGGAGTGTGTTTGTGATAAACATAAACAAGTTTAAATCTTTGTACTGATGTTGGCAATTCAGGAAAATTTGGTAAAGCAGATAGAGAAGGGAATTTTGAAGTCTGTTTTGTGCTAAAGAAGAGATGATTTAAAAAAAAAATGACATTCTTAGAGACACGAGTTTGACAAGTATTAGGATCATAGCAAAGAAATCCTTTTTGGGTTCCAGCATATCCTAAGAAAGCACACTTGACAGATTGGGCAATAAGTTTATTTCTCTCATGTGCAAGAAGGTGAACAAAACAAACACATCCAAAGATATGAAGATTGGAATAATTTGGTGCATGCCCAAACAAATGAAAGTAGGGAGAATCATTGTTCAAGTTGAGAGATGGTAATCTATTAATCAAATAAACAGCAGTAGGCAAAGCTTCACACCAAAAATGAGAAGGTACACAAGAGTCAATTAGAAGAGTTCAAACAACATCAAGAAGACGACGATTCTTCCTATCAACCACACCATTTTGTTGTGGAGTGAAAGGACAAGAATATTGTGATATGATCCCATGACTTTGAAGAAAAAATTGAAATTCATTTGACATATATTCACCACCTGAATCAGATTGTAAGATTTTGATGTTGGCAGAAAATTGTGTTTTGACTAAAGCAAGAAAGGCTTTAAACACAGAGAAAACCTCACTTTTAGATCAAAGGAAATATACCAAAGTAAAGCAAGTGAAATCATCGACAAATTTAACAAAGTATTTGTAATGTTCATGAGAAATTATAGGTGCAATACCCCATATATCAGTATGTACGAGTTCAAAAGGTTTGGTGGTGCGGGTTTTATGCAATGGAAAAGGAAGTGTTTTGCTTTTACCAAGTTTGCAAGGTGCACAATCAACAATATCATTATTAGAAGAAGCTGAATTTTTATTTCCAAGTAAACCAGATTTAAGCAAGACTAAAAGTACATGAGAATTGGGGTGTCTTAATCGTCAATGCCACACTTGATTATCACATTGAGCAGCATTACAAGCTACATAATTTGACATCAACGAGGGAGATAGAAGCAAAGGAAAGAGACGTCCCACTTTAGGTCCTTTCGCAATCATCTTCTCGGACACTTGATCCTGCACAAGACAACCAAAAGTTGAAAATTGAACAGTACAATTGTTGTCAACTAATTAGCTGATGGATATAAGATTAGTGAATAGCTTAAGAGATAAAAAAACAGTATTTAAAGAGGCTGAAATATCACCAACAGCTATGATAGGTAAGGAATTACCATCAACAGTATGAATTCGAAGATCTTCATATTTTTTAACATTATTTAAAGGTAAGGCAATGTTGGTCATGTGATTGGAAACTCCATAATCAAAATACCAAGGCTTAGGATTAGAATTTTTGTTACTTGAAAGGCCTAAAGTAGAAAGGGCAAAAACTATCATTTGTTGGACCATTTCAAGAGTAATAGAAGACTGACTAGGATTAGGGGCATTCGAGGAACCAACCAAGACATTGTAGGCAATTTCAGATTTCTTTGGAGGCTGAGTGGAACAATCTTTGATAATATGCTCTGTTTTCTTATAATAATTGCAGAATTTTTTAGTACAATTAGTGGCAAGGTGCCCAAATCCTTTACAACTATAGCACTGGCCATTAGTCATATCTTTGCTTCCTTTAGATCTCCCTTGAGTTGTATAGGCAACAGGAATTGGAGTAGAATTTTGAGCTTCTTGCTCCAAGACAGCCTGTGTAATGAGCTGTTGTTCTTCCCTGAGAAGCTCTCCTACACAAATATCTATTAAAGGAACCGGTTCTTTGTTCATCGGGTTGGACCCGATTACTTCAAACTCCCCCCTTAACTTCATTAAAAACTGGTCACACTTGCTAGTCTCATGCACACTTTAGATAGCAATGAGTCCTTTAGGAGGTACACTTGCATACACAATATCAGTGTACTCATCCCAAAGATTTCCAAAGGAAGAATAAAACTCTTGGATCGACATATTCCCTTGACTGAGTTGTCCCAACTCGAGTTCCAATTGAAACCTTCGTGCTCTATTGCTTTGATTATAAATTTTCTTCAAATAATCCCACATTTCTTTAGAGATCTTATAATGCTTGAGATTGAGAAGTATGGAGGGTTCCACACTTCCAAGGATCCAAGACAAAATCTGAGCATCCTTCACCTCCCATTTCACATATTTCTCCTTCTCCTTCTCACTAGTAGGTGCAAGATCTGTCCCATCAATATGACCCCATAATTCCTTTCCCTTGACAAAGATCTGAAATTGGAAAGCCCAGGCAGAATAATTCTTGCCATTAAATTGAACAAGAAAATGTTCAGATCGTTCCAAAGACATGATTCAACCAGAAACAAGAACTAAGAGATCAGGTTCAAGAGAACAGAATAGAAGAACACGGAATCCTTTGCAACTATAGAAATGATCTTGGAACAAGACAAGGAACCAGACACAAGATGAAATGATTTCAATGTTTAGGCTTTGATACCATGACAAAAATAAAAAAGAGAATTTCTGAAATGTTTCTTATATCCGTTTCATTGAGATGATTTACAATATATAGACATTAAGAAGGATCAAAATCCCTTAATTCTAGGGTCCAATATAGTAAGCATAATCAAATTCCTTAATCCTAGGCCTATTATAAGAAGGAATACAGCAGCAATTACAGCAATAATAATGAAAATCTTGGAGAGTTAATCAAGGAATATACAGCTATAATAAAAAAACTAAATAAGGAAAGAACTAAAAAAGGAAAGAAGAATATATCGACATACAGTAGTCCCAAAATGAGAGCATTTGCCTGAGTTTTGAAAAGGCTATTTTAGGATTGACTGGGAAGAACCATGCATGTTCCCTTCCATAGTTTATACTTGGGTCTTATTTCTATGTTTTTCTTTCCAAGAATAAAAGATTTCTGCAATAACCACTTGAGTAGAATTAGATCTTAAAATGGATTGAAGAAGCACTAACAAGATTTTTTTCCTCCCATGCTGACAAATGTATAGCTCATCTGCATTAGACTTTAAGCCAACTAATTTCAGCTACAACGGTGCTTATGATGAGCATTAACTTCAATTGACTATGAGTAGCCACTAGGAGGTGTTAGGTTTTTTTTTTTTTTTTTTTAATGTACTGATAAGCATGGAATCAATTAGATTCTAAGCAAGATTTCTAGGATATGGTGCAGCTACATGTTGTTATGGAGAAATGTGTATTTTGGGGATTTTTCAATAATAATGAAATTTAACATGCTAAGGGGTATGAACAATTATTGAAATTGGTTCAATAATCAAATTGGGGTTTTAAAGTTCCTCGATCAATATAACTCACAATCTTTGGAAATCAAAGGGTTTAACAGGAGAATCCTAATGTGACACATGAGATAGTCTAGCTAAAGGAATCGCCACAATCATACTACAGGTAATTGATTGTTACAGCAGCAGACTAACAGAAAAAATAGAGAGACAATATCTAACTGCAGTTCAATTTGATTAAAGTTCACACACACCAAAAACACGTTACAGCTACTGAGCTCTATATAACAGAGCTTCCACAAAACAGCAAAAAACAATAAAATAGAAATAAAGGTCCACTAATTCCTAAAAAATTGCTCCACTGGCCAACAACCCAATAACTCTACTATACAGACTGCAATTTTTATGCAACAAACTTTCTACATATCCTAAAAACAAGGACAACTAGTAACAGAATATTAAAAAATAATTATCCAACAATCCCTCCCTTAAACTGAAAGTTTTCAAACATTTGGTTTAATGAGACTTATCAAGTGCACAAACTCCAATTAACTTTCTTAGCTTTTGAAACACAGGCAACTTCAATGGCTTGGTCATTATGTCTGCATTCTGGTCTTCACTTTTGTTGTAGGAAAGCTCAATTATTCCATCCTTCATGAGGTCTCTCAAAAAGTGAAACTTCACATCTATGTGCTTACTTCTTCCATGTAGAACAGGATTTTTAGAGAGCTTCATGGCAGAGCTATTGTCACAATAAATTACAATAGCTCTCTCTTGCATGAAATGCAACCCTTCAAGTATTTTCCTCAGCCAAATTGCTTGACAGGCGCAGGCTGTTGCAGTTACAAACTCTGCCTCAGTTGTTGACAAAGTAACAATTGCTTGCTTTTTTGAGGACCACAAAACAGCTCCTGAACTAAACATGAAATCACAACCAGATGTGCTTTTCCTTTCATTCAAATCTCCAGCATAGTCACTATCAGTAAAACTAAGCAAGTTTGACTTTTCACCCTTTTTGTAGAAGAGACCATAATTTGTAGTTCCTTGTAGGTAACGAAAAATTCCTTTGGCAGCAAGAAGATAAATCTCCTTTGGACTTTCCATGTACCTGCTAATTAGACTTACTGCATACATAATATCAGGCCTTGTAGCTGTCAAATACATCAAGCTTCCAACAATTTGCTTGTAAAGGGTCCTGTCAACCTGCTTTCCTTCTGGATCTTTGATGAGCTTCCAACCTACTTCAGATGGTGTGCCAACAGATTCACAGTTTTGCATTTGAAATCTATTCAAAATTTCTTGCGCATACTTTCTTTGCCAAATGAAAATTCCAGCTGCAGATTGCACCACTTCAATGCCCAAAAAATAATGCATATTTCCAAGATCCGACATATCAAATTCATTCATCATAGATTTTTTGAATTTGTCAAACATCACTATCATTTCCAGTAAAAATAAGATCATCCACATATAAGCAAACAATAAGTAGCTTTCCTCCATCTCTAATCTTTGTAAAAAGTGAATGCTCATATGAACATTTTTTAAAACCCTCCTTACAAAAATAAGCATCTATATGACTATAACAGGCCCATGGAGCTTGTTTTAGCCTGTATAATGCCTTCTTGAGTTTGTAAACCTTATTTTCACTTCCATGCTTCACATAACGAGGGGGTTGATCAACAAATACCCATTCTTGAAGGTCACCATGCAAGAATGCCAATTTCACATCCAATTGGTAGATAGGCTATGAAAGTTTTATCACTAGTCTGATCATGTCTTGTCTTGCAATGGGTGCAAAGACTTCTTTATAATCCAGCCTGAACTCTTGCTTATAGCCTTTAGCTACTAAGTGAGCCTTGTACTTTTCCAATTCTCCATTCTTCTTTAATTTCATTTTGTACACCCACTTGATTCCGATTATCTTGTGTCCTTTCGGAAGATCAGTCAACTCCCATGTGTTACTTCTTTCAATTGCTACATTTTCATCATCCATTGCCTTTCGCCGTTTTGCTTCATTAACAGCCACTTCAAAAAAGATAGGACCACAATTGATCTATGCCAATTACCTCATAATCATCGATCCATGCAAGTCTTCTTCTAGCACGTTGTGGCTGCTCCTCTTCTTGTGTAGCTGCTGGAATTGGCTGCTGTTCTTTCTCTCCTTGCTGCTGCTTTTCATCTTCATCTTCTCCATTGAAATTAACAGGAATTTGCTGTCCAACAGCATTGTTGCTCCATGGCCAGAAGTTTTCTTTGTCAAAAGCATCTCGATTGATAATAACTTTCTTGGTGCTAGGATTATATAGCTTATAAGCTTTCAATTGATCACTAACACCAACGAAAATGCATTTTTCTTCCTTATCATTCAGCTTCCTTCTTTTTTCTTCTGGATTATGAGCATAAGCTATGCATCCAAAAACTTTGAAATGATCTACATTTGGTCTTTGTCTATTCCATGCTTCCTCTGGTGTCATATTTTGAGCAGCATAAGTGGGAGATCTGTTCAAGATATGAATGCTCCAGTTGATTGCTTCAAGCGAGAAATTCTTTGGTACACCACTCCTTGACAAGAGACTTTGCACCATATTCATGATAGTGTGGTTCTTCCTCTCACAAACTTCATTTTGTTGTGGTGTGTATGCTGTTGTAAGTTGCCTCTTAATTCCATTTGACTCACAAAAATCTGAAAATTCTTGTGAGTTGTATTCTCCACCACTATCCATGCAAAGAATTTTAATTGGACTACTAGCTTCTTGAAAACTAAGAAAAAAAAATAATTGGGAATTGAATGAATTTTATTGAAAGGCAGAGCAAGGATATATAGATCCCATAGAGGTACAAATATAGTAACTAAATCCCCTAATTAAAGAGAGAATAACTAAAGATATTGCTATAATATATTTACAGCTCATAGAAATCTATCCTAACTAAATATAGTACATAATTACAAAATAAACCAAAATCTCCAACACTCCCCCTCAAGTTGGCATGAAGATATCATCCATTGCAAGCTTGTCAACAAACTCTTCGAACTTTGCTTTGGAAAGTCCCTTACTTAGTATATCTGCAACTTGACTAGAGGTTGGTATGTAAGTCATGCATATCACACCACTATCTAACTTTTCTTTCATGAAATGTTTGTCCACCTCTATATGTTTTGTTCTGTCATGCAGAACTGGATTGTGAGCAATTGAGATTGTAGCCTTGTTATCACAAAAGACTTTGATAGGAGTAGGTATAGGAATCTTTAATTCTACCAACAGTCTTTTAATCCAAAGAACTTCATAGAAACCATGTGCAACTGAGCGAAATTCAGCTTCAGCACTACTACTCGCTACTACACTTTGTTTTTCACTTCTCCAAGTGACTAAATTACCACCAACAAATGTGCAATAGCCTAATGTGGATCTTCTGTCACTTATACACCCTGCTCAGTCTACATCTGTGTAAGCTTCTATCTGAAGGTGACCTTTTCTCCTAAACAGGAGTCATTTCCTTGGAGTTCCCTTTGGATACCTTAGAATCCTGTACACAGCTTCAAAATATTTTGTCCCAGGTGAGTGCATAAACTGACTTACAACACTTACTGCAAAGGCTATGTCAGGACGAGTATGAGCAAGATAAATCAGTCTTCCGACTAATCTCTGATATCGTTCTCGATCTACTATTTCTTCACTAGAAGCTGCTTCTAACCTTAAATTAGGTTCAATTGGAGTTTCGGCTACCTTACATCCAAGCATTCCTGTTTCTTTGAGTAGATCAAGAACATATTTTTGTTGGTTGATGAAGATGCCTTCTTTTGATCTTGCAAACTCCATCCCTAGAAAATACTTCAATTTTCCCAAGTCTTTTATCTCGAACTCTGTTTCTAGCTTCTTCTTACACCTACCAATCTCAAAAGCATCATCCCCAGTCAAGATTATGTCATCGACATATACTATCACGATCGTTGTTTTTTCTTCAGTAGAGTGTCTAAAGAATAGTGTATGATCTACCTGACTTTGTGTGAATCCAAGTCTTTTGACAACATTCCCAAAGCGCTCAAATTAGGCTCTAGGTGACTGCTTTAATCCATATAAAGATTTCTTCAGTTTACACACCTTTCCTTTCCCAAGAACTTCTTCAAAACCAGAAGGTAGGTCCATGTATACTTCTTCTTGCAAATCTCCATTAAGAAACGCATTCTTTACATCTAATTGATGAAGAGGCCAGTCGAGATTAACTGCAAGAGATAGAAGAATTCTAATGGAATTAATTTTAGCAACTAGGGCAAAAGTTTCTTGGTAATCTATACCATGAGTTTGAGTGAACCCTTTTACTACAAGTCTAGCTTTGTATCTCTTTATGCTTCCATTTGCTTTACACTTCATAGTGAATACCCACTTGCATCCAATTGTTTTCTTATCCATGGGTAAATTACTTATACTCCAAGTGTTGTTCTTTCTGAGTGCATTTATCTCTTCCATTACTGCTAATTTCCAATTTGGATCACCTAATGCTTCCTAAATAGTTCTTGGAATAAACAGGGTAGAAATTCTAGAAACAAAGGCCCTGTGACCTTTTGACAAGTTTTCGTAAGATAGGTATTTTGCAATAGGATGTTTAGTACAATTCCAAATTCCTTTTCTTAGTGCAATGGGAAGATCAAGATCAGAAACAGGTACCTCAGGTAAATTAGGTAAAGAGTGAGTTGGAGCAGATGTAGTAGGATGTGTTGTAGGATCATTACCCAGTAAGTTCAATTGGGTGTCTGCTGGGGAAATAACTGGAGCCATAGGATGTTTGTGGAACTTCTTTCTGGAATAAACTTGAAGTTCAGAGTTCTTTTCTAGAAGTACTTCTCCCCCTGTCCTAGATACAATAACTTTTGGACAATGTGTATTAGGAACATCATTATTTTTCATGTTTCCTACATCTGTTTCTTGAATTTGTTTATTGGGTTTGATCATTGGCTCAATAAATTCTATGATAGGAAGGGTTATAGTTTTCCAAAAATTGTCTTCCTCAATAAGATTCTCCCCCTGAAGAGAATTTTTGCAGAAAAAAGGTTGATTTTCAACAAATGTGACATCCATGCTCTCAAAAAATTTCCGTGATTGGATTGAAGCACTTATAGCCCCTTTTATTTGATGCATACCCAATAAAAACACATTTTTCAGCCTTTGGGTCTAGTTTTGTTCGAAAATTATTTGGTATGTAAACATAACATGTACATCTAAAGACTTTCAATGGCAAATTAACAGACAACCTAGATGTAGGAAAAGAGCTTTTTAGGCAATTTAAAGGCGTTTCATATTTCAAAACTTGAGATGGCATTTTGTTTATTAAGTAGCATGCAGTTAAAAGAGTATTACCCCAGAGATATTTTGGAACATTCATTGAAAACATAATTGCACGAGTGACTTCAAGTAAATGTCTATTTTTTCGTTCAGCAATCCCGTTTTGTTGTGGTGTATTACGACAAGTTGATTGATGAATAACACCTTTTCCCCCAAGAAATCCTATCAAATGTTTGTTAAAGTATTCTGTTCCATTACCAGTTCTCAAAATGCCAATTTTAGTTTGAAATTGATTTTCAATCATATGAAAAAATTCTTTGAACCGTTGTTCTACTTCTGATTTATTTTCCAATAGATAGACCCAACATACTTGTGTATGATCATCAACGAATGTCACAAACCATTTTTTTCCAGAAAGAGTAGTAATCCTAAATGGTCCCCACACATCACTATGAACAAGATAAAATGGTTTTTATTTAGAATAATTCTTCGAAGGAAATGAAGCACGATGTTCTTTTGCCAAATGACAAGCATCGCAATGCAGTTTTAAATAATCAAATCCCTTAAACAAACTAGGAAATAAATGTTTAAGATATGAAAAACTAGGGTGTCCTAATCTCTTATGCCATAATATTACTTGATCATAGACAGAGATTGAACTGATACTGCCTAACCCCTGAGCTTTTTTATTCCCGAAAGCTGTTTCATCAAAGTAGTACAGTCCATTTATTTCCTCAGCAATTCCAATTGTCCTCCTTGAGTTCCGATCTTGAAAAACACAGTAAGAAGGAAGAAAGGAGATAGAGCAGTTAGAATCTTTTGATAATTTGCTAATAGAGAGGAGATTGCAGGCAAGTTTTGGAACATGTAGAATAGATAAAAGGGTTATTTTTGTAGAAATATTAACATGTCCTTTGCCCGCAATTGGAGAAAAACTACCATCAACAATTCTAACTTTTTCGGAACTGGAACAAGGAACATATGAACTGAATAAATGAGAACAGCTTGTCATGTGATCGGAGGCCCCTGAATCAATAATCCAAGGGCCAACCTTTGCAAGGACAGAAAAAATCGAAGGATTTCTACTTGTTTGTGCCATGGAACCAACAGGAATATTAGATGACGAATAGGATTTGAGCAGTTTTAGAAGATGGTCTAGTTGTTCTTTACTGAAGGGAGAAGACTCAGCCTCATTTGCAGTAGCAGTATTTTGTTCACTAGGATTATTACCCTTGCTATTGGAAGGCCTACCGTGCAGTTTATAATAGGTCTCCTTGGTACGTCGAGGTTTTCCGCAACAATCACAACACAGATTTGCTTTGTCTCCTCCATGCTGATTCTGATTGGTTCTTCGATTGATCTGTGCTTGAGAAATTGTCAAAACCGACCCTTCTACCGCTCTAGGTGCACCAGAATTTTTTTTCCCTAACATCACCTGTCGACGACTTTCTTCTCACCGTACTTCAGCAAACACCTCACCAATAGGTGGTAGCGGATTTCTTCCAATAATTCGACCACGCACTTCGTCGAACTCAACATTCAAGCCTACAAGAAACTTAAAGACTCGATTGACATTCACCATTTTATTGTGACGGTTGCAATCTTTCGGCGATTTCCACTCGTAATCATTGAATAGGTCGAGATCTTGCCAAATTCTTTTCAAAGAATTAAAATATTTAGTGATAGATTCCTCATCTTGTTGAATTTCTCCAAGCTGCAAAGTTAATTCATACACTTGGGATTGATTTTCAAGATCAGAGTACATTGCTGAAACATTGTCCCAAAGCTCCTTAGTTGTGGAATAACACATATAGTTCGCACCAATTTCCTCAGCCATGGAGTTAACCAGCCAAGACATCACCATTGAGTTCTCAGCATCCCAAACAGTGTAGGTTGGATCATTCGCATCAGGCCTCTTCACATCTCCCGTAGGGTATCCAATCTTTCCTTTGCCTTGAATGTACATACGTACACTTTGTGACCACCGGAGGAAATTCTCCCCATTCAGCTGGATTGGGGTAATTTGAACCGGATAGGTTTCGGAGGCATTGCGGACAATTTGCAGTTCCATCGAGGAAGATGGGAGATGTGAGATTTTGGGCGTATCTTCGGACATTAAAAAATAACAGCGGATTCAAAATCCCTAGGCTTATTTTCAAAGCTTTGATACCATGAAAACTAAGACAAAAAAATAATTGGGAATTGAATGAATTTTATTGAAAGGCAGAGCAAGGATATATAGATCCTATAGAGGTACAAATACAGTAACTAAATCCCCTAATTAAAAAGAGAATAATTAAAGATATTGCTATAATATATTTACAGCTTATGGAAATCTATCCTAACTAAATATAGTACATAATTACAAAATAAACCAAAATCTCACACACTTCTTTCTCGGCAAGCATCTTTAAACGCTTTAAATGCTTCAATGGCTTCAAAATTTTCCTGCAAAAAATGTACCCATGTTTTCCAACTATAATCATCAATTAAGCTAATAATGTAACGTTTGCCCCCATTAGAGGCTGAACTTATTGGTCCGCATATGTCAAAGTGGACCAGCTCCAAAACCCTCCTATCTCTCCATGATTTTCCTTTTGAAAATTGTCTCCAATGATGCTTGCTAACCATGCATTCCTCGCAGACCCCCATGGGAGTGTCACCATATTCTTTTGCTGTAAGGTCCTCAATCCTCTAAAATTCAAGTGGCCATAGCGGAAATGCCATAACCATGCCGCATCCTTCATGAGTTTTGTCATGAAGACAAAGAGGAAACAATTGATTTGTTGTCATATTCACTTGAGCAATTAAGCCTATCTCATCATCCCAAACTTGGCATACTCCATTTTTAATGGTGACTTCATATCCCTTCTCTTGCAACTGGCCCATGCTAATCAAGTTGAATCTGGCACAAAAAAGACATTGGAAATAGTATGAATGGAACTTACATTGGTTTGTATGGAGACTGTTCCATTTCCTTCAACAGTTTTCTCATAATTATCTCCAAATTTGACGGTAGTTCTAAATGACTCGTCTAATTTGGAGAATGCGTTTTTGTTCCCACATATCTTTGCTGCAACCTGTATCCAAATACCACAAGTTTTATTGCGTTTCCTCTTTCACGTGACACACCATCAAAAGAGACACTTCAATATCTTCTTCTTTCTCTGCAAAGTTAGTTCTTTTCCCATCTTGCCTATTTAAATTAGTTCAACATTCAAACTGAAAGTGACCATACCTATGACACCAGTAGCATTCAACATTAGACTTGTCTGCTGACTTTGGTCTGAAAGTTGCTGTATGAGCACCTCTTCCTCTTCCTCTTCCTCTTCCTCTTCCTGGGGATTGATGCTCTTGATACTAGATTGGTTCTTGGTTACTAGTTCCTGTAGCACCTTTACCTCAACTTTTGCCTCTACCACGACCTCTCCTTGATGTAGAGACATTTTCAGCAGCAACCTTCAATGCTTGCTCTTGTGGCTCTTGTTGGTTCATCTTGTGCTCATGAATCAGTAAGAAACTTTGCAACTCATCAAGTGATAATGTCTCAATATCTTTAATTCTTCTATAGAGCAAACAACATAATTAAATCTTGGTGTCATGGAGCAAAGGATCTTCTCTACTATGGTGATATCTTCCATCTTATTGCCATGAATCCGCATCTTGTTTACAATTTGCCATTGTACAAGAGAAATAGTCCATAACTGATTCTCCAGACTTCATTCGAGGTGCTTCTAACTCCGAGCAAAAGAGCTTGAAGTTGCTGCCTTTTTGCCTTTGCCGAGCCTTGGTATTTCTTCTTCAATGAGTCCCATATATCCTTGGAAGTATTGTTACAAAGGATAGTTTCCGAGATGGGATGATCAATGGTAGTATACCCTATAAACTCTAAAGAAGCTAACTTGAATTTAGTACACTCGTTGTACTCACAGCACTCAACTACTCTCCCAATCCAGATAATTGTTTAGCAATCCATGCCCATCAAATTTTGGAATTGACAGTTTAGTTGTATCAAATCCTCTTAGTTGTTGGTTGCCAACTCCCACGTGATTTCCACCAAAATTATCTCCCCCTCCGACATATTCATCAACTTCATGTCATTCTTTATCACATCTACCCCCATAAACATTCCCTTGAGCTGCATTCACATCTAACGTTTATAATTAGGCAGTTTGTGCAGTGAACATTGTGCGCATTATTTCCGTGATATTAGTTAATTAGCTAATTCATATCATCCCCAGTGGTAATTGGTTCTCTTCTCCTAGCATTGTCATCACTGTTTCTAACATTCATAATCTTGTCTCTGCCGATTCTGAACATTTTCTTCTTCCTTTTTTTTTTTTTTAACCCTTTACCACTTCAACAACACATAACCATAATCCAGCTTCAACCAATAAGCCACACGCCACACACAATCACTACAACAAATTTTTTCTTTTTTTTTCTTCCTTAAAAGCAGATGGAAAACCTCTGGCCAACTCACAGCACAAATAAGACAACAACGGCACCTTTGTAACTCTACACCCCACACAAACAATTTATCAAACACCTACTATGTGATATGACACAACCCCTTCAACAACAATACAGCTCAATATGCCAGCACGACCCTAATCCTCAATCACCAATAAAATTCAACAAGTTAGGGGTTTGAGATCTTACCAATAAGCGTGTTGTACACTAAAGTTCTGATACCAAAAATAAATATGATGTGCCTGGAGTCAATTAGATTCTAAGCACGGTTTCTGGGATATGGTGCAGCTACGTGTTAATATGGAGAAATGTGTATTTGTGGGATTTTTCAGTAATAATGAAATTTAACACTGCTGAGGGGTATGGATGATCATTGAAATCAATCCAATAATCGAACTGGGGTTTTGAAGTTCATCAATCGATATGACTAATGGTCTTTGGAAATCAAAGGGTATAGCAAGTGGATCCCATTGTGACACGTGAGATAGTCTACTTAAAGGAATCTCCCCAATCAAGTTACAAGTAATTGCTTGATAAGATTCAAAAGAGAAAAGCTTATAATAAAGCTAGGGTTAAATCTTGAAGAATAGTTCAATATCTGTTAAAAAAAAAGGATTGCAATGATTGTCTTGTTAAAATGGAAAATATGCTTAAGTATTATCCTTAACCCTTACGGCATTAATGTAAATAACTTAAAGTAGTAATGTAGGAAATAGAAATATAAATGAAACCAAATAACTCAATTCAGCATGGACTGGAACTAGCAGCCAGACAGGAGAACTAGTTAGCGGTTGGATGGTAGGAGTAATCCATTACTGGGTATTTTCTGACAGGTTGGCATCTGGATGATCTCTGAACTGTCAACCAGATGGTGTAAGCTTTATCTAATAAGCATTTTTCCATCCACAGGTGTCTAAATGGTACCTGATGTGGCGTCTGGACGCCGACTGCAATTCTGCAGCTTTTCAGTTTTCAACCTGTTTCCTTGTCGTTTCAAAACGCACCTCAACTCAGACCACCCTCAACCTAATCTTGAGCCCTTGACTCTGCCCTTAGCATTCTGATTCCTATCATGTACACTAATCTTGTTGCAAATACTCTTCTTACTAATAAGAATGAAATTGGAATTTTTGTGGACTAAAATAAAGAAGAAACTACTGGATTTAAATGTGAGGACAAACACGACCTCTCAAATAGATTACACACTATATACAGAACTTACTTCACCCGCATCGTCTTTGTTTCAGATGTAAATGGTATTTTTATTAGCTGTTGTGAAGTCTTGTATTACACCTGCACTTCTATACTATCATGTACTGGCTTCTTTGATCACTGCAGTCAATGCAGTTGATCAGATCTTTACCTGATCAATCTATTTGATATTGCAGATGTTGCACTGGTGACATCTTTGAGAGACGGAATGAACCTTGTCAGTTATGAATTTGTTGCATGTCAAGAGTCAAAGAAAGGAGTACTCATCCTCAGTGAAGTAAACTTTATGCTCCTTTTTTACTTCAGATAATCTAACAAACAATGAAAAGAATCACTAAATTAAATGTGCCCTAAGAACTTCTAAGCTGCATCTGCTAAGAATTGGAATGGAGATTCCTTTTCTTGGTCGATCTTCTCATTTTCATTTAAAAAGATCTAGAATTATGGAGCCATGTCTCCAGACAAGCTCTGCATGGGATTGGCAGGACTGTAGACTCACCAAAGAAGGGAATTTATGGAAGTATCAGCTTTTGAAATGTTTTTATGATATTCTTCAATTGCACCAATGACATCCAGAATATTGTTGTTTTTGTGTATTTATGACTATCACTCTCATGCATTGCCTTTCTTGTCATGCATTCATGCAGTAGGAGACTTTGTTTGATTCACGAGCAAGCTCTATTTTTGTTAGTTTCTAAGAGAAGGTGAACAATAGTCTACATTTTGAAACTATTGGTGCCTTTTGTAGTTTGCTGGTGCTGCACAGTCCTTGGGTGCTGGAGCAATTCTTGTGAATCCTTGGAATATCACGGAAGTTGCTAATGCAATAGCTCAAGCTTTAAATATGCAAGCTGACCAGAGGGAAAAGAGACATTGCCATAACTTTGTCCATGTGACCAACCATACAGCTCAAATATGGGCTGAAACATTTGTAAGGTGCTATTCTCAAACCAAACATGTTATTATGATAAAAAAAGTAAACTATTACTTGAGCAGAGCCTACAAGAGATACGCATAGAAAAGTAATAGCTGTCTGATCACAAATAGTAATGATACCTAGATAGGAGAAAAGAAAACATCTAGCACAGGCCGCTTGACTGTTGATGCTTTATTGCAACCACTTTCTCTGAGTTTATAAACCCTAGTTTTCTGAATTGTAACCAACTAAACATATTATGTGCATTCACATAATCTTGTGTTGATGTGTAGCCATTTTTGAAGTTGTTTGTCACTTTAGCAAAATCTTTGTAACAAAAGATGCACCATTACAATGCAGTGAGCTGAATGACACAGTTGTGGAGGCCCAGCTAAGAACACGGCAAAAGCCACCTTCACTTCCATTCAAAGGTGCAATTGGGCGTTATTTGCAATCTAATAATCGATTGTTGATATTGGTAGGTTCTCATGATTGTGGAATAAATTTTCTACAATGTTTTATTTATCATGTTTATTTATTGGCAATAGTGTTAGGATATGTAAGTCTTGGATTTATGGGAGGCACAATAATTTTAATTGGTCGCAGATGTGTTTTATAACTGTATCAATAAAGTCCAAGCAAGTGACTTACCAAGAAAAAACTCAACACAGGTGCTAGATCACATAGTAACATCTTGCAATCACAGTTGAACAGGGGTAAATTGTACAGCTGGGTATCGTAACATTAAGGTAATCACCACATAAAACTAAATATATGGGTGTAAAGAGTAAAAGTGAAGATATGGATGAGAACAAATTAGTGGCTGTGCATATATCAATATGGTAGTTTCTTCAAATGAAGCAACATAAGACTACATAAATTTTAAGATGTGTATGTCATAAAGTCCTTGAATTTGAACTATAAAGTCATGTCATAAATTCCTTGAATTTGAGCTATAAAGTCTTGTCATTGTCATATTGTTTCCTTCTTCTAATTATTCTTTATCTTCTGTAATTTGAATCTCAGGGTTTTAATGCAACTTTAACTGAGCCAGTCGACACTCCAGAGAGAAGAGGTGATCAGATCAAAGAGATGGATCTTAAATTGCACCCAGAGCTGAAACAACCCCTGATGGCACTTTGCAATGATCCAAAGACAACGGTGGTTGTCCTCAGTGGAAGTGACAGAGCTCTCTTAGATGATGTAACTAATTTTGCTTCATCTTCACATTCTGCTCTAGCTACTCTCTGTCTTACCTGAAAACTTTCACAGAACTTTGGGGAGTATAATATGTGGTTGGCAGCTGAAAATGGCATGTTCTTGCGGCTAACTAAGGGCGACTGGATGACAACAATGCCGGAACACCTGAATATGGAATGGGTTGACAGTGTAAAGGTGTGCTTTAGTCAGTTCTTTTTGTACCTGTTAATTACCTCTCCTTTCTTGTATATTAAAATGCCAATCATTTTCTTTTTTTCCTTCTTCTTTTGGGGGGGTGGGGGATAAGTTCAGTAAACTTAACGTGCCAATGATGTTTCAGCATGTATTTGAGTATTTCACTGAAAGAACTCCTCGGTCCCACTTTGAACTCCGTGAAACCTCACTTGTATGGAATTACAAGTATGCAGGTATGCAACTGAACTTATTGACCTATGTCTTATTGACTCTACTCTTTTAACTCTCTCCGTACCTGGTTCACGGTCTCATTACACATGTAGATGTTGAATTTGGAAGGCTCCAAGCAAGAGATATGTTGCAGCATCTTTGGACAGGCCCAATATCAAATGCATCGGTTGATGTTGTTCAAGGTAGCCGGTGCGTTGAGGTGCGAGCTGTGGGTGTTACAAAAGTGAGTGATTTTTTTCTTGTCAGACACATTATAAATAGCTGTCATCGCACCAGATACTGAAAGCAAGTAATTCCTTCCAGGGTGCAGCAATTGATCGAATTTTGGGGGAGATAGTTCATAGTAAATCCATGAAAACGCCAATTGACTATGTCCTTTGCATTGGTCATTTCCTGGGGAAGGTAACGAAACAATCCTTACCTCGTAGATGTGAAGTTTTGCTAGTTAAGATTTATATTCCCATCATTTTAGCACCATATGCTAGACATGCTTTTGCAGGGAAAAAGGAAGCGATTTGAATAAATGATAATAGTATGATGTAGGTGTTCTCATATTTTCTAGACACGGCTTGCTTGTTGAAATAATACTCATCTACTCAAACAAAAGTACAATTTAGGCCAGAAATAAAATACTAAACGTAATATCTGAGAAGCTTTCTATGGTGCAGTATAAAGCAATAAGAAGTGCGATAATGTAATGAATTTGGAATAAAATGAAGTCACAGACGGTGTTGTTACTTCTTATTACCATATAAATAATACTTGAGATGTTAGCTTGTCTTTTTTTCTTTTTTTCCATTTCCTTTGCTTTTTCATTTTTTAGCCTCTTGATCTTTAAGTTCTCCTCATGAAAAAACCTCTTAAATGTAATAACGGTTTAACAGAACTTGCTCCATTAAGCTTTTCTAAAGTTGAACCAAAAGGCGAGAAGATATCTAGTGAGTAGGTCAATGGATGATGTGTCACTAATGCTTCCCTCTTAATGCAAAGTTTGTTCAAGATTATATACATTTCAGGTTTAGATTAACTTACAGCAAGGTGTAGACCTCTAAGGAGTACTTATTTTCATGGACAATTACTTTTTCATTTAAGTATGCGGTATGAAAAGAAAGAAAATCCTTCTACAACTCCATATCATGAATTCGAGGACCAGTTCTGGAGTACATCTGGTCAAATAATCAAATTCAAATGATAGCTTTCTTTAATATTTTCCTTATATGTTGCCTGTATATGATTCTGACCCCCAAATCTTGCCCATGCCATATTCGTTTATACAACATGTGGCTTAACTATCACCTTGGTGAGGGTTGAGCTCCAATTCTTACTTCGCATCTAATTTGCAGTTGCTTAAAAGTCTTGTTACGCCATTTCCCTAGGTTGAAAAGAAACTAAGTTTAGCCTTTGTATGAATGAAATAAATTAGAATCTTGCATGCTAGAAGCATTCTTTTGTCATATTCACAAGCCATGATCAAGTAAAAGAATATTTCCATGTGTGCGATGCCTTCATCTAATGTCAAATCGGTATATGATAATGTTCTGTTCTATTTGCACCTTACCTAACTAAGGGAAGTTTTAATTGATTTAGGATGAAGATGTATACACCTTTTTTGAGCCTGAGCTCCCTTCAGATGGTCCTAGTGAACGGAGGCCATCCTCGAAGCTTCCAGCAAATAAAAGTGGGCCAAAAGCATCTCATGCAAAGCCGCAGCGACCTTTGCCAAATCCTGAGAAGAGAACCAATAATCACAATTCTAGCACAAGGAGACGGCCGTCCCCTGAAAAAATATCTTATAATGTGCTCGACCTCAAAGGAGAGAATTATTTTTCCTGTGCTGTTGGGCGAAACCGTACTAACGCCCGTTACCTGCTTTCATCATCCGATGAGGTGGTATCATTTTTGAAGGAACTAGCGAATTCAGCTTCCTGAGGTTCATTTTTTAGGATGAGAGTTTAATATAGAGTGCCCTCACAATCCAGTCTTTTCATAGACGAGGAGTAAATAATCGAAATGCTTCCCGAGGGTACATGAGGATATGATGAAAATTTTTTTCGCAAACCTGATGTACAAGTGTTTGGTTTTTCTGATTTTTCAATTTATACCTCGTCCATTCCCATTGCATATATACATATTTTAAATCTGTATGTAAAGAAATCTTAAATTATTACTCTTTATCTCTTTAACCATGGAAGCGAACAGATTATACAGATGCAACCATGAATGTTAGAAGATGGTTGGTTGCTAACGAAGTTTGACCTATATGTGTGAACTCAAAAATGATAAATCAATCTTTTATTTCCTTTATCGAGTCCAATTAGGAGTAATTAAAGAGTACAAGCTTCCTATAAGAATGGAATGGGTTTGATTGTTTCTCCATTATTCCATATAAATTATACAGTTAAGAATAAAATAATATTATTGAAGTTAAATTCCCTGGTCAGATCAATAAAACCATGAAAGACAATTCGATCATTGCCTGGACTAAGAGATGATTTTCTGTGTCTTTCAAGTGGAGGCTTATAATTTTCAGGGCTAAAGAAAACTGCAAGAGTAGATGGATTCATCTGCGATCATTAGAGGATTACGGCTCTTGCCAGTTGAGAAGGGAACTAAAAAGGTAAGCTCACGCCTTCAGGGGGAACAAGTGTAATGTCAGCAGTCAGCTTTCCAAATTCATGAATTCTGACATATTCCTCTTTAAAGAAAATCCCAAGGTTGGAGGTGTCAAATTTGCACTTGGGATCGGTATAGGAATCTATAAAATCGACCGAGATATTCCAAATAATAGAATTATTTTATAACGAATTTGGATTTGGTATCTATAGACGGGGTCTTGGACTTGGATTGGGTCATGTTACCAACTCATGCCAGAAGGAAATTCTTCTGGCAATGAATTATATATATATATATATATCCTAGGCAAAGGGAAATGAGATCCACATGCGGATCTCATCATCATCTTGCATATGTCAAAAACTGGATAGAAGGACAACTAAACGAACCCAATGCACATGGCTCTAACATATCAAAGAACACAGATGAAATGGAAACCCTTCCAAGAAAGTCCCTCTCCGTGTTTACAACCTTATGGATTCATGCAATCGATCTACCTCAACCTGTTGCAAGACAATTTGGCTAGGAAAAATGCAAGACGAGGTGCCACGCATGTGCGGTGATCCTAAAAAGCTCCTTGTTTATAGGGTTTTCATAGTAGTATGACAATGAAAAACAAAGTTCCAGCAAAAACCAACTTCCCCCCCATTGATGCAAGGACAAGGATAAAATGCCTCATTAGCAGTTCTCAGATTATGCAAAAACAATTTTTCCTCAATTCCATGACATATCCACTTAACATAAATATTTCCGACTATTAGATAAATGAATAAAAGAGCATTCCTAACAGCAGTGATAACAGAGCTATCCTCATCATTTTCTGACAATGCAGACAGCCCGGTGAAGCTAATAACGAATAATAATGAGCAAATATCATATCAATAGTGTTACGACAGTCCACAGCATGGCTACTTCAGATAAAGCAACCATTCAGTTTAGGTCCTCTTGTTGGGTTCAAAAACATACTTAATCAGTGATTCCTTGATTGGTAGCAACTCGGGGAATTCATTGTTCAATTTGGTCGCATCCATCTCATTATTGCTTCGTGGTGCAACAATGACCTTAGCTTGCTCTTCCAAAGTGAAGTTTACCCAGCTGAATTCAGGATTAATGTAGGCCTTGTACATCGCCAAGATCTCGTTATGACTCACAACTCCGGGGTTTGTAAAGTTCCAGATTCCCCTCAAATTTCGCTTCGCCATCTCAATGGAGATGGGAAGAAGTTCATCCAAGATGGTCATGCTGTTGGGAATGTTGACAACCTTGTTATAGCGAGAGATCTTGGTGATGAAGTTGCGTGGATTTTCGAGATCGGATGATATAGGCATACGAACTCGGAGAGTGCAAACATTGTCATATTCCTTTAAGAGCTCTTCAACCTGTTAGAAGCAATCAAGAAATGAGAATTATGTGAAGTTTCAAGGAATGTTATGAAAAATCCCAAAACATGGAACCCAAAATCAAAGTACCATGGCCTTCGTTTTAGAGTAAAAGGAACCAGTGAAATTCGGTTTGTCCTCCTCCTTGAATCCAATACCAGAACCTTGTGGATGCAAGTTGTCATACTCGAAGATACACCCCGTAGCATAGTTTATCATCAGGAGCCCATGCTCTTTACAGACATTGGCCAGAGTTAAGGTTCCCGCAACATTTGTTCGGATGGTTTCGGTCTTGTGGGACTCACACCAATCAACATTAGGTCTGCCAGTCACCCCAGCTGCATTAAAAACATGAGTTGGCTTGATATTTTGAATGTCTGCCAAAAGCTGTGACCTATCTTCCAGACGGCCTTTTCCGTATTCATAAGGAATTCCTTGCTTCTCACAGAGCTTCCCGAGAAGACCTCCGATCCACCCAGTTCTTCCATATATGAGGAATTTAAACCCCGATTTCTTAGGAGAGCTGACTCCTTTTGGGGTTGGAACAACCATTCGGCTCTGATTCAAATTGTTGGGGACATGTTGAGGGGTCTTTCCTTCTTCAGCCCCATGCCTCTCAATCCCACCAGGCATCATCAACATCCTTGGATGAGGAAGCAAAGCTCCAGACACGTCGCCCCACCAATCAGGATTGCCAGTGTACCACTCCATGGTTTTCCTCAAGCCCTCTTTCCATGTAGTCCGTTCGGACCAACCCAAGTTCTTCAACTTTTGATCATCCAAAAAGTACCTTTGGTCATTAAACGGCCTGTTCTCCACGAACTTGATATTGCTCTCCGGGTCCATATTGAAAAGATTGCATATATCTTTCGCTACATCGATCACTCTCCTTTCCTTCTTAGTACCGATATTGTAAACATGGCCAACCTCACCCTTGTGAAGAATGACCTCAAAAGCCTCTGCGACATCCTCACAATAGAGGTAACTCCTGACATTAGATCCATCTCCGTGAATTGGAAGAGGCTTACCTTGCATGGCCAAAAGAATAAACTTGGGAATCAGTTTTTCAGGAAACTGATTTGGTCCGTACACATTGTTTCCACGAGTCGTTATAACGGGAAGACCATATGATCTGCCATATGCCATGACAAGCATCTCAGCACCAGCCTTGGTGGCAGAGTATGGATTTGTAGGAAGGAGTTGAGAAGCCTCATGGTTTCCAACAACAGCATCCTCATCAGTTTCTCCATAGACTTCATCTGTGCTAACATGGATAAATCTCCTGATCTGACCTGTCACTTTACAGGCCTCAAGAAGAACGTGGGTACCATAGATATTGTTCTTCGTGAACTCAAAGCTGTTACCAAAGGAATTATCCACATGGGTCTGGGCAGCGAAGTGCATGATTGTGTCGATGGACTCAGTGATGAGAAGGTAGTTGACAAGGTCAGCACTGCCAATATCTCCCTTGACAAACTTGAAGTTGGGGGACAATTGGGAGGGAAGCAAGTTCTTCAAGTTGGAGCAGTAATCGAGTTTGTCAAGTACAACGATCTTGTAATCAGGGTAGTTACGTATAAGGCGGTTGGCAACATGAGATGCGATGAACCCAGCTGCCCCAGTAATGAGGATATTCTTTGGAGTGTGTGAGGCCATCACTGATTAATTTCTGCAACGATAAAATCAACAAACACCAAATTCAGATCCACCAATCAATTCTATACTTCCATTCCACTACCCTAAATATAAAACAACAACAAGCAAAAGGGACAACGCATAGATCCAACATCACGGAACGAAACAGCTAACAGTTTGCTTCTAATGCTAACTTATAAAGTAACAAAACCAGCTAAATGACAGTCCATTCAGCTGCTATGGAGACAAGAACCATACAACCACCAATTATAGCTATCCAGCATGACAAAAAAGAACGGTCATTCACAACACCGTCAAATAATAGATCGTGGTGCCATCAAAGATAAATGGTCCAGGCACTCAACAGCCATTGAATGAACAGGACACACATTTACTCGTATGCAAAGTGAATTGATACAACGGCTACCAAATGCTTGAAGCATCTGTTTTCCGTGTTCGCGGAACGATCCAAACAGTTTCTCTTAAACTAGATCAACTAGAATTCAAATCCAAATCAACACCTATTACTAACATAACAACCTCAAACAAAACCCGAAACCGGAAGAGTGAAATGCTTCAGCAATTATCAATAAACAACATCAAAATCTACTAAAAATGAACCTGAAGATCTAATTCACAGCAAAAATTCTACAATAGGAAAAAAAAAATGATCCACTTAACACAGAATGAACATAAAACCAAGATGAACAAAGCATTAAGCCACCAGATCTACAAACCCTAACCGTAATTCAGATCACATAATCGGATACCCGAACGTATGAACCAAAATTAATAAATCAAAACCAAAATCTTAACAATTCAGCTCAATTTAAAAAAATAAATAAATAAATATATAATTTGAATTTAACTCACCAGATCAAGATCCAATCAGTAATAAAAACAACAATTTTTCTTTCTTTTTTTTCCAACTATAAATAAAATTAATTTTATAGTTTGATTTTATTTTTTTTCTTTTATATGTAATAAGAGAAAAAAATTTGAAAGGGTGATTTTCTGAGAGACAACGCGGAGACTTTAGCGCTTATTTATACAGCTCCGTTCTTCGAGGGAGACAGTTACGGGGAGCCAGCAGATTCCGTTGAAAAGACAAAAATGACCTCGCTTTTAAACGGGAATCGCATTCTCTGGCAGGACGCGATAATACATATGCTCACGACTGGATACGACGCTGTCGTACTACGAATAGATAAGATGGTAAGAGGAATAAATTAATTATAAATACTATTTATATTGATACGAATTCAACAAATAAAATATAAAATCGATTTACCAGTATAAACATGCTACAGGATCTAAGGAAAGTAAATTGCTAGATTTGATACATGTACATGAGAATATACAAACGAAAGCATACGATAGAAAGCACGTGACGAAAATAAATTCAATAATTAAATTAATTAATATTAATACAAATTGCAAGACCTTTTAGTTTATTTAGTATAAATATTATTTTTCAAAAGAAAATTCTAACCGTATAAGTTGTGATGGGTAAAATGTAATGCAAATTCAACACGAAATAAAAGTAAAGCAATGTATAAGTATAAATGCGGTACCTTGTTGACTGCTGTGGAGGGTAAATGTGGGACTAAGGATTGCTGTCGACTAGGAACTAGGGATGAAATGGTGCTATATATATATATATATATGTGTGTGTGTGTGTGTGGGGGGGGGGGGGAACTGAAATGAGTGGGACCGAAATAATAAATGTTTTGAAGTGGCATATTATGATTTGATGGGTATGTGGAACCAAATTAATTAGTTTCTTGATGATTATAATGAAAGCTTTAAGTAATCATATCACATTTAAAGTTAGAAAACGCGTGGTTGGAATTCTCTTTGTTGAGAGAGACTTTCTGTGTCTTAAAAGCCAAATATCATTATGAAATGATAATGAAGTTCTGATAACTTGGGTGGCATGAATGGCAACGTGATTGAAATGATCTTCTTATAAATTTTTAGTCCCGATTAAGCATAATCTGTGATATTAATATAATTCATATAATATATACATTAATTTATTATCAGAAAAAAAAAAAAGATAATAATAATATGATTTAGTGATGTCTTGTCATCATCCAAAGCTAGCTTTCTTTATTAAGAGCTAATATTAGTCCTAAATTCATGAAATAAACTTGGGATGCTCCTATCGTATTATAAAGGATCTCAACTACAAAAGGACACTAAACTAAACATTGAGAGGAAGGTGGAATTGTCTTTGCATTTATTTTTGTGGCAAAATAGTATAACTTAGAAAAGCAAATGTATAAAAATATAAACAGTTTTTTTTTTTTTTGGATTTTAAACAATTGCCCTTTTATTTATATATATATTATCAAAAACACGCTCTAAATATTTCTTCTAGTTTTTAAATAAACAAACCCACACACTTGTAACTCACACCATCAAATCAGAGACTTAACCCTAACCCATCTCAAATGGGCAAATTAAGGTCCGGTAAGTCCATTAAAGGGGAAAAGAAAAAAAGCTTAAAAATCGGCAAACCCATATTCAACCTGAGCACCGCATTTATGAGAAAACTTCAAACCCGATCAGAACTATATCAAATGGTTGTAATTTTTAAATGTATTCCTTTTATCCAACTATTATACATATTATAATAAGTAAAAAAAATAAAGAAAATAAATTTAATTCATCACGTTAAAAAGGGGTATTAATGTCATTAGATTAGAACCTTTTTGGCACTTTGTTAAACCTACAGTGATAGCTCCTCCATTTGTTTATGTAGTAAACGTCAAGCCCACAGAGAGCTAGCTGTATTCTCGAAATGGAATGGAGTCAAATATTTCTGAAATCGTATTCGTGTGGCTCTGTATTCATATATGCCATGCCACAGCTAAACCAACGTCGCCATTTGGATCGGCCAGCAAGAAACGAACGCTTGAAGTTGAAGTTCCTGACGCGCCCGAGGGAGTAAATAAATTATTAAAACTTTAAATTAGAGGATTCCGTTCGATATTCTATTACCACGCGAGGGAAAAGGAAAAAAAAATAATAATACAGTTTTTTTAAATATTACTAAAAATATGCTTATTACAAAAATACTTTTAAAACCATATCACTTGACAACGATACTTAAAATACTAGGTAAAGTAAAATCAATACTTCTTTTAGCTATATTGAAATGAAACTTTAAATACCAATTTCAAGTTATATAGTCTAATTGTATAACTTTAAAATTATTTTTAAAAGAATATAACATTTTTTTTCCTTTTCTCGACCATGTGATATTGTTTTTTTTCTTTTTTCTATCGATTATTTCTTCCTGGATTAATTTAAAAATAAAAAATAGTGAAACTTTCTTGATTTTTTTTTTCACTTTGTGTACGTTTGATATGTTTTTTAGTTGTATGACCCATCTTTTCTTTTCTTTTTTTTCTTTCACTTTATTAACATTCTTTTCTTTTCAATTGCATAATATTTGTTCCATCACTAAAGCATGACTTCACTATTAAAAAAAGAAAAGTCTAAAAGAAAACATGAAGACACAATAGATTTGATAAATTTTTTATTTACTTAAGCTTTATATAATTAAAAATAATTAAAAAATGGTATATAAAATATAAAAGTGCTAAAGTCACATTATGTAACTTATAAAAAGAAAATAACACGAGTATAAAGATGAAAAAGCTACAAAATTTTAAGTTTTCTTTTTTTCTTTTTTTTTTAAGAAAAAAATTAGCACATTCTCTTTACTGGTAAAAGTGAATTTCATCTAATTAAAAATAAGTTACATCAAATAAATCAATTAATATAAAATGACTGATAAACAAAGTGCTAAAAGTTTCAAATCCTGATTTGAGAATCCATGTTGTCATTTTTTTTCCTAAGAGAATAAACCTACTCAATCTATGGGTATGTTGTCATTTTTTAAGTTTTAGTTGAAAGTTTATATTGCAGTTTTTATAAATAATAAAAATACATTAAAACGTATACGTGAATCCTTAACCAATGGACAAGTCGTATTGGGTTGGGATCCGCTAATGATTGTAGTGGGTGATGAGGGTGTACGATATTCAGTGAAGTGTGAGATAGACAATTATGTTATGGTGGATTTCTCCCATTTATTCATTTGATTTGTGAAGAAAAGCACACGTGAATTCACTTGGACGGTGGATAATCCACTGAAGTGTCACACATACAGCAGCACAGCACAGCCGCCGCGCCTAATCCTGAGTCTCACCATCTGGCAGCTTGGACTTTTTTCAGAATGAAGGGGCGTGAAAATTCCACCCACCTCGCACCTTTCAGCCCATGAAATGCGGGAACTCACAGTTTTCCATGAAATAACCGGGAAGCTGAGGCTAGTCTAGGTGAAGAGATTTTATATTCTCACTTAATATTTTCTTTAATAGTTGGCATTTTTTTTTTTTTTGGTCTTTAATGAAATCCAATAAATAAATAGAAATTTCATTATTCTATCACAACCTCACTTTTACCAATTGAATGCACTATATTTTAAATACTATTCGATAATTGTTCGCCTGACACTATTGAAAAAAATTTCTTCCATATATGTTTATATTAAAGTTCTATAGTTATAATAAAGGATAATTTTATGATGATATTATACTGTTATTATGAATAATTTATTTTATTGCTATTTAAAGATGCATATAGTATTGGCTTTTTTTCTATTGGTTTACAAATTATGATGGCATAATTTGGCAAAATTAGGTTGATATAGATATGTAGATTAGGTGAAATTGACTTTAGACATATAAGGTATAACGGAAATAAAAGGGAACATAAACTAAAAGAAAGAATCTCGAGTCTTGTTTGCTTTGCTTATGATAGAAGTTTTTTTTTTTTTTTTGGCCATATATTGTAGGAGATGTTAAGGAATATATTTTTCATAGGAAAAGTATGTACATCATTCTTGTAAACTTTTTAAATCATATTTGTATCTCCAATTTTATCAATTATATACCTATAAATTTCTTACATGTGTTTAACCGACTTTTATAAAAATTACGAGGGATGTCAATGCAAATATGAAGTTTATTTAATTAAAGGGAATTGTGAATTTTTAAATTTTCAAGAGTTCAATCTTACGTAACAAATGCATAGATATACAATTAAAAATTAGAAATATTGATATAATTTCAAAAGTTTCTAAATATAATTAACATATTTTATCCTTATCTTTTATCAATAACATATTTTACCCTTATTTTTTAATGTTTGACCCATCTTAATGAAAACTATCAAGAATAATCAATGGAATTATGAGACATATTTAAGGACCATTATATATTTTTATAACTTTCAACAAGCTCAATGTTACATAACGTATATGTACAATTAAAAAAATTAAGAATATCAATATAATTCCATTTTTTTCAACTATAATTAATGTACTTTACCCTTTCTTATGAATAATAAGAATTGTCATCATGTTTCTCCATATCGTGCTCTACTACCTCGCATAAGAGTATAATCGAGTCAAACTATTTATGAACTATTCGAGTTCAACTTAATATTAACTCAAATTCATGTCTATAATAGTCTAGTCGAACTTGAGCTTTATAACATTTAACTTAACTAATTTATAAATTTAATTAAGCTCGGATCAAGTTTGAATATTAATATATTATAATAAGAATAACAATATTTTTTTAATAAATTGAGTCAAGTTAAAAAGTATCATGGTCGAACTTAAAATTATAAACTTTGAGTTCAAGTTTTAAAATTTCAAATCAAGATCAAGCTAGAACTCAGTGTTATGTCATTTCGATTCAATTCGTTTACAATTCTAACATCAGGTATCCATTACGAGCATCTCATAAAACATAATAATTCATTCTAACGTCCTTATTTAGTATACACTTATGCTTGCTGGTAGTGCTAAGGTTAAAGCACGAAAATAGTTGAGATGTCGCCTTCAGTATCGTTGCATTGTGCATGAATAATCTAAGTCGTTGTCGATTCAAATGGATAGGTAGTACGTGGAAATGTATTTCTCAACCAGTGGGTAGCTTGCACCTGTATTCCTCATCCAATCGATAGGTATTAATTACTATTCATAAGATAAGATGATTGTATATAGGATTAAGTACATCTTTCGTTAAGTTTTGAGTATACAAAAAGTATCAGGTGACGAGAAAAAAATCGATTTGAACTGGAATCCCCTATTGGCCTTTCGATCTTATGGTCATGTTCTCATTCCGTACTAGAAGGACCTTTTTGTAGTAGAATTAGCAACCAAGGTTTAAACCATAGGCTATAGAAGGTCCGTTCTTCTATGTATATAAACTTATATACTAAAAGTTTGGTGGAAGAGAACGTATCTAAAAATAAGTATATTCGTTGTTCTATCTTTGCAATGCAGGCATGACCTAGTCACTGTAATTAACAAGAATGTGACCTGCCACTGGCCAACCAACTTGCACTCCTTATTTAATTTCACTGACGACACTAATGCAGTACTTCTAGTACCGATTCTTCCGGTTCTTGTTTTCTTGGCAAGTTTTAACATCCCCATAATGGAGACCATTGCCCGTGGATGCTAGGACTTTAAACAAGTGGACTTTGCAAAATACAACATTGAATTAGATATTAAGCTTGAGCTCTTTGAAAAAGTTTAAAGTGGAATTTTAAAGTCAAATTCAATTTAAAGCAATAGTTGATAAGCTGATTAGTTTTTTTAAGCTCGACTTAATTGGATTTGTTTATACGTGTTTTTATTTTGAATAATTTTTTTTAATAATTCAAGTAGAAAAATATGCATATTTAATCTTCAATGTGTACTTAACTTTCCATTTAAACCATCTTTTTTTTTTATATGATTCATTAATATTTTGAAACTTTACTTTTTAAATCCTTCTATTAACTATATTAAAAAATTTTGTTAAGATTTGATACTCCTCAACTTCTAATTCAATCACAGTAATTAATTTAATAAAATAATATGATTAAATTATTAAATTAAATATTATAATAATAACTATAAAAAAGAAAAAGAAAAGGGATAAATCGGGGTGGGGGGAGGAATGAAAACCTTGGGGACCAACCTTGCATCGTTCTTAATGGGTTTATGCGGGAGGCAGCGTTTAGTGATCGGACTTTGTTGGATGTAGGGATGTAAGTAGGACGGGTTTGGGTCGGGATCAGTAATCTCATTACTCGTCCCATTATTCTATGGGGATTCCTAAACCCTACAAGGTTTTTTTATGAAATACTTGCTACCATTCTCAAACCCTATAAGGTTTGAATAAGTAACTCGAAACCCGTCCCAAACCCGTTAGAATTAAAAAAAAATAGTTCTATTATTAATTTAAAATTTTTACTTATTCATTATGATTATTTTTATAAAATATAGCTTATGTTCTTAAAAATAAATAATATTTGTACTTTCAATGTATTTAATTATATGTATTTTAATATTATTTGAAAATCTACATGTTGATAAATAAAGTTGTCGACGTAAAAATATTTTTAATTATAATAAAATAAAATTATTATACCAATCGTGTAACTTAATAAATAACACAAAAAAATACAGTTAACAAGTGTTAATAGAAATAAAAAATTCTAAACACATATAGAAAAAACATTAATCTTATATTTTTTGGAATTCTTACTTGACAATTGATTCTCGGTGTCTTCAAATCTCATCTTCTTCATCATCTATTTTTGAACCTATCAAAAGGGAGAAAAAATACGATAAAACACATTAGAGATTATACAAATAATAGTTGCTCCATGTATAAAAAAACTTATTATTTTATAATCAAAATTTTTACCTCTTATCTCATTTGATAACCAACTTTAACTGCACATCAATGCTTCTATTATATCAGGATTTAGTCTATTTCTATGTGAGCTAATTACTCGTCCACTAGTACTAAATGCAGACTCAGAAGCAATCGTAGACACAAGAATAGTCAACATATCTTTAGCTAGTTCTTGTAATGTAGGATATTTAATTCCATTTACTTTCCATCAGCTAAGAATATCAAAATCATCAGTCTAAGGTAACACAGCTTCTTCTAAATAATGATCCAATTCCGACTTGACTTGGCCATCAGTATTAATAGTGCTCAAGAATTGTACCAACCTTGATTTTCTTGAAGAATCAAAAGGAACGGTTTGGATAGTTGCTGAAGTGTTCCTAGAAGAACTACTACTACTACTATTTAAACCTTTAGAAAGTCGAGATCTACCCCTTGATTGATATTCATGAACTAACTCGTAACAAATGTTTCTAACATTTTGAATCTCTACAGATGCGTTTACTCCATAAATAGAAGGAAACACAAAATCCACGACCTTCATCTTAAAACGTGGATCCAAAACAGTACAAACAGCCATAATGATGTGTACATCACCCCAATATTTTTCAAACTTATCAAACATTTTCCCCACCATCATTCTAGTATTCACATCTGAAGAGCCTTTCTATTCAACCAATGATTCTCTAATCTCAAAAACCTTTTCAAAATAATAATTTGCAGTTAGATATTGGGTACCAGAAAAAATATTGGTTACCTCATAAAAGATTGCTAGCTTCTAGCAAATTGCTTCTGCTACCTCCCAATCATCATCGGTGGGAAGACATTTATAATGTCTATCCATAAATTGAATTCTATAAAAAAACTTCTTTGTATCCAATGGCTATCATCAACATGTCATATGTGGAGTTTCACCGAGTTTTGCAATCTAAGGCAAGCTTTCTATCATATGGAATATCCAATTGCTTACATACTTCTCTAAATTTCTCGACTCTTGATGGTGTCGCCAACCAAAATGCAATACTATCACGGACCTTCTCAATCGCACTTTCTATCACGGCTACACCCTCATTTACAATTAAGTTTAAAATATGCGCACAACAACGCGTGTGCAAAACCTTTTCCTGAAGAATTAACTCATCTCTTCTTAATTTCATGGTCAAAGTTGTAATCATTGCATCATTCGTAGAACAATTATCTACTGTAATTGTAGATAATTTTTTATCTAATCCCCATCTCATCAACGAGTTAAACAAACAATCGGCAAGCACATCATTTGTGTGTGGCGTTGGTACATACAAAAATTGCATGAAAATATAAAAAACCTCAATATAAGATAATTTTCCATTATTGATTATGAAAAGATAATATAAGTAAAGAATCTTACTCCATGAGTCGATTTTGAAGTCTCCAATTATGATCAATGAAGTGTGCTACAACAGTCATGTACCCCTTTTTCTGATTTGATGTCCATAAATCCATTGTTACTACAACTCGAGAATTTAGTACTTTCAACAACACTCTCAATTTTTCCTTCTCCCCATTATAGATATTCATGATTTCCTTTTTCATGGTGTTCCAACTAACATGCTTAAAAAGTGGTTGCATACTTTCAAGAAAATCCCTGAAATACTCATGCTCAACTATTGAAATGGGGTATTCATGAACAATTATTGCTTTTGCAAGTCTTTGCCTACAAATATCGTGATTGAAAGTCTAATTTCCTATGTTCAAACAAGTCTCATTCTCATTTTGTCGTTTCTCAATGGATAGTAGGCATTACCTTATGTCTTTCTGCTTCTTCATTTGTATACACTTCTCCAAATGATTACACAAATGCTTAGTTCCTTGTTTACTACCTGCTTTTAGTGTTTTGGAACAATGATTACAGATAGCAACTTCCTCCCCATTAACCGTTTTTCTCACCATATCATTCCATACAAGAGAAGTCAACTTACGTTTATTGGGATTATCACGTTGATCGGCATTGCTTCCTACTTGAGAACTTGTTGTGCTTATGGGATTTGTTGCCAGTGCTTTTGTTTTAGATCCAAGTAATGGTAATGGACCTTCCTCTTCCTCAACATCAATGGGATGTGCATCAATGGGTATATCAAATTCGTCAATTTCTATATTATATAAAAGTAAACAAAAATAACATTCATCTTCAACATAAATACAAGTGCTAGCAAGTATGAAAACAAAATGCAAATTAAAGAATCAGATGCATAATCCTCCATCTGTGACACCACGGCAAGACATTAAATAGAACGAATACAAAGTTTTGCAAATAAAACGCATTATGGTAAATCATGTGGCTACAATCACAAAAAAAAAAAAAAAAGATATAGGCATCCTAAGAAATGAGTATTTGGGAGAAACAATGATCAAACAAAGAAAAAATTCCCATAAAATCAAGAACATAAAAATCATTTATTAGTTTCAGGACTGAAGACCACTATTTTGAGATAAGATATCAACTTGGATTGAGATCGGATAAGAAAACACGAAGACAAATGCTTTTTGGAAGGAACATGGGAAGAGCATAGTCGCGTGTCAAGGAAACAAGCCCACAGAAGCACACACGGTTGAAGGCACGACCGTGTGTTGAGCTTAGAAAATTCACAAAAGAACACACGGTTGAGTACACGATTAAAGGCACGGTCGTATGTTGAGCTTGGAAAATCCACAGAAGCACACACAGTTGAATACATGGTCTGAGACACGGCCGTGTGTTATTTGCGTAGGTTTTACACACACGGTTGTGTGAAAGAGGCAAGTGACAAAAAATTAATATAAAGGAAAGCGAATTCCTAATCCAATAACCAATTTTTTACGTTTTCTCATTTGATCTTCCTAGAGAAGCCTATAATAACAGATAATAGTATAGCATCATCATAGCTTAAAAGATAACAATCTCCCAGTACCTGACAATGCGAGCAAGTGCGATGGTGGCCGAACGAGATCGAGCCGATGCTGATGCGTGCAATGGGTGACGACAGCTTACACAGGAGGAGGGTGACGACAAGAGCGAGATCGAGTTCCAATTCCAGCTAGATCTAGGGTTTCTACAATTGCGTCTTAAATTTCGAGTGGAGGTGGACCGTACACGTCGAGTGGAAGTGGACCGTACACGTCGAGTGGAAGTGGACCATGACCATGAGTTAAGTTAGGAATGGACCGTGGTCATGGTCGTGCCATCGTGGGTGGGTGGCTTGGCTCCGTGTGTGTCACCGTGTCTGTGTGGTGAAACGTGAAAACGAGTGCCGGAGTGCGAGTTGTGTCTATGGTCTGTAGCTCTGTGCAGTGTTGAAGAGTCAAGTGATCAGCTGTGACCTATGTCTGTGTGTATGTTGTCTCGGTCAGTCGGTCACTTGGTCTCACACTCTCACTGTTGCTACTCTACTCACTATGTAATATGTATGTGTCTGTCTGCAGCACAGACATATGTACTTTTTGGAAGGAATAGGGAAAGAGCACGACCGTGTGTCAAGGAAACACGCCCACAGAAGCACACACGATTAAAGGCACGGCCGTATGTTTTGTGAGAACTATATTGTTCACTATAGTAATCCCTTAAATTTTTTTATTAAATATATAATAATATAATTTATTAACTAAATTATATATATATATATATATGTTAACAGGTTTAGGATCCCAACAGATTTAACGTTTGTCTCATTGCCCTTCCCAAACCCTATAGGGTTTTTAAAATGAAACTCATAACTCATCCCAAACCCTATAGGGTTTTTAGTGGGATGGGTGGGTCGGGAACCCGACAAAACCCGTCCCGTTGACATCCCTAGATGGATGCTCGAAGTCCGGTTGATTGCCTTTTACTATGGCTTAGTCGTAGGGTGAGCAAGGCAGCCATAGTTATCCCTAGAGAGCAACTTTAATAATGGATTATTTGAAAAATTATTTAAATTGGTATCTCAGTATTTTAAACATTTTTTTTAAAGAAGCTATTTACTTTATCAGTAGTTTATCTAAGAAAATTATTTAACAATTTTTTTTATTTTTATGGTATCATAGTTTATCACTTGTATACTTTAAAAAAAAAAAAAAAAAGAGTGAGGTGAGGGCAAGGTGGTAAGAACATGTTTATAAGGGGTGCTTAGTATATGTTTTTGTACAAAACACCCTATTTTTCTTTATAAAATTAAAGTACCGGTAAATACTTACTTGGAGGGGTGCTTAACAAAGTACTAGTACTTATCCCTCGATCTTATCGATTTTGTCCAACAAGGCTATTATTTTTTCTTTTTAATTTTCAAATGTTGTTGAGCAATGGCTATACTCCTATTTTGTGCTGTTGAACAATAGCCATTTATTTATTTTATTATTTAGGTTTTTTTTTTGTATAAATAGACATCAAATGAGTTGAGTTTTATGCTTCGAATTTTTACTACAACTTAATTATTTGATCTTTTTTTTTTCTTCATGTAATAGTAAATAAGATATTGCTATTATATTATGTAATATCAATGAAATAATTTTTCATACTTTAAAAGACTTTAAAATATATTTAATATATTATTTAAAGAATAATGATAATATGAACCTATAAAAGATTTTAAAAATTGATAAGAAATTTTGAAGAAGTAACTTTTGATAAAGTAGAAAGCAACTTTAAACATTAAGTACCTATTGATAAATATAAGTAATGTTACTTTGTAGATAAGTTTAGCCTTGGAATTTGTATGAAGTATGAAAGGGGGGGTGCTTGGCGTTAGATTTTGTACCAAGAACGCTCATTAAAGATGAGAAGTGTTTTCGATTTTTATTTTTTAACTAGTAAAATTAATTATTATTTTTTTTTACTGTTTTACATCACTTAATTTGAATATTTTAACACACATAAACTCTTAGCAAATTTTTTATGGAGTTGATAGAATGATTCAAACAAAAATATTTTAAAATGTTAAGGACTCAACTAAAAGATGAAATCTTACGAACTTAGGATGGAAGGATGAAGAACTAAGCATGCTCAAATTTAACTTTAATAAAGCTGAGAATTAAGCTTAAACTGAGTTGGATTGGGCTTGCAAGCTTACCAACACAAGACAATGAAGCTCGGCCGACTCAAGTACGATTTAAACTCGAATAAATTGGAAGCAGACCCAAATAATTTTTTGGACCGCTAAAAATTCTATAATGCTTAAATCTAACGTTGTAGGCCAGGCAAGCCTTAAAGAAATGGGCTTTGCAAGTCTTGCTAACGAATGACTTTCCAGAGGGTAAGTTCGACTTTTGTTGCTATCTCGATTGGTTCGTATGCCTTTTTGAGCCCATTTTATGGCTTCCTAACAGCAGCATGCAGTTCAAGTAATTGGAAGAGGGAGTCCCTTTTTGGGGTTTCTTACCGAATCTTTTCTTCTCGAAGCCGTTCCATCCATTTTTTCATCCTAATCTAAATAACGATCCAGTAGCTTGCTCTTCCTTTTTTTTTTTTTTCTTTTTTTTTAATTCAAATTCCTTCCCTCTTACTTCTTTCGTCTAATTCAAACTCAATGCACATGTTCTTTAAGGATCGGATCCATATTATTTTTTTCCTATATTAAAACACCTTTTTGGGTATATATTTAATTAAATAAATATATACGTAATGTCACAATCAAAACTCTTCCCATCAATATATTCTATGCTTTAGTGCAACAATGCCTCATAGTTTTATCTCAAAGCGGGGCTCCTTCTTAAGAGGCCATTTAACACTCCTTCTTAAATAAGGTTAACTTTAAAATTTTAATGAACTTTAGATCATTACGTCAAGAGACATTTCGATTATTAAAGTTTCATCACCTTTTATTTAAAAGATATCACAATTTTCTTCACTTATAGAACCGATGTCCTTACTAGTTTTATTGTACAGACCTAATATAGCAAGCAAAAACTCCCTTTGGAGGTATTGTCCCTTTTGGCACAACATACTTCATAGCTTTAATCCTTAGTACAACTCATTCCCAAAAGGTCACCTATTGCTCCTCTTTGAATATGCTTAACCTCAAAATTTTTATTAATTTCAAACTACTACATCAAAAGGTGCCTTGATGAGAAGAGTTTCGTTATCTTTTATCCAAGGGTATCACAACATAGAAAGCCTTTTATACAATCAAAATTTAATTAAATCATTTATAGTTCAAGCATTAAGTTTTCTAGTTCTTGTCCTAACACTAAAATAAGCCCCGTTATCACTATTTTGATGTCCAGCTCTAAAAGAGGATACTCGGAATCATAATTCCAACTAGGCATGTTGATAGGGCGATAAAAGAAAAACTAATCACAATTTCTCGTAATATTTAATTTTTTATTACTATTAAATCGTTTTAGGTTAAGTTAAATAAGTTTATACTAGATGCATATTAACGTGTTAAGTTAAAATTATGTATTTAAAAGAAATTTCACTTGATAGAATACTGAAATATAAGTATATTAAAATTGGACTTAAATCTAATAATAATTTGGGCTAATTATTTATATGGTGACAACATCCAAATAACTAAGTCCAGGATGGCTCTTAAAACTTTCGCTTGATGGGTCTCGAACGTTAAAATTAGTTTGACCAATCTCTCTGTATCTTATTACACTTAAAATATTGCTACTGATTGAGCTCACCATGTCGTGTCACACACAAGTGACATACGTTATAGGACCAGCCCGCACACTTTATTATCGCAATTGAAATTCCAGTTGGCCACTCGTCGCCTATTCGGAATTTTGACGAACTTGCTTTCTAAGGTACATTAAGTTCTCGTTGGCGCAAGAAACTCAATCATCACGATTCCATCTTTAACCACGGATTTATCTTATTGACCTATATGTGATTACGTACATAAAACTACGTATTATACTTTAAAAGAAAATGTGATTTAACAGGTAGATTAAGGTTAAGGTGTAAAATCTTATAAGATTTCCGTATCCTAAAATTATTAAATATTACCACGATAACTTAAAAGCTAAATTCTCATATCCTTGGGACGATCCAATGAAAGGTAAATATAATCAAATGCACTTAAAATTATGTGAATCTTCCATGATATTGAGGATCACACGTAGAAAAATAAATCAAATCAGATGTTATGTTTTTATATATATCAAAAGAATGATAGAAAACGCATCTTATTTTTTTTATTACAAATAGTGTCTCAATAGGTGTTCATATTGATTACATATTACCATATATGAGTAATATTTAATGTATTTTTTTATTTTTATCCTCTATTTATATATAGAATTCATATATGTAGATGACAAAAATAGTAATATTATTTGAAAACAGAAAATATTTATACTCAATATAATATATATTTTACACAAACTTTAAATTCATTGGTATTTAATTTCTCTTTTTCGTTAAGTAAATTTTAATATCTATATATGTCACTTTCAAATGAAGTGTGCAATTTATTCACTATAATGACATATTACTTAAAACAGACATATAAATATAATTGAAAATTCTAGCTGTCACTTGTGATTTAAACAATTATATCAAAGCTATCTTAACAGGATATATTTATATAGCCTAATCTAATACAAACATATAAAAAGTATGTGAATTGCCTTTTTTTCATGTCATTATGAATGCACGAGATAGTGGATATATCTTTTTTCCACAACTTATGGATTTTTTTTTACCAATCAAAATTAGAATGGGTTTTTTTAAGGAAAAGTAATGAGTTTTAACATGTGAAAATGGGTTTTGGATTTATTTTTTTTGCCTGAATTAATATTGTTTTTTAGTAATTATTATGGGTTCTAACATATTAATTTGGGTTTTCTTTTTGAGTGAATTTATCGGTGCTTTTTTAAAAAAAAAAAAATAATCTTGTAGTCCTTTTCTTTTTTATGAAGTACATTTCCAATATGCAATTATGTGTTGTGTGGACTTTTTAGGATTATTGTGGTGTTTGTGAATGTGAAGAAAAAAAATTTGTTAGACAGTAGGCTTAGAGTATATTGTTATTACATATAGATGAATGTTACCGAATGTCAATATGTTAGTATTGAAATTTCGTTTCAAACTTTACTATATTAGGCTCGATAATGTGTAGTTGTTTAGATAAGATTTTATGAATATTATTTTTTTATTTTTTTACAAGTGATGTAATTTTGGGTAAAATTACAAATGCAGCGGTTGTTGTAAAATATGGCAGGTCAAATTCATGTATTCGAAATATGATTTTAGCTATGTACTGAAATCGTGTCTTGAAGATATGATTTCTTCACAATTTAAAAGTGTGTCTTTAAGACACGGTTTTAATTGCAGTATTGTTAAGATTATTTTTAAAAATATCCTATTTTGTAACTTATAAAAAAAATAATTTTTTCCCTTCCCCCAACACTAAGTAACATTGAAATTTGCTATGGGATGCCAACTTAACCCTCTCCCTTTCACTCATTCCTTCACTAATAAATAAATATTATAGGGATAGTAAATCCTGGACAGGATAGACTGGTTGAGGAATAGGCTAAACTACTTTCTACAATGAAGAGGCCTCGTTTGTTTCCTTTTTGTTTGTGTTAATCTTTCTTCACTGACATAGGGTGAAGGCACTAGGTAAGCTAACCTTTTCATAAAACATATCATTAAAAACTGACCTAGATTTTTTACAAGATTTTGAAGAGGTCTCATAATTTTTTAGAGTACAATGCTTTAGGTTTTCAATTTACCAGGTAGTTAAGTTCTTACTCAAAATAATGTATATCTTTGCAAACTTGTCAAACTAGATAAGTAAGTGTAACATTTACATATCAAAACTCATGGGTTCTTTAGTAGTTTACATATTCACACTCCTTATTAATTTCAAATGCATAAACATTAAATATTTATTTTACTAATTCAAAATATGTATAAAATACTAATGCTCATATCCTTTACACTACAACTTTAGACACAATACTTAGCTCAAGTTTTGTCAAGCTTGAAATTTTGACTTTAAGCTCCACTTTGAATGATATTTAAAAGATTTAAGTTTGGTTCAATATGCTTGTTTAAGCGAATTTTAATTTGAAAATTTATTTTTCTTCAAAATTAAACAATATTGAAATTTAAATTCAAATCAAACTAGAATATAATCCCACAATAACCTTAACATTGCATCAATATAACCTCACCACTCACCATAGTCACTATCATTGCAACAATATAGTGGTAGTGGTGCCACAATGGTGGTGGCATGAGCAATGTAATGGCAATGTTATAGGTAGTGCAATGATGGTGGTAGGTGGTACAAGGATTATGGTAGTGTAGTGATGGTATGGTTGCATTAGTTATGGCATGGTGCAATAGTGACAGTAAAGTGGTGGTTTGATGGTGATGTGTGGTGATGGTGGTAGTGGTTGTGTAGTTGGATCATGCAAACGAAAGGTGAGATTTGTGTCGAGGGTTATTTTTTACTCTATTCAAGTATTTTGTATTTTCTTAAAGCTTTTTTTAGTGTGCAATGTGACATAAGAATTTTTAAATTTGTGTTGTATATATGATATACTTTGTCTAGTATTTTTCTTTCTTGTATATGTGTTCGTTAAAAACTATCAAAATTATAGAAAGATCAAAGTTTCTTAATTGAAAATGTTAACGTGTAAAAATTTTCCCCTAATACAATTCCAAGTCAACGATATACAAAAATACAAATGTAATAATTTTTCATAGTTTACTCATTATCAAATTGTCCTATATTGATTAATGAAATGTTGATTATGTTAACTAATCCTTAAACTAGTTATGGATCAACTTATAAAACAATTGCAAGTATAAACAATGCTTATTTGGTAAACACACATAAAAACACTTATTTGGCTCTACATTGGTAGGAAAAGTTTTTCGATGTAACATTTTTCAGCAAGCGTAGATATAGTATTTTAAAATTTTGGAATTTTTCCATATTTATTGATAGTTTTTAAATGATATGTTGTGATCCACTCTAACATAATGTTGCTAGCTAATTGACATGTTGGTTCTTGTTTATTTGAAGGACTAAAACCAAAATTTTTCAATCTAAAACTTGCTAGTTTTGATTAAGGGAAAACTGGAAATAAGGAGACTAACATTTGAAGTTAAGTTTAAATAAAAAATCGAACTTTTAAGTAATTAAAATAAATTATCAATATTATACTAAATAGTTCAAATAGTGAATCGTATCATAACATTATTATAAATAATAACAAATATTTTATTTAAACATTTATTATGATATTATTATTTTTTTAATTACTTAGTATAACATTAATAATTTATTCTTAACATTTAAAAATTTAATTCTTTATTTGAATTTATCATAAAAAATTTAATTTCTCGATTATTATTTTTCCAGGAAGATTGTTTTAATAGATAAAACGTATGGAAGATTCTTCAAAGCCATGCATATCCTTATTCAATTATAATAATTATTTTATTATTATTTTGCCAACTTTACAATTAAATAATCATCCGTGATCAACGAGGCCGTATTCTTGCAATTAAAGCATTTGCACCGACCATCTCCAGGTTGCTAAGGCGGAAGGGGAATAATTGGCACATGGGCAATACTATCGAAATAAATGAGTGGAGTGTCAATGAAATTCCCAAAAACGAAGGGACAGTCCTGAATTGGCTGGCAGTGGGACCATGCAGGAACATAGAGTGCCCTATCCCACACCCATTGGCCATTGTTTAAATTTATAATCCGGTTGGATCGGACCGAGACCTTGACCCCATTTCATGGCACAAGTCGTGCTGCAAGACACCACATGTGCCAAACTAAGCATGTGTACATCACGCAGCATACAATAATACAACAATATCAAAATCTCCAGTTCTTGACCAAAGCAATTAAATATCACCTTCATTGTGATTTAATAAGAAACCTATTATTACTAAATGTTTCAGGATATGATTATAAAAAAAGAATTTTCATGCTTTATAATATTATTTTTATTTTTATTTTTATTTTAAGCAGTAAGTATGCTAAAGTTATTCACGATTTATCTTATAAAGAAAAGAAGAAAAAAGCTAACAACTTAAGAAGAGTATGCGGTTAATATTTTGTTAAAACGTATAACTTTGATTTTAGTAGAATATAATAAACGAGTTATAGAATATAAGGCAAGACATTAGAGAATAAAATGAAGGCAATATGTAAGAACCTGTGTTGCCTTTCAAGAAGTCCTCATCTTGAAAGTATTCTAATGAATATGCTTAATTTCGTAGTCACGATAGACTTTAGGTCGCTAAACCAAAAAATGCATAAATGTTTAAAAGTTTTACTCTATCCGTTGGTGGCAGGAGGCAGGAGGCAGGAGGCATATTCAAAACCACACAGGATAAGAAGGACCTCTTATATAGCCCCTATTTTGTAGCACTTTGGCTAGCACGTGTTTGGGAGGTAGCTCTCAAAGTGTGACGCTTTGTCTTGTGTGATATTATCTTCCCCATTGCCCGCTGAACCAAATACCCATTTATAACGATTGAAATTTCTAGCAAGGTAATGTCCACTTTCTCATAATATGCCTCATACTTATCCTCTTGGTTTTAAATTAAAAATATGTTTTCAAAACCTATTTTACTCTTTAATAAGATAATAAAAGATACCGAAATAATTTTTTATTATTTTTTAAGAGAAAATGGTCGCTAAGGGACCATAATGCACTTTTTTTTTATATAAAAAAAAAGATTTTAAATGCTTAATTTTAAAAATAAATAAGCTAACTAGACATTAACTTTGTTTGTAAAATCAAATTAAACCAAAACATAAAATTGACATTCTTTTATATTTTGATTCTGTTTCGTATTTAGTTTAAAAAAAAATCAAATTGTTCTTTGTTTCATGTGAGGGGATTTAATTGAATAAAATTATATCAACCCAAATTGATTTTTTTTTTAATTTAAAAGAATAATAAGTGTTATATTTTGACTTTTAAATGCTAACAAACAAGCCTAACTCATCAACCCTCATAATGAAAAAGAAAAGAAGCTTGACCCTTACCTTAAGACATTCCTCTTAATCTCCTAATCCTTAACACCTCTTGTTATTCCTAAGCTCCCTCTCATGCATGTCAAACTTCACATTAAAACTAAACTTCCACTCTTAGTTTATGCCTTCATTACATTCACTATCATCTCTTATCTTAGTTCCAACTCATTGCACTCTCATAGTTTAACCCTTGTCTCTTACAACTCGTTTAATTCTTTGAATGAAATAACACTATAATGTAATAGTTATTATTAAGAAATGATCGTAGTAAGGATTCTATATAAAATTATTATTACAAGTCTAAAATACAGCTAAATGTTATAATAGCTCTTTCATAAAAAAGAAGGATATAATGGAATTACTAAAAAAATGAAGTAAATAGGCAATTGATCTTCCTCCGATCCCAAAACAAGTGAACATAACGCTATATAAGCATATAGTCCTTTTATCCTCTCACCTTGCTATTTATGCAATATGGATGATCTAGAAGGAAATTTATATGATAGATTTGAGTAGCAAGTTGAGTTTGTTTGAAAAGAATCAATATCCATAATTCTTTTGTTTTTTTATATGCATATGTGTGGTTATAGTCCATTTTGCTACAATTTTTTTTTTTTTGAAATCTTACATCAAATTGTAAAAGTAAAAAATTTATAATGATAAATGTGTATTGTGTACAATGAATGTCATCAAAATAATTAAGTGTTTTTTAAAATGTTTAGAATTAAACCAAACTAGTTAAGTTCAAAACCCCAAATAGTTGAAAGTAATTCAAAATCATACCATTTCAATTGCAAATGCAATTTGATTTAGTTCAACCATTTAATCAGATCACACAAAACAAAAAATACCCCTATTACACGTGAAAAAACATAAAAGGGTATATCTATACTTTACCTAAAAATAATTGATAAAAAGTTATTTATATTGAAGATATGAAGTAATTGAAGAAAAAATCGTTACTATTATAAAATCATTAAGGATCTTCAATTTAAAGTCATACAAAGGTGAAGAAAAAAATTTGTTCTATGAGTTACTATATATATGGGAGAGCAAGTTGAAGTTGAAAAAAATAAAAAATAAAAAATCAAAGTCCACAGTGCAAAAAGTAAGATCCAATAAGATATTACACCGGAAGATGGGAAATGTAAGTAAAAGAAAATACAAAAGAGGATAAATTTTTTTATATCTACATTTTTAAAGAAAGAAGAGGGCTAGAGGTTATATATATTTGCCTACCTTATCAACATAATATCGAACAAAGCCTTTTTTATTTTAATATGTTATTCCATCAACTATTTAATTTTACATACATATATTCTAATTTAGTTCAATTTGGCTTGGTCCGATTTATAGTTTGGTCCTGTTATATACTCCTTCCTACTGCAGACAATGATTACACGAAAATGGCCTAGGTTGGTCATCTAAGGCCAGAAGGTGTTCGTCTACTACTTGGAGGGGTTGGGCCCCAGGCTGACTGGTGACTAAGACTTAAGAGGTGTGTTTTTTTTTTTTTTTCTCATTTTATTTTATTTTTTTATTTTCATTATTTATTTAATTTAATATATTTAATAATATTATGATATTGCATTAACTGTTATGTACCGATTAGAAATTGACACAGATGAAGAATATATTTAATAAAATTTACAAGTCCTTTTTTTTTATAAAAAAGGAAAAAAATAAGTTAGAAAACATTAAAACCGGAAAATATATATAAACGTAAGCACTAAATGTGTAGATTTTTTCCCTCTTTTATAATAGACCGCACGTATTTATGCAAGAAAATATTGTTTTGGGGCAGGTCTAAGTTGCCCGGAAATATTTCCCTCTCCCTTTACCTTTCTTCACTCCATAAGATGCTTTGAGAAACGAGGTGGAAAATAAAAAACAAAGAAGCCTGACAAAAGATCAGACGGTCAGCTTGATTTTCAGTTGCATATTATCTAGTACATGTCGTCGGCTGCCCTGCCCGTTTATGAGGAAGACTTTCTGGTACTTCTTGTTTCTAGGGTGGACGGATAGCTCAGCTCAAATCTCCATTGAGAGAAAGAGAGGGTGAGCGAGTTGAAGTTCAGCTTTGTGAAAATTAAAGAGCCTCCTCATTGATGTGATGGTGGAGTTGGTGTCGAGTTCCTTCCTTTTGATCTGCAAAGATGCAGCTGGTGTAGCTGGTACTGCAGCCATCTCTTACTTTCTTCCATTTTTTTGCATTCTTCAGAGACGCACACACGCATATACATGCACACATACATTCTTATAGGTGTATTATTATACTCTGGTTATTCTACAGTCGCGTCGTCACGGACGATTCAGATTGCTCAGGCATTTGGAATCCCATGGATTCTTGATGAATTCTGTTATCTTTTGAGGGGGATATCAATACATGATAGAAATGAGAAACCCAACAACTAACTTACTCGCTCAATTTGATTATTGGTTTTTTTCTTGTATTTATTGAAGGGTATCTTTAATGGCTCATTTATACACTCTACCAAGAAACAGCTCTATGTAAAGCGAAGTAATTCATCCTTTTATTTTCTTAACAATCGGCCGGGCACCGGCACCCACTGTTATTTTCCTTAGGATAAATTGGTGTTACTTATGCAACAAGGATTAGTGTCGCGTAGAATTAGAGAGAAGACGGTTTTTCTTTTATATTTCTTCCTTGTTTGATTGGAATTATAAATTACGATGTCTTTGTCTCTGAGAAAAGTGTCCTTTTTTCTTTTTTTTGGGACAGTTGTAGAATGGGAAATGTAGTGGTTAATGTGATATGTTTGGCACTAAAGGAAAGTAGTTTACCAAAATTGAGGATAACGATTTTCTTAAAAGACAGTTTTTCTTTCTTTCTGGTCAAACCAGCAAGGTATGGTTGCCATGCCAACCACTTCTATTACCTTTTATTGATTTCAACCATTATTCACTACTAAGTAGCAATTACCACCATCCAAATGATATGGCAAACATTTTTTTGATGAAACAAAGCGGGGCTTTTGTTGTAGACTGCGAAAGAGATGATTTCGGTCTTCTTCTGGTCAAAGATCGAAGTGTAGCTGTTAGATAGTGGGATAAGGAATCACCCCATTTGTTGTTACGAGGCTTTTGTTAAAAAGTATGATTGTCACTTCCGCTATGTTTGCAAATAAATGCTATATGCAGCATCTGAACGGCTCATAACTAAAGAAGATTAAAGCTATGAAAATTGAGAAGACATATAAATGCAACTATATTTGGAGGAGCCGGAATCATAATGAAACCCTCTCAAATGCGAAGGCTAGTTGCGAATGGAATATCTTTGCGCATTTGAGATGATGCAGTGCTAATATCTTATTTCTCTAGATTATGTTTTATTTTTCATCTCTTTTTCCACTCAAAATGCTAAAGTCAGCGTTTGTTGCCAAACAAAGCCTAAGTCCCTCTAAAATATAATGTGGCAGATTGCAAGTTGGGTGAAAGTTTATTTTTAGCTGGTTTTTCTGATTCTGGATGTGAGTTTGAATTGCCAAAAAATATAACCCTGTATTGATGTTCTTATTTTTGCTTGATTTACTCCCCAAACTAGAGTAGAATTTTGTGATATGAGATGAGCTTGAAGTATAGGAGGATAAAATCTTAATAAATGGCTTTTCCATCACCACAATCAAATGTGTGCTAATTTCGCATGTAGATACCTATCTGATGGAATGGTCTCAATTCTCTAGTTATATTGAATACAAATAACCTGCTTTGATTCAAGCTGCTTAGTGAAGCAGGAATTAAAAATGATTTGCTCATGGGAGGACAGGAGGCACTAGTTCAGCATATTTAATAAGGACGTTCATGATTTTCAAATGCACCAATTACAGGGACTTGTTAGCAAAACCCAGATAAAAAAAAAAAAACAATGAGAGGAAGCATGTAACTAGGGAATTCGTCTGCCCTAAGACGAGCATATATGATCAAGGAGTAGAGAATTTGTGTCAATGGTTACAGAGGTTTGTTGAACCAAAGCTGATTCTTAGTATAAAAAATGTTGTGATGGCATTATTAAAACAACTAAATAAACCAGCTGAACTTTCTGAAAATTTTTCTAGCTGCGGATTCTTTCAGATCGATGTTAAACAAACACTTTGCAGCAGTGACTAATGAGCCACATGGCCAAATATCATTCTCTCTTAGTTAGACTGTGATTGTTCTGGGACTTGGTTGTGATGTTAACATTTATTGTTACAGGAAACATCTTTGCTTTTGGCCTCTTTGTGTCACCTATGTAAGTTTCATCCTCCAGCAATCTATCTACAGATTCATTGCATACAGTTCCTTGATCGGTGTTCTCTTAATTTTTTCAGACCAACTTTTAGAAGAATCATCAGAAATAAATCAACAGAGCAATTTTCGGGGTTACCATATGTATATGCTCTCTTGAATTGCTTGATCTGCACGTGGTATGGCACACCTCTCATATCAGCTAATAACACATTGGTTATGACAGTCAATTCAGCGGGTGCAATCTTTCAGTTGGTGTACATAGTTATCTTCACGTTACATGCCCCAAAACAAAAGAAGGTGATTAAATCCTCTTTTGAAGCATTTTCTAATACTAGATGCATTTATTTCTATGAAAGAATAATTCATATCTACTTTGCATGTTGCTAGCAGATGAATATGATAGGGTTGCTGCTAGCGGTTATGGCAATTTTTGCAGCTATTGTAATTTGCAGCTTGCATATACTCAACCCCACTCTGCGGAGAACAGTCGTTGGGACAATAAGCGCTGTCTCTCTTATATCCATGTGTGCATCTCCATTAATGATTATTGTAAGTATTCCCCATGTTTTCACACTCCTTTTCTTTATTTGGTGGTGTTTTCCTCCACTGGCTTTGTTATGAATTATTTGGAAAATCCAGGAATTCATTGTCTTCTTATTTTAACCTTCCAGCATTTGGTGATACGGACCAGGAGTGTTGAATTCATGCCATTTTTTCTCTCTCTTTCCACTTTCCTAATGAGCACTTCCTTTTTCATATATGGGTGCCTCAACGATGATATATTCATTTATGTAAGATTCTTCGAATTTATAGTTGCCGTTTTGTCTACTTTAAGCTATCTTGTGACTTTTCTTTTCTTCATCAATCATTTGTCAATTTCCTTGGTTTTAATTTCAGGTCCCAAATGGTATAGGATCTGTTTTGGGGAGTACACAGTTGATCCTGTACTTCTACTTTAAGTGGAGAGGAAGTCAAAATTCTATGGAGCCATTAATTGAGACATATACATGAGCATGTAGTTATTAATATCGTGAGTCAATTATAATCAGTTTATAATTTCTTAAGGTTTTTCTTAGTAAAAATGTGTACAAAATCGTTTAAATACAGATTGTCGATAGAATTATAAATTTAAGTATATAATTTTATAAATTTCTGATTTTATCAATTTTATATTATTTAATATGATTATATTGATTCTATAAATTTTAACAATCGGTAGAATCATGATTTTAACAAACATGCATAAGTATTCACGATAGTGGCCATAAAGCTAAAAGGGAAAAATGAAAATTTATTTGATTGGTTTTATCTTCTCCCGATAGTTATATAGGCCATTATGAAAGTGTCGGCAGGCTGTAATTTTGGTCTACAGCATCATACAATGGCAGATTCTGTGTATAGGTACTTTCTGCAAAGTGATGTAATTTCCAACATATATTCTACATTTTTTTTTCAGGAATTAAGTGGTGCATTTTTGTATCAAGTGGATGTTTGAATAATTGTTTTATGCCTTGGCCTTCATGGCCTAATGGCATGATCATTGCCCTCTTATTGAGATGAAGTGAGAAAGGTTCCCTTCCCCATAAAATGTGATATACCTTATTGACCCTAAATAAAATGGTTGCTCTCATTCTTAATAAGAAGAGACAGATTCCGAAACGAAAGGGTTTTGTGCCATCTAGCTAGAAATATTGGCTTTTCTTTTGATGTTGGGGTTACTCTCCCACTTCAACCAGGCATCCACACATTTTCATGAAGCGATTCTCTATTCAAGTGAAAAGACTGCTTCGTATCTCTTATTCTTTACCTTATGCAACGCTCTTAAGGCGCTATGGGATCATGCTTCTCAGTTTGTTTAGTTTTTGCTTATGTCAACAGGTTATTAGCACTTAGAATTTCAGAGTATACATGTTTTGCGGCTTATACATTCTTCTACTCTTGTTTTTCTGCTCTTTCTTCAAGTGGGTTGGCTTGGGGGATAGAAGAAATGGGTACATGTAAAGAAGTGATCTATGGTGTTTTGTTTTGCCCAATGCTCACATAGACCCTTAAATGTGAGGATCCATGTTGGCAGGATATGCCAATAAATTCGGGGTTTGTTTGTTTGGAAAAGGTAAAAAACAACTTTGAAATTTGTCTTGGGTTTGATATCTTACTACATTAGCCTAGAAGTTTTGTTGTAGCTAAGGGTGTTAATGGTTTGGTTTGGTTTGATTTGGGAGTCAAACTGAAACCGAACTACATTTGAAACAATTCAGTTTAAACCTTAAATGAATCGAACTGATTTTAATAGTTTGAAATTCGAAACCAAACTATTTAAAATGTGGTTCCATTTAGTTTGAGATTCGAAACCACAATTGAAGTTTTTAACTAGATATCGATATTTAAATTGAAAAACATTATACAAGAATGAAAGTTATATAATATTTTATCATGATAGCATTACATTTTAAGTAATAGTAAATGTATACTTATCTACTTGAGAAATGGAAAAAAAGATAAAAGAAAAAAAGTGGATTATGGATATTAAAAGTATAATGATAGTTAACAAAAAGGATAGGGTAAAAAATATGTTAATAAAATTTAAAATTAAAAAATGTCCAATAAGTTATATTTTTTAATAAAAAGTGATTCAATTTAGGTTTAAACGGTTCGATTCGGGTTGATCTCTCAAACCTAAGTGTAAATCATTTAAATCATCTCCAAATCGAACTGTAACATAAAAGAATCGCATTTTACGATTCAGTTCAATTTGATTGAATAAATAACCCTAATTATAGCATATGTTTTTCCTTCTTGTTGCAAGTGGAAATCCAAGCATGCCAAGATGGTATAGAGAACTCCAATTTGATTTGAGGTTTCACTTTCCGTTGAAGATTTATACTATGTGAAGTAGGGCGTGAGATGTGTGAGAGGTTTTTCATCGGTGGATGATTATCAATCTTTTTATTAAACCCTACTTATTAGCTATTTTGCATTCTAAATTGGACGTAAAATAAATGTGTAAAAGAAGTAATCACGAATACAATACATAATGAATGAACCAAAATTTCCTTAAGTGGAAGCAATCCATGAAGCTGCAAAAATGGACATATGACCTATGGAAAAATTGGCGAAGAATCCAACTAATGGAAAGAGCCACTCCATGGGGTCACGATGCCAATAGCATTCAGTAACCTTGAAATAATGAATATTTTGCTGGGGATTTCCCAAAAAATTAAAAGGAAATGCGAACTACTTAGATGCGAGCGGTGTAATGAAATTGTAGTGTCAACGTTTTGGAAGGGAAAGAATTAATAAACGTCATTATCTTTCATACATGAAAAGGGCTTAAGATTGAGAAAGTATATTTGTGAAAAGGTTTCCTTTGAGAGTTTCTTTCGAAAATTATTCCAACATAACACAAATTACTTATATGATGCATTTTTAATAACAAAGTATTCGTGTTTTATTATTGGAACATTATGGACAAATCACTATCAGATAACTTGTTATAAATATTCAAATTTAAATGAGTTCAGCTAAACTCAATCCTATTTTTGTTTTTGTTTTCATTTTCCAAACGAAAATACATTTGGTTGCGGTTTTTTTTTTTTTTGAAAAACCAATAGCAAAAATATATTCTGATATATATATATATATATATATATATATATATATATATATATATATATATATATATATATATATTTGTCGAGTATTGTCTATTCAACAAGTCCCATGATAAAAAAAAAAAAATTCCAAAAAGATATTGTGCGGACAAACCTATAAATTTTATTGGTTGTAAAATAATTATAGATAATAACATAAGTATGTATAACCAACTAGTAATTGGAAATTGTAAAGTTATACTACATCCTAAAATGCAATGGCATAATGGGTTATCTTAAATACAATTATAAAATTGCTAAAAATTTTAGATTTATTTATTTAGCATTCCGCTTGTTTTGATTTGAAAAGGGGTAAGAAACTTTTGCTCTATCATATAAGATTTTTCTATTTGTAACTGTCAAAAGAGTTTCAATTTTCAATTTTTATTTTCTTAAAATTTGGAAATTTTTTACAAATCAAATATGCCTTTAACAACTTGAAAAATTCCAATAAAAGATTTCTACGCATTTTTTTTTCCACAATCGGATAATATTGCCAAAGTAAAGAAATTCTTCATATTCCTACCAATTATCAAGAGAGTTAAAAAGAAAAAAAAAAAAAAAAAAAGGGGTCCTCAGCGTAAACCTTAGTTTCATTCCCCAGTCTCCAACTCTCACTTAATTATACAAAAGGTCTAGAATTTTCTTGCCTTCTCTTCATTCCCTTTGATCATGGTCAATTCTTGGGGGAAACATTTATTATTGAGACGATTTTATTGCTTATTGTCGTGTTACTTAATTTATTGATAATACTATGAAAATAGATCCTATACTGCCTAGTTTATTCAATGCTTTGTTATAGCCATGATCTTTTAGTATTGCTTTTATAAGTAAATAGTGTGATTTTCAAAAAGAGAATGAAAGGACCTTTGACAAAAGGTGGTCTTCGTGGTGACTTTTCACCTCTCCTCATGAAACTTCCTTTGAAGAAGTCATTTTTATATCATTTTTACATATATGCAAATTTGAATGGGTTTGATAAAGTCAAACTCGGTCATATTAAACATCTTTGTAGCATGTCAAAAATCTTAAGCACAGTCATCAAATTAACCACCTTACTTGCAAGTTGCAAAGTTCAAAAAAAAAGAAAAAGAAAAAGAGGGAAGACAATAATGAAGCCATTCCAACTAATGTGAAGAAAAAAGTATAGTTGCCATTTAGTTTTGAAAACTTTGTATCATTACTAATAAATTTTTTAAATAAAAATAAAAAAAAATTGAGAGTAAAAAAAAATTGCAATCAACAAAACCTCTCAATTTGTTGGATTTATGATAATTATTAATAATAATATGAGTATATACAAGTAATGAGTAATTGAAAAATATAAAACCATATCCCTTTCCAAAATGCAATCACGTAAAGTTAAGATAACTAATTGTAAGAAGGACCAAAGTTTAGGTGATTAATTGAAAAAAAAAGGGCAAAGTTCAAGTAGTAAATTGATACTTCGAAACTTTAAGTAGTTAATTATAAAAATAAATAAAATTAAGGTATCAAATGTGACATTTACTCACGAATATATTTTCTAAATATTTTTGTTTTCGTATGAAAGTTGGAAACTGAAAACTAAAAATATTTTACAAACTAAACATGTCCTTAAGATCTTAACTTCTTACAAAAACTTATATTAAAGATTTTTAAACAGTTTTACAACAATTATATACTATTGCAAAAATAAAGATATTCTTTATTTTCCAAGAAATCTCAAAAAAGAGTAGGGTGATTATGAGGTTTTGTTCCTTTATCTCCAACTCTCTTTTCAAGCCTATGAAAGTTTTGGAATTTTCTCCTCTCCTCTTTCCTCTCTTTGATTATGTGTTTCGCAAATATTCAATTTTCTTTTAGGATTAAGGTTTAGTTCTTTTACTCTAGATCAATTCTTGTGGTAAAAAAATATATATAATTGACACGATCGTTTTATTAATCATCAACTATTTTGGTTAATTTATTGATAATACCATGAAAATTAATTTTATACTACTTAGTTTATGTATTGTGTCCTTAAAGTCATGATTTAGAAAAAAGAATGTTTGAGAACATTCTTTAGAGTTTTTATATAATTCTTCTAAATATTTAAATTTGAATGAGTTTATTGAAACCAAAATTTGTCCCATTAAACATCATTTATATGGTCTCAAAGATGTAAGTATGACTTTTTAGTTGAAAACACCAATGCAGTTACGACACTGCTAAGAATTGTTAGCATTTCGCCATCCACTTTTACAACAATAGAATATAAATTTGGGTTATTCCACACTAAAGAGTCTCTTAAATCCTTAAATAAAACATCTAAAATAGCATTAGTGGGTTTATTTTGAAAAACTTTCTCAACTCAAGCCTTCATTGCACCTTGTGCAAGTTCATGCATTTCTTCATTCAAATTCCTGCTCGTCTAATAAACTGTTTCCATCTTCAACATCTAGATTAATTCCTTGCAAGAAAACACAATATTAGGGAGGAACTTATTGTGCCTCCTATCACTTGAACTTGTGACCCAATAGAAAGCTTCAAAAGAATCTATTTATATTATAACATTCATCTTGAGATTAGACTCGAAAAGACACTCCATAGTTTGGCTTCTAAAGTTGACATGACAAAAACTTTTTTAGAAAAACTAGATCTAATCATTATTGAGCACTTAACTTAAATGATTGTTTAGGTTGACCACCTTATTTGTAAGTTGCAAAATACAAAAGAAAGGAGGATATTAATGAAATTGTCCAAAAGAAGAGGAATACTTATAAAAGTTCTATATAAATTTTTTTAATGTTCTTGTTTTTTGTTTCAAGTTTTCATCTTTCAATTGAAAATTTTAAAAAGTGATATAAATAGTTTAACTTTAGGTTTTATGGATTTTGGAAAGCCAATAAATGAAAAATACATTGTGTTATATACATATATATTATATTCAAATATATAACATAACAAAATTTATATGTTACCATCATGATAAAATGGGAATAATCTACATATGTTATACAATATCAACTAAATACATAAATATCAAGTATTATCTATTCAATAAGTCTTATGCCAAACGAAATAAAAGGACAGCACACCAATAAAACCTATCAATTTTATTGGATGTTTTACAATTATTAGTAATAATACAAATATATAAATGGATTGAGTACCTGAAAAATATGAAGTCATGCCATATTGTAAGAAAAAAGAGTGACATGATCAGTACAAACAAGTTATTTTATCCTAAATAAAGTTACAAAATTGCTAAAATGGTTAGGTTTACTTATCATTCCACCATCATTTTTTTCATTTGGAAAAAGGAAGACTTTTTTGTTTTTTTTAATGAGATGTTTTATATTTGTATGGCAAAAGGGGGAAAAATAATTTTTAAAAAATAATAATAAAATGCATCCGTTTTTTAAAATATTTCCAATAATATAACTTTAAAAATCGTTTGTGGAACACATAATTTCAAATTGCTGTAAGATCAAGTGTTCAATGCCCGATTCTAGAGAATGATGAATGATATTAAAAAGAGAGAGAGAGAGAGAAAGAGTGATACATTTGCGAAGACGAAGAAAGGGAACAAAACCAATAGAATGCAACGAGGGATTTTGGTAAGTATTTTAATGTGGATACATCCTCAATGCAAAGGGATCAGGTAAAACACCCACATATCTCCTTTCCCTTTCATGGAACATCGAAAGTGAGGTGATAAGGTTTATCGTTTCATTCTGTTCCGGTTATGAGAGTACAGCAAAAGAGAGATGAAATGTGATGTTGAAGAAATATTTAATGGTTTGGTCACAAATGAAAACAGGTCTTCAAGACCCAATACTATGCAATGTTAAAATCCTTTATTGAATACATAATTTTATAACAACTCAACACAAGATTTTAAGTTGTATTCTCGGAAATATTTTTTTTAAATGATTGTATCTTTTGGATTATTGTGAGGAAAAAAGAAAAATCCATAGAGTTATTGTGAGGTTTAAGGATAGGCACGAATCGAATTGGTTTGGCTTTTCCTTCAAACCAAACAAACCATAAAAATACGATTTAGTTTTTCATTACTTTAAACTGAACCTTATAGTTGGGTTTTAGATTTATTTGTAGAACATAAAAATTTGGTTTTGTTTATGGATTAAACTATATTTTGTATTTTAAAAAAGTATATTTACATAACATGTAATATCATATGTATAATACTAAATTTATTTAATAATAACATGTATTTATATCATATAAGAGATTGATAAAATCAATAATAAAGTAACTAAAAAATTTAAATATGTAATACAACTAATTTATTCATCGTATTAGCATATAATATAAATTTTGAGTTAACTTATGTATATATTTTCTAAAGTATGGTCATAAATTTTAAATACATATATTTTTCAATAAATGTAAACTAAAAATTCTTTTAAATGTTATGTTGCAACAAAAGAGTTTTTTAAATTATAAGTAAAAAAATTATTATGTATTTTTTTAAATGGTTTGGTTCGAATTATTCTTCTAAACCAACCGTAAATTTTCGGTTTGGAATATTTTTAAACCAGATTGTCAAAAAAAAACCACATTTCTTATTTAGTTTGATTCGATTTACGAATTGGTTCGGTTTAGTTAATTTATATATAATTCATATGATTTTATTGCTAATTATTGACTTTATTTATTTATTTAATCTATTGATAACACAGGGAAAATCGGTCTTATACCACTATTTTATTCACCATGTTGCTAAAGTTTTAATTTTCATTGTTACATGTGAAGGCAGGTAGTGTGATTTCGAAGAGATAGGATTAAAGAGAAATCGCAATGTGTTTTAATAAAAGGTGTCTCACAGGAGGCTTTTCATCTCTCTTCATGGGAAATCATTTTTAAATATTTATTATAAATATTCAAATTTAATCAACAAAACTCAATCCTATTAAACATCATTTGTACCATCTAAAAGTTCTAAGCATAATTGAGCTCCTAAATTGAAGGTTTTTAGTTGAAATAGTTTAGATTAACCACTTTACTTGCAAGTAGCAAAATACAAGAAAAAAAGGGAAGATACTAATGAAAACATTCCAACTCACAAGAAGAAAAAAGTATAGGTGCTATTTGACTTTGACAAAAGGATTATTATTGTGTCAAAATGAAAATAATCTATAGATATTACATTTAATTATAGCAAACAATAACATATAAAGTGTAGTATTAAGTTGGTACATAAATATGTTGAAATATGAAATTTGATTGAGTATTATCTATTTAATAAGTCTTATGTGGAAAAAATTTGCATAACATCAGGTACCATTAGAACCTTTTGATTTTATTAGATATATAATAACTATTATAACAATATATGGGTATATATAAGGGACAAGTAATTGGAAAATATAAAATGATACTCCATCCTAAAAACTAATTGCATAATAGATAAAAATAGGTAAATTATGAAATTATGATTAAAAATGTTTTGTTTTCATATACCATCATGCCACTTTATTTGGGTTTGGTAAGTGAGAACGAATTATTCCACCCCTCCCCTAAAACAACCTAGCATTCTCTATTTATTCACTCAAGAAAAGTTATGAAATTTATTTTCATTTGAAAATAGTTCATATTTATTTTCATATACTCAAGATTATGGATTTAGTTCCTATTAGAGTTGTTTTTACTTTTTCAAGTTGCATGTATTATATATTTATCAATAAATGATTTTTATTCTCTTTTTACTTTTTTTTTCCACTATAACTACTAAATTAAAATTCATTAATAAAAAATCTATAATTAACTGAATAAATTCCCATTGACATTACTTTTTTATTTATTAGTAACTTTACAATAAATAATAATTATATTCAATGTTATAAGTGTTTTAGTTATATCGCATAAAGCATTAGTAAATAACAGTAGTTACATTACTTGAGGTGTTAATATTTTCTTTCACTATTAATATTACAAAAAAGGAATGAGCATTATCAAACAATCTATTATTTAAACAATTATATTGAAAAATGATTTTTTTTTCTTGTGGCATTATTAACGAAGTAATCTTGTAAAGTGAATATAAAAAAATTATAAAATACTATTTTTTATATTTTATATTATGTTGTCCTTTTTTTGTTCAAATACTTACAATTTATTTTTGCCAACAACAAAACTTATACAAGTTTTATTTCTTGGTTTCATTTTTTGCAAATTGATAGTAACATTTCAATGAATATACGTACTTTGATAAAATGCTAAAAAGTTTATTCTTTTGATATTTTATAAAGTGCATTGAGCACCCATAATCATTACATAAAAGAAGGTTAAATTTGTTTTTTTTTTTTTAGTATTAGATATTGTTAAGGGAGTAATTATATATATATATATATAAGATGCATTATAACTACAATAATAAGTAGATATTTTTCTATGTGTAAATCTAATAGTAACTTAAATACTGCAGGTCCACCTCCTAATAATACAATTCTATGTCCACATCTTAATCTAACTATGGATGATTTGAATTATTGTTAGATTGATGCATATGTGAGGTCCCTTGAATAACAAAAAAACCTCTCTAACTTTTTATTATAGCTCCACTTATAACCGTTATCCTTTTTTGCACCAAAAAAAAAAAAATCAACCATAGAGTCTTCTTCAAGTCCTCAATGTTGATTCTTGATGTAATACATCTTAGTAGCTTGAATAAGATCACCCTTAACATTAAATCTCATGCCATCATTGAACTCATCAATACTTTTTATGTTACTACATATTGTATTCTTGGTTTCCTTGAAAGTTGAGTAACCATTACCTCTTGACATTGAAGAAGGGAATTAGATCCTAGTTATCTCAATTCTTGGGGATGCTTCGGTGTTTGCATGTACTACAACAAGCATGGAGGATGTGTTATAGGTATTTCACTTATAACATTTTTATAAGTTTTCTCATCCTCTTTAGGATTCCCCTCATCATCTATGCCCATTTCTCTTCATAATCATCTAGAGCTTGATTGTGAAGAAATGGATTAACTTTTTCATCAATCGCATTTTCAATATTACATAAAAATTGGGACATAAGTATGGGATCATATTCTTGATACACCAATGGATCAATCATCATATGTTCCTCATGTGGTGTTGTATGAGTTGATTTTTTTTATTTTTTTTTTAGTCCTAACATATAAGTGTTATATAGAATCTCCCCTAAAGCTTTAGCTATTTCAATGAAGTTTTGAACATTACCATCATCCCTAATAGCCATTAAAGAATAAGACAAATCTTCTTTTTATAAATTAAGGTACTTATATAATATCTCAAAGGAAAATTACAAGTGAGTAGATTAATGTTTAAAGTCAAGTTTAAATGGAGAGTCAAACTTTTAAATAATTAAAATAATTAATTAACATTATGTCAAGTAGTTCAAATAGGGAATCCTATTATAGCACCATTATTGGATAGTAAAAAAGTTCTCTACTTAAGCCACTTAACATGTTTATGAGATAATAATAGATCATTTATTTGAATCACTTAGTATAATGTTGGTTATCTATTTTAATGGCTTGAAAGTTTAATAATTTATTTTAACTACTTAATATAATGTTAATATTTTATTTTTATTACTTGAAAGTTCGATTTTCTATTTAAACTTGACTCAAAATACCGATTTCCATGCTTATAATTTTTCTAATATCTTAACCATAGAATTCATTATAGTTGGTATTCTTTTTCATTTTCAACATCTTAATTGGGTCCTACTGTACTTTGATCTTGAATTGCCCATTACAATGTTTCCATGAGCATGCATGAAAAGTTCTCAAACCCCACCATTTTCAACCTATTGGTATAACATGTAGCAAATTAGTCAAAGTAAAGAACAATAACAATAATTGTATTTCTACAAACACCTAGGCATAAAAATTAATCAAATGACACAATAACTTCTACCCATTGGCAGATTTAACATGGAACTTAGCAAATACAATACTCAATGTCAACCAGCATTTTAAACAAACATTGATATTTATTTGGGAAACAAAAAAAGAAAAAAAGAATCATAATTGTTTGAAGATTTTATGATTTTCTATCCATTATAAATGGAAAGAAATTAGTAATGTTAATAACAAAAATTACATTAAGTAAAGATGCAATTTGAGCAAAGTTAAGTCGAGAGAATCAAGAGATTTAAATGGAAAGAGTTGCAAAAGTTGAGGGAATTGAGGAAGTTTGAGAAAATTAGTGACTTAATGTGATAGAGGAACAACATGTTTTAAAGAGTTTAACGAGCATTTAATCATATTAAAAATTTTGTTGAAGGTGCAAACGTGAAATGCTCACTCGATATGATTGCACCGAGTTTCACTATGTTATCTCATCCGCATAATCAATTTGGAAGGGGCATTTTATAATAATAATTACTAAAAAGAGCCCTATTTTTGTATTTAAAAAAAAAAGGGAGGGGGGTGGGTTGGGAATCAGCTTTTTCTTTTCTTTTCTTTTCTTTTTAAAATTTTCGTATTTGTCAAGCTTAAATTTCAATTTTTTGTTAACTCGATTTGCATTAAATCTTATGCCTATTTAACATGATCTCTTGACTAAGAGTTAAATAAAACTTTGGTTTTTAATATTTTTTGAAAACATTTAGAGTTACCACTTGACAATTTTAGGAAAGAAATTTTTAAGTTAGGATTGATTAGGTAGATCAATTATAACTTATCTACTAATCTGTAAGGAAAATCTTTAGAAGAAAGTTTCTAAATAACCAAAGTTCTAGAACCAAGGGTCAACTTATTAAAACCTAACAGTTAACACCTAAAATTTATGATTTAAAGTTTAATTCTTGAAATACCCTTCTATTTAAAAATAATTATAAGTTAAAGTAAAGATAAGATAAATTTATTTACTAGAAAAAATAAAATTTAAAATTTTTTAAGTTACCTCATAGGTGCCTATATACCTACTAAGTACAATTAGATTTATCGTAATTCATGTGATTTTATTGATTCTTATTTATTACTATTTTTAATTGTTTATTATTATTACCATCATCATTGTTATTAAAAAAAAATGAATTTTGAGAAAAGCCAATTTTAGAAAAACAACTATTTATAAGGAAAAAATTTTTAATTAAATATCTTTTGTTATACATAAGAATTAAGTCTAATTGTTTTTTTTATTAGTATTAAAATATATAAACATAAGTGATAAAAAAGAGTTCTTTTTTTTCTTTATTTTAAATTTTTTTAATAAAAGGTGATAAATCAAAGTGGTAAAGAAAAAGTTTATTTTTTATATATTTTTCTTTTGTCATTTATTATTTTTTTATTATTTATTTATTTGTAATTTTTTTATTTATTGATGAGTTGGAAAAATCATTTTATATATGTATCCCCGTGTAAATAAATGAAATAAAACAAAATGAAGAAAAAAACAAAAACAAAAACGTATCTAGACTAAAGTTTGGAAGTGGATATGGAACAAGTTTAAGTCGGAGCTTCGACTCGTCAAACAAGTCACTATTGGTGGGGCTCAAACAATCACTCGTGATGATCATTAGGAGTTGCAAGTACATCGATGAGGGCCTTTTTGGGTGTAGGAAGACGTTAGTGGCAATGGTTTGCTCCAACTGGTGGTGGAAGTGGTGTTTAGAAGCTAAATCGAAGGCAAAGTTTGGTGTTTTATAATATTAGGGAGCATTAGAAAACTTTTGGGATTAATTTCAAACCTCAAGATGGAGTGTAGAAGGAGAATTTTTAGAAAGAAGTTGGGATGGTTGTGGGTATTGTAAACACCCCATTTTTGCCCATAATAATCAATAATAATCAACCATAATCAATTACCATTTTTTCCAAATTTTTTCTCTAATTTAGCAAAAATAGAAAAAATATTCAAAAAATAAAATAAATAGGAAAAAGACCATCAATTTTGGAAAATAATTGCAAAAATGGCAATAAAAAGGATTAAACAATTTTTACAAATTTTTGAAATTTAAAAAAATACAAAAATAATAAAAAATTGCATCCAATATATACAATTTGCGTAAAATAAAAAAACCGAGATCTGGGCTAGATCAGCTGGTTCGTGTGTGCACCTGAAACGTGTGAGAGAGCCTGAGGTCCCGAGTTCGAATCCCCCCCCCCCCCCCCCTCGGGCGTGCGCTTGGAATTTTTTTCTTTCATTTCCCCTGGAGTCGCCATGTGGTAGCATGCAATTGGCCAAGAGAAGACACGTGCCTCGCACATGATCGTCTTCTTCCTCGAGCCTAGCCGGAAAAAAATCCGGCAGAAGTCCGACGAGGCTAAAAATGCTGGATTTCTTCAAATCTTTTTGGATTTCAATCAGTCTAAAACTGAATTATCCAGATAAATTACAAGATTACAACGAATCGGCATCAAATATGTTGGATGAAATCAAATCTAAACAACAAAAAAATTCGGATTTATCCAAATCAAGGATTTGAGCTTATCTGGAAGGGTTTTCGAACGCCTATAAATAGAGGATGAAGTGGAGAGGTAAAAGCACGGATCAAAAGTGAGAAAAAAAAGAGAATTGAAGCCTCGCCGGAGTTCTTCACCCGCGACCACCGATCAAGCGTCGAGCAGCCACTAGGAGGCGTTTCTGAAGTAAACCACTGCTACAGTTGAGTTCCTCACCCTCGAAAACCTAGGAATCGACACTTCAACCACTTCGAAAGGCCGCCGGAACGCCGTCAACGAGCATCTCCAGTCGCTGTGTCCAATCAACCCGACTCGACCCGCTTCGACCCAATCCGATCCGACCCGCGCACCGACCCGGATCCAAGTAAGTCGGATTTTTCGATTTTATTTATTTATTTTATTTATTTAGTTATTTTATTTATTTCGAATTTACTTATTTACTTATTTGTAGTTTAATAAATAGAAAAAATGTTAGAAATTAGATTTTTTTTTAGGATTTAATTTAGGATGAATGATAAAAATAGAAATAATAATTATAATCATAAATAATAAAAATGTAAAAATTTATAAAGAAAATGATAAAAACATTAGAAAAGGAGAATAATAAAAATCTAGATTCTAGAATATGATAAATAAATAATATAGGAGAAAATTCTTCAATAAAAAATTATAAAAATTAATAAAAAATCAATAAAATTTTATAATAGTAGAAGTGAGTCGAAAAATAGAAAAATGGATTTTTTATCACTTAGAAAAAATCATTTTCTTAAATAAATCCAAAATTGGTTTTTCCTTAAAATACCATTTTCAAAAATCAAATTATTAAGCTTAGGCTTAGATTTTTTTAGAAAAATCCTAAAATGGTAAAAACATAAATCAAAGGAAATTTCACAATTAAAATTCACCAACACATTAAAATTTTAAGGAAAAGCGAACTACGGCTTGTTTGATCCTAAATAGCAGGTACATAGGCACCCATTTGGGGCAACCCTTAAAAAGAATAAAAAAATCATTTTCTTAGAGTAATTCATTCAAAAACACAATAAAAGACAGCAAAAAGATAAAATAAAAGACATTTCTGGATAGAGTAAATTTTAGAAGATCAGGGTGGTAACCTTATGGTTTTAATAAGTTAGCCTCCGAACTTAGAAACTTTGGTTTTCCCCTTTCCTCTTTTTACAAAAAATGAGAAGAGGAAATCATGACGACTAGTGCTCTAAATTAGGATTAATCTACTCAATTAATCATAATTCAATTTTTTCCAACAACAGGTGGGTGGCGACTCCAAAACAAAACGAAATTCCTAACTCAAGTCGAGGATCTACATTAGATGAGCATAGGGTCTAGTATAGATCGGATTAGGAATGGAAAAAATAAAAAATTAGACTCGACAGGATGGCGACTCCACTGGGGACCAACATTCTCTAGTAGGCTAGCCACCTGGATCTCCTCAAATTGCTCCTTTCTGAGAAATGTTTTTTGATTTGTTATGTTATTGCTAACCTTTCAGGGATTTAGCTAAAGGTTAGAATTCAACTATTTACTTAGGTTATTGAGTCTGCATGCATACAATTGTGTGAGTAGATACAGTCAAACCCGGGCCGTCTTAGGACCTTAAGACGGGGGGCTATTGTGTAGGTTTCGGGCGAAGTGATATGATCACCGTTCAGGACTAATTAGGCTACCCCACCTAATGCTTCGATATGGCCTGAGATCCATTTCTCTGAGAATGCGGGAGGCCATAGAGCTTGGGGACCTGTTAGAACCTACCTATTTACATACATAACGTCATGGGCTGACAACTGATTGATGACGTAATACTTTTATTCTGTTTACGGAGTTCAGATATATTTCCTTGTAATGTTATCATAGTTCTGGTTGTAATTAGGAAATTTCTGTTGTAATAGATGGCTAGTACTGCAGTTGACCGCCTTCTCCGCAAAGAAATCCGAGTGTGCAAACCTTTGGATCCAAAATTGGTACTGGACCACTGGTTCACCCTATACAACCCAGAGGAGCAGGCCTTTATCCAGCAGAAAATAGGACCCATCCTCTCACTGATGAAGATGGAGATGAACTTGCCCATGGTACGGGCCATGCTCCACCTATGGGAAATAGAGCCCGCGACTTTCTTCATCGAGCCACATGAGATTACTCCTACTCTGGAAGAGTACACCCAACTGCTACAGGCTCCAGCACTAACCAACCAAGTTTATATACTAGATCTTGAGGCCGGGCCAGCCGGTATTTTTAGCAGACTCCTGGGTATCCGTAAAACAGCAATCAACAAGGCCTTAGCAGACTGTAACGGATACTGCATACGGATGGACGAGTTGGAAGCCTGGTTCATTGCTCGAGAAGATAATGGGGACAGGAAAGACATATTGTATGGGGACTCCAAGACCTATAGACAAAGAAGGGTGAATGCTTTCATCCTGACAACTTTCGCCACCATACTTTTCCCCACCGGAACTTTCTATGTCCACTACCGAGTTGCAGAATTGGTGGCCCAATTCCTGAAAGGAAAATCTTACATCTCGGCTCTATTGGCTGAACAGATTCGGAACTTAAACTTTGTCAAGAAAAAAGGCACGGGATCCTCCGCTCAAATATCAACCTTATACTGATATGGTTCGTAAGCCAACTCAAGTGTTTTGGGCTGAACATGGTCCGGAAAACCTTGGCTCAACAAGTGGACCTCGTGGACTCATGCATAGAGAAGATAAAGCTACCCGACGACCTTACCAGCCACAGTTAGGTAGAAGTGCTTAGAAGTTTCAGTGCCGATGACATTTTGTGGATAGCCAGATGGAGTTGCTGCGACAAAGTGATTTTAACTTGTAGTAACTTTCAAGCCGTGCCTCTAATCGGTATCAGTGGATGTATAGGTTATCATCCCAACTCGGTGGTCCGCCAATTTGATACTATTCAAGACATAGTTTATCGGCCTTCGCTGGAAGCAGTCACATTCGAGTACCAAGATCCGAACTTACTAGTGGCTGAAAAATTTGCTAAGCTAGCAGAGGTCAAAGCACTTTGGGAAGCCAGAATCGAGAGCCCGAATGTAGACCCCGGAGAGCTAGTTGGCGAAGTGGGCAAACATCGAGCTACCAGGGAGTTCGTGATCCACCAGTTGTATCAGACAGGAGAAAGAGCATATCGAGTCCCAGATGTCACCAAACCGAAGCCAGACAAGGTAAATCCGGAGCTAGAAATCTACCTAGAACAGGTCAGGGCCCGGATGGAAGTATATTTTGAAGCTGCATATTATAAAAAGGATATCTGGAAAGGTCGATTCAAGGAATCCGACCAGAGAAACAAAGCCTTAGAAGCTCAGTTGGAGAAGACCTAAGCCAAAGTCAGGGAATTAGAAGCCATCATCAACGGGAAACCCGAGTCTCCACAACAGAAGACCAAGAAAGCTAGGAAATAGATTATCTTTGTACTCTTTCGTTTTTTTTTTAAGTATCGAACTCCAAAGTTTCCAATATTAATAAAAATAAAGTTTCAATATTACATCATCAATCAATTGTTGGTCCCTTTTATTTTAGCATCCGTGTGACACATGCATCACATTTGCATACATTATACTAAAAAAATAAAATGCGCGCCAGGTATTAAAATAGCTCCCAAATAACCAAACCCTCCTAGAAGCCCAATTTGCACATGTTCAAGAACAAAAATGGCAAACAGTGACGACAACCGCAACAACGTAAGTGCTAACGCTGCTTTAGACTCTAGGATCGTATCCCTGAAACAAACGGTCCAATAGTTAGCTGCACAAGTCCACCTCCTGACTGAAAGCATTGGCCTCATTCGCACCACTCAGCCAACTCAAGAAGAACATTTAGGGGCTAAGAAAGGGAAGGCAGTGGAGGGGCAGCCTCCAGAATATGAGGCAATCAATTCCCACCTCAACCTGGCCTTTGAATATGAGCCGAGAGTCAACCAGGGTCCAACCTCTGATGACCTGAAAAAAGAGATGGAGAGAGACAGAAAGAGATAGAAAAAAGACTCTTCCAACAGCTGGCTGACAAGATGAAAACAATAGAGGGGCTTGACGGTTTCGAGCAAGCCGGAGTCACCAGTCTGCCAGCATATGGGGAGGAGGTGTACCTTGATAAATTCAAGACCCCGGAATTTGAGAAGTATGACGGTACTGGATACCCCAAAATGCACACAAGGCTATACGCCCGAAAAATGAGCAAGTATGCTCAATACGACCAACTGATGATCCAGACATTCCAGGATAGCCTTACAGGTCCTGCATTAGTCTGGTATGCCCACCTGGATTTCAATCAGGTCAACACTTGGGAAAGGCTTGCCTAGGCGTTTTATGACTAGTACAAGTTTAATATTGAAGTCGCCCCCTCAGTGATTGATCTAGGGAGTCTTCGAAAGAGACACGCTGAGCCTTTTAAAGAGTATGCTCAGCGTTAGAGAGCTCAAGCAGCCAGGGTAGCAACCCTAATTTCTGAGAAAGAGTTGACATCCATATTCGTCAACACTTTAGACAAGACCTACTTCTCACATCTGGTGGGCCAGACATCATCCAGTTTTGTAGAAGTGGTAGCTGCAGGGTGCCGGATTGAAAGCGCCATCACCACAGGCAGACTCCAAGCAATGGATCCTCCTAAGGTCACACCAGCACAAAGGCCCTTGGGAGGTAATAGAGCTAAAGAGTCTACCGTCAGCACAGTCCACTCCAGTAAAGCAGACAAAGCTGGAACTCGTGTGACATTCCAGACCACGAGTACCCCAGCCCAGCACTCCACGGCAAATCACGCCCAGGCTACCAGGGTCCCAAGACAATTCACTCCAATTCCGATCCCGCTCAGCCAGGTCTTTGCTCGGCTGCGGGCGGATAATTTGATCAGCTTCGAAATCCCAAACAACTGGTACAAGCCCAGAAACTTCGACTCAAACCTCAAATGTAACTATCATATGGACAGATGCTGGAGGCTCCGACACAAAATCCAGGATTTGATCGACGTCGGAATTGTGCAGCTGGATTTTGTTAACACCCCAGCACCCAATGTCAACACCAATCCGCTACCCAATCATAAGCCCACCATCAATATGATCACATCTGAAGAGTCGGCTCCCAAAGAAGCCTCTAAGCAAAAGGCAACGGACCAACAAAAAAGGCATTCCCGTCAAGCCCTAGAGAAAACCCCCAAGTCACATATCAAAAAGAGATGGTTAGCCGGAGACCCAACAGTCAGCAACTTTGGAGAATCACACGGGAGATTCGAATACCTGGTGAACTATTCTTATACCCCAACTGTATATGGGTCGCCTAGCGGATGGGGGGCCGAGTTTGAAAAAGAGGACAACCCTCTAAAAGAAGGGGAGAAATCTGTAAACATGATCAATTCAAATCAAAAGCCAAGAGTCATAAAATGCTATGAGGGACAGTCAACTGAGATATAAATCCCAAAGAAAAGATACGTTTTCAATGTCCTAATACCGGCAGAGAAGTATGAGGCCGCACCTTTTGACTATCAAACCCTCGAGCAAGAGCGACCCCCTATGGTGGGAGGAATCACTCGCTCTGGGAGAATCTATGACCCAAAATATAAAATCCCGACTGAAGAGCCCAACACGAAGAAAAGAGAGGAAGAAGAAGAGGGGCTTGCTACATTTACAAAAATGGTCAAAGCGAGTGAATATAAGATCATGGAATAACTAAACAAGGTTCCAACATAAATATCACTCATAGGCCTCCTTACAGCCTCTGAGCCCCATAGGGAAGCACTCTTCAAAGTGCTCAAACAGATTCAAGTCCCAGAAGGCATCGCTACAGACAAAATAAGTCACGTGGCGGATTCTATTTTTACCATGGACCAAATATCTTTCTCCCCTGAAGAGCTAGGAGAAGATGGAGACCAACATACAAAACCACTATTCATAGTGGTGAAGTGCAACGACACGATTGTCTCCCGAGTGCTCATCGACAACGGGTCGTCCTTCAATGTTTGCCCATTGGCTATCCTCAAATTATTGGGGGTCGATCCAAGCAATGTTAAACCCAGCTCGACGGTGGTCAGGGCTTTTGACAGGCAAAAAGAGACATAGTAGGGGAGATAAACCTACCGGTGGAGATTTGCCCGCAAGTGTTCTACATATCTTTTCTAGTCCTCGACATCCCAAGATCTTTCAATTTACTCTTGGGAAGGCCTTGAATACATACTACTGGAGCCATACCCTCCAATCTCCATAAGAGGGTCAAATTTATTGCAAATGAGCAGATAGTCACTGTGCTGGGCGAGCAGGATTATGCCATATATAAAGAAACCGCCATACCATACATTAGGGAGGATGGTTCCGAAGACCTTGGTCTCCAGATATTCAATGAGGTGAATGTGGTGACCAGCAAGGAGGGCCATCGGTTTAAGGAGGGGCAGCAAGGGACGTTTGGACTAGGGTACGTTCCTACAACCCGGGAAGAAGCATAAGCTAGAGATGTCAAAGGCAGGATGAAAGAGAAGCCAAGCAACACCCTGACGTGTATTCCACCCCTCCAATAATCTTTCAGAAAAGCAACTATCATTCAAGAGCCAAGGATAAGCGAAGATGACGTCAGCAATGGGAGCCCAACCCCTCGCACGTCCGAACAGCATCCAACTCTCAATAATTGGTTATGTTATCCTATTAATAGCTCTAGGTTAGCTCAATGATAGAGAACGATTGTTAAACAAATTTTTATTGAGACTTCTTTATAATTCAATTACAGTTTGTCTTACTTATATATATCTGCTTTCATTTTACTTCACCCAGATCTCCTACCATCGAACATCAGGGACATTTCGCGCAGGTAGAAAATAAAAACGCTGATATCGTCTCTGACGCTGCTGGGTCAGTTGTTGGAGGCGATATCCTTGACCACGAAATAATACAAGAAAATTGGCAAAAACATGAACAAAGCGGAATTTCAATTGACGAGCTAGTGGAGACAGTAAATCTAGGAAGCATTGAAAAACCTAAAAACCTCAAGATCGGGACCAGTTTAAGTGCCGAGCAAAAACATGAGATGACCGAGCTGTTAACTAAATATACAGATGTGTTCGCTTGGTCATATGGTGACATGCCAGGATTAGACCAATCAATAGTGGTTCATAGGCTTCCCACAAGGGAAGATGTCAAACCTAAAAAACATAAATTGAGAAAATTTAGGCCTGACATCTTACTAAAGATCAAGGAAGAAGTTAAGAAACTGCTAGAAGTAGGGTTCATCGAAGTGTCCGATTACCCAGAATGGGTAGCGAATATAGTCTCTGTTATGAAAAAGAATGGAAAAGTACGCGTATGCGTAGACTTTCGGAACTTAAACCAAGCTACGCCAAAGGATAACTTTCCCCTACCTCACATTGATGTTCTAGTGGACAACACTGTAGGAAACCATCTTTTCTCATTTATGGACGGTTTCTTAAGATATAATCAGATAAAAATGGCTGAAGAAGATAAAACCAAAACGACTTTCATCATAACGTGGGGAACTTTTTGTTACAAAGTTATGCCCTTTGGTTTGAAAAACGCCGGGGCAACGTATCAGAGAGCCATGGTCGCGATACTTCATGACATGATGCATCGAGAAGTCGAAGTATATGTCGACGACATGATAGCCAAGTCTAAAGAAGAAGAAAGCCATATAGATATCCTGAGAAAATTCCAACTCAAGTTAAATCCGGATAAGTGTACTTTCGAGGTCATAACGGGCAAATTGTTAGGGTTTGTCATAAACCGGGAAGGCATTAAAATCGACCCTGACAAAGTAAAGTCTATATTGGAGCTACCTTCCTTATGCACTGTCAAAGAAGTAAGAAGTTTGCTAGGAAGGTTGAATTACATAGCTCATTTCATCTCACAGCTCACAAATAAGTGCCAGCCACTATTCCGTCTGTTGAAAAAGAATGCCACGGTAGAATGGGATAATGAATGTGAAGAAGCATTTAGGACGATCAAAGACTATCTCATAAAACCTCCACTCTTGATAGTCTTGAAGCAAGGGAAGCCCTTATTCTTATACCTCACGATACTCCCTGAATCCATGGGGTGCGTGTTGGGGCAAAAAGATGAAGAGGGATGAGAGCGTTCCATATATTACTTAAGCAAGAAATTCACAGACGGGGAACAGAGGTATTCAGAAGTAGAGAGGACCTGCTGTGCTCTAATTTGGGTTATGCACCGATTGAGGCAGTATACCCTTTACTATCATATTGAACTGCTGACAAGACATGATCCCCTAAAGTACTTGGCAGAGAAACCTATTTTGATAGGGAGAATCTTCAAATGGCAAATTCTCTTATCGGAGTTTGATATCACATACATAAATCAAAACTCGATGAAAGGGCAATCTTTAACCGACCAATTGGCAGAACACCCTGTCGAGGGAGATTCCCAAGAACTACAAGCCCAATTCCCTGACGAAAATATATTAACAGTGGAATGTATACCAATAGAAGACCGTGGGATAGAGCAGAACCCTAAGTGGAAAATGTTCTTTGACGAAGTTGCCAACGTATTCGATTGTTGATATCCCCAGACGGCACACGATTCTCTGCAGCAACAAGACTCACATTTCCATATACCAATAATATCACGGAATATGAGGCACGCATCGTTGGCCTCAAAATGGCTTGCCAAACGGAAATCCGTGAATTAGAAGTATACGGAGATTCATCATTGATCATACTACAGACAAAAGGGGAATACAAGACTAAAGACCCCAAATTGGTACCATACAATCAACATTTGATAGAGCTAATCGAAGAATTTGAGGCAATCACTTTCACATATGTCCCAAGAACTTAGAATCAGTTTGCAAATGCACTCGCTACACTAGCATCTATGATCCAGATAATAGGGAGAGCCGAAGTCCAACCGATGAAAATAGACATTGAAAATCGGCCCGCCTACTGTTTAACAATTGAAAAAGCACAAGATGACAAGCCTTGGTATCACGACATCAAAACTTTTCTCCAAGAAAATAGATACCTTGAAATGGCTAACAAGAATGACCAAAGAACACTCAGAAGATTAGCAAGTCATTTCTTATTAAGTGGGTCTATACTTTACAAAAGATCGTTTGATACCACTTTGCTAAGATTTGTGGATAAAAATGAAGCATGCGAACTGATGAAAGAAGTACATGAAGGGGTATGTGGACCTCATATGAACGGCTACATGTTGGCCCGAAAAATCATGAGGTTAGGATACTATTGGCTAACCATGGAATCAGATTGCATCAAATATGTCAAGCACTGTCATTTGTGTCAAGTGTACGCAAACCGGATAAATGCTCTACCCAACGAGTTGCACTTATTGTCAACACCATGGCCTTTCTCCATGTGGGGAATCGACATAATAGGCCCAATCACTCCGACGGCATCCAATGGCCACAGGTTTATATTGGTAGCAATTGATTACTTCACCAAGTGGGTAGAAGCTTCATCACATGCCAATATCACAAAAGGGATAATAGTCCTCTTCTTGAAAAGGGACATAATAGCTCAATATGGAGTTCCTGGGTCCATCATCACCGACAACGGTACCAATCTGAATAACAAGTTGATGACAGGTTTATGTCAACAATTCCACATAAACCATAGAAATTCAACTCCCTACCGACCTCAAATGAACGGGGCAGTAGAAGCAGCTAACAAGAATATCAAAAAGATCATCGAAAAAATAACAACTACTAACAAAGATTGGCACGAGATGTTACCGTTTGCTCTCGTGGCTTATAGGACTTCAATAAGAACATCTACTGGAGCTACCCCATATTCGTTGGTATATGGTACCGAGGCAGTGCTACCAGTCGAGGTCGAAATACCATCATTCAGAATCTTGTCAGAAACTCAGTTAACTGAATCAGACTGGGTGAAGAAGAGACTTGATCAATTGAATCTGATTAATGAAAAAAGACTCACTGCACTATGTCATGGCCAGTGTTACCAACAAAGGATGGCCCGAGTATTTAACAAGAAAATGAAGCCTCGATGCTTCAAAGAAGGAGATCTGGTGCTAAAGAAAGTTCTCCCGAATGCCCAAGACTCCATAGAAAAATTTACCCCAAATTATGAGGGTCTGTATGTGGTAAAAAAGGTATTGTCAGGAGGAGCTCTGTTATTAACTCAAATGGATGGTCTAGAATTAAGAGACCCCATCAATGCAAATGCTGTTAAGATGTACTATCCTTAGGCAAGAGAATTGAAATTTTGCCAATGTTTATGAAAGCCAATATTCAATACAAATTTCGTTGAGTCTAGTTTTCATTTTTTACAAGCAAAGTTAATGTCTCTAAATGGTCGATAATTCCAACCAATTCTCATTACAACAAACATTCATAAACACATTACCCATCACTTCACCAATGAATGATAAACACTAAAATGATAATGAATCTCAATAAATTTTGTGATATAATTCTATCTATTTTTTAGCATTAAAACCTAGTGCATTAGTAGGATAACACTTCCGTCAAAAGAGCCATGCGCATAAGAAAGGAAGCACATCAAGATCTTTAATCCCGTGTCAAAGTAAGAGTAAGCGAAGCAGGAGCAAACCAGCACGAAGGTTCGGTTGTTTGGTTGCTATCCACGATAAATTGGCAAACATATAAATAACTATCATCCACATATCATGAAAACATCAAATCATTTAGCTTAGTCAGTAGAAACATGTTCAAAAGCATAAGATTAGTCAGCCCACAATAAGGCACTTGTCTATACATCCCCTTGAAAAGGTTAGTCGGCCCATAATGGGGCACTTTCTTAGATATCCTCTCTTAAGGTCAGCCCATAAGGGTAACTTTCGAGACATTTTGTCATAAGTTAGTCAGCCCATAGAGGGGCACTGTCCTAAACTTCATCTCTCAGGGTTAGCCCATAGGGGTACCTTTTCGAGACATATTGTTATAGGTTAGTCAGCCCACATTGGGGCACTCGCCTAAACATCTTCTCTTAGGGTCAGCCCACAAGGGCACCTTTTTGAGACGTTTCTCCATGCCATAGGTTAGTCAGCCTACAATGGGGCACTTTCCTAAATATCTCGTCTCAAGGTCAGCCTGTAGGGGCACCTTTCGAGACATTTCTTCCCCAGGGTTGTGAGTCTAAGAAGACACTTCCCGCTATAGGTTAGTCAGCCCACAATCGGGCACTTTCCCAAACACACCTTTAGAAATGTCAGCCCATAGGGGCACCTTTTGAGGCATGTCCTCTCGCTATAGGTCAATTAGCCCGCGAAGGGGCACTTTCTTAGACACCTTTTCCTAAAGTTAGCTCAACAGAGCACTTTCAAATCCATCGATTAGTTAGCTTAGAGGAGCACTTTTCGAATCCATCGATTAGTTAGCTTAGAGGAGCACTTTTCGAATCTATCGATTAGTTAGCTCAGATAAGCACTTTTCGATTCTATCAATTAGCCAGCTCATAGGAGCACTTTTCAAAATTGCAGATAATTGATTAGTAAGCTCGTAAGAGCACTCTTCGAAGGTATTTTTTCCAAACAGTCGCTAGTCTATGTTAGACGCTTCTGTTGACAGGTGGCTAGCTCATAAGAGCGCTTCCTAAGACAATCTTCTCTTCAAGGTTGCTAATCCGATAAGACGCTTCCTATCATCAGGTATTCCACTTACAATAACACACTCCTAAATAATTCTTGAGATTGTTCCTATCGCCAATTAATCAGCCCATAGAGCACTTTTTGGGATAATATATTATTCTAGATTGTTAGGACCATTTCCTAAGCAATACCAACCATCACAAAATACTTGTGGGATTATTAGCTCATGGAGCATTTTCTTACTAGTGATCCAATTCCAGATAACCAGCCAAACCAAGGCGTTGTCCATTCAATTAAGAGGCCAAAAATGACGTCTTTCTTGTCTTTGTAGTTAAGTTTTTCAAACTTTACTACAAAGAGGGGCAGTTGTAAACACCCCATTTTTGCCCCTAATGATCAATAATAATCAACCATAATCAATTACCATTTTTTCCAATTTTTTCTCTAATTTAGCAAAAATAGGAAAAATATTCAAAAAATAAAATAAATAGGAAAAAGACATCAATTTTGGAAAATAATTGCAGAAATGGCAATAAAAAGGATTAAACAATTTTTACAAATTTCAAAAAATACAAAAATAATAAAAAATTGCATCGCATATATACAATTTGTGTAAAATAAAAAAACCGAGATCTGGGCCAGCTTAGCTGGCTCGTATGTGTGCTTGGAACGTGTGAGAGAGCCTGAGGTCTCGAGTTCGAATCCACCCCCCCCCCCCGGCGTGCGCTTAGAAATTTTTTCTTTCATTTCCCCTAGAGCCGCCATGTAGCAGCATGCGATTGGCCGAGAGAAGACACATGCCTCGCACATGATCGTCTTCTTCCTCGAGCTCAGCCGGAGAAAAATCCGGCAGAAGTCCGACGAGGCCAAAAATGCTGGATTTCTTCAAATCTTTTTGGATTTCAATCAATCTAAAACAGAATTATCCAGATAAATCACAAGATTACAACGAATCGACATCAAATATGTTGGATGAAATCAAATCTAAAAAACGGAAAAAATTCGGATTTATCCAAATCAAGGATTTGAGCTTATTTGGAAGGGTTTTCGATCGCCTATAAATAGAGGATGAAGTGGAGAGGCAGAAGCACGGATCAAAAGTGAGAAAAAGAGAGAAAAAAGAGAGAATCGAAGCCTCACCGGAGTTCTTCACCCGCGACCACCGATCAAGTGTCGAGCAGCCACCAGGAGGCGTTTCTAAAGCAAACCACAACCACAATTGAGTTCCTCACCCCCGAAAACCTATGAATTGACACCTCAACCACTTCAATAGGCCGCCAGAACACCGTCAACAAGCATCTCCAGCCGCCGTGTCCGATCGACCCGACACGACCCGTGCACCGACCCGGATCCAGGTAAGTCGGATTTTTTGATTTTTTTTATTTTATTTATTTGGAATTTACTTATTTACTTATTTGTAGTTCAATAAATAGAAAAAATGTTAGAAATTAGAATTTTTTTTTTTAGGATTTAATTTAGGATGAATGATAAAAATAGAAATAATAATTATAATCATAAATAATAAAAATGTAAAACTTTATAAAGAAAATGATAAAAACATTAGAAAAGGAGAATAATAAAAATCTAGATTCTATAATATGATAAAGAATAATGTAGGAGAAAATTCTTTAATAAAAAATTATGAAAAATAATAAAAATTATAAAAAAATAAAAAATTAATAAAAAATCAATAAAATTTTATAATAGTAGAAGTGAGTCGAAAATAGAAAAATGGAATTTTTATCACTTAGAAAAATTATTTTCTTAAATAAATCCAAAATTGGTTTTTCCTTAAAATACCATTTTCAAAAATCAAATTATTAAGCCTAGGCTTAGATTTTTTTAGAAAAATCCTAAAATGGTAAAAACATAAATCAAAGGAAATTTCACAATTAAAATTTACCAACACATTAAAATTTTCAGGAAAAGCGAACTACGGCTTGTTTGATCTTGAATAGCAGGTACATAAGCACCCATTTGGGGCAACCCTTAAAAAGAATAAAAAAATCATTTTCTTAGAATAATTCACTCAAAAACACAATAAAAGACAGCAAAAAGATAAAATAAAAGACATTTCTGAATAGAGTAAATTTTAGGAGATTAGGGTGGTAACCTTATGGTTTTAATAGGTTAGCCTCCGAACTTAGAAACTCTGGTTTTCCCCTTTTCTCTTTTCACAAAAAATGAGAAGAGGAAATCACGATAACTAGTGGTCTAAATTAGAATTAATCTACTCAATTAATCCTAATTCAATTTTTCCCAACAACAGTTGGGTGGCGACTCTAAAACAAAACGAAATTCCTAACTCAAGTCGAGAATCTACATTAGATGAGCATAGGGTCTAGTATAGATCGGATTAGGAATGGGAAAAATAAAAAATTAGACTCGACAGGATGGTGACTCCACTGGGGACCAACATTCTCTAGTAGGCTAGCCACCTGGATCTCCTTAAATTACTCTTTTCTGAGAAATGTTTTTTAATTTGTTATATTATTGCTAACCTTTCAGGGATTTAGCTAAAGGTTAGAATTCAGCTATTTACTTAGGTTATTGAGTTTGCATGCATACAATTGTGTGAGTAGATATGGTCAAACCCGGGCCGTTTTAGAACCCTAAGACGGGGGGTCATTGTGTAGGTTTCGGACGAAGTGATATGATCACTGTTCAGGACTGATTAGGCTACCCCACCCAATGCTTCGATATGGCCTGAGATCCATTTCTCCGATAATGCTTTGATATGGCCTGAAAATCATCATTTGAGAGACTAGGCTAATGAAATTAACGGGTGCTCCTAATGATATTCTCGGCCGTGAAGTGAGTAACAAGACAATAGTGTTTCACAACATAATGGGAATGTGCTACCAGATCCGAATAGAGCCCCTAACCGAAGGGGTGAGTAGCATAATAATAAGAATGATAATTTTGAAGCACATTCTACAAGATCCTTGGTTGATCAATCTATTGACAACATAGACAATATGATTAAACGTTTGAATGAACTTAAAGACAACAAGAAATCTAATCTATGGGACATGTTCATGATTGGCAACTCTCTCTTTACATAGGAGATTTGAGACAAACAACTCCTTACCCACATTCGAATTCCCTAGTTAGAGTTATATGATGGGACATCGGACACCATAAAGTACTTAAGTTATTATATACCTCCTTAGCGTCTCCAACACCATAGCTTGCAAGGCTTTCCTAGTAACACTTAAAAACAGCACGTATGTGGTTTCAAAACCCCAACTTGAATTCTATTTTTAGTTTTTGAAAGCTTACCATGTAATTCTACCAGCACTTTTTCGACGAGCAAGATGCTTAAGTGAGACTCCTTGACTTTTAATCTCATTAGACAAAAGCAAGACAAGATTTAGAGACTATATCTCTAGGTTTAACTAAGCAACGCTCGAGATACCTAACATTGATACGAGTGTAGCCTTCAATGTAGCAATCAATGGAGTATAAGACAAGTCCTAATTCTTCTACTCTTTAACATTGCGCAAGTTAAAAAAATTTTGAGACTGACTACATCACCTAAGAAAATGCTAAGCCGAATAGGAATCCTCTGACAAAAAGAAGAATGGTAAAGATCGACCTTTTGCAAAAGATAAACTCAATCATTGCAAATGTTAATGGGTTTACTCAAAATGGTAATGGTGACAAGAAACATGCCATCCCTTTCTGTGAGCAACATGCCCCCTTAATATGTCTCGGGCTTCCATCTTCATGAGGATATGAGACAAGGGTATTATTACTTGTCCTAACAAGATGAGGAATAATCCCTCTAGAAGAAACTTTGACAAAAATTGTGACTTTCACAAAGATAGGAGGACACAACTAAAAATTGCATGTAGTTGAAAAATGCCCTTAAAGACCTTAGTACATCAAGTTATCTATGGGAATATATCATAAAGAACAATAAGCCTCTAGAGCGAGGAAGAAGAGATGAAAGGGAGGAAACTAGGCAAGAGTAAGAAGCTCGTCCTACTTAGGGTATAATCAATATGATAGTTAAAGGGCTAGTTGCAAGGGACAATCCATCTCCCAAAGTAAGGCTTATGCCTAATCAAGAAGCTACCAAAATGTACTCAACACTTAGGCAAAGTGCCTTAGAGTGGATACCACAATTACCTTCTTAGATGACAACCTTGAAGGCATTATATTCCCCTATGACAATGCCCTTATAATTCAAGCTTGAATTATTGACTTTGATGTCCACAAAATCCTAATAACCAACGGCAACTCCATGGATATTATACACAAGAAAGTATACAATCAAATGAGAAATAAGGTCGAAGCAAAGCTTAAACCATATGATAATGAGTTATTTAGTTATAATAATCAACCTATAAAGCTAGAAGGCATCATAACCCTCCTTGTAGAGCTCAAAGATTGACCCCACAAAACATATATCATGGTTAATTTCCTCTTTTTTTTTTTATTGCATAGTCCCCTTATAATATCATTTTTGGACGCTCATCGCAAAATATAGTAGGAATGATAGCCTTCACAAAGCACTTGAAAGCCAAATTCATTACTCCTATAAGTGTCAATGTTTACAACATAGATCAACAAGCATTCATAAATTTGTATCTCTAGGCCTTCTCCTAGTGGGAGGTCCTCACAATAGAATTTACCCCTGAGAAAAAAAATCATGATCGAGAAGGGAACCTACAAAAGAGATGGATGAATTCAAATTAGCGAGTCACCTAAACAAACTCCAAAGATAAACATAACAATCTTAGTTAAATTTTGTCGGTGATTGATTGCCTTCCTCCAAGCCATTGTAGATGTTTTTACATGGTCACTATTTGACATACTTAATTCCACCTAAGGTGATCACACATAGGTTAAATGTTAACCACAACATGAAGGTGGTCAAACAAAAGAAAAGACATTTTGCACCCAAAAGATAGGCCGCCATTGAGGAAGAGGCTCAAAAACTCTTAAAAGTTGAGTTTATACAAGAGGAACCCCACCCAAACTAGCTAGCAAACTATATGTTAGTAAAGAAGTCCAATGGGAAGTGGTGAATATGCACTTATTACACCAACCTTAATAAAGCTTGTCTAAAGGATTGTTTTCCTTTCCCTCGAATTGATTAGCTAGTTGATTTAACCTCAGGCTACGCACTATTAAGTTTTATGGATGCCTTTTCGAGTTATAATCATATTTGGATGCATAAGCCCGACTAGGTCCATACCTCCTTCATCATTAACTTTAGGATATATTGTTATAATATCATGCCCTTTAAACTAAAGAATGTTGTAAGGCAACATATTAAAGACTAGTGACAAAGATGCTCATGTACCAAATTGGTTGCAATGTAGAAGTCTATGTCAATGATATGATTGTGAAGAGTAAAGAGCCTTAAGAGCACCTCACAAACCTAAAAGAGACATTCCATACACTTTGACAGAACAACATGAAGTTGAACCCACATATGTGTGTCTTTAGCGTGACATTCGGGAAATTTCTCAGTTTTATGGTTACCTTGCAAGGAATTGAAGCCAACCCTAAGAAGATTAGGGCAATTTTGAACATGCAACCTCCCAAGACGGTTAAAAAAGTTCAAAGATTGATGGGATGGATCATTATACTAAACAGGTTATTCTTGAAGTCGGTGAATAGTTATGCCCCTTTCTTTAAAGCCTTAAAGAGCCCAATAGATTTCAAGTTGATGGATGAGTGTCAAGAAGCCTTTGATGAGCTAAAGTGCTTCCCTACAACACCTCCAGTCTTGTCTAAACCCATTATAGGAGAAGAGCTTTACCTTTGTCTCTTTGTTACTAGCCAAGCTCTCTCCTTGTATTTGTTTCAGTAAAGGGTCAAAAGCATCGATTAATGTACTATGTAAGCTACATATTATAGGGCTTAGAAGTCAAATACTCTAGGGTAAAGGAATTTTCCTATGCTCATTTTTGCACGAAAAGTTGTGCCTCTACTTTGAGGCTTATCTAATAGTGTCCTTCCTTGGTCAACCCTTAAGGTAAATCCTCCATAAGTCAAATCTGTTGGGCAAAATTGTCTACTGTGCCTTAGAACTTAGTGCATATAGGGTCTAGTATTGATCGTGCAAAGCCATCAAAGTGCAAGTGTTAGCCAAATTTATAGTTAAATTAACAATAGGGGATGAAATGCCCACCAAAGATTATGGAAAGCCCACATAGGCCCTCTATGTTGACAACTTGTCTACTAAAGGAGGGAGTGGAGCAAGACTTATATTGTGTGGTCCTCATAGTATTAAAATTCAATATGCTCTACTAGTAATAACAAAGTAAAATATGAGACTCTCATTACTGGATTGAAATTGGTAAAAGGAATGAGAGCGAAAAAAGTTATGAATTTTTCAGATTCACAGCTTATAGTCCAATAGGTCAACGAGTAATACACTGTCAAAGATGAAGGGATGATTAAATACTTTAAGGTTGTTAAATCCTTATGTTCTAGCTTTTCATCATAGAGCATTACGAATATTCCTTAAGCTTAGAACTCCAAAGTGAATGGTTTGTCTAAACTATCCTCAACATGCCTCTATGACTTAAACAATAAGGTATTTATAGAATTCCTTCTCAAGAAGAGTATTGATAGGTTTCGATAAGAATACCTTACCAATGAGACCCAAGTTTCTCAAGAACTATGTTGAATGGACCGAATCATTGAATACTTAGTGAATTGAACTGTTTCTAATGAAAAGAGGAAGGTAAAAGCCTTAGGTAGAAAGTAGCCTAATACACATTCCTTGATGGGCAACTTTATAGAAGGGCATATAGTCTACCACTTCTCAAATGCCTTTGACCTTTAGAAATTGAGAACTTGTTAATTGAGCTCCATGCTGGAGTGTATAGTAGCCATATAATGGGCTATACCTTAACCATCAAGGCACTCTAAGCTAGAGACTACTAGCTTACCATGAAATGAGATACTAAGGCAATTGTGTAGTGATGTGATATATGCCAAAAATATACCTTAGTCAACAGATAACCAAGCACTAATCTAATGCCATTCACAAGTCTATAGCCTTTCACCCAATGGGGGCTTAACATTCTCGAGCCATTCCTAAAGGTTATAGGGCAATGCCAATATATTATTATTATCGTCAACTACTTTACAAAATGACTATAGGTTGAAGCAATAGCAAAAGGTATCGAGCATAACATAAAGGACTTTGTCACTTGCACTATATTATGTTGTTTTGGAATTCCTAGCACCATTGTCACTGATAATAGCACTTAGTTTGATAATTCTAAATTCTGAGATTTTTTTGCAAAATACAATATCGAGATTCATTATACTTTGGTTGCCTACCTACAATCAAACGGACAAGCTAAAGCTATAAATAAAGTCATCCCATAGAGCTTCAAGAAAAGGATTGATCAAGCTAAGGGAAGATGGGTAAACAAACTCCCTTACATTCTATGGGGATATCGAATGACCTCATGAATTGCAATAGGGGAAAGCGCTTTTAACCTAGCTTCAAAACCGAGGCTATTCTCCCAATTGAGCTTAAGCTCTAGAACCTCTACACTCAAGACTTTGATTCCTAAGTCAATGAGATTGAGCTTCGAGCCAACTTTGATCTCCCCAAAGAGCTATAAAACCAATCCAGCTACAATGTGGTGGCTTACCAGCAACAAGCATCAAGATATTACGACACAAAAGGGAAGAATAAGGTCTTATGACTAAGCAATCTAGTCTTCCAAAAGCTTAAGGCCAATAGATCAAGAGAAGGGCAAGGAAAATTAGCCCTAAATTAGGAAGACCCATTTCAACTTTAAAACATGGTTGGACATGATGCATATAAGCTTGAAAGACTCAATGGCCACTAAATCTCTATAAGTTGGAATGTAGATAATTTATGCCTATATTTTGAGCAATTCTTAGATTGTACTTCGGAGTATGTTTTAAAGTATCATTGATGATTGTAAACATTCCTATTATTTAATGAAATTATAATTCTCATCTATTATTTGCATTTTTTTTTGTTCAAACACGAAAATAAAATTCAATGACAAGAAATTGTAATTAACGAGTAAAATTATATGCTTCGGAAAGGTAATAGTGGACTCCGCTAGATACCTAGTGACCAAACACCCACCTTTTGATTGATGGGCTAAACTCGTACTCCGAAGTTAAAATACAAAAGTCCCTCATTGACTAAGCTTAAGCCTAGCTAACAATGACACTTTGATTAATAAATTAATTCCTACCCATAATCAATTTGATTCAACATTGATCGATGATAACTTATGTGGCATAATGGAACATCCTCATTGATCAGACATAAGCTTGAATGACGAAAATACTGCCCATAGAAAAAAAAAAAGAGGAAATAAACAAAGTACGCAAAATTTGACTAAAAATACTTGGTATACAAAAATCAAGCAATTAATATAAAAGCAAAGGCCATATTCATATTTAACTACGAGCGAAATGATCAATAAATTAGAACATAATAGTCAACATACACATATGACAAGATATCAACACTTCATTCATTAAATGAGTTAATTACAACCTTTAAGGTCAGCATACTAACCACTTTGCAAATATAAAAAAATGGAATACAAAATTCAACTAGATCTACGAGGTTGGGTCCTCTATTAGGGCTAGGGTTAGTTCTTATTACTCTTTAGTAAGCTTGGATGTTCCTTCTTTAGGATGTTCCTTGACAGGTGGTGGTGGTAGTGGTGGGACCTCATCAAAACTTAGAGGAGGAGGAATTGATGGAGGAGCTTTAAAGGAAGGAGCTAGAGGAAAATCCATCTCCTTACTAAAAGGAGGGGTTATGTTGTCATCTTAGCTGGCCTCCTCCTCCAATAACCTCTTAGCCTCGAACTCCTCCTGCTTTTTTTTTTTTTTTTTCTGGAGGGATGTTAGGTACCCTCATCATTCCATGCAATCAGGTTAGGTCGTAGGCTAAATCCCTTATATGGATCCAGCATTGTATCCTTTGCTGGCTTCCTTCCATTACCACGACCAACTACTCCATGTAGCCATTGGAAGATTGAATCTCTTCATAGATGTTATCATAGTACTAGTCTTTAGTTGTCCTCACCAACTCCTTCAATTCCTAGATCCCCATATCTTTCTTAGTATAAAGCCTCTCAAGCTCCTTAATCCACTCCTCTAAGCTCTTCTCTGAGCTTGTATATTTGTCTAGGCAATCTTACGTCATGTCTATGTCTCTTTTGTAGTCTGTTAACATAGTTTGGAGTTGTCGAATTTCTGCCTCTTGCTTCTCCTCCCTTTTTTTGGAGGTGGTGAGCTCATAAGAAAGATTTAAAATTTGATTGTTAGCTCACGAAAGTTCCTTTTGCGCCTTCTCCAGTTTTTCCAAAAATTGTTTGGACATGTCATTCTACCTCAGCTAACTTCTTGTTGTAGTCCACCACGGTTACTTGCAACTCAGTCTAAGCATCCTCAAGCTTAACTTCTGCCCTCCTAGCCTTTTGTATATAAACTTCATTACAATTATATATCTGGTTATACAAGGTGAAAATCGTAACATTATTAACCTTATGATGCTATACTTGACGATCTACATCTTTGCATGCTATGGAGCACGCCACAGGCTACCATCATCATTTGGTACAAAGTGTATGAGTCAATGCACTTCAATTATTTGAGAGCTTTAAAACTAAACAAGTCATAGGAGTGAAAGCATACCTCTAAAAGTTGAGTAGATAAATGCTCGCATAATTGTAATAGAGTCATCTCTAAGGCTACTTCCTTGGAGGCATGATGGTCCAATAGGCTGAGAATGCTCTTAAATGGCTCGCACCTAGTCTTAGACCCTCTAATTGTCTCTTGAATAGCTAAAGGGGGGAGGCGCTTGAGATGAGGTCGACTTAAGCGTTTTGCAAAGATCTTGCACCTCTCTCCTCTCCCCCTTTGCTAATGAAGCATTGAACCTCTTCTTTTGACACTTCTTGGCATCAGGAAGACCAACCTCCTTGCCTAAGGCAATAGGTCTTACCTTAGTTTTACTGGGCACTGCGATGACCTTTACAGGATGAGGCCTTTTGGCCATAGCATTTGGGGCTTGGTCTTGGTTGCACTAAGCCTTGCGTTTAAGTTCCTTCCCTTTCCCCTTTACATCAATAGTCAGGACAAGAGAAACTAACTTTCAAGGCTCGGGGCCTCGAATTGTGATCATAACCATCGAAGCCTTCTTGGCTAGCTCATTTGCTGCCCTCATTACCCTTTTTTTCTCATCCAGATTGACAAGCGGCTGAGTCCAAGATTTTCATAGACTTGAGAGGAGGCATATCTATAAAATAGACAAAAAGATTAAGAAAAGTTGAGAAAAAAATACTTATAAGAAAGCATGAGGTCCTTGTCCCCAAGTCTTAAGTAGACAAATGATTCCATCCCTCAAGTTGGCCCCAGCTAGGTGCAAACCCTTACAAGCTTTCCTATTATTCTCTAAGCCTTATGTTCCATGATCCCCCTCAGCCTTGGACCTCTTTAGGATTTCCATTATAATACCTAAGAAGCTTCACATTATGTTTGGAGCATCGAATGGCTTCCCATTTTTCTCTTGAGCTTCAAGTAAAATCTTAGCATGACGTTGGTCATTCAACGGCAACATTGAATCTAAAAGTCTGCTCTTCCTTGTTTTTGATCACAACAAATTTATCCTTCTAATTGTGTACCGAGAAAGGTAGTCTATCCATCAGCTTCAAACTTGTTTAGCTTGCTAAGCAATATTACCTAAGCGAGGGTCCCAAATACTTAACAATGTAAAATGAATGAAATAATTGAGGAGTCAATCAAATCCCATAAAACTTGTTTAAGCTCTTGAATGCTACAATTAAAGTGTACATGTTCGGGACGAGCTAATGTGGATTAACCCTATGATAGTTAAAAATTTGCTTTTGAAAGCCAGTAAATGGGAGCCATAAGTTGAACTCAAAAAACTGCTCCTACGCATAGAACTTGTTTCCTTTTAGCGTAACTGCCTATTAATCTTTATATGTTAGCCGAATGATCCAACCCTTGAGAAGTGGGGCACTATAACGTCTTATAGTATTAGCGTTGACCTCACAAACTATGCTCTTAACAACATTTAGGCCTGACCCTGATGAAGTAGGCCCTTTAAAACAAGGGTGAGCTGCCTATTGTCCTCTCCATCATTTGTATAAATATCCAAGGCTAGTTCCCCAAGCCTCACCTCCTCATCTTCACTGAATAAGTGCAAGATTGCATTATTAACCTCTTTAACCTATGTCATTAGCATGAATGGTCGACTCAAAGGACTTGTAATGTTTGCTGTCTCAATTTAAGGGAGAACAACCCTCAAACAATATTTGAGAGGGTCTATGATGAAGTGGAATTAGCTATAGTTGCAAAATGGTTTGAGAAATTGAGGTTTTTCAAAACAAAGGGAATTCAAAGACATAGAATACAAGAAGAGAGTGGTTTTGAGTAAGCAAAATGCATAAAAAAGAGAGGTAAAAATGAGACTATTTAATCCCCTTGTAGGCAGTTATGGCATGCATGAGCAATTTCCAAGGTTACCCCAAGTTTTGCTATGTCAACTGCTTACACAATAAGGGCTACGATTTTTTTGCCATTGTCGATACTTTGATTCCCATCTTGACACATGTCCCTATACATTAAATACATAGATTTGCGTGCATGCATGAAATTTGAAATTGATAGTTGAAAAGATTGAAATGTACCTAACAAACCCCTTTCTCTATTGAGCTTGGAAACTAACCTAAAACTCAATACGGGCTTTTGTAGTGGCTTGAATAGCCAAGCTACGGGTTAAGTCCCCTTAGTCAACTCGTTAAGATTCCCCTAGCCTTGAGTCACCCCTTAACTCGAGTTAACCTAAAAAAGATTGCATGTTGTGATGGGCATGAGTGCCTTAAACATCTAGGTTATCCAGTACCCTTCTCAAGTTGGAATAACACTCTTAGCCAAAGAGCAACTCAACTAATGCATCCAAACATCATCTTGCAAATAAATACAATACAACTTTACTCTCGTCGCTGTTATGTCACTAATGAGAGTAGAAGGCAAGTGTTATATGCCTAAATTGGTGTAAGGCCAAATGACCTACCTTAGTTGAGCACAGCCCCATAACAAGAAAGTAGTTAAGCTAGTCGGAATAAATTAGGAAGGTGATCTAACTATTTGGAGACACTTTAAAGGATATTTCCTAAAACAAATTGAGTTTTTTTTAGAAGATCTATTTGTTTAAAATATAACATCTTCACAATACTATAAAAGGACATCCTTTTGACCATGTAAATCATTTATAACTATTATAAATTTTGATTGCCATATCTTTATACAATTTTTCTAGCTTAAGTGTTGAAATTTTAGCACCGGAGATATCTCCAACGCCCTGGTAACTCACATTTGTTTTTGCAAATTAGATTACGTTAGTTTAAGGACTTGATCCAACTTAAGATCACATTGAGGTAACAAAAGGCAATCAACACTATAGTATTTTAATATTATGATTATATTATGAAATTATATTATATTTTTTTTATTATATTATATTATATTGTAGAGTATATTTAACATAAAAATCATATTAAGTTAATTTTTACTATTAATTAGAGGCTAGTGATGGGTGAAATATTTAATATAGTTGATAGAAGATATATTTTTATAAAAGTCATAAAAAGAATAAAAAAAAGAAGTAAATATGGAGAAATAAATGTATAGAAGAAAACTAAAAATTTTAACTGCTTAAAAAAAGAAAAAAAAGAGTTGAAAGCCCGTTGCTAGTTCTACACAAATGCAAAAATAAAAGTTTCTTCATTTTCCCGCTGATCGCCCAAACAAGTACTTGGCTCTAGGGATTCCTTACTCTGTCTCCAACTCTCCCATAAGTCTTGAAAGGTCAGCAACGCTGTCTCTTTTCTTCTTCTGTCGATCATGTCTCTGCATGTATTTAATTTTCTTCTAGGTTAGGGTTAGTGTTAGGGTTTCGTTCCTAGTTGATTGTTGCGGTAAAAAAATTATATTTGATATGATTTTATTACAAATTATTTCATTGATAATGTCATTTAAATCGGTGCCATACCGTCTGGTTTATTCACTACGTAGTTGAAGCGTTGATTTTTAATATTGTTTGTAGAGTAAGTAGTGTGATTTCACAGAGAATGTCGGGGAGGAATCGCGGTCCACCACTCCCGATTAAAGGTGCTCCTCATGGTGGTTTTCCACCTCCCCTCCACGAACCTCCCTTGGAAAGAGGGCTTGGGCCGATTCCCCATCTGGCCTTGCTTGAGGAAATGCGGGAATCTCAATTGAGGATGGGACTGGGACCAGGACCTGGGCGTATGCCGCCTCCTCACCCTGCAATCCTCGAAGACCGTCTTGCTGCTCAACACGATGAAATCCAAGGGCTTTTAGTTGATAATCAAAGATTAGCTGCCACCCATGTTGCGCTTAAGCAGGAATTGGAAGCTGCGCAGTATGAGTTGCAGAGGATGGTGCAGATATCGGATTCGTTGCGTGCTGAAAAGGATGTTCAGATGAGGGAATTGTACGAGAAGTCAGTGAGGATGGAAGTCGATCTTCGTGCAGTGGAGGCTATGAAGGCTGAACTTGGTCAGGTTAATGTGGATATTAAGGAGCTAACAGTTGTAAGGCAGGATCTTATGGGTCAGGTGCAAGCAAGGACTCAAGATTTGGCGAGGATGAAAGCGGATTTGCAGCAGGTGCCGGGTCTGAGGGCAGAAATCGAGACAATGAAGCAAGAAGTGCAACGCGCTCGGTAAAATAATAAAGATGTGTCTTTCATTTGTCCCAATATCATGTCTTGGTGGATAAGTAGAAACCTAATTTTCGTCTTCTTCTTGTACAGGGCTGCTATTGAATATGAAAAAAAAGGAAGTGCGGAGAATTATGACCATGGCCAGGCGATGGGACAGAATTTGATCTCTATGGCTCGGGAAATGGAGAAACTTCGTGCAGAAATTGCTAATGCTGAAAAAAGAGCTCGTGCTGCTGCTGCTGCTGGCAATCCTAGTAAGTAACCTCTGCAATGCTTATAATGGCAAGTTGATCTCATTAGAGCTGGCATATTGAAGAAATAGCATCAGTATGCTTTGGGTCATCCGTGCATTACAGAGAGAGTTTTATCTCAAATCCCCCAAACAATATTTCTCTTCTTCTTCTTCTTCTTCTTTTTTTCAACAAGTTATTTTTATTTTGTTAAGCGCACATACCTAGACTTTGTGTAGTTGAACAAGATTGAGTTAAATAAAGAGTATTCATAAGCTTAAAGGGTGAATGCCTTTATTTTTTTGGCAAAGCAGTGAATAAAATTTTATAACAGCCTTGTCTTGAGGCTTTATCTATCTCTACTCATCCAAGTTTGATTTAGTAGGTCATTTTTCATATTTCCCAGCACATGAACTCTGATTATGCTGGAAAAATATTTGCTGTGTATCTGTCCTATCATTTGTGATTTTGATAAGTTACCACTATCATGTTAATGCTGCATTAGTTGGAAAAGAAGTTTTAAAGAAGTCACAAAAATTCATAAATAAACTAAAGGACCTAAAAAAGTATCAATTTGCAACATATTTTAAAATGTGAAAGCTGACTGTGCGACCAAGTTCTGGATAATGCAACTTCATCCAGAATCACCAAAAGTCATCAAATGCAAAATCTACCTTATCGGAGATTGAAATATCTTACCTCAGTGTAAGATCTTTTCTTAAAGTAATCAAGGCTACTTCAGAAGTGGCACTCTAAGAAGCATCTCAGGGACCTTATTAATTCTTTATGGAAGTTGATGATTCTTTTGCTGATGTATCATTGAATTTCTTTATGTTTCAGGTGCAGCTTATAGTTCAGGCTATGCCAATCCTGAAACTGGTTATGGTGGGAATCCTTATCCTGCCAGTTATGGCATGAATCCTGTAAGTTTTCCTTATTTTAATTTTAGCTAAAGTCATCAAAGGTCACCTTTTCCCCTTGATTAAATAATCACCCTTTTCGGGTCAGTAATGTTCTGTATTTGATTCTCAGGTACCGGCTGGTGCAGAAGGCTATCCTCAGTATGGACATGGACCTGCTGCTTGGAGTGCATACGATATGCAGCGTGCTCAAGGACACCGATAGACTAGGTCTGTGTGCGAATCTAATCTGCACAATTGCTGGTATCTAAGGCTGCAATTCAATAGATATGTAAGAGTATGAAATGTTCCTTTATGAAGTTATGTGATAAACATTTTGGGGATTTCATTAGATGCTTTCTGAAGTTGTACTTTTATTGTGAACACTGATTACCTTCAAAGTTCAGACTGTGGTCTGCACCTCCTGTGTTTTGCATATCTGCATTAAAAACTTTAGATAAAGTCCAGTGTCTAATTATAATGTGGGTCCAATTTTTGCACTCTCTTTCCAAAGCTATTATTTTTTGTTTTATAGCAAGACAATAGTTTTAGCTTCCTCAACAGGTGGGTTAAATTTACTTCACCTGTTAAACATAAACCAGGGTGGTAGAGCAGAATAGATATATGTCATTTGGTATTTGTTATGTCCTGGTACAAGCTTACCACTGGAGGATTTCTTGGGGAAATCTTATGTGGTTTAAGAAATGCATACCAGAGACATTTCCATTTTTACATTTAGTGTCTAAAGAGATATTACACATTGGATACATTAATAATGTGGGAATGGTATCTGCAAAGTGTGAGCACATCTTACCTTTGCAATAATGCTTGCAAATCCTGCTCCTGCATTTTCTTATACTGTCTATTTTTTTATGATGTTTGAAAAGAAGTTATCAGGATTTTGAGATTCCCTATGGACTTTGTTTACTAGGGTAATTTGCTGCATGGACTCACTACAGCTTAATTAATCTGGGAGGATTATGTAATGGAAACTGGTTTTGGTAGCAGGAGTTCACTACATTTAGGAAGAGTGCGATAGGATCTGCCTTGGTGGCCAGTCTATAGGAACTTCAGCTATGTCGAGAAGGATTTATCCTCTAGAAATCTGGTTATGTAAAGAGAAACATATATAGAAGTATGCTTGAATTTTTCTCTACTTTGCCATCTAGGCATTTTTTTTATGGTTACATTTTAGTTTGAATTTTTCTCTACTTTGCCATCCAGGCATTTTGTTTGTGGTTACATTTTAGTGTTGCTCTGTACCTATATGAATTTCAATACAATTACATTCCCCAAATAGTATGGAAGGTCCATCCTTGACAATCTAAAGGATGCTGGTCGTATTCCAACTTCTGCAGTTTTTCTTGCTGTTCATTCTGTTGGCTTTAAGTAGCCAGATAGATGCTACTTTGTTGGTACACAGCGTGACATTGTGTTGTGCACCTTTGTCTGTGGTGCACATTTGATACCTTGCATTATGGAGTAGAGTACAGGATTTTGTATAGAGGGATGCAACCCAATTCTGTTGTTTTACATTTATTAATGTAACTACTGACTTGACCAACATTGGTTGCTATAGATCCAACAGAAGAAATCATTGTGGGAATTTCAGTAGTTGACACTTTAGTGCAGCATACCTTTGCTTTAGCCTTACTTTTAGTTGGCCAGATCAGGCATATTGGCTTGATAAGTTTTGCAATGATAGTCTCTTTGACATGGATACTTCTTAAGTGGTACTGAAGTTTGGAGCTTCTGGAACACCCTTAGAGAACTTTTGTTCTATATATATTACATGATTGCTGACTTTATTACTTCGACATTGGAATAAATCGAACTGGAATGAGATTTTACGAGTCTGCACCTTAGATTGTTGTCACTTGGTTTCCTTATAAAAGTAGAATGTATTTTTTGTATTCTTCAGGTTCGCTTGGTTCTGTAGGTCAACTTATATTCATATAAGTTGCAGTATATGAAATTTGTGACCTTAATTTTCTATTTGTATTGGTCCGTATATTTCCTGACTGGAGTTAATGATGAAGCAGATGTAGGCTTGTGGATTTTATCAAACCATTAATTCTTTTTCATTAAAGTCGATTGCAGATGTTGTATTATACTGAGCAGAATAGCCTGTCATCAGATTTCTTTTGGGTTAACTACTACTCGTGGGAAGATGTAATAAAACAGGCATCCTTTTGAATGCTCTTCATACTGGCAGTGGACATGCTTATTTTTAGGATATCCTCTGCATCTGTATATTAAGTAAAATTTTCTATTTAGTTTGTTTTCTTGTGGAGTGTGATAGTGTACTGTCATCTGAGAAAACGCACTGCATATCAGTTGGAGACTTGGACGGTCATATATTGCTTTCCCTGAGCCTAAACCCTATGACCATACACGCTGTGATTCTTGGGTTGTGGCTTGCAATAAGAACCTATTGAAAAGACATGATCTTTTCAGGACCTATGAAAGTTTATCCACTGTTTCTTGGAATGGGGACAGCTTGTGTTGATATAAGGTCTTACATTGAATTTGCAATTCAGGGTCTATGCATTTCTATCTTGAATAATCACAACTTATCTGATCCAGATCTGGGTCTTTAATGTACAGCATTTGTTCTGGATATTGTTGGATTGTATATCCGATATAAGTGAGATTGTGAAGTTGGGCTCTATGGGACTATTGATTTTTTTGGATAAGCAAATAATTCTATGGGACTATCGATTGAACAATTGATCAACTAATTTTTGGTTGGGCTGAAGAAGAACAAAGAGGCAAGAAAAGGACTTGAAATAAAGGATACAATCAAGATCAAAGTTATGATATAGAATAAAAGGCATGAAAAAAAGAAGAAAAGAAATGAGAGACTTGCTTGCTCTAAGGCATGTTACAGTATAAAAAATGGTTAAACTAGATAGAAGGCTCCATGATAATTTTTTGTCCTCCTTCATTATTCTGTCATGGAAGTTGTGGATCTTTTCTTTTCTATAAAGGTGTGTTTCGTTAGAATCAATGTTCCTCTTGCCATAATACCTAACTCCATGCTTATACCTCCAATTTTTTTTCATGATAATTAAAGTGAAGAAAATGAACCTGTGATTCCGTCGTTTGATTGTGGTGAAAACCCATTTGTATATTTTTGGGTTTCTGATTAAAGTTTGCAATTAGGTTAGAACTGCAGTCACAAGTTTTTTATGGATGGTCTGGGTTAAAAATTTTTAGATTCCTTAAATCATGTATTTCTTATCTTCGATGTTCATGGCTAGAGGTTATAGTGATTCTGAATGTGGCCTGAGGAGTGAATATTTTAAGGTGTATGATTTACACGGTGGGCTCCAGAACTGTTTCTTTCCCCCAAATTACCTCTTTACGAAGACTCTAGGCTATAGGATAAATGGAGCAAAGGTTTTTGGATACAGGTTTGGTTCTTGAATTATTCTTTTGGGGGGATCCTATTTCCACCCTTTGGAGGTGAAGCTGCCAAGTACTGCTTGAAGGCTAATCAAAGCATGGGGTTTGCCTGGTTTTGCAATGGTGTTCAACTATGAGGCTAAGGGATGGTTTCTTGGTCAAGTAAGTGAATTGATATCTAAGCCATCATCCTGCTATGTCTTCATTTCTCATTTATTTTCTTATTCTTTTTTACATGGAAGGTTTAGGCCAAGAACAATCCCTCCTCCCCCCCCCCCCCCCCCCCCCCCCCCCCCCCCCCCCCCCAAAAAAAAAAAAAAAAAAGTCAGTGGTGTTGATTATTTTATCAGGACTTCTTGAAGGATGCAAAAATTGAAACATCCTGGTTTGCTGCTGATTTTATCATCTGTTGCTTATCTTGTAGGCTAACACTATTATGAAAATAAAAAATTACGTGGATGATTATGAAACAGCATTCTCACAGCCAACTACACTGAGTGGGAATGAAGCTTGAATGCTATTGCATTGAGTTTCTGGAAATTGGGTTATGAATGATGTCTTTCCACACCAATGATTATAGTTGACAAAACCCTTTCTATTGGAATCTATGCAAACTTATTTCCTCCCATATACACGTTTTAAGACATGAATTGTGGTCACTCATTGAGTTGGGTGGTACAATTTCTTTGATTTTCTTCTATAACTGCCGACTTTGAGGTCTTTTTGACAGTGAATCAGGAGTAATTGCTTTAATGATTGCCCAATTCGAGTGCTTTGTTATGTCATGCTAGTTTTTTTGGTTAATTTTATGTTATGCTAATTCCTTGGGACTACTAGGGATATCTTGGAATATTTGTTCTTTGTAACTACATTTTTAATGAAATTGTGAGCTTACCTAAAAAGTCTTGGAATATTTAGAAAGATTTGTGGTTATCTAGAGATATTGTTAAAATTGTGGTTATCTTTATTTTGGCAAGATTTGACACAAGGTTTGTATAGATCCTACTCCTGTGAGAAATAAAGAAGTGGAGCTATTATCTAATTAAGTGTTTAGCTGTAACTGATTGGGGCTTCTCTCTTAACGAGTTCTCAAACCTTAATCACCACAGGTTTTGCCAAGAAATATCAGAACCTAAAGAAAGGCAGCACTGTCTTTCAGACAAGTTTGCCATCAATCACCCCTACATTTATTACCCGGGCCCATAAAAGGTAACCTCTGATAGGAAAATGGTTATTTCATCCCTCATATTTCACGTAGCCTGATATTGGTTGAATCTTCTTAAATTTGATGCTGACACCTTAACTAATAGTTTGCTACATGCAAGCCTTTTGAGCATCTGAATCTCTAATAGCCCAAGGCCCCCTTTCTTCCAAATCAAAGCCATGAAAGTTGAATTGAGGTCATTAGGTTACTAATAATTTCCAAGGAAAGGAAAAATCTGTATGTTTCCATCAGCTATGATCCATGATAAAGTAATTCAACTGAATTTGTCACTCCTTAGCTTTATTGTCATTTTGTCTTGCTGAAGCTTTAGCAGTTTTCTCCCTTCTGCATCTTCATCAATTCTTTCTTCTTGATTTCCCCTGATAGAGCTTCAGATCTCTGGTTGAATGGAAAATTATCCATGGTTACTCTTTGTCCGTTTTTTACTTTCAAGCTCTTTGTAGGAGCAAATAAAGCTCTCCTATCCAGCCCTTCAATTTTTATGATGTCCTCATTTTATGTAGTGGAACTTGTGAGTTAACAGCTTATGGAAGGCTTAGCATTTTGATCTACTTTCAACCACAGCTTTCATCCTTTGCGCCTTTAGGAGATTTTATTAAAATTCATCTGTGTTTGTGAAAAAAGCTCAATGTTGCTGATGTAGATCAACGATGTGGTCTATCTATGTATTTTGTGGAAAGCATTGGGCAACCATGTTGACTGATTGCATACACTTTTTCTTTCCTATACAGGGAGAGTAGTTGGTTAAGAGTCTACTCTTTTCATTACAAATGTACTGGACATCTATTTTCATTCTTCCACATATCATAATGGTAACAACAAGAAAAATGAAACGCTTTCTTTGGAATGAGAATGATGGGATTAGGGCTAAGGCGCAAACCAAGAAAAGAGGGAGGCTTGGATATTTTAGACTTAATTGACTGGAAAGAGGTGACACAACTCAAATATAGTTGGAACCTTTGCTTGGGTTGTGAGGACTCCCTTTGGCCTAGTTGGGTTCATGCAAAGATTCTAAAAGGCCAAAACTTTTGGTTTGTGAAGACCCTGCAGGAACTTCTTTGTTCCATTGGAAATTTTTACAAGCTAGACTGATAGCAAGGAGTCTCTTGAGATGGGAAATTAGAGATTGAAAAAGGATATCCTTGTGGAACGATGATCGGCATTGGAAGAGCCCCCTAGTCAAGTGGATTGGAGAGCCATTTACACTTCTTGTAGCATCCCATAACTCCCCCATGGGAAACTACAAGAAGGCAACTTAACAGCAATATTACCCTACAAAAGACCAAAGGGATAGATTTGGTTAGAGGCAAAAACCAAATGAAGTGCTCTTTATCAAGTAAGCTCGCTTTGCTAAGAAAGTTGATACATGCAGCCTTTTTTTTATTGGTGCATCAATCGATATTTCTTCTTGTTAATTATCCAAAAAATATTTCTTGCTGTTTTTGTTCTTTGAGGTTCACTCCCTGTTTTGTATAGCAAGTAGTACCCTTTTTTCTTTGTACATCTCATATTTATTAATGAAAAATTTTCAAACTTAAAAAAAGTGGGAGATGGAAATGCAATATTGATATGATATGATGAATGGCATGTGGAGGGACCCTTGTTGATTCACTTTGTGAGCTCTATTTTTCGTTTTGGTTTCCTCAAGGAAGCCTGCCCTAGCTTTACCCAAAATTTCTTTACTTTACCCAAAAGAGGAAGCTTGCCTTTGCTCCCTGTTGGGAATAGCCACCTGGAAAGTTATGGGAAATGATAAATAAAATCATTATCAATTTATGATTAGTGGACATGCAGACAGGTTTGTTTGGGTGCTAATGGGGTTGGTTGTTTCTCCAATAAGATGATCCCTGCAGTGTATCTCCATGCATAACATCCAGGTACAGAGGTGCAAGGCAATATGGTTTAAGGAGATATCTCTAGAGACACTTTTATCTTGTGGCTTGCTGTGCCAAATTCCCTAGATTAACTCTTTCCAAGGATGGTTTGGAGGAAGCTAGCAAGTTATATGTGTGGGTTGGTGAGTCTCCAGAGCTTGGGTAATGTAGTCTGTGGACTTATCGATGTTGCACCAAACAGATGTCCTATGGCACTTCATTGGAAACTTGGTTTGCTGTGAGGGTGTACTGCATTTGGAGAGGGGAATAGACTGTCCTCCTTTGCCGATGGACAGGCTGGTCTTGTAGAGTGTAGGCCTTGGTGCATTATGCATCTGACGTACAGCCATGATGGAACACCTTTTTCAGTAGTTTTCTGAATGTAGAGGTTTTTAAGAAGTTCTCCTTATTAGCAGTGGTCTAATGAGGTGTGATGTTAGGTACCCTTCACTGGTGCTGGGATTATCTCTATTTACTTGTAAAGGGGTATATCCAGTGTATCTACTAATTTCACTTACTATTACAATGCTTAATGAATTACCCAGAGGGGAAAAAAAGATCTCAACATAGACATCGACATCGTGGTGCTGTTGCTAGAGTAGAAACTTCATGTGGTATGCTTCCATATTGTGGCTCCAATCCTGACTCTTCTATGCACCACCCTTGTTCAAACTAGCTTTTACGCCATTGCTTCTGAAAATGAAGGAAGCTCCAATACAGAATCTGGGTACTGTTATTTTCCCTGAAGTATAAAAATCATGGAGTATAAACTTTGTGGATTGGGGTGGCTCTGTTAAACAATGATAAATCAGCTGAAACACTACAAGGGTGGGGGAAAAAAAATAATAATATGCTCAAATCTGTTGAAGGTATGTTATCTCTTGAAAATCCTTGCTTTCTACGAAGTTTTCTTAGTTTTTCTCAATTTCTTAGCTGAACTACAAATCAAATAAACTGGGAATTAAAGTGAAATACGGCAGAAGTGTGATACATGATGTATAGATTTAAAGTGTGTTTACTACTTGAATACTGAGGGAAGATTATGGGAAAGTTTAGTGTTTTGGTTCATGAGTGGTACCTTGAAAGCATTATTACTTGGGGTGTAATTGAGTCAAACTATTGAGCTTGAGCTTAAACTCGGATTCACAACTTGATGGGAATCTGAGCTCAGTTGAAAGCATTACTCAAGAAGCTTGAGCTCTATTCAATTAAGTTTGCTTAGAGCTCAAGCTTAACTCATACTATATTTACATGAAAGCTTGAGCTTGGCTCAAACTTTGAGTATCCTGGGCTTTAGTTCGTCTCAACTGCAGTTGAATTGAACTCAAGTAGATACCTAGCAACACTTGGTAGCTTAGCTTTCACATAGGCTTGGTTCATTTACTTCTCTAACTAGTACGGACAAGTGGGTGTCTACAGATGAAATGAGAATGATTACACATATGTTTTTAGATAAATGGAAAGAGTACTAGAAATGCATATATTTATGAAAACTCGGTGTTATACCAGAGGGCAGGAAGAGAGAGTGTGAGTTAAGTTTGCATTTCCTAAGGTGTGATGAGTAGATGCTGGAGTTCGCATTAAAATAGAAAGATGGTGGTCCAGAATAACTTGAAGATACCTAAAATTGTCCTTTAATACGTAGTTTTTTGGATTAGTCCTTTACTATGTAGTTTCTATAGTTCTTGTTGGATATAAGAACATTCATGAGAGTTTCAACTTTTGATGCTATAGAAGGATTTATGCAGCTGACACGGACAAGTGGAATAAGGCTTGCTTGAGTTGCTATAGTAGAGTAGAGAGTCAAACTTGTATATGCATCTGGACAACTTACTGGCTTTAAAGCCAACCCACAACTATACTATGTTATTTTTTGAGGACCTAGCCTTGGTTTTCTAAGCTTCATACTTAGGTAGGAATTGTCACACTTTATAAAGGAACATGTTGAGATAATACTATGTTGCTTGTCCTGGAGGAAATAATACAAGCCAAGGATGTGTTTATAGCACCATATGCTAAAATTTATACAATTTGAAGTGTATCTGTATGCAAATATTCTTGAATACATTCGAGATCAAGAGAGTACATTGTCAGAAGTGGTTATGCCTCTAGATACTGCAATGCCATGGTATAAAGTAGTTTGGAACAACACTTCCTTGCCGAGGCACTCCTTTATACTATGGCGAGCTTGGCTAGGAAAACTAGCTACACTAGATAAAATGATCACTTGGGGGCTCTCAACATCTGCAATATGCTTCCTTTGCCATCAAGGTGTGGAAAATCATGATCACCTTTTACTGTAGCTACACATCTCTGATATGGAGCTTAGTTTGTGACTACTTACAGTGTCCTTTCTCGTTTCGTACATGGCAAGGGGCCACAATCTCCTTGGTGGCAATAGTGAATTCCTCGGCCTAGGTATTCAAAATGTGGAGGGCGGCCCTAGCAACTTCAGTATACTGCATATGGCAATTGCGCAACAGAGTGCAACTAGGGGACAATCCTCTCATTGTGGGTTCTATTGTAAATCAGATTAGAGCATATGCTACTCTAATGTAGACTAGAGTTGAACCTTAGCCTTAGCCTATGTTTGCATTTGTGTTCATAGCTTTGTTGTAAGATATATTCGCTATTTGGTGGCTGTAAACTTTTTTTTTGGCTTAATAAAATTCAATTATCCAAAAAATATATTCTTGAATTCCTTGGTTTTTATAATCTCCTCTTCCTTGTTTTCTTCATACTGCATCTTAAGGCTATGCCAGTTTTTTTTTTTTTGCATTGGATATATAATATCAGTTATTGCCTTTCATCCTTATACACAGATATGCCATCTTAAAGTTATGTCAGAGTTTTTTCAATGTCTGTTGCCTTCTCGTTCATTTTTTTTCCTCCCCCTTGGGATCTTATACTGTTTCTTCTCTTTGTCTCAGCCTTGAGGCTTATGCTCAAGATACTGCAGCTTCTGTATAAATGCTATATTCTTGATAGGGGGAAAGCGGGTATGTTTACTTCTCCAACCTTGAGCTCTAACCTAATCCTGCCAGTGGATGTCTTTATTTATTTATTATTATTTTATATTTAACTGCATTTGTTTTAGGTGCGAGTGAGAAGATTTCATATCATGCCTGGAATGTCAGGAATGTCACAAGAGGTAGGCTCTATCATATCATGGAGGATTGGCAAATTCTTGGGCCAAGCTGGATATGAATTAGCATAGACATATTGCCAACAAATTTACAGTCCATTCCTGTTTACTGCTTGGGCATCAACCCAGATGTGCAGCTATTACTTTTCTAACTTCATGCCTGCATCATTGTTTTTCCATCTTTTCATGGAGGCTTGAATTTTGGACGTTGGAAACCTTGGGTAGATGCCATCATTATTGGCTAATCTGTGACTCGTAGTTTTAGATGCCATAGGCAGGAGTTGACCTGTACCATGTCTTTAACCCTATGCTTGTCTTGCCAAAGCTCTATTTCTGCTGGCTTTTCTAGTGACTTTATGAATTCTGATCATCTTTGAGTTTTGCTTTTCACCTTTCTTTATCTTGCATCACTTGCTGGAGGGATCATTAATCATGAAAGGGAGAAGAAGATACATGGTTGATAGATTTATTCCTTCAATTCAGTTAATTTACATATCCATAGGTGCATTCTCTTGATGCAGAAATGTGTTTGTAATTTTCCTTCTGAATGTATTTCTTTTCTGGTCTTGAATTAAATTGACTTGATATATGTGGATTGATAATTTTCTTTTTCATCAGAACTGTTGTATTCTTGGAAGGGGTAAATGATATTTCTTGGTAAGTGAGAGGAGGCAGGTGGAAATGTCCTTGCAGTTGGCGGGTGATATGGAGAGAAGTTATATTTTCTTTTGATGGCCTCTTCTTGGTGGCTTGCAATAATTCCTTGGCAAATATTTAGTAAAAGGAGCAAAAAAATAGTATGTATTCTTTAGGTAATTTGAGTTTGCCATTTTAATTTCATAAAGCTAGATAGATTCTAAATTCTGGGACCACAAGTAAGGATTTGGCTGAACCAGAGGAATTAAGTAATCTGAGCGGAAGACAACACCATTCTTATGCATTGCATGTAGGTGAGCATGGTTCACTAGAAATTGTGTGATTGAAAGGATGAGATCGGGAACAGCTCTAAAAATGCGTCATTCCTGTAAGTTTGCACACAATCTAAATGCGATTGATGCAAAATTGGTTGCATGCAGTGGAATCCATTTATTACAGCCTTATGTTCCAGATACCATTCAGCCCAATTCTTTGAAGGTGGATTCTTTCCACCATCTAGTTTAGCTTTCTTTTTTGCTGCAAATAAAACAAGTTTTCATATATTTGACTTTTGTTATGTATCTTCCTCTCCTCCATTGTGGGTCTATGAGCATAAAAGATAATGCGCTGGCTGAACAAAGATCAAAACTGCATCCTTGTGGGTTATTTTAAAGGCTATAAAGTATCTGCCACCTTATTGTTAATGGTTAGCTTGATTGGACAGATAATAAAAAGATCACCTGCAGCCAAAGGCTTTGTATTTATATTTCTTTGCCAACCCTACCATACACTAAATATATATATTTTGGGTGCTGGATTTTAGCTGTAACTTGTTATTTGCATATTCTTATCATTTGGGATCAAGATGCTGATTTATGCTTTATGCTCTATCTGGAATTGCTTTGTAGGCCGTACATTCTCTCTTCTTTTTCCTGATGGATGTAAGCACGGGTTTTTCAGCCCCTGCACATAGTTTTTTTATTGTAACATATTGAAGCAGTACCCATTAAGCAGAGCTCGATTGAGTCATTGTAAGTTTCTCTCTCTCCTTAGACCCTTATTTAAGGGCTTATAGTCAAGTTATTTCCTTGAAAACCCTAAGCCATGAATGCATTAGATTAATTTGTAGTTAGTTGGCGCATTGATATTCAATTCGCATTTGCAAGATGTCAATTTTCCATGAGTCAGTGTAAGATTCTCTCTCTCCCTCCCTGAACCCATATTTATGGGCTTATAGTTAAGTTGTTTCCTTGAAAACCCTAATCCACGAATGCATTAGATTAATTTGTAGTTAGTTGGTGCATTGATATCCAATTCTCCTTTGCAAGATGTCAATTTTGTTTTTCTGACGTGGAAGGCATGTTATGTTGTTCCTTTTATTCATTTATTTTTTATACAATGAATGACTTTGCATATGTAAAGAGGAAACGGTAGATCAAATTAAATTACGGGTTGTATTTGTTTCTAATGCTTGATGAAACCAAAACTTATTTCTAGTGAGCTAACAGGTTGGCAGATGATGCAAATCAGCTAAATTTTCTAGTAGTTATATCAACTCATTCAAGAGGATTATTTTCCCTTAGGATCGATTTTCCCGTATTACTTATATGAATTATTTGGTTGAGGACGTTTCAAAGATTCAGGAAAAGATTTACCATGTCAACTTTGTTGTTTTCATCATAGTAACAGATTAATGTGTTTATGTGGGCAAAAAAAAAAAAATGGTTCATTCGAAGAAGGTGCAAATGAATTCAAACTTAAATGGAAAAATGGATATGGTTCAAAATGAAGGCAGTTTTGATGGATTAATTCAGGGGGATCAGCGGTCATTTTTGAATGCAAATGTGTTTTAATTTAAGTCAGTGTTTCTATTGAGAAAGAAACCGTCAATTTGTGCCTGGGCATCAGTGCAATATTTTGTATGCGGTTGATGCACCGCAAGTTATACTGATATGGTGTATGAATGTTGTGGGGGGGTGGTAGCCAGTTAGCTGGTCCACGTAATTGGGAGGTTGCTGGTAAAGAGTTTGGGAAATAGGGCAATTTTGTTACTCAATGGGTTTTTCATCTTTAACACACGGATTTGTGTCGTCTTTCCTTTAGCTCAAAAAACAAACTAATCTTGTAAAAAATGATTTCAGGGCAAACGGATGGATTAAAATTCACAGGACGTGCGGATACGCGTATAGTAGGAAACTAGATTATTGCTGGCAGTAATTGCCGAAAGCCCTTGCAGCAAGTCCTAGAAAAACAAATGGGAAGATTATTTCAAATTGACTTCCTTTTAAGTTAGGGCTGATGATTTTTGACATATTATACAAACACGATTTATGATATTTATTTAATTATATATATATATTTTGGTAGTAACACAAGTTCAGGTTACTTGCAATAGATCCGTATTTTCACATTTGATGAAGTGGAGCCCGACAAAAAAGAGGGAAGAATGAGAAGGCACGCCAAGTTAAAGAAGTAGCTAAATAGTTCAGGAATTGTAGATTTGAAAATGGTTCAATTACTACTTTATACATTTCAGAATATAGATTTGTATTACCCAATCTATACAGCTATCCATTCTGGAAGTATGTTTCTAGTCAATCTTTGCCCTCTGAACTTTGAAAGATAGATTTCCCCTGAATATTCTTTCAGATGGACATTTTCAAAGATGACATCGTTAAGGTAAAAAATGATTTACTCTAACCTTGTTATTTACCGAATAAAATTTACCTTCAAACCTTTTGAAACATGTGAATAATTGATGATTATCAGAATCTTGTGATGGTAGATTATTTTACAACTTGGTAAAGCTATATCACATGCAGTGTGCACGAATACCGGTTAAAAGTGAATAATTGCATTAATGAAAATTGCTTTACATGTAGGGATACGAAAAATTACTTTATTCTATATTGAGTTAAGGGTAATTCTATGCTGTTAATTAAAAATAATGACATTATATCATACTTTTTTGTCAAAATAAAATTTTTTAAACTACATTACAAATAAAGTTTATTAACATATATAGGTAGTTGATAGCTTTTGTAAACTTATCGATAATGTTTTAAAAAAATTGTTAATGGTCATTTATTTTTAAAACAGTAAATCATATTTAAATAATAGTAAATAAGATTTATTAATATTAAAATAAGTTATAGACAGGTGAAAGTAGCAGCACCATAAAATTCACCATGTCAAGTGAGGATTGCCATCGTATTATTTGAATAGAGGACCATGTTTTTTTTGGACATGATTGAAAATGTTTTAGGAATGATTAGTTTTTAATGATAGTTTATTAAATGGTGTTACTTTTGAAAATGCATAAATAATAAAAACTTTCAAAATTATATATACTATGTAAAACCTTGCAATGTTAGAATATACTTACAATCTTGGAATATACTTATTTCAGAATAAATAAATTATTTGCAATGTTATTGCTAGTAACATATGAACAATATGATTTATAAATTGTTATAGATATTGGATAGGTATTATTATATAATTATATATATAATATAATATTATTATAATTTTACAAAACTCTAGTGGTAAACTATGAAATGATGCATACTTTTTAAAGAAACTATGAGTAAAATGTTATATAGAAAATTATAACTATTTTAGAAGATTCAATACTTGTATGAAATGATGATTTTTTTTTTAAAAAAAAAAACTTCTATTTACTTATGTCTCTTCAACAACAATTGCTAAAATTACATATAAGATTAAAGAAGTAATTCAAGAATGAGCTTATTTACCATTTGGTAGGTTAAAAGAATGTTACTACTTGCTACAACCTAACTCCTATTTCAGTCAAAAAAATTATTGGCTCAGTTGCTAGTAAACTATCAAGGAAAACTTTATAGGCTTAACTATATGGGTCTTTCTCGTTTCAAACTTTTATATTCTCCTAATGAGGGTGATAATCAAATTAAAATTGTAATAACATGCCATTGATTCGTTTGAACCCGATAGATCTCTTGCCAAAAGACCGAACTCTAGATCTGAGGGGAATAAAAAAAAAAAGTTCCATTCTCTCCTGAGCAGTGAGCAGTAATTAAGAAACTCAATGATTGATGTGGCCTCACTATAGACAAACTCCATTTTGTTTGTTTGTTCATAGAATAATGAATTGCAGATCACGTACCATCATGTCAATAAGTAAACTGACTTGATGACTACGCAGTATCAACGAGAGTGACACTTCTCCTACATTTGCGAATTTTTAATGAGGAAAAAAAAAGTGAAAATTAATAAAAATCGAAAGAAATAGATGAAAACTAAAGAAAAATATAAGTTCTATTTTTGTATTTGCTAATATCAAAGGATATAGAAAGAAATGGAGTGTTTGGCGTTATAAAATAGAAATGGAGAAAAATAAAATATGCAATTGATAAGGGAAAAGTAATATAATATTTATTTTTTAATAAAATAATTATTAAAATATACAAATTCAAAAAGCAATTCAAAAAATATATCACTTAAAATTGATACTTAAAATATGAATTTCATTGTCTTTAATTGAAATAAATACTTTCATAAATAATAAAAGTAAGGAAGACAAAACTTAAAATTGTTGCGTAAAGTGTTGATTTCAAATCAATAATATATTTTTTGAATTACTTTCTTAATTTCTGTATTTTAGATTATTTTTTTAATATTATATTCCTCATCCCCGGTTGATGAAGGTATTGTTTAGAATTAATCCATTACTCTTTAATTTTTTTAAAAGGGAAAAATAAGTGTGCCTAAAACCAAGATTAAGAACATATAAAACCAATTTGAAAGACAATCAAACAATGTCAATCAAACTAGTTCAACAATGGCGCAATTCCTCAATATTTATGAACCAATCCTTCAAATGTGACGTGATCAATATTGAATACCCAAGTGTGAATAGCTCTAATACCAAATTATGATGTGCCTAAAACCAAGGTCTAAGCACATGCAAATGAACCAAAGGAACAACTTCAACTCTCAAAATCAAAATTGGTTCAAAAAGGGTAAAATTTGCATAAACCCTAGTGAAGATGCAATGAGATCCGAATATTCAATGATGCAATTACAATTCTACAAGGATAATTTCTTCCAACATAACCCAATTCACATGTAAATCCACGTGAATAATATACAAGATCAACAAATTTTCAACTCTAAGAACCCCTTTCCACCAAATGCAAATCATGATTCAAATTGAGTATAATTGATAGTAAACAACAAATGCTCAATATCAATTAACTAGGAAATAACAACTTGATTACAAATGTAATCAAATGATACCAAGAAGCTTTCAATCCAGCCCTAGATATGACTCACAAGAGATGAAATGAAACACAACAACAAGAGATTGATATTACTCACAATTTCAAGTTTTGTACTCGCCACAATTTCAACTCTTGATATTGAAATTGATAAGAGTAATGATAATTAGGAGAACCCTAATCCTCACACAAAAGTGTATACTCAAATCTGAAAAATGGCCTCCTCAAATCCTACTTTAAGCAAGTATTTATACTTGCTTCCTTTAGGGTTAAAAATTCCACAAAATTACAACTATGTCACTTTCAGGGTAGCCAGTCCTAAATGAAAATTACAATAAAAATGAAAGTTTCCCAAAAGAAAATTACAACATAAAATGGTCCAAATAACAATTACAAAATAAAAGAAAATAGTCTTCATCATGCGAGTTCTTCCATAAGATTCATCGGCCCAACTCATCGCCGGTTCAAGTCGGTCCATAGATAACCCACAAGCTGAGTCTGAGTGAGTTTATACATCGCCCTATAAAATATGATAAGTGTGCCCGTTGGAATATATAATACATTAATAAGATAAAAGAGGTTAGTAAGCGAATAATTTCAAGGTCGATTTGCTCAAAATGGGCCCCCATCGCCAATATTCGAAATCATTTAGTTCTTACCCTAATTATAGGTCTTCTCGAATTTTTATTCCTATCATCTCCTCGAGCCTCAAAAAGATTTGTCCTCAAATCTGGCAGATCAAATGCAATAGAGACTTTGTTTTCTCCTAGCAATCCATCTGAAGAAGTATCTTTGCAGAATCCTAATATCTGAAATACTACAGGAAGTGATTGTTTTCTCTCATTCATTTCCAGGATGTATCTCATCTGCAATACAAATAATGACCAATTATCCACTGAGGTATCCCCTATCTCAACCCATTCCACTGATATCGTTTCCTCCTTTTCTAACTCATTTATATGGCGCTGACCCTTATGGCCCTCTAATAGTTGGCTCAACCACTCATGGCCCTCGGAAACCTCCGATGATGGACACAAACGTCTCTGAATAGTCTGGCCCTCTAGTGATCTGTTCATATCACTCTAACCCTCGGTATCCCCTGAAGGTTTACTTAACTGCTCATAAGCCTCTAATATCTCTAAAAGTGAACATAACTGCCCTTAAACAGTTTTGTCCTCCAGTGATCTGCTCATCTGACTCTGTTCATCAGGATCCTCTAAAGGTTGGTACACTTGTGACTGACAAATTTTGTGCTCTAAGGGTTGGTTCAACTGCTTATGGCCCATTGATGGTCTACTGATTTGTTGTTAAACCCTTTGAACCTCTGAAAGTGACATTGGATTCAGAATAATTCGTTTTCCCTCCTTCTAGAATACATAAGTATTCCTAAAGCCATCATGTAAGACCCTCCTATCATATAACCAAGGCCTACCAAACAATATATGAGATGTACACATAAGCAAAATATCACACTCAATCTCATCAAAGTATTTATCCCCTACACCGAATGGTACCTTAGCTCTTTGGGTCACATGCAAACTCCTCTAGTCACTAAGCCAATGCAATGTATACGATTCAGGATGTGGAGTAGTAGCAAGTTTTAGTTTCGATACTAACGATGTTGTTACCACATTGATACAACTATCACCATCAACTATAAGGACACATAAATTTCCTTATACCCTACAAGAAGTATGGAACAAGTTTTCCCTTTGTTCATCATTCTTAGTAGTAAATGTAGTCAATGTCCGGCGCAATACATTAGTATAATAAAACATTTCACTAGACATGATTGTGTCCAAACCCAACAACACAATAATTATCTTCACACTTCCAAGGTTCAAGTACACAACCAATCTATAAGTGAAGTACACTCAACTACTTTTAAGTAGATAGAATTAAATTCAACTATAAGTGTTTAAGTAACTAGTTCAATTACTTTCACACTTTAATGACTTGTTTGAATTTTAAATTCTACTACTCAAAACCTTCATTTCTTGTTAAGGTTTCACACTATAATGAATCACAAATTGCAGCACCTTAACACAAGCACAAATGTACAACTCCATCATCACAAAACTCCCTTGCTCACGGTTCCACCACCAATCACGCCACTAGCAACAATTCTCTAATAAACACACACAAAACCACGCCAAAAATACACACACACCCTTCACTAACTTTACAAAAATACAACACCACACACATACACTCCTCTTCAAGCCATGGTGCACTTTCCCCACTTCCACACACATATCAAACCGTAACTCCAACAACAAAGGCAACTCAAATTTCAAATTCAAAATGAGTTCAATAATTGCAATATTCCACAAATGGTAAGAGGCCTTTTCAAATTCAAAAGATACACAATTAACTATGACTCAATGTGTATTTGAGATTTCAAATCGACCTCTTAATGTACACTTTCAATTCTGATTTTAAATCTAAAAATAATAATTGTTATTCCTCCAATTTCCGAAAATGCACACACTACACAATTCTACTTCACAATTGAAACACCACTCTTCCCCTTCACGGTTTGCTATCCATGCACTACACTCCCACACTTTAGCCTCAACGTGCAACACCTTACTCCACGCAACTTCCACAAATTCACACCACTTTACAACACCTCAAGTGCATCACACTCACACCGCCACTTACACAATACACACACGATGTACTAAATTCAAACAATAACAACAACAACGCTCACGGTGCAACACCTTCTTCTCACCACACGCAACACAACTTCTTCAATTCACTACTCTCCCTCAAGGCAAATTCAAGGACAACACGTTGCAAATTCTTCACTTAAAACGCAATTCCAAACTGCAACTTATACAAAAGGCAACAATTTAAATTTGAAAATCAAACCACTTCACTAATTGCAACCCTTCCACATTTGGTAAGAAGTAATTTTCAAATTCAAACAAACATACATTAACTCCTTCAATCTTAATGCTTGTTTTGAAAATCAAATAACTTCCATTCTTCCACACTACTCAAATCTGGAAATTGCAAATGCTCTCCCCAATTCCGAATTCAAATAATGTAAGAATCACAATTCTCTTCCTACACAATTGTACTTTCGAAATTGTATTCACAAGTGCACTATCTTTCCTCTTCCTTCACGGTGAAGTCCACGGCAAAGAGGCTTCAGCAAGTACTCAAAAATCACTCAACAAACAGCAAATTCAACTTCCCAAACAAGACATTCACGCCACTTCAAGCAATCACAACAGCAATTTCAATTTACCCTCAATTTTGGAATTGAATATTTACGGACATGAACCCTAAATTTCTGAAATTCAAATTGCAAATCCCTCCTCTTAAACCTCAAGCTCTGATACTAAAAGATGATGTGCCTAAAACCACGATTAAGCACATACAAAACCAATTTGAAAGACAATCAAACTAGTTTAACAATTGTGCAATTCCTTAATATTTATGAACCAATCCTTCAAATGTGACGTGATCAATATTGAATACCCAAGTGTGAATAGCTCTGATACCAAATTATGATGTGCCTAAAACCAAGGTTTAAGCACATGCAAACGAACCAAAGGAACAACTTCAACTCTTAAAATCAAAACTGGTTCAAAAAGGGTAAAATTTGCGTGAACCCTAGTGAAGATGCAATGAGATCCGAATATTCAATGATGCAATTATAATTCTACAAGGATAATTTCTTCCAACATAACCCAATTCACATGTAAATCCACGTGAATAATATACAAGATTAACAAATTTTCAACTCTAAGAACCCCTTTCCACCAAATGCAAATCACGGTTCAAATTGAGTACAATTGATAGTAAACAACAAATGCTCAATACCAATTAACTAGGAAATAACAACTTGATTACAAATGTAATCAAACGATACCAAGAAGCTATCAATCCAGGCCTAGATATGACTCACTAGAGATAAAATGAAACACAACAACAAGAGATTGATATTACTCATAATTTCAAGTGTTGCACTCGTTACAATTTCAACTCTTGGGATTGAAATTAATAAGAGTCTAATGACAATTAGGAGAACCCTAATCTTTACGCAAAAGTGCATACTCAAATCTGAAAAATGGCCTCCTCAAACCCTACTTTAAGTAAGTATTTATACTTGCTTCCTTTAGGGTTAAAAAGTCCACAAAATTACAATTATGCCACTTTCAGGGTGGCCGGTCCTAAATGAAAATTACAATAAAAATGAAAGTGTACCAAAAGAAAATTACAATGTAAAATGGTCCAAATAACAATTACAAAATAAAAGAAAATAGTCTTCATCATGCGAGCTCTTCCATAGGATTCGTTGACCTAACTCATCGCCGGTTCAAATCGGTCCATGGATAACCCACAAGCTGAGTCTGAGTGAGTTTGTCAATCACTTTATAAAATATGATAGGTGTGCCTGTTGAAATATATAATACATGAATAAGATAAAAGAGGTTAGTAAACGAATAATTTTAAGGTCGATTTGCTCAAAATGGGCTTTCATCGCCAATATTCGAAATCCTTTAATTCTTGCCCTAATGATAGGTCTTGTCGGATTTTGATTCCTATCACTTTAATTGAAATAAATACTTTCATAAATAATAAAAGTAAGGAAGATGAAACTTAAAATTGCTGCATAAAGTGTTGATTTCAAATCAATAATATATTTTTTGAATTACTTTATTAATTTTTGTATTTTATATGATTTTTTTAATATTATATTCCTTATCCCCGGTTGATGAAGGTATTGTTTAGAATTAATCCATTACTCTTTAATTTTTTTAAAAGGAAAAAATGAGCTCAACAAAAAAAAAACGTTTATACTTATCTCTTCTTATTTCTCTCATTTTTACTCATTATTTAAATTTTCATACATCATACGTAATTACTATATGCATTTCTTCCGATTTTTCATAAAATATTACCAAGTGTTGATTAAGTACTTGTTGTTTTGTATCATTTTGATATTATTTTAGCTTCTCTAGTAAAGATAATAAAAATAAAAAATACAAATAAATAAATAATCCCTTCATTAACACATTGTTTCGAATGGTTCAACCGCGCGCGCGTTCAATTCCATCCAGCAACATGCAGTCGACAAGACTCTCTTCTTCTCCTTCAGCTCATGGAGCACAGGCTTTCTTCAACCCCAAACAGCGATTTCACAACTTCATCAGACCATCATCATCACGAATTCAATTCCCTCTCGAATCTCGATTCCGACTGCAAAATCAAATACCCATTTTCTCAAACTTCAACCCACTCACTACTTGCTCCTCTACGCCTTCTAAACGGCCATTTTCATTACATTGCGGCACTTCATCGAACAATTTCGATGCTAGTAGTAATAGAAATCTAAGGGACTGGATTGAAGTGGCTAGTGAAGCATTTTCAACGGCATTTCCAGTATGGGTTGCGTTAGGATGCTTATTGGGTCTTATAAAACCAAGTTCCTTCAATTGGGTCACTCCCAAATTGACTGTTTTTGGTATTACTTTGACTATGCTTGGGATGGGCATGACTCTTAGTTTGGATGATCTACGTGGTGCTTTGGCCATGCCTAAAGAAATCTTTGCTGGTTTTTGTCTTCAATACTCGGTTTGTTTGTCTTAACCCGTAAAGGCTCAAACTTATGTGCATTAACCAACAATCAAATTTACTTCATTGCTTATGATAAATAAAGTGCATTGCCTTCCCGACTCGTTATGAAATTTTTATGGTTCTGATAAATCGAGCAGCGGATGTTATTTTTGCTGTCAATAATTAACATGGGATAACCAATATTTAAGATGCAATGTGTTCAGAATTTGAGTAGCACAATGTGAGGTTAATGATGGATAATAGTAATGAAGGGAAAATCTGACTGTTACATTTTATATATGGAAAATGTTAACGAGTCCAGAGCACCACGGGACACTTTATATGGCTTTATGTTAACTCGATCCATCTGGTAGCTATGCCGTCCACAATTGTTGATCTTGCTTCTTTTTTTTTAATCATCAAGTTTCAATCTATTTAAAAGCATCATGAAAGGGTGATTCGCCATAATTTTGTTATTATTATTATTTTTTAATGAAAATGACCTAAGAGAACATAAAAAAGGGATAGTGCCATATAGAGGAACATAAGGGTCAATAAAAGTGACAATGCTATCTGAGAGAGTCTATAAGCTATAACCATTCTCCTGTTTCAGAAAGAACCATTTCCCCCCTCTATAAAGTCTATCCTTGAAGTCATTTAGTGTCGAGACATCAATTCGAGTTGTATAAACCGGCTGACTTCTTTCAGCTAACTTATTGTAGCAACACCATATGCAGTTTGGTTATCTATTACGTAAATATAAATCATAAAAACAGTTGGTAATTCTTACATCTGTTCTTGCATCCCATGTTGCTTAGAAACCTAACTCAAACTAGTGCCACATGGAAGTGTATTTTCCATCTCTGGTTTGAATCCTTCATGCGTAAGTAGTTTTTATTCCCATCTAACAAATATGTCTACTGCACCAATTACCAAAGAGGCAGATTGAAATATTCTTTAATACATAGGTCTCCTGTATATTGCACTGTTCAGATGGAGCATAATTTCAGAAACTTTTTAGGTGATGCCACTATCTGGATTTCTTGTGAGCAAGCTCTTAAATCTCCCATCCTATTATGCGGCTGGATTAATACTTGTGTCTTGCTGCCCCGGTGGTATGTCTGCTTCTACAATGATTGGCTAGATCTGTTCTGGTTTGTTGTCATCAACCATTGGAGTGAATCTCTGATTTATTGCTTGCAGGTACAGCAAGTAATATAGTAACCTACATCGCTCGGTATGTTGAACTTAGTAGGTGTTATTGTTGTTTTGTTCATCTTCAGTGTTTGACAAAGTAATAACACAATTTATCTTGCAGAGGAAATGTGGCTCTTTCTGTCCTGATGACTGCTGCAAGCACTTTATCTGCTGTGGTTAGTAAACAAGGGGAAGGAATTTGTTGGAGCTCTTCAATATAAGGCCATTTCCCATTTAATTATGTGAAATGATGTATTTTCTTTTTTCTTTTTACTCTCTTTAATGTTACAGGTTATGACCCCCTTTCTAACAGCAAAGCTTGCTGGGCAATACGTGGCAGTTGATGCGGTCGGTCTGTTGATGTCAACATTGCAGGTCAATTTCAATTTTCTTGATGCATGCCATCTTACTGTTGACTTACTGCAGTCGGTACTTAATAATCTGGTTTTATTGTAATGTAAGCAGGTTGTGCTTCTACCTGTATTGGCTGGTGCATTTTTCAATCAGTATTTCAAAGGCTTGGTTAAGCTTGTCTCACCATTGATGCCCCCTATTGCTGTGGGAACTGTCGCTGTTTTATGTGGCAATGCAATTGCCCGTAGTTCATCAGCAATTCTTATGTCAGGCCGTCAAGTTCTGCTTGCTGCAGCCCTTCTTCATGCTTCTGGATTTTGTTTCGGTTATATACTTGCCAAAATGCTTGGGATTGATGTGGCATCATCTAGGACCATCTCTATTGAGGTGGGAATGCAGGTAGGAACATCAAGATATGGCATTTTTCTATAATTCCTATGTAACATGAGACACCCTTCTTTAAGCCTAAAATTGCAATTTATGTCATGGAAGCTATCTTAGATAGTTGGATAATCCCCTTGGCAAAAAAATGTCCCTGTCGCACCACTCTCTCTCTCTCTCACACCCTCCCTGCCCTCCTCCTTCCTCCCTCTCCCTCCTTTCCTTAACCTCCCTGTGCTATAAATGAATCAAGTTGGTCTACATATTTGAGTTCAACTGGATATGTATAGTTCGATTTAACAATAGTCAAGTTGAGTTTGATCTCAAGTTACTTAAATAACTTATCTTTAACCTACCTGGCTCAATGAGCGCTCAAACCTAATTGAGCTTAAATATATGCCAAGCTTTATCCCATTTGTTTCGAGTTTGACCTTCGATATAAATTTAATTAAAAGGAATATAATTTTTATTTAGTTGAGCATATTTGACCTTGAGCTTCTAAAACAAAGCACAAGCTTTCGATCTTCTAGTTAAGTTTGAGCTCAATATCATTTGATTTGATTCAGTTTTGTTTAGAGCCCTACTCTTCCTATGGTTATTGTTAAGGAATTTGGGTGGTGGTTTTTCTTCTTTTCTGATGATGGTTTTTTGTGAAACAGAACTCGGTGCTTGGAGTAGTCTTGGCCACTCAGCATTTTGGAAATCCACTAACGGCTGTGCCGTGTGCTGTTTCTAGTGTCTGTCATTCTATATTTGGTAGTCTCCTGGCTGGAATCTGGAGACGTTCTCTGCCTTCTCAGAAGAGGAGCTGAGTGCTATACATGAGCTTCAATTTTTGCTTTATATCTGTTCTATTGAAGGGGGATTGCGTTCACTGGGATATATTGGATAACATTCGGTTCTTAGAATGCTCAGCAATGAAGATCTATGGCTGTTGGGAGTTTATTTAGCTATCAAACGCAGAGTTCTATATCCTTATTTTATTTTATTTTATTTTTCTTGCCTTTTTAGCTGCAAAATCCACTTTCTTTTCGTTGGGTCCATATGGATGGATATTAGCTGTGCTTATTCAATATAACAAAGCCATTTTTGGAAAATAGATTACGCCTTTCAATTGTTACATATGTTTTAGCGTCAGTTTGCTGTCACATTCGTTTTTATATTACGTTTGGCTGCTTATTTTGGCACTTTTAAAATAGTTTCATCGTTAATGATGTTTAATTAAAAGGATAAAAATCAGTTTTCGTTAAACGAACAAACAAAACAGAGGCTGTTGTTAACGCATATATGTCATAATTGGAATTGTTAGAGAGTTTGGTGTTGTCTCAAAAAGTAAATTAAACCTTTTAATATATATATATGGTAAAAGTTGTTGAGAATTATTTGTTTGGTAGGGATTGGACCTTTTATTTTAAATTTTCTGTAAACTTTGCCAATTATTTTTTTATATATTCTCTTCATTATAGATGATATGTGGATTATCGGATATATGCAATTTTTGTAACATGGCAATCGTACCAGGGCTTGTTGCCAAAACGATCGGAGAAGTGTGTGTTTCTCTTTCTCCCATAGGGCCTCAAGTGTGCAATTAGTATTATCAATTTCAATCAAATAATCAAAAGCCTTTATATTTTTGCAAAGATATTGGGTTCACTACTTGGAGCCCGTGGCCTACAGTGGAGCTCTCTTAAAAAAATGGCATGGGTAAGCTCTTAAAGTGGTTTCCCTCTTACGTGCTGTGTGCACTGCTATCTTTTGAACCATGCTATTAAACCCCAGATTGAGTTAGTGCTATGCTACTTGCTACCCTAGAACTCTTGAACAATTACAAGTTAAAAAAAAAAAAAAGTTACAGAAAAAGCATTTAGCATGATCAGGAAAATACCTTGCATAGCTGGGGATGGTCATAGAACCGGGGAAAAACCCAAATTCATGGTGTTTCTTCCTGATAGGATAGAGGACAAAGGAAAATGTAATGTTTAACGTGGGACGGATTAGATAGTTTATTTGCCATATAAGATGAACCCTTTTGTATGGACTTTTTGCTCGTTGGATTCCATCAATTAAAAGCGAATTAACTTTTGCTAAAGACCAAAATGTAAGCCTAGTTTAGACATCAACTTCCTGGTGACAATTTTTCTGCTCCTACCTATTTGCTATTCTAGTTTTTGTGTTGCTGTTTTTGGTTAGTTTGTCAAGAGGCATCAATACTGACTCCAGGACCAGGAGTGTTTATATTTATGGTATGAACACATTCTTTGTCAAAAAAATGAAAAGAGAACTCGAGTTTGATTCCATGCTTTAAGAAAATATTCTTGACTCATGAATAACTCCTGATAAAAACCCTTCTTATTACCGTCCAATGAAGGGTTTTTTTTTTTTTTTTTTTAATTCTAAATTGAGCCTTCCATTAAAACAAATATTTTAGAGAATGCATTATTTTATTTTATATTATTTCATGAGGTAAGGCATTGCAATCCACTAACAAGACAATAATGATAATAGAGCCGCCAATTTCATGGGACGATAAAAAAATTAATACTAAAACTATGGATTATGATAGTAGAAATATATATTCATTTTTTTATTTATTTCAAATTTAGTCTCAAATTTGAAAATTTTCCATTTTAACATCTCCATGTTTGGATATGAGATAAATTAGTGTATTTGTTATAACGATGTTTTCCTAACTTTATCTCTACTTTATTGGCCAAACTTTATTATATTTATTTATTATTCTTATTTTGGTATCCCAGCTTGCTTAAACGAGATAAATAAGTTAGTTATTAATAACAATAGTTATAAAAATGTTATTAAAAACAATAAATAATGATAAATTGTACTAGTAAATAAAAAAAAGGAAAAAAGTTCGAGTCTTGAAATTTAATTATATATGGCTTAGACCGAGAAGTTATTCAATTTTTGCAACCTATATATTGAAAATAATTATGACGTTTACCATAGTCTACAAATAATACCATGTAAATATTTTTGAATTAGTTACTTAAGATAAAGTTTTAATTTAAGATGGTCCAAGTACAATTATTTTATATTTTCAATTTTTATTGAACAAACTAATTGTATAATACATACATGATAATATTTAAAAATACAGTATAAATCATGATATTTTTAAATACATGGTTTGCAAAAATTTAAAGATTTTTATAAGTTACAATATAGGTTTTATTAGTTGGGATCTATTTGAGGGAAAGCTATTGTCATTTATAAGTTGAGAGCCAAAATTTCAATTAAAATTAGGAGGGGCAAGGGCAACTATATTATTTGAGAATTGAGAGCCAAAACTAAGATTTGAACACACTCAGTAAAAACAAACTCAAAAAAAAATTTCAAAGAGGGAAATGAAATCACTAATCAAACGTTTATCCCGCGGGAAAATCCCCGACACATAAAAGTTCCCACTTCCCGCCATCTTCAAAATTCCACAAAACACATTTTCACTTTTCTCCGCGCTGCCAAATCCCCCCCCCCCCCCCCCCCCTCCTTCTTCACTCACCCTCATACATACGCGTACACATACACCTTCTACCTCTTCAATCTCTCTCTTTCTCTCTCTACAAATGGATTCACAGATGCAAACCCTACCTCCTCTCAAAAGATTCAGGCTCCTTCAGCAGCAGCAGCAGCAACCTCGAAACCATGACAAAGAAAATGTCGACCCCGTGCGGGGTGATGCTTCGTGGTGTCTTCCAGCCAAGAAGCGGAGAGAATCCCGCCATGCACCGGTCTTTTCTGACACCAACCGAACCACCACCACCACCACTTGTTGCTTGCCTGCTAAGAAAAGAGTATGGGCTCTTCCCCCAGAACCCACTACGCCTCCTAAACCCTTTTCCAATATTGATCTTAATGTTGCTTATAACCCGTCTTTTGACGAAAATTTCAAAGAAAACAGAGCCAATTCATCAATCGACGGCGGCCCAGTTGAAAAGTTCAACTCTTTGGAAGTACTAGAGGAAAAACATGCTTCCGTTCTAGTTTCTAGTTCAAATTCTGCTTTCGGGGATGTTAAAAAAGCTGAACGAGAACCCGAAGAGAAGCCTGAAAGGGAAGCCGCAGAAGAAGAAAATGAGGGTCAGTCAATTGAAAAGTCGAAGTCTTTGAATCTGAAAAAGGAAAAGCTTGTTTCCTTTTCAAATTCAGCTTCGGATTTTGTTTCTGGGAGTGTTAAAAAACCGGAATGCAACCCGAAAGAAGCCGAAGGAGAAGATGTAGAAGAAAAAGGGAACCGAATTGAACAGTTTAAGTTTTCGGGTATACAGAAGGAAAAAGATGCTTCCTTTTTATTTTCTGCTCATGGAAATGAAGGAAAACCTGAACAGAAACCTGAAGAATCCGATGGAGGGATGGATTTAGAAGAAGAGGATGATGGAATTTTGTGTGCAATTTGTCAAAGTACAGATGGGGATCCAACAGATCCGATAGTGTTTTGTGACGGTTGTGATCTAATGGTGCACACTACTTGCTATGGAAATCCTCTTGTAAAAGGTGTTCCCGAAGGAGATTGGTTTTGCAATCAGTGCTCGGTTTATCGGTTTCAATCGAAATTGAAGAATGAAAGTAAAAGTAAACTCAATCGTTCTTTTAATTGCTGCTTGTGTCCGAACAGGGGTGGTGCATTGAAGCTCACCGTTGATGGCTCATGGGCTCACATCGTGTGCTCGCTTTTTGTCCCTGAGGTATCATTAGATAGCAAGAAAGATGTGTTTTATTTTGGAAAATTCAGAAAGAGAATGCCAATAGCAAAAGTAGGTTCAAATTAACTCCGAAATCGATCTGTTTAGCAACATTTAAAATACGACAAGTTCAATAAGTTTTACCGTTCTGGGATTGCTTTTTCATCGAGTTGAACGAGTTTCAAGTTTGCACTTTGGGATCTATTGCTCCGTGAGCGCAGCAGACGCGACTTTTCTTATTATGACTAATTCTTGTTTGTGATTAGGTCTTCTTTGAGGATCCAGATGGAAGAGAAGGAATTCATTGCTCGAAAGTTCCTAAGAAGAGATGGGAAAGAAGATGCTACATTTGCAAATGTACTAACGGTTGCGCCATTGACTGTTCGGAGCCAAAATGCCCTTTGGCATTTCATGTCACCTGTGGTTTGAAGAATGATCTTTGTATAGAGTATCAGGAAGGGAAGAAGAAAGGTGCTATAGTTGCTGGATTCTGCAAGAACCATACCGAAATTTGGAGAAAGGTACAACCAAACTCGAGTGCTGCGATTTCGTGCAATCCTGGTATGTTTATGCTTATTTTTCTAATTGGTTTTGTTGATTTCTTTGTCGCAGCAAGGGCAAACAGGGAAGTTCAAGATTGTAGCCAGAGAAGAGCATCGATAGTCTTCAGTAGTGGAATAGTAGCTTTTAGTTTTATATTTCCTCAAGTATTCCTTTCTGTTTTTCTTGTTTTTGCTGTTCTTCAATACCTAGTTTTTGTTTTTAACCTTAAATAATACTAAGTAACTTATTTTAGAACTTTAGATGTTACAATAACATCTTAATGAACTCTTTTTTAAATAATTTTTTATTTTATCAATAATTCTTAAATAAAGTTTTTTAAGATTTATTTTTATTATTTATAACAGTTATAAATAAAATTTAAATTAAAATAACACTTGAGAACAAGGGAAAAAAAAGAAGAAGAAAAGTTGGCATATAAGTGGGGTAATTTTCTAGTAGGAAATGAGATGAGTTTGATCAAAGCTTTAATTTTAAATAATTTTAAAGAATTTAAACTTTGAGTTATAAGCAATATAAAGGTTGTAATTAGAAAACCTTATTCGATAATAAAAGATATAATATTTTTGAACGAAATATATAAAATTTTAAAATAAAAATAAAAAAGTTATTTTCCTAATATCAATTATCTTCAATAATTAAAGTAGGAATTTTCATATATTTGGATTAAATAGATTCAGTTTATCAATCGAATTAAGGGATCTTGTGTTGTGATCGGATATATGTCAGGATACCAAAAGGGGCTTGGGTTGTATTTTAGGACATATGCTTCCTTACCAAATCAGATTGAGGTTAAGATAGCAATCTAGACCTGACAGTTGACATGATCGTATACCTATCCACATGTCCTAAACCAAAACTGTCTTAAAATGAGGACCGTGTTTCGGTTACAGTAAACTCAAAGGAGCGAAGAGGACCCACGCTTTCCCATCATTGCTTTTCTTTTGCAGTTCCATCAAGTGCATTGCATGTATGTCTTAGGTTTTTCACTTACCATTATTGCACAGGTTTTTTCATAATCACCGTCAACTGATCAATGATTTGTTATTTTGGGTTAGAAAAAGTTCGAAACAACCGTTGAATGTATGCTACTGATGAATATTATTAGAAAACTGAGGCATATCATAATGCATAGGGTGATTTCCATGTTTACCTGTAGAAGCAACTCTCAATTGTTTAGATACCGAATGGCCTTAGGTGGGGTCATTTTCCGGTTCATGAATTAGATATTGGCAGTTGCAATTTCTGTTTAATTTTGGTTAAAAAGAATGAGTGGTGAATTTACATCTATGTAGAATTATGGCATGTTGTAAGTGGGGTTTGTCCCAATGCTTTGGTTTAATCCTTAGTGAATATTGGTGATAAGATAAAAAGAAAGTTTTTTTTTTTGGAACTATTTAAACTAAGCATGAATATACTTAGTAAGGAAATAAGAATGATTTCAAAACATAAATTGATAGATAAGATGTTATGAATATCATGATTTTGACTACCGAAGATTTCTAAATACAAGTGTTGTGCCTCTATTAGAATAGGTTTCAATCAGAAATCATAATCATAGTTCACAGCTCACCTCATCACTTCATACTTTCTCCCAAAAAGCAAAAGTGGCATTCAGAATAATTTGCTTTTCTCTGCTCTTTTTTTTTTTTTTTTTTTTTTTTTTAAATTCAGGATTGTACAATCATGCACGTCATGATTTTGGGACCACCCCCCACCCCCACCCAATTTTTGCTTTATTTTAAGAGGAAAAATCTTCAGCCATGCAGCATTATCCTCACAGAAATAGTCATCTCAATAAAGACACTGTCATTTAGCAATCTTTCGAGTTTCATAATTGGATTATATGTACGTATGGGAAAAAATTCTTATATGGACTCGACAATTATAAACCATATTAGAGTAAGATGCATGTACCATATACAAGGTATTCGTATTTTATACTCAAATTGATCTATAAAGGTTGGATTTGGATCGATACTAGATGTTTCCATGTAGAGGATGCATGCTCAAAAATGGTAAACCTCATTTTCCCGTTGCTTATGTCCTGTTTGTAGTCAACAATTGCATCCTTTGTCTACCTTTTGACTTTTTGGAATGAGCGCCAATTCCCTTTCTATGGCTATGGCCTATCACTTTGAACTACTGGGACAATAGAATGAAATAGAAAAATGTCGATAGGTGGTTTGAAGATAATTATTAAGATATTAAAAAAGAAGTTTTTATCTTTATATATATACATATATTAAAATTATGATCAGTGTTTGAAAAGTATAAAAAGTTGATCTTTAACCCCTTAGCTCGTATCTTGAGCAATTGTAAATGAAACTCCACGAGATATGTTTAGTGGAACCCTGTTGAATCAATCTATACAAAAGCTATCTCCTATTCCAATGATGTGATATTTGTCGGAGTACACCTTGGTTGAATTCAAATAAGTCTTTTATAATTACCACAAGATTTAACATGCTTTAAGAACATAGTACAATGATAAATGTTTAGTGGGACCCTGCTAAATTAATCTACACAAAAGCTATCTCCTATTAAGATGACGCGATATTTATTAAAGCACCTTGGTTGGATTCAAATAAATCTTTTATAATTACCACAAGATTTAAGATGCTTTAAGAAAATATTATACCATCATCTTTTACAAGATATCTAAGTGTATCGAATTATTTACTGTCAAATCTCTCTGCATTCATGTTTTCTTGCCCTAGTAGTGTTATATTTTAAGCCCATGAAGGAATATGTCCGAACTTTTCTTCTTTTCATATACCATCAGAAGTTTACAAGCTAAATCACCCAAACTTTGTATAAATTGCTAATGGTTTCCTATTTAAAGAACCTGAGTGTAGTTCTGAATCTTGAGTTGTTTTTCACCAAAAGCATTTTTTGGAACTTTTTTTCCCATATTTGCTATAATCAAAATCTTAATTTTGTCAATTTTTATTTAGTAATTTTAAGAGATTGCATTAACGAAGCAACAAATGGTTGAGAAGGCAACAATAGTGGGTGATTGTTAGTGGTGGAGGTTATCAAGCACATAATTACTAATGAATATGGGTAAATCATTTTCTCTTTCTAAATTGAAAATCATTCTTTTTTCTTTTTTATTTTCTGTTGGTATTTTTCGTGGTGGTTAATTACCATGTCTAGTCAAGAGTTTGTACCTTCACCTCCTATTATCACTTGCTATCGAAGTCACTGGTTACCTCAACTTCTTGAGATTATTACGACTATCTTTCATCACTCTGAGGCTTTAATCATAACAAATGTTGAAAAAATTCGATAAAACGGTTTCCATCAAACAAATGCATCCTTTTTTAACTCGTGGACTAAAGTACTCATCTAAACTTCAAAGTAGAAATAGAAATGGAATCCGACATATACAAAAGCCAAGAAAAAGCCGATGCACATAGGGATATTAATAAAAGAGATAATGCTATATCTGATTATATACCAACCAATGATTCACTGCAATTATTGTGTCTGTACTTTGTATGGGGTGATGATTTATTCATATCATTCCCTATATTGGCGAGCTCTAATGATGCTGTTAAGATAATCTAAGTAAAAACACTAGTAGAGAGAGTTCTTCTATGGCTGCTTTGGAGATGACCAATTTTTGCCCTCTGCAGAGGAACAGAATTGCCAATAGGATTAGGCCCTGAATGCACTTCATGAAACATCTTCCTAGGAACTTGTTTCTCTTGTAATAATGCCTGAGAAAACCAACAATTTGCACCAAAATAATAATAATAATAATAATCATAAACGAATGAATAAAGAAGTCAACATCTGATTCTAGCAACTACTTTTATTGGAGCCTCGATACATAGTAAAGTAAAAAAAAATGGAAAAAGAGCCTGCATCTGAGCCCATTTTTCCTATATGCCACAAAATCAATCGAGAGAGCTGTGAGATTTAGATGGTTCTGGAATTGCAAGTATTTTCCCTTTAGACTTGGATGGAAGCTCAACATGAAATTTATCAATTATTTGGAATTTAAACACATGGACACAGTCGCAGTACTGAAATGAAAATGTAGCACAAATTGGGAGCTATTTATAAACCCAACCCCCCAATCCAAAAAAAAAAAAGATTCCAAGAAGAAAGTAAGAACTCACTAAATTGCGCTGCATATTGGTTACTGATTCTTTGGCAAATCCACCATCTGATAATCAGTAAAAAATCACGTTTTATGTAGGAATGAAAAGTGAAAAACAACTTGTCTAGAGGACAAAAGCACTGGTACACAAAAACCCACAAGCATATCTCAAATAAAAAGTGGAAGATTAGAGATTGATACTATACCTTCAAAGCTTCTCATCGCGGAGCCTCCATATTCAGCCCAAAGGATGAACTGGAAGGTGACAAAAAGAACTAAACTTGATGGGAATTTCATAGCTCAGTTTCATGTGGGAAAAAAATGTTGCCTACGGTGATGAAATTGTGAGTATGAAAGGCTGATGGTATGGTTGATTAAGATGCAGGAAATGGGGAAGTTTAGAGGATGCAGGTGACATTGATAGTATGGGAAGGGAACAAAAGGAGAGTGTCCTTTGTGTAGGGCAAGCAAGACAGGTCTGGTTAATAAGACAGCAAGCTCAAAAAAGTTTGAGATGCTTTTCAAATTTTGTCACACTGTCATCTTTTTCACTAGTCAACCAAAGCCGAAGAAAATGGAAAACATGATTGACACTAATTTACTAGAGGGGCGAACTGCAAGCCTTGGAGCATTTCTATGCCCTCCCCACGTAATTAATTAAATTAACTCACTGCTTTTAACACCTAACTTATCTTATACTGAGTAATACATATATAAAGCCTACACTATATTTACGAGTTTAAGCTTAAACTTCTAAAGCTGAGTTTAACATAATATTGGAGTCAAAAGTCCCGAGTTGAACTCCTTACGTACTCTATTTTCCTTTATTTATTTAAGTTATTTACTTTAAGCTGTTTACTTATTTAGTCCACATGTGAGATACAATGTTAAGTAGTAAATATAAAAATTTACATCACCTTTACAAGTTAAAATTTTTAGATTGTGTTATTTAGAGTTAATTTTAATGCTTTTATTTGATCATGTAGTCAAGAGAAGATATACGATGACAACCTATACTTGTGAGAAGAATACCATTCTCAACACAGGTTAAGAAATAGTTTGCTTCACCAAGTTGTAACTCTTTTAAGTTAAAAGATGCTAAATTACTATAAAATCGCGATACCGGAACTATCTCAAAACTTTCAAAATGGTGTGAATTTTGGTGTTGCCATGTTCTCAAGAATTGGCGTTTTTCAACCTACGGATTGAGCATGCAAACCGAATAAAGAGTTGTCTTGCCTTTATGTAGAAATTGATTAATATGTCCTTACTTGATCACACACCATAGGACTGGCTTTGGAACGCAGTTGCGAGATAAAACCTCGGATGCACATTCTTATATTCTTAGTCTCTCGTCTTCAAATTTTCTTATATTCTTAGCACAACCTAACGAAAAATGTTGCACATCTCCAGAGACTACAAACATATATGAATGCCTCGAATGCTTATGAAATCTCATTTTAGTAGTATGTAACATTTGTAGCGATCTGAAAAATGTGTTGCACTGCATAAACAGAAGAACATACCCAGTTGGCGATTTAAGGATTTTCTCGATTCAAATCAAGGTTTTAAATGACATTTGGCGAAGCGCTTGCGCATCCTAGCAATAGCGCGCAGAACCTTAGCAGTCGGAACATTTAAAATGATGAAAAAGATAGGTAGACACAGGATTGTAATTTTTCTGCTTTTATATAGTGTCACCATCCGTACCTCTACCGCATTTGGGGGATATAAATTGCAAAGTGTTGCTTGAGTCGAATATTCCTAATATGTATAGCATGTGGTCGGCAAGAAAACACACAGGCAGGGAATCTTTGTCCATGCTTTCTTTTAGATGGCTAGGGTCGATATGATTTACAATGGGTATCCCACACCTCTCCATTTCATCATCAAGATCAGCTAGACATTGTAGAACGTAACAATTCTCTTCCCTAGTCCATTTATTTCTAAGCTTGAGGAACACCGAATCCCAAGCTTGCAAAATTCAGGGAAATGATCCCTTCATTGAGGAAAAATCATGGCAAATGCAATGAGATTGAGATAGGCAATGCATCCATGGCGTGTTTCTCTAACATGAGATGGAGGCAGAAAGTTCTCTTACCTCTTGAGGACCATAAAGTGGATGATGAAAAGAGGTTGCCTTGGCTAGAACGGTATGTTATTCACTTAGGAGTAAGTGCTCGCCACTTTGAGAACAAAATTCTTACTGGATCTTACTTAACATACATGAATAATTGCTATCTAAACCTCGCAAGCCTTCAAGACCTCACACTTTCTGAAGAAGTTCCAAGACAGATTTCCTATCTGGAATGCTAGGAATTGCTCCCTTTGCCTGAACACACAGAGATGCTGCTGCAGCTGTAATAACGAGAAAAATTCTCATAAGGACTCATTTCAGTCATTAAAAATTAAGGAAAGAAAAGCTATTGCTTTGCTAATGAACAAAAAGATGCCCACCAGCAAATCGTAGGCATTCTGCTTTGGATTTTCCCTCTGCAAGAGCAACAGCAAAGGCAGCTGTAAATGTATCACCAGCACCAGTAGTATCAACGACATTAGCTGCCAGTATGGCAGGTTGCTTGATTGGCTCCTCCCCTTCTACAAATAAAGCAGACCCTTTGGCACCGAGTTTCACTAAGACTTGCTTAACACCCTGAAAGCAGACGACTTTCCTTTCCATGAAATGTAGACAGGTTACATTGTAATTATTCCATCATTCATTTGCAATAGCACGTTTCAACAAGAAACACCAACAGAAAATGAAAAGCAGGATGACGGTAGCACAATATGACTGTCCCTTCCGATGGAAAATTGTCCAGGGGAATACATCCCATAATATAAATTCTTAGAAATTATAGAAAGGTGGACATAATTTCAGCGTTCGGAATGCATCAACTTCAGCATTATCGGAAGAGAATCAGTCCCTTGACCATAGAGCTCTAGCAAAACTTAGAATAAAGTGGTTTCAGAAACTTCAGATCTAGTGGCTTCAAATTTGTAAATTCAGGGTACTGGTAACAATATTGTATTCTACGATAGTAGGATAGATAGATAGATAAGTAGAAGCACAAAGGTGGATATTTAGAGCAGAACTTCGGCTTCATTCTATATTTCATATCTGCAAAATAAAGCCATATATAGAGGCTTTTTGTACAAACAGTAACATTATCAAATCCTACCTAAAAAATTTCTTAAACTAAGGACAGCTACTGCTTGTAATTTTTTGAGACTTTAAATCCACCTAATCTTTGACGACTTCTAATCATTACATCACAAAAAATCAAGATACATCATCTGAAAGTATCTTAGAAAAATCTTTAAACTTAACACTCCTCTTTTAGATTTCTCTGATACTCCAAGCATTTCCCTTTGTGCTTCAAATTTTCCTCTTTGTAAACCCTTAGTTAAGATGTCAGCAACTTGTTCATTAGAGCTGCTTCTCTTAGAGCATGGAACTTCACCTTTATGTGCTTTGATCTTCCATGGAATGCTAGATTTTGGCCATTGAAATTGCAGATTTGTTGTCAACCCATATTACTGTTGCATCAGTTTGTTTCATGCCCAAATCCTCCATTAAATTCCTCAGCCAAATGGCTTGGTTTGCAGCACTTGCAGCTACAATATACTCTACTACATCAGAGGATTGGGCCACCACTTCTTGTTTCTTAGAGCTCCACGAGAAAACACCAGAACTTAGATTGCATGCATACCCTGAAGTACCTTTTGAATCTTCAAAACTTCCAGCCCAATCACTATTGGAGAACCCTTGCAATAATCCTTTTTCTACTAATTTATACTCAATACCATAATCCAAAGTCCCTTTAACATATCTAAGAACTCTTTTAGCAGCCACCGTGTGCTTCTCCCTTGGCACTTGCATACTGAATACATCAAGTCAGGCCTCATGATGGTCAAATACAAGAGACTTCCCACCAAAATTTTATAGCTTGTAGGATCAACCAATTCACCAGCATCTTCTTTGGTTAATTTCTCATTTGCCATTAAAGGAGTAGATACTGCCTTACAATTCTTCATTTTGAACTTCTTTAGTAATTTAGTGACATACTTTTTCTGAAAAATGAAAATTCCAGTTGACTTTTATAGAATTTTCTTTTTTGGGTAATTAATAATTTATTGAATTGTAATATTGAGAAATACAATACAGGAAAAGCAAATTACAAGGAGCACATAATCGATGAGTGTACTAGCATACTAATCCTAGGCACTAATGTAAAGTAAAGTGATAGGATTACAATGGCCTTATGTAGGCTCGTATGTGGTTTGCTAGTATGCTAATCCCTGGGAGATCTTTCCCTAGACGCACTTGGTTTTGGGTGCACCATATACAGTAGACTGCTGCTGCTAAAGTTGCACGTCACCTCTAATGTGTCGGTGAGTCTCCCAAAGTCATCAAAGATCTAGTCACATGTTCCCAGTCATTGAAGTAAGCTGGACAATACATGTAATCACAGACTATACTCCAGACTTGTGATGTGTAATCGCACTGGAAGAAAAGGTGGGCGTGGTCCTCCGGATGCCGGTTACATAGGAAGCAAGTAGTAGACTGCACTAGTCCCCAACGGTGTACCCTATCAAGGGTGGATAATTTCCTTAACCAAGCCAACCATAGTATGAAGGCATGTTTAGGGAGGGAGGTTTTATTCCATACTACTCTCTGCCAAGGTACTCTGGGTCTTGGGGGGTTGAGGAAAGCATAACCACTCTTTATGGTGTACTCTCCAGATCGTGAGTGTTTCCAACGAAGTCGGTCCGGCTCTGTGCTATTCGGTTTGATGGAGTGGGGAATGCTAAAACTATTCCACGATGGGCCCTCCGGGATACTCCATTCGTTGCCACTCATTATGGAGCATAGCCTTGTGTTGTCTGGAAAGCCCGTGCTGTGCATGACCCGAGCACTAAATAAGGTATCTAAAGTTCCTGTCGGGAGCCAAACGTCTGGCCATAGCGAAATATCAAGGCCATTGTCTGGTTCCCAATAGAAGGAAGATCTAACCAAACCTCTCAGCTTGAGTAATTTCTTCCATGTTTATGAACAGACGGCTGGTGCCTTGGAAGACCAGAAATTCTTTCCCTTGAGTAGAGTGGAATGAACCCATTCCGGCCATAAGCTCTTTGTTCCCTGCTTGCAGAGTCTCCATATGTGCTTGATTTGGATGGCTTTGTTCCACAGGTGGATGTCCAGTAACCCTAGGCTACCACTTCCTTTTGGTTGACACATTTCAGCCCATTTGACTTTAGCTTTGGTGAATATGTGTGGGTTGGCACTCCAGAGGAAATTCCTAAGTAGCTGTTCTATTTTTGTGACAACTGACTTCGGAAGGATGAAGATGGAGCACCAATAGACCTGCATGGAGAAAAGGACGGATCTAATTAACTGAAGCCTACCCGCATAGGATAAGTGCTTTGCTGTCTACGAGGTGATTTGAGCCAAGGTGCGTTCCACTAACATCTCACAATTCTGTTTTTTGAGCTTCGATGAGATGAGGGGAACCCCTAGGTACCGCACCGATAGCTTGCCTTCACTGAACTGAGTGCACTGGATTATAGCCTCCTTTATACTTGCTGGGACCTGAGAAAAGAAAATGCTACTCTTATGGTTATTTATTGCCAATCCCGAGATGGCCCGAAAGTCCTGCAAGGTTTGTCGTACCAAAGAGATAGATTCCTTGTTCCCCCTGGCAAATATGAGGAGGTCATCTGCAAAACAGAGATGGGTGAGGCGTTCATTCTGGCATCTCCAATGAAGTGAGTATCCCGGATGCCGTATTAGTTGTCTCAACCGCATTAAGAGAATTTCCATACAAAGTACGAATAGGTAAGGAGAGATAGGATCTCCTTGCCTTAAGCCTCTTTTGCTCGCAAAGAAACCCACTAGTTCCCCATTGATGTTAACAGAGTATTTTGGCGTCGATATGCACTGACTCATTAGCCTACAGAAATGGGGAGGAAAATGCATAGCCGAAAGAACCCCTAGCACAAAATCCCACCTCACTGTATCATAGGCTTTTTGGAGATCTACCTTCATCATGCAGTGAGGAGCTCCTACTTTGGCATGATAATTTGCCATGAGTTCCTGGGCTAAGAAAATATTATCCGAAATCTTCCTGCCCGGGACAAAAGCCGCCTGTTCTCGCCCCACTAGGGATGGCAAAACCGATTTCATCCTTGCTACAAGCACCTTAGATATCGCCTTATAAATGACATTGCAGCATGCAATTGGCCTGAAGTCCCCCAGTCTAATGGGGTTGGCCACTTTGGGTACTAGAGTGATGGCCGTATTGTTTATCTCTTTCAGTAGATGCCCTGATGTCATGAACTCTCTAGTGGCAATGATCAAGTCCTCACCTATTATGTCCCAGGCTTTCTTGAAAAACAGAGCAGAGAATCCATTTGGGCCAGGAGCTTTTCCATTCGCTTGCGATGTGAATCCCCACTTTATCTCCTCATCTGAGTAATCAGCGACGAGGCCAATTTGTTGTTGGTTTGTAAGAGTCCGTGGTAACAAACTCCCCACATCGACAGTGGTGGTAGGAGCTGTAGGTGGGTTATATAAGCGTTGGAAATAGTGGAGTATCTCTTGCTCGACCTCCTCTTCCCTTGCCACCTCACTGCCATCCTCACGGGTCAGTCTGTGGATGGAGCTTCGGTTGTGAAGACTCTTCATGGCTTTGTGGAAATAAGCCGTATTTCTATTCCTCAACTCCAACCATTTGGACCTGGACTTCTGTTTAAAAAAGCTCTCCTCCGCCCCCTTAGGGTATAATACTCTTTGTAGGCTATTCGCTCCTCTTCCAACCGGTTGATGTCCCCAGCCTCATGTATGGCTTCTTGCACTTGCACCAACCGTCGCTTCGCGTCTTGTACTCTTAGCGATATGTTGGGGAATTCAGTTTTGTTTAAGCTTTTGAGCCCCTCCTTAACTAGCTTTAATTTCTGAACTACTTGAAACATATGGGAGCCCTGGATATCCCTCTTCCATATGGCGCTAACTAGGTCATGGAAACCTTCATGGTCTGCCCAATAATTGAAGAACTTGAAAGGGCTCCTTCGAGTCCTCAATCCATATTTCATACGGACCACAACTAGTGAGTGATCGGATATGATAGGTGGAAGGAATTGGGCATGAGCATTTGGATGCAAATTCATCCAATGTAGATTAACCATGGCCCGATCAAGCTTCCTAAGGATAGGCGCCTGCTGCTGTTTATTGGTCCATGTGAAGAAATCCCTAGAATATCTCAAATCTTCCACCTCCACTTTAGCTAGGCATCTCTGGAACTCCAACATTGCCTCCGTGACTGATGCTCGGCCTCCTTCTTTCTCTGTTACTAGGCGAGTAGTGTTGAAATCGCCCATGACCAGCCACGGTCTATCACCCATAGCTTGGGCCAACCCCTCGAGATTCAACCATAGGTCCTTGCGTTCTCTATCATTATTGGATCCATAGACAAAAGTGAGTGCCATAATACTGTTCACTCTCAAGTTTGTCATGGTACAATGTAGAAATTGTGTGTGTTCCTTTTACACACATATATGCCACTCCCTTGGTTGTCACGCTATCCAGATGCGTTTCCGTGCCATGGAGTTTACCCATACTTGCCAATTCGGACCCAACCTATTCTTGATGGAAGCCTCATTTGCTGCACTTACTTTAGCTTCTAATAGGCCAATCAAACTAATGCTATGCATAGCACACAACCTCCTAACCTCCGAAATTTTTATGGGGTCATTTAGACCCCTTATATTCCATGCTGCCACTGACATGGAGATGTGAAGACAATACTGTTAGGTGAAATTCCGACTCCTCTTGCGCTGCTTCTTCTTCCTGCGACTAGAGGAGCTAGAACTTTTGTTGGCCATGGGTTGAGTTCCCGACATTTGGTTCATATGAACGAATAATTTGTTGAGTGGGGTGTTCTCAAAATCAACATCCCCATCTGCCACGTCTCCTCCTTGACCAGCCATTGGCGTGTTCGTCACACGGCTAGGGGAGATTGGCATCTCAGCTGTTGCCAGGGGCTTATCTACTTCCGCCAGGGCTGCTGCAGACTTCACGCCAGGTGCTTGACATCTACTGTCCACCTCCATCCGTTCAACCAATGTTCTCCTCAGATTACTGGGGTCGTCTACAAGCTTCTTGGCAGTGCAGGCTTCCTTTGTTGGCATCACATGCCCACCATGTAGTGCCGCTCCTCTATCTACTGTCTTGCACTTAGAAGGTGTCAGGCTTGGTGCACTGGTGGGATGGTGTTGGTGGTCAGCGCATGACTCTGGCCTGACCTTCTCCTCACACCGCAGCACCTACTGGCCAGCATCTGCTCATGGGGCAACCGGGCTGCTCTCCGCATTCGTAGATTCTCCCTCTTTCCTTTGAGTGGTTTGTGCGGGTTGACATTTATGCCCAAACACCTTGCATTTCGCACAACGTGGAGGCAGCCATTGGTATTCCACCTTGACTTCCACAGCCACACCGTTCTCACCCTCCACCCTTACTTGGGTGACCAGGTCCTCACGAGCATCAAGTTCCACCAGCACCCTCGCATGGTTTGCACGTTGCCTCCTAGCCGTTAAGACATCAGCCTTGAGTGGCACTCCCACGCCACTGACTATGTGGCTCAAGCCTTCTGCCCCTAGGTATTCGCATGGAATTCGCGAGAAAGTGGCCCACACGGGGATGTTGGTGGGTTGCGCCTTGTCTAGTGGCATGCCCTTCCTCCATTTCTGCAGAATAAGAAAACGTTGGGCGAAATGCCATGTCTTCTCCAAGACAAGTGTTGTGTCGCTCTCCCCACCAAATCGGAAGCAGAAGAATCCTTCCAAGCTGACTAGTACATCCACGAGGCCATATTCCTTCCAGAGTTTGAAGGCAATGGAACGGACTAAAGAGTATGGCAGCTTGCGGCCAAGGAAATAGCCCACGAGGGTGGTGTTCCAAAAAGCCACTCCCAGGTCCCCGACTGCCTTGGGTATGTGCACTGTTGGGGAAGGGCCCTTGGCGGCCGGCGGCACGTATTGCAGGGGAAACACCGATGTGCTGTCCTCCGCCTTGGAGCTGCATGCTTGAGCATAAGTTCTGGCGGCCGGAGACGCCTGTGCAGGTGCAGGTGGGTGACCGTTGCTAGCTGGAATCCGGTTGGCCTCCTCAAGGGTCTGGGAATGTGCTGTGTCTCTTCCCAATGCAAGATTTCCAGAAATGGGATTATTTTGGACTGCACGTGGGGCGTGGCTAGGATGTGTGGCTAATTTGGTGCTTGTGGGGTTGCGGTTGCAGGTATTAGGCATGCTATGATCTGTGTTGGCACAAGGCTCCACACTTCCTTCCCTAGCTATGGTTTTTCCTTTTTCTTTCCCAGTCGGAAAAGCAGGGCATTGACTTGCCATTTTTGGGTTGACATTAAATGCCACCTCAGAGACCGCGCTCACCTCCTGATGAGCAAATTGGTCTTGCACTCCGGATTGTAGGCCACTACCGGTGGCATTGTTCATTGTCACCTCCACAAGCGGCGACTAACAGCCGTTCGGCACAGCTTCCTTGGCCGGAGTTGTCATGGTGGATAGTATACTGGTAGGTGGTGTATAATCTACTGAACTAGGCTAAGGGGTTGGTTGCGATGGTTCCTAAGGGTCCTACGGGTGAGAGTGTATAGGGAAGTGTGTGGGGAGGAGAGAGAAGAGAGCATTTTTGCCAAGTAAACGACAACCCAGATACCTTTTCCCAGACATATTTTTTGTTGAGCACACTTTTATAGAATTTTCATTCCAAGAAAATAGTGCATTTGTCCTAAATCAGACATTTCAAAAATCCTTTCCATTTCAACCTTTTTTTTGGATAATTAATAATCTATTGATCCAAAGAAATTATACAACCGTCAAGAGACGGGAATAGTACATGAAGAGTACATATGAAAGAGAAAATATCTTGAAGTCATAAAGAAAGGAAAGTGTTATAAGGGTAGACACTATGTTGGCACAAGAGTAGTGTATGCTCTAATTTGGTAAGCTAGGAAATGCAGACTGGGGGGGCAATTGCCTAGGCTTACTTTATTGCAGGTTCTCCACGTGTAGTAAATTGCTGTGGCTAAGCCCACCCTCCACAAATGGATGATGGGAGATGAGGACTCGGCTGTTGCAATTAAGGAGGCTATTGCACTTCTCTAATCCTCGAATGAAGGTGGGCACTGTAATAGTAAACAAACCGATTCCCATGTTCGAGATGTATATCCACAATTGAAGAAAATGTGGGTGTGATCTTCTAATCCCTATTGACATAGATAGCAGGTTGCAGAGGTAGCAATTCCCCTAGAGACCAATTTGTCAAGAGTTGATAGTTTACCCATCCATGCTAGCCATTGTATAAAAGAGTGCCTAGGTAGAGAAGTCTTGTTCCATATGACTTTGTGCCAGGGTACAATGGTTTCTAGAGGGGTGAGGAAGTTGTAACCGCTTTTGATTATGTATTCTTCGGATGTAGGGTGTATCCAACAAAGTCGATCAGGTTTTGAGGCATTCGGTTGGATGTGAGCTAGGATGTCGAAGTCCGGCCAAAATGGAGTGGCGGGTAATTGCTAGGTGTTATGTTCCATCAGAGAGCAAAGTTTGGTCAACAATAAGAAACCTGTTCTTCCAATCTTTCTTGTACTGTAAATTGTGTCTAATGGGCCTATTGGAAGCCAATAGTTTGACCATAGTGATATGGACAACCCATCATTGGGCTCCCATTGAAAGTTGTTTTTGACTAAAGACTGTAATTTTAGTAGCTTCTTCTAGGACCGAGAGTAAACGGCCGATGCACGTGATGACTAGAAACTTTTACCCTTCAGTAGGGTAGAGTGTACCCATTTCGATTGTAAACTCTTGAGGCCAGGCTTACAAAGGTGCCATATGTGCTTGATTTGTATAGCTTTGATCCAGATTTGAAGATTTGGGATTCCAAGACCTCCACGTTTCACTGGTGTGCATACCTCAGACCACCTTACCTTAGCCTTGGAGTAAATGTTGGGATTGCCACTCTACAAGAAATTTCTAAGCAATTGTTCAATCCTTGTTATTATAGCCTTAGGAAGGAGAAACACACAACTCCAAAACACCTACATTGAAGTTAGAACAAACTTTACTAACTGAAGCTTGCCTGCATAAGAAAGATATTTGGATGTCCAAGAATTGATGCGTGCCATGATATGTTCAATGAGGATATCATAATCTTCTTTCTTGAGTTTTGAGAAGATAAGTGAAACACCAAGATAATGCACAGGAAGCTTGGTTTCTTGGAATTGAGATATCTGTAGTATGCTTTCCTTAGTCCTTGTGGGAACTCGAGAGAAGAAAATATTGCTTTTGTTGTTGTTGGCAACTAACCTAAAGAGTGAATGAAAATATTGGAGAGCATCCTTGATTAATACAATAGATTCAACTTCACCTTTAGCAAAGATGAGGAGGTCATCTACAAAACAAAGATGAGTTAGTCTTTCATGTTTACATCTCCAATGAAAGGAGAACCTGGGATTGATTATGAGACGCCACATTAGGGTGGAGAGAACCTCCATGCTAATTACAAAGAGATATGAAGAGATGGGATCCCCTTGCCTTAACCCTCTTTTACTAGAAAAATAGCCTGTCAATTCTTCATTGATGTTAACTGAGAATTTAGGGGTAGAAATGAACTATTCTATGAGGGTGTAGAAGTAAGAAGGGAATTGCATAGCCTTGAGCACTTCCAATAAGAAATCCCATCTAACAAAGTCATATGCCTTTTGAAGATCCACTTTTAGTGTGCAATGAGGACCCCCTTTTTGTGAATAATATCTGGCCATCAGTTCTTGAGCTATGAGGATATAATTTGTGATTTGATGCCCTAGAACGAAGGTAGCTTGTTCTCTTCCGACTAGAGAAGGAAGCACTTTCTTTACGCGTGCTGCTAGTATTTTGGAGATAGTTTTGTATAGTACATTACAGCAAGTAATGGGTTGGAATCTCCCCATTCTGGAGGGGTTAGCTATCTTTGAGACTAGAGAAATGATGGTGGAGTTGACCTCCTTGAGTAGGTGCCTGTAGTGAGAAACTCCCTTACTGCAACAAAGACATCACTCCCAATGATCCCCTATGTCTCCTTGAAGAATCGAGTTGTGTACTCGTCTGGTCCAGGTGCTTTTTCATTAGCTTGGGAAAAGAAACCTCCCTTGATCTCATCATTCGAGAATGAAGCACTCAATTCATCCTTCTATTGATTAGATAGCTCCTTATCCACCAAGTTATGAACTTCTTTAGGGATGATGGGGAGATGAGTGCTGTTGTACAGCTGTTAAAAATAGGTAACAGCTAAGCCCTTGACTTTTGTTTCCCCTACTACCTCACTCCCATCATCTCTAGACAACATATACAAAGCACTTTTGTTATAGAGGTTCCTCATAGCCTTATGGAAGAAAGAAGTGTTTCTATCTTCTAATCTCAGCCAATTCGCTCTAGATTTTTTTTTGAAGAGGCATTCCTTAGCTCCTCTCAATAAGTAATACTTTTTGAAAGCTGCCCTCTCCTCCTCCATGTGTGATGTGTCACCTATACCTTGTATGGAAGATTGCAATTGATGGAGAGTGTTTCTCGCTAGCCGTACCCGATTGGAAATGTGAGAGAACTCAAAGCGGTTTAACTTCTTCAGCTCATGTTTCAATTGTTTGAGCTTTTAGACTACTTGAAACATTTTTGAACTGGTGATCTCCATGCTCCATGTCTGGGTAACTATGTTTTGGAACTGTTCATGTTCATCCAAAAATTAAAGAACTTGAAAGGGGGCTTCTTGACACTGTGCCTGAATTCCACACATGTGATTGCTAGGGAATGATCCGAGAGAGAGAGGGGGAATTGAACTTGGCTTGAGTTCTTGGGAAGATGTCCAACCAATGGTGGTTAAGTTCAGCCTTGAACTTGCTTATTTGCAGGTCACTACTCCTGGTTACAAGTATATCATCAACATATAGAGACACAATCAACATATTTTCATTTTTATCCTTTCTGATGTAAAGAGTGGCCTCAAAGTTGCTCCTCCTAAATCCAAAAGTTGTTAAATACTTGTCCACCTTGCTGTATCAAGCTCTTGGAGCCTGCTTTAGGCCAACAAGAGTTTTGTTCATGTTATAATATTTGTAAAATATTACTAGAACTGTTCTATTTGGACAACATTAGGATTCTTGATGAAGTATCTTGCAGTTTCCTTATTTTTAGTAAACAATGAGCTTAGGATAAACTATAGTTGTTATCCTTGGGATTTTAGATATGGTGTTATCCAATGTTGGGTTTTTTATTTTTGGATAACTTAATTTTATTAATATCAAAAAATGTACAACCGTAAAGACGGGTAAATTTACATTATAGTCACGAGAACAAATAAAACCACAGTAAAGATAAATGAACTACTATATAAGCATTACAATAGTGAAGAGTAAGCTCTAATCAGGTTTACAACGAAGCCCCAGTTAGGATTACCATTCCCTAAGCGTACATTGTTTCGCACTCTCCATATACAATATACTGTCGCTGCAAGTGTAGCATACCTTTTATGGAAACTGAGAGAATTGGCGTCATCTAAGGCTAACACAAGAGATGTAGCCCCTTGCCAGCTTTCGAAGAGCGCAAGGCAGTGAAGATAGTCGCAAACCGCACTCCAGATCAAGTAGGAATAGCTACAGTTGAAAAAAAGATGGGAGTGGTCTTCTGGTCCCCTTTGACAGAGGAAGCAAGTAGTAGTAGAAGTCATGCCCCATGATTCCAGCTTGTCTAATGTGGATAGCTTATGTAACCAAGCTAACCAAAGAATAAACGAGTGTCTAGGGACTGAGTGTTTGTTCCAAATCACCTTAAACAAGGGCACCACCCCGGTTGGAGGGATGAGGAAGTCGTACCCACTTTTTGTTGTGTATTCACCCGTGCTAGAATGGATCCATCGAAGACGGTCATTAAGTGATGCATTAGGATGGAGCGAGGTAGGAATCTGAATATTATTCCGTAGCAAACCCTCCAGTATGCACCATTCGTTACCTTCCATGAGGGAACAAAGTTTGGTGGTAGGAGGGAAACCGGTACTACCCATCTCCCAAGCGCTGAATATCATATCCAAAGGGCCTACTGGAAGCCAATAGTCTGCCCAGAGAGATATTACAAGACTGTTATTAGGTTCCCAATGAGAACTAGGCATCTAAGTTTTAGTAATTTCTTCCAAGTCTAGGAGCATAATGCGGGTGCTTTCGTTGCCCAAAAGCTTCTACCTTTCAAGAATGTGGAGTGAACCCATTTAGGCCATAGGGTCCTCGGTCCATCCTTACATGGATGCCAAATGTGTTTGATCAGAATGGCCTTATTCCATTGGTGCAAGTCCGGTATCCCTAGACCCCCACACTTAAGTGGTTTACAAACTTCACTCCATCTAACCTTAGCCTTAGAGTAAGTGTAAGGGTTCTCACTTCAAAGAAAGTTCCTGAGTAGGCTATCTATCTTCCTAATAACATATTTAGGAAGTAGGAATACATTACTGCAGTAGACTTGTAAAGAGGTGAGGACCGACTTGATTAACTGTAATCTTCCCGCATAAGAAAGCTATCTGGACGTCCAAGAAGTGACCCTAGACAACATTCTCTCTAGCAAGGCATCATAGTCTTCTTTTCTAAGTTTGGTAGAAGAAATGGGAATCCCTAGGTAACGCACTGGAAGCTTACCTTCTTGGAACTGTGTATATGATAGAATAGCCTCCTTCTCCCCCCTAGGAACATGAGGGAAGAAGATATTGCTTTTGCTATTATTGACCTCTAAGCTTGAAATAGTGTGGAACCAATGAAGCGTCTTTTTGATCAATGATACTGAATGAAGGTTTCCTTTGGAGAAAATGAGAAGATTGTCTGCAAAGCATAGGTGAGTTAGTTTCTCCTTCTTGCATCTCCGGTGTAAGGTGAATTGGGGGTTCTTCGTCAGTCCCCTCAACTGGGTAGATAAAACCTCCATCCCCAATACAAAGAGGTAAGGAGATATCGGATCACCCTGTCTTAACCCCCTCTTACTAGGGAAATAACCTACTAATTCCCCGTTTATGTTGATGGAAAACTTTGGGGTAGAAATACACTGCTGTATAAGAGTACATAAAAGGGGAAGAAAGTTCATAGCTTAGAGGGTAGCCATCAAGAAATCCCAGCTAATCGTGTCATACGCCTTTTGTAAGTCCACTTTAAGGGTGCACCGTGGTGAACTTGCTTGTATACAATAGCCTGCCATCGATTATTGTACAAGGAAGATGTTGTCAATAATTCTTCGCTCTGAGATGAAAGCCGCTTGTTCTTTGCCGATTGGGGATGGGAGGACCCTCTTTATTCGAGCTGCAATGACTTTAGAGATGGCCTTATACATCACGTTGCAACAAGCAATAGGACGAAATTCACCTAGCCTTGAAGGGTTGGCAATCTTAGGAACCAGGGAGATAATGGATGAGCTAATCTCCTTGCGTAAGTGCCCAGATGCCAAGAATTCCTTGGATGCCTCCAGGATGTCCTTACCAATAATACCCCAGGTGTCCTTGAAGAACTTGGCAGTGTACCCGTCAGGCCCTGGAGCTTTATCATTAGCTTGTGAGAAGGAACCCCCACTTAATCTCGTCTTCTATAAAGGGAACATCTAGCTCGAGTTGTTGTTGATTACTCAACCTCCAAGTGACCGGGTTACTGACATCCTCCAGTGTAGGATCGGAAGAAGTACAATCATAGAGTTTCTAAAAATGCTTCACTGTAAGTGCTTTGACTTCTGCATCCCCAAATGCCTCATTCCCATCATCACTGATTAATCATTGTATGGAGCTACGGTTATGCAAGTTCCTCATTGTTTTATGGAAGAAAAAAGTATTCCTATCACCCAGCTTTAGCCAATGTGCTCTTGATTTCTGTTTGTAGAAACTTTCCTCAGCTCCTCTAAGCAAATAATATTCCTTATATGCTTTCTTTTCCTCCTCCATAATGGACGTGTTTCCACACCCATGAACAAAGGCTTGTAGAGATTGTAATCAGGACTTTGCCATCTCTACCTTATCAGGAAGGTAGGAGCATTCATTTTTGTTTAACCTACTAATTCCCCAATGTTGGGTTTAAATGGGTGCATTATCTCCTTCATTTTGTAATTAGGAAAGATAAATTATTTTCCTTCTCCTTTGTCCCGGTTTGCGACATGGTATCAAAGCAAGCTCTTTGATTAGCAAAATTCGGAAAAAAAAATCTCGTTATTCTCTTAAGTCTTGACAAGTGGACATGACTAAGATCAATGAGATAGATATAACCTTTACTGCTCCTTTGAACCTTGAAAACCCAACCATGTAGATCACCATTCACAAGTTGAATGGGATTAATTTTTTACGATGGTTGAGATAAGCTACCTTATATCTTCGTGGCAGAGAATGCCTAGGGTATCCGACTGGTGAGATCAAGACACCTGAAATTGGGAGTCATGAGTATCAGAAATAGGATTCGGAAAACTCGATGATAATTGCGTGGTTGATTAACTCCATAGAGACTGAGATTGGGCACACATACCTCTTCTTATTGACAACTAAGGAGGTTTAGGATGCCATAAGGGAAGCCTTCTCTGATCTAGAGAATTCTACTCGAGTATTCAATTTAAAGCATTATAGATTAGCTCATCCTAGTATTCAATTATGAGATGGCACTATAGATTAGGTCATCCTGGTTTTTCCAATTTAAAGCATTTGTTCCCTGGTTTGTTTAGAAATTAGACTTAAGCTCATTTCATTGTGAAGTTAGTCAATTTGCAAAGCACAATTTGAGCCATTTTTCGATCTCGTCCTTATAAAGAAATCCAACCTTTCTCATTAATTCATAGTGATATCTCGGGACCATCTAGAGTTCAAAATATATCTAATACCAAATGGTTTATTACTTTTATCGATGATTATATACAAGTATGTTGGGTGTACCAAGAAAAATCTGATGTAAGTATTTTAAAAAATTTTCATGCCATGATCAAAACTCAGTTTAATGCCAATTTAAGGATCCTTCATTATGATAATGGTACAAAATATTTCAATACCATCCTAGGCGATTACCTAAAAACTCATGGGATTATTCATGAGAGTTCATGTGTACGGACACCTCAACGAAACAGAATTGCAAAAAGAAAAAACCTGCACTTGTTAGAAGTAGTCCGAGCTCCCATGCTTACTACCTCTATTCTAAAACAATCTTGGGGTGAAGCTATATTAAATGTAGCTTATCTAATAAATTGTATGCCATCTCGTGTCCTACAACATCAAACTCCCTTGTCTCTTCTTTTGAAAACTTATCCTCACACTCACTCTCTAATCTCCCTCTAAAAATGTTTGGTGTCTTTTTTCTCTTTTGTTCACATTCTAAGCTCAATTCGAAACAAGCTTGAATCGAGAGCTCATAGGTTTGTTTTTCTTGGATATTCATCTACACAAAAGGAATATAAATGTTATAGTCCCCAAACCAAGCGCATGTATGTGTCCATAGATGTTGCCATTCGTGATTCTCAATCCTTTTATTCAAACACTTCACTTCAAGGGGCTAGGGTGATAGAAGCTTGTTTTTGGGAAACTTGTTTACCTTCTCTTATCTCAGAAAATCCAACCTATAGTGCCACTCATAACCATGGATTCAAACAAAAACAAAGAGCAAATAGATATAGAATCAGAAAAAAGGACATCCGTAGAAAATCCACCAATGGTTTACACACGTCAATGGGGCAATAAATAGAAGGTACGGCCCTCTACAAAATCTCCTCTCCAAGAGTCCGAACCAAGGATAGTAAATTGGGTAAGTGAGCTTTTGAATAATTTGGAATGTGTTGATATCTCTTTTAACTAAAATAACACTATCACGTCAGAACCAAATCTTCCAATTGCGAAAAGAAAGGGAATAAGAAGCTGCACACTACACCTAATCTCCAAATTCCTAGGCTTCAATAAATTAACTTCGAAATATAGAGCCTTTGCAACTAAACTTGATGAAATAGTTATACCACGGTGTATTAAGGAAGCACTTTGAAAATTAGAATGGAAAAGGGCAGTAGACAAAGAGATGATGGCATTATAAAAAAATCAAACCTGAGAAATAGTCACTCAATCGAAGGACAAGCACATTGCAGGATGCAAGTGGGTCTTCAACCTAAAATACAAGGCTGATGGAACAATTGAGTAGTATAAAGCACGATTGGTGGCAAAAGGGTTCACTCAAACATATGGAGTCGACTATATGGAAACATTTGCATTGTTGGCTAAACTCAACATAGTCCAAGTTGTACTTTCACTTGTTGCTAACCATGATTGGCCCCTACAACAACTGGACATCAAGAATGCGTTTTTGAATGGGAATTTGGAAGAAGTGTTTATGAGAATTCCTCCTAGTTTCGAAGACAAATATGGAAGTGGAAATATGAGTTATTTGAAGAAGTCTTTGTATGGGCTAAAGCAATCTCCACAGGTTTGGTTTGAATGCTTCAATCAAGTAATTAAAAGACATGGTTATAGGTAAGGGTAAGCTGACCATACCTTGTTCTTCAAACACTAAGAAAGTGGTAAAGTAGCTATTTTAATTTGTTTATATTGATGATGTAACCAGTGATGATCTTGAAGAACTAGAGGAACTTAAGAAGTTTTAAGCTCAAGAATTCACGGTGACAGATCTTGGTCAGCTACGATATTTTCTAGGAATGGAAATTGCAAGAAGCAATGAAGGAATATTTGTCTCACAAAGGAAGTACGTAGTGGATTTGCTAAAAGAAACAGGAATGTTAGGCTGTGAACCAGCAGCAACACTGGTTGAACCAAATGCTAAATACAAGAACAAAGGTGAAGAAGAATTGGTGGACAAAGGAAGATACCAATGACTTGTTGGCAAGCTAATCTACTTGTTTCATACCTGTTCGGATATTGCATTTGCAATTAGCTTGGTGAGTCAATATACGCACCATCTTCTTAAAGAAAACTTAGAGGCAACATATAAGATACTTCGGTATCTCAAGGGAATATCGATAAAGATGGATTCGTTCAACCTGCTAATGAACACCACCACCTCCTGCTCTGACGTTAAGGATGGGGTTTGGGCCGAAACTTAGGTGAACCACTATTGATACTCCTCCACGGTTCCCACCTACCTTAGTTTAGCCAGATCTCCTAACGGGGTACTTCTCAATGGAGAGGCCCAAACTAAGAGTGGCAGATAGCCTTGAAGTCCTCCCATGAGATTCCCAGCCGGTCTTGCTCCATCTTTGGGAACCACAGTTCAGCCTCCCCTTCCAAGTGATAGGCAGCTAACTCCACCCAATCCCCTTTTGGTGTGCGTTGATGCCTGAAGAAAAGCTCACATCTACTCAGCCATCCAATGGGGTCAACCTTGCCGTCAAACTTAGGGAAGTCTAGGCGGGCATCACTACCCCCCTCTCATCGTCCCCAACTGCAGCTAAGCCTCTCGAGGCTTGGTCCCTAGAGGAGTTGCCCCCACTAGTCCCCTCCATTTCTCTCCACTTCCCCTTTCGTGCCAACACCTCCCTGGAAAGGCTCGCCAACTGAATGGACAGTTCTTCGACTTGGGCTCAATTGACCCAATACATATCCAAGAAGCTTTCAAATTGCTGTTGGAGTCGCTTGAAATCGTCCAACTTGTCTGGCTTTGATACCACTTAGTTATAAGATCGTTCCTTATGTCCCTCTTCCTTAGAATCAAGTATTAGGTCCAATTCAACTGTAGTTTTTAGGGTTTTGCTTTCTCACCTCCCTATGTTTGTTGATGGGTACGAGCTCATTAGAGAGAACCTGATGATCTCAATAAGTTTATGATTAGACAGAAGATTTTAGGAGAATAATGGTTAGCATCCCCTTTCATTCATTTTCTCGGTTTTTGTTCTACAATCTAGGCAACGTTTGTTCCCTTAATTGCCTCGTCCCCATGCTCCCCTTATTTCTCTCCCACGACTCCACTTTTACACCCCCACTACTAACCGTATACATAGTGATTAGTAGCATGATAGCAGCACTACACCTAACTTTAGGACACCCATCTACCGTAATCAAAGGCTACAATACTTAAGACAACACCTCCAGCTGGGTCAATAAGCACCCATTAATCTGCTGGACATGTTACACTAGGAAAAGAAACAAACAACTAAGACAAGACGCATATACACATGACTACACAATGGGATCAGCTAGACGCATCACTTTACTCATCAACCAAGCACAGCTCCTTCTCGCCACTCCTCTTGTGTGGCTTCCTTCTGGTATTAACCTGGTCGAAGGGTGTTATTTTGAGATGTGAACGCAAGGCCTCCTCACGTGTAACATGTTACTATTCAATTCATGCGTATTACTAGATCTAGATGTATCTACTAGACTGTTTTTATTAGGACTAGGAAGGTGAGAACACATATCTAGAATAAAAGGCAAACAAATGTTCTTAATATACTCATCACTTGATGGCTGATTTGTTGAACCATAATAGGGAATATGTTCAAAAAATACTACATTAGAAGTGACAATAACACATTTTGATTGAGAGTGATAAAATTTGTAGCCTTTTTGATATAAAGCATACCCAATAAACATACATTTGAGAGCTTTTCCCTCTAACTCATGTCTATGTTGAGAATAATCAGAAGTATATACCATGCGTCCAAAGACTCTTGGTGGTAAACTGTTGAACAGGTGAATGCTAGGAAAATGTTTGCAAAACACACTAAGGGAAGTCTGAAGGTTTAATGTTTTAGAAGGAAGTCTATTGATGAGATAGGCTGAAGTTAAAATAGCTTCCCCTCAAAATTGGTGTGGAACATTGTTTGTTATCATTAAGGGACAAGCTGTTTCAAGTAGATGTTGATTTTTTTCTTTCAGATATTTCATTTTGTTGTGGAATATATGGACAAGAGCTTTGATGGATGATCCCATGTTTACTTAGATAATTATCAAATTCTTTTGAGAAGTATTCCCTTCCATTGTTAGATTGAAGGATTCATATCTCAGTTTGAAACACATTTGCAACCATCTTATGAAATTTTTAGAATACTGAGTATGCTTTTGATTTTTCTTTTAATAAGTAAACCCAGATGACTCTTAAATGGTCATCAATAAATGTTATAAACCACTTATATTCCAATAAAGCAGTAACTCTTGAGGGTCCCTAAATATTAATGTGAATAAGATAAAATGGTTTTGAGGACTTATATAGTTGAGTGGGATAAGTTTTTTGAACAAATTTTGAAATGACACAATGCTCACACCTTAAATCATTGACATTTTTGTTCCGAAGTAGTTTTGGATACAACCAAGATATATAACTAAAATTAGGATGTCTTAGTCATTGATGCCACAACAAAATTTCATCATTATTCCCAATAGACAAGAGAGACTTGACTTGACTTTCTAAATAATAAAGGTCATTCACTTCTTCAGCATTGCCAATGGTCTTCCTCAAAAATTGGTCCTGAAAAACACAATAGGAGGGAGTAAGAATAACCGTACGTGTCATATCTTTCGTTACTTTACTGATTGACAGTAGATTGTATTCTACCTTAGGTAAAAACAAAGTCTCATATAGATATAAATTCCCAGTTTGAACAAGTCCTTTCCTTTTAGAAAAAACATATTCTCCATTAGCTACTTGAACCTTATACTAACTAGGATGAAATTCCTTAAAATAGGACAACAAACTACACATGTGATCAGCTGCTCCAGTACCAACCATCCACCTACTACTTATATCACCCTTGGAAGAGGTTAAATAAGTACCTTTTTGTGCTGTAGCAGCGAAAGGCAAGGCTTCATCCAATTTCTCCTTTTCATCACTAATCTGTGTATCATCAAGAATCCTTTTAATCATAGCTATTTGACTAGCACTTAAATTCATACCATTTTTGGAGCTTTCATTATTAGAAATTTCAGCAACTTGAGCCATTTTTGGAATATTCTTCTACTTCCTCTGCCTCATAGTTCTAGGTCTCCCATTTAGCTTCCAGCAAGTTTCACATGTGTGATAGTATTTTTTGCAAAAATCACACCAAGGTTTATCACGTGAGGCCTCCTTCTTTGTTGCCAAGGCTGAATTTGATGACAGTTGATCAGTTGAAGATGCTGCACCCATCACATGTCTCCTACTTTCCTCCCTTCTAACTTCAGCAAATGCTTCTTTCAAGCTTGGAAAAGGCTTTTGACCTAAAAATCGTCCCCTTAATTTATCCACTTCAGAATTTCGGCCTTGTGGGAAGTCTAATACCCTATCCTTTTCCTGCATCTTAGCAAACTTTACACCATTCTCGACACACATCCAATCAATATCATAAAATAAATCTATTTCTTGTCATAACTCCATCAAAGTATTTTAATATTCAGTAATAGTGGAATTACCTTAAGTGGTAAGTCGTACTCTTGACCCAAGCTGGGAAGACTAGTCCTAGTTGCACTTTGTTATGAACTTTCCATATGCAGTAAATCACAACAACTAGACCAACCCTCCATGTTTGGAAGATAGGGGTAGAAGAATCAACTGTTGCAATCAGTGAAGCTGTAATGCCCTACCAACCTCTGAACAAAGTCGGACATTGTAGACAGTCACAAACCAAACCCCATATTTGAGAAGTATAGCTACAGCTAAAAAATAGATGGGAATGATCCTCTGGACTTTGCTGATGGAGGAAGCAGGTTGCGGAAGTTGCAATTCTCCAAGAGATCAATTTATCAAGAGTGGATAACTTTCCTAACCAAGCTAAACATAGGATGAAAGAGTACCTAAGTAAGGAAGATTTGTTCCAAATAACTTTGTACCAAGGCATTATGGTACCCAGTGGGCTTAGAAAGTCATATCTACTCTTGATTATGTAATCTCTTGAGCTGGAGTGGATCTATCGAAGCCGGTCTAAAAGTAAGGCAGGTTGGAGAGAGGATGTGATATGGAAGTTCAACCAAAATGGGCTTTTAGGTAACTGTCATGCATTATTTTCCATCAAAGAACAAAGCTTTGTTGTTGGAGGAAAGCTTAAACTCCCCATCTCTCGTGTACTATATATTGTTCAGTGGGCTTATTGGAAGTCAATAGTCTATTCAAAGTGAGATGGCTAAGTCATCATTGGGTTCCCATTGGAAGCTATTACAAATGATACTCCTTAGTTTTAGTAACTTCTTCTAGGACCAAGAACATATGATCGGTGCTCTCACTGATTAGAAGCTTTTTCCTTTCAATAGAGTAGATTGTACCTATTCTGCTCATAAACTTTTAGGACTATCTTTGCACAAATGCCAAATATATTTAATCTAAATAGCCTTATTCCATTGGTGTAGGTTTGGTATCCCTAAACAGCTACATTTTAGTGGTTTACAAACATTAACCCATCGAATCTTCGCCCTAGAGAAAATGTTCAATCTTCTACTCCCTAAAAAATTCCTAGGAGCTAATCAATTCTTGTTGTGATAGCTTTAGGAAGTAAAAAGACTAAACTCCAGAAAATCTGCATTAAAGAAAAGACTGATTTGACTAATTATAATCTACCTATATAGGAGAGATATTTAGAAGTCTATGAATTGATGTGTGTCATGATTCTTTTCAAAAGGGCATCACAATCTTCCTTCTTGAGCTTCGTAGAAAGAAGTGGAACACCCAAGCAGCACACTAATAATTTGCTTTTGTGTAATTGAATGGTTCAAGAATATCCTTTGACTCTAGTGGGGACATGGGAGAAGAAGATACTACTCTTGCCGTTGTTAGCAATTGTGTCCCATATTTCCTTGGCAGTGTTACAAAATAAATATATCCTAGCAATTTTTGGCTCCATTGAGTTAATTAGCCAAGCCATTACCATGGCATTCTTGGCCTCCCATACATTGTACTCACGTCACTTAACTGCTGGTGCTTGACACATTCCTGTTAGATAGCCTAATTTCCTCTTTCCACAAATTACTAGCTTCACGGATTGATACCATCCACGAAAATTCTCTCAACTCAATTTATGTTGGGTAATTTGAAGAGATTGGTTCGCCATGTAAGTCCTTGCCCTCTATGGAGTAGGGTTGGATAAAGTGATATCCTCATCATTGGCAGTTCCGAACTAGAATTTGGAATCGGGTGATTTGGTTTGCCCTAAGGTATTGTCGCCCATAATTATTTGGGTTTTTTAATTTAGGCGGATTGCTTTGATACCATGAGGAAGAATTAGAGCAGAAAAATATATATGTTTTATTTTCTTAGAGCCAAATATATACAAGAGCAAGGTACACCTATAGATAGACACAAATCAGCTAGAATAAATGCAAATATTGCATGAAAAAACTAGACAAAAAAAGTCTTGACTATCCTAAAATAACTCCTAGGTATAGAAACTAGAAAGATATAAGAAAGAATACAGAAAATAAAATGTCATAAAATGCAACATATGGCCGTACTTTCCCACAGTTTTCACCAATTAAAATTGGAGCAACTGTCCCTAGTGAACTACTGGAAGCCATCTTTGCCACTCTTATGGTGTTTTGATCTCTCACCTTGCAAACACTCAAGAAGAAAGTTCGCTCACCATCTCATAGGACCCTTAAGAATTTCTAGCTTTGATACCATTTGATAGTGGGATAGATAGGTAAGTAGAAGCAGAAAAGTGGATATTTAGAGCAGAACTTTAGCTTCATTCTATATTTCATATTTGCAAAATAAAGCCATATATAGAGACTCTTTGTACAAACAGTAATTTTATCAAATCCTACCTAACATAAGACAAAATTCTTTAAATTAAGGACAGCCACTGCTTGTAATTTCTTGAGTCTTTAAACCCACTTAATCTTTGACAACTTCTAATCATTACATCACAAAAAATCAAGATACATCAGCTGAAGGTGTAGACACACCATTTTTGCTCCCTATTTATTTATTTATTTATTTTTATTTTTATTTTTATTTTTTTTAAAAAAAGGGGGAACAAATGCAATTTGTTTGTATAACAAAACTAAGGTACAAGCCAACGGCCTAACAGAAAACACATGCACCAAAACTCCCCAGTCTTAGGTTCCAATCATAGAAGGTGCAAAATTTTTTAAACAATGGAAAACGTGTATTGAACATACATTTTCTTCTTCTAGCAAACAGTAAGAAAAGTGAGTGTTTTGAACACACATTTTTATTATTCATCATCTTCTTCCTCCCAGCCACAATTCGCTTGTTTTTCTTTCTTGGGACGGCCACTTTCAAAGCATTTTTTATGCCTTTTTCTTCATGATATCACTAAATTAATGGTGAAATCATGAAGATCACATTCCTACTATGCATCTAAGCCAAGAATCAGTCCAAATACACTTGATTAATTAGCTAAAATCGGCATGGAAAATAGGAAAAAAAAAATCTCGTGTGAATATTGTTCTTGCATGAATCAATTTTTTTAATGTAAATGGAAGCTTCCATAGACATTTTTAAGCAAGAACGGACATCTAGGGATTCCTTTTGACTAGTATATTTATTTGAATTGCAGCCAAATTCATTGAATCAAAGTCAAAATAGGTCAAAAATCTAAAAATGTTCCCTGGCCAAAAATCCACGAATTCATGGTGAATGAAACCTTCCATCTCTAATTCGAACTCCTATATTATAAATAGGAGCTTAAGCAAGCGGACAAACACACACAACCACATAAATCACTCCAATTCAAACTTCTCCTCAATTTTCTCTCTCTAATCGAGTCCCTTTCTATCTTTAGGAATTAGCTCTTATAGTTTACTTCTAGGAGAAACCACCATCACCCCTAGGTTGCCCATCATTGGAAACTCCAAGAAATCTCCTTTGTTTTAGCTTAAACACGGAAAGATGCTAGTTGGGTTACTCTAATTCTCCACTACTAACCACTACTCTGACAACCGTCCTCCATTGCATTTGGGGTCAAACTAAGTAGGTGGGTCAACAAGCCATCCTCCACCGCGTCATTTCGATGTCCCCAATAGGTTGAGTGACAGCTAGAAGCTATCATCTCTCCTCCTCCCCATCCAGCTCCGAATAGGTTCATATTTATTCTTTTTTTTTGACATTTTAATTTAATTAGAAATTTAAAATATATATATAAATAAATAAATAGATTTCTACGACATTTGTTTTTATAAAATTTTAAATTTCAGATATAAAAAAATTATATACATATATTTTTTTTTTACATTTTAGATTTTTTTTTTTTTAAAAAAAGATTTTTTAGGCTATAATTTTTTTTTTGACATTTTAGATTTAAAAAAAAAAAACTTCAGACACTTTAGCTTTATAATCTTTTTTTCTAGTTTAAAAAAAATTATAAAATTTTGCTAACAATTTAGAATTTATGAAAACTACAATTGGTCTGATCCCAAAATAGCAGGTATATAGGCACTTATGGAGTGATCTCAATAATATATTTTTTTCAAGGATTTTCTTTAAGTTAAACATTTTTTGAAAAATAAAATTTAAGTTTAAAAGGTTAAAATGGTAACTATAGTGTTTCAAAAGATAGCTCTTGAGCATAAAATCTTTGGTTTTTTCTAAATATACATATATATTTGTAAGATTAGTAGCCAAGCTATTAATTCTAACTAAATATTTTTCCAATTATAATTGAGTGGCAACTCTATTTTTCTTCTTTTTTTTAACTAATTTAAAAAAAAAAAATCTTAGTCAAGAATTTACACTAAATGAACATAAGAATTAGTGTAAATTAGATTAGGAAAGAAGAAAAAAAATTAGGCTGGACAGAAGGTACTTAGAAAAATCTTAAAACTTAACAATCTACATGCAATAGGCCTCCGAAAATACAGATTCATAAGGCACAGAGTCTGATTTCTTAGCATAGAACAAAAGACATGGGGAAACAATATATATAGTCTCAAACCATTTAGCCCCGGTGGAAGAGAAAAGGTAATTTTATGCAGGAACTGGTAAAGCATGAGACCATAGGTGTCCAAAAATGCCACTCAAAAACTCGGGCATTCAATAGGCTCAAGTCAAATAATGCAGAATTAATGAAATCTTTTGATCGATTATATAAGATAAAGTCAGTTAATCTCGTAATCTGATTAAAAATAAAGATAAAGGAAAAGTAACCCAAGAAAGGGACAGAGTCTCCTCTTTTTTGGACAAGCAAACAGTGTCCTCTTTGAATGCAAATTTAACGTGCAAAAGCTATAGAACTCACCGATTCGTGTAAATTCACCACAGCTTGACTAATCTGCTCGAAAGTTTCTGTTGGCATTCCTGTTAGACGAGCCAGTTCACTTTCATTGGGACTAAAGATGTCAACTGTCTTCAAAAGTTCAGAAGGTATTGGTGTATCCATTCCCCCGGCATCTAAAATGACTGGAACACCTGCACTCCTTGCAGCCTGCACAGTATTGAGCAACGGCACTATTAGACATAAAACACTGTGAAACTTCAGAGTCAAAAAGGTCTTAGTCAAGGATCTTTCAACAGCTTCCATATGCATGGCGAAGCAATTGAATGAAAAATACATGAACACAATTATCTAGAGCTATTAAATATGTTAAATTTTCTGTTCCCTTAAGTATGTATTCACTTCTGATTAGTTTTGAACTGATTAGCCAAAGTAATTAGAATACGCACAAATTGTCAACCCTATTCACAATTATCTTCAATTATGTCCTAATTAAAAAAGATAACATAAAAATAGAAAAAGCTTGTATTTTTTTTTGGGTAAAACAAAGCTTGTACCTTTGCAATGTGGATATTGACAGAATCAGGAATTTCTCTCTGAAGCAAAACAATCCCAGCATTCCTCACAACCTCCAAATCCTCCTCCTTAAAGACTTGTGGCCAAGCACACATATTAGCCCCCCCAACAATAATAATACTATTCTGTCCATCACTTTGCAACATAACCACTGCATGCCCAGTACTCACACCTTTCACAGACCCAACATGTTCCAAATTCACACCACCACTCTCACTCAAAGCCTCTTTTATCAACTTCCCATTTGCATCATCACCAACTTGTCCCACAAACACTGTTGGGTATGCAAGTTTACCACCACAAGCTGCTTGGTTTGCTCCTTTACCACCAGCTAGTAATTGACCAGATTTTGCCGAGATTGTTTCACCTTCTTTTGGAAGTCTATCAATCTCTACATATACATCTGCATTGGCTGATCCTACCACTACTAAAGGGGCTTTTTGTTGGGTTATTGGTGTTGGGGTTGAATTTTTTGAGTTTTTGATTGTAAGGGAAGGAACTTTGGGTTTTCGGTTTGTAGTTTTTGCGGTTAGGAAAAATGGGTTTGGGTTAGCTTTCGTTGGGGATTGCGTTTTTGGGGTTAACGAAGAAGGACGGTGATTCAAGTGTTTTGATGGTGAGAAAGCTGCCTTCATCTTGGTCGAAAGTTTTAGTTTGAGACTTTTGATGCGTTTTTGTCATGTCAAAAAGGCTGTTTTTGAGGAGTTACAATCTAATATGAGATGAGTACACGTGTACGTTCAAGCTCGAGGTCGAGTTTCAAAGGTTGCTGAAAATATATATATAAATATTATATTTAAAATAAGTTTTATAGACATAATTTATGATTTTAGAGTAAAAAAAAAAATTAAAACTAAATACGTAGATTAAATCAGCATCTTTAGTATAATTATATTAAAAGTGTGGACTTAATTTACATCTTTAGTTTTGCTATATCAAATAATCCCACAATTTATGGGCAATCATGATATAAAGGTAACTGAACAAGAATTTAGCTACAAATCAACAGGAAACAAGTTTAAGAAAGGAATAAACCGGCTATTGAGCATGTGTACGAGAATTGGGAGAAGTCTTATAATGAGCCACTTAAGCTTCTCAATGCAATAAAGAATACAAATCTCGAAATATGAATTGATTAAGGGTGGAGTAGATCGATTATCCCCAATGTGTCTACTTTGAAGTGGATATTTTAGGCTTTTGGGTTGTGCATTACAGTATAGAGATTCCTTAGACCAATTGTTGTCATTGATGTCACTTTTCTGTATAGGAAGTATACTCACAAGTTGTAAGTTGCTTGTGGCGTTGATGATAACAACTATATACTTCTACTGACATTTGCTTTAGTTGATCAGGAAACTACCAATGACCGTAAAGGTCGTGAAATCATTTGCCTCATATCAAATAGACACACAGGCATTAGGTCAATAGTTGAAGAAGAAGTGAATGGATGGTAGTCTCCATTTGTGGTGTGACGATTTTGTCTATAACACCTTGTAAACAACTTCAACTTGGTTCATAAAAACATGTAATGCAAGAGGTTGGTCACATATGCCGAGTTGCAAGCGTAATCTCGCAAGTTAAACTATGTGATGGAGTAGGTGAAGATTATTAAGTCGAATGCATTGGATTGGTTTGAGGACATGTCGTTGGATATGTAGACACTAGCTTATGATGGTTGCTATCGGTTTGGATATATAACCTCCAACACTGTTGAAAGCTACAATTCTGTGTTGAAAGGGACTCGGGGGTTACCTATGATTGCTTTGGTGAAGAAGATGCTCTACAACTGCATGAGGTAATTTGTCTAGAAGTAGATGAAGGAATTGAAGAATATGACGAATGGTAGAATTTTTACCAAATATGCAACCCCAAAAAGTCGACGAATGGAGTTTACGAACTAGCAATCACAAGATTAAAGTAGGCATAACAAAGTTTTTGAAATCTTCATCGGTAGTTGTTGTGTTGCCAGCAAGTTAAGGGGAGTGGGGCAAATGCATGTTGTTAACTTTGCTCACAGCATAAGCAGTTGTCAGAAAAGTGGCAAATATGTAGAATTTCATACTCCAGTGCATATACAGTAGTTATCTCACTTAAGCTTGATATAACACACTCTATACCTTAATAGTACAGATGGATGCATCAAGAGCACATATATAAGATGCACTTTATGCTTATAGGCAATGAGTTGGATTGGGAGCTAGTGCACTTCTTGTCACTCCACCCAAGGGAAGACTTCACACCAAAGAAAGGAAAACCGAGGCGGAAAAGATATTAATAGAGATGGACATTAAGGAGCGTTTATATTAAATCACATGTGGACTTTTTGGAGCGGTGGGACATAGTAGAATAACGTACCTACGTCGACATGATAATGGTAAATGATGGATACTAATACACATTTCATCATGTTCGACATTGCATTTGTGATGCTAATATTAGCTTTTTTTCCTTTTGCAGCTTAAGTGAATCCTCAACCACTTTATCGAGTTTATTTTGACGTAGCAGAAGGGAGATGCTTGATCTTTTACATATATATTTGTAATTTTGTAATTTTTTGAGAAGTTATATTAAATGTTAATTTCTTTAGACATTTGTTAATTTGTTTTCGCATATTCGAAGTTGTAATTTTGTATATATATACATTGCAAGTGTAATAGACAAATGCTAACATTATATGTTAGATGAACTGCGTAGTAATTCATTACAAAATGTAAAAATCCATTAACTTAATAGTTCAATGACAAATATATATATGAAATGAATAACAAATTATTAATTCCTATCCCATTTTATCTCCTTCTTATAGTGAATTGTTTTGCTAGTCGTGCAAAGGTGTTGGTTGGCCTTAGACGTGGAACTGGACGAGCTTTAGACTCCCGTGTTCGATGCTGCTAGGTAGTATCATCAAATGCTTGCCGAGGTACGGGACTCCACTCTATAGGTTGAGTTAATGATTCACCTTGGTATATAGGTTGTTTTCCAAAGCATTTCTTTTGTGGAGCTGGTGGTGTTGGAACGGGACTACTTATAAAATGCCAATGTGGTGTCTTGTATTAGTTGAAAATCGGTCCTAAGCTAGCATATATCGCATTAGAATCAATAGGCATATGCTGGTCCAATATTGGATTTTGTTATGTCTCACCCCAATTTTGGGGTCATAGTCATCCCGCCATTCGTCGTTGCACAAGAATCGGTTGTGCCTCAAACTCCATCTCCTGGGTATGTTGCTATTGTAGCTATGGGAACAGTGTTAATACCACCTTCCGATGCATGAAATGAAGACCCTAAGTAACTATTCTCATGGTTATGTCTAGATTTGATGCTAAGCAGATTTGTTGTAAGGTTTTACCTTACAAGTATGAACAAAATATAAATTAAATAAGAAATGGCCATACAATTATTCAATTACGGAGTATTGATGTAAATCATACTTACTAAAAATCCTCACATAGCCTCCATGCTTCCAATCCAGCATTAGCTAATCGATCCATACTACTGCATGTAATTGTCATGCACATCGCTAAGGCCCTCCATGTGAACCACTCGATGGAGCAGCTCTTCCCACATTTGTATATATATTACATGCTGGATCGGCTAACCAACATCAATCCTTCCTTGTAGGTCGATTTGATGGAGCTCTAATTGCATTTTCACCGACTGTGGGATATATCGGAACTCACCAAATTGCTTGGCCACTTGGTTTGGAAATGCCACTCAACAATGTGGAAACAAATTAGTAGCACCCAAGCCGTCTAAATGTTCATACCACCTTTGCAAAGATTGGATAAGAGATTAATTACATTCCCATTGTATGACTCTCATTCCACTTGAAAAATAGAAAATTATATTCACTATAAATGATCAATATAATGAATTGCAAGGAAAAAAAATAGGTTACTAAAATACCTGTGACATAGATACTAAGCAGATTTGTTGTAAGGTTTCACTTTGCAAGTATGAACAAAATGTAAATTAAATAAGAAACGACCATGCAATTATTCATTTATGGAGCGTTGATGTAAATCGTACTTACTAAAAATCCTTACATAGCCTCTATGCATCCAATCCAGTGCTGGCTTATAGATCCTTACTACTGCATGTAATTGTCATGTACACTACTAAGGCCCTCAATGTGAACTACTTGATAGAGTCGCTTTTCCCACATTTGTATATATACTACATGCTGGATCGGCCAACCAACATTAATCCTTCCTTGCAGGTCAGTTTGATGGAGCTCCAGTTGCATTTTCACTGACTATGGGATATATTAAAACCCACCAAATTGCTTAGCCACTCAGTTTGGGAAATGTCACTTAGTAATGTAGAAAAAAATTAGTAGCACCCAAGTTGTCTAAATGTTCATACCACCTTTGTAGAGATTGGATAGGAGATTAATTACATTCCCATTGTACGACTCTCATTCCACTTGAAAAATAGAAAATTATATTCACTGTAAATGATCAATATGATGAATTGTAAGGAAAAAAATAGGTTACCGAAATACTTATGACATGCTATGTCTGTCCAATGCATCCCAATATATGCCAACAACGTGGGTGGGGTGATATTGTGTGTCCCTCCTCGTGTTCCAAACTGCCACCATTGGATATTTAGATTTTATATATAGTCTATGTTGGTTAAGAGGTGCTATGTAGGGAAATCTATTCTAGGCTTACATCTGTAGGAGAATGGTTATCCCTCCAATCTCGTGTGCTGACAATGATAACATGACACAAAGTTGGTGATATACATCTCAGCCATGTCAAAATGCTCCAATAGGAGTAACCACATCACATGAACGGGGGAGCTAGATTTATCAACAAAGATAAATCTCCCCAATAGTTGCATTATGTAGGCATGCATATATCGATGGATTTGCTCAGCATCGACGTTAGGTGAGTGCATCTATAACATATTATAGAGCTACGTCATAGTAATGTGCCCGCCCCCCCCCCCCCCCCCCCCTTATTGCTAGGCCCTAGCCTTACCCTCAACAATTTTGTATATATCACACCCCAATCTAGGCAACTACTCTATGTAACTACCTAACTATCAATGAAGAGTTTTAACTAGATCTCCACATCCTATAGGGCAATAGTAAACTCCCTTATTGGCATGTGGAACGTGTGCATCTTTGGCCGTCATCGCTCCACTAATGTTATAATCATGTGTTAATTTAGTGATATGTACGGTAGCCGGCTCGCACCTTCAAATCTAGCCAAATGCAAGTATAGCTTCATTTGAGGATCAACTAAGATGGTGCACTTGTCATGACAGAGTGATAATTTACACCATTGAACAGCGAAGGTTGCTTGATTTTATAACAATAACACGTGAAATGTTTTACTATTCCTAATGCAATATACATTAATTAACAAGTGAAAGGTTGTTTACCTTTCCGTCCCAAACAACTTATGATTAATGTCCCTCCTATTACGTCAAGATTGAATGATTGAAGGTTCTAGGCTCCATCTATTATGCAAAATAGAATATATATTAAAAAAATTAATATATGTTACCATTAATATCAATATATTAATTTACGACTTGTTAGCAACTATTTACTATCTGATTAATAGTTAATTAATAAGAACTAAAGTTTATACCTACTTTTACAGTAATAGACAAAGATATTACATGTATAATCAATACTAACTTTTTTTAGTAATTAATTTTATGACAATTAATGAATGACATATTAACAACTAATCATTTTTTATTAACAAAACAATTAATAACTACTTAATTTTATAACTAGTTATACAAAAATATACAAATATTTTACATTTGCAACCGATATAAAATGTTTTACTAATTAATTTTATAACAATTAATTAATGACATATTAACGACTAATCACCTTTAATTGATGAATCATTAATAACCACTTCATTTTACAACTAATTATACAAAATCATACAAATATTTTACATTTGCAACTAAAACAAAATTTTTCATTAATTAATTTTATAATAATTAATCAAATGACATATTAGCAACTAATCATCTTTAATTAACGGATCATTAATAACTACTTCATTTTATAACTAATTCTACAAAAATATAAAAATATTTTACATTTGCAATCGACACAAAATTTTTCACTAATTAATTTTATAACGATTGATTAATGATATATTAATGACTAATCACCCTTAATTAATGAATAATTAATAACTACTTAATTTTATAACTAATTATAGAAAAACATATAAACATTTTACATTTGCTACCAGCACAAAACTTTTCACTAATTAATTTTATAATAATTAATTAATAACATATTAAAGACTAATTATCTTTAATTAATAGATCATTAATAACTACTTAATTTTATAACTAGTTCTATAAAAACATATAAACATTTTACATGTGCTACCAAAATAATTTTTTTTACTAATTAATTAATAACATATTAATGACTAATCATCTTTAATTAAGAAATTATTAATAACGACTTAATTTTATAACCAATTGTATAAAACCGTACAAATATTTTACATTTTCAATTAACACAAAAATTTTTACTAATTAATTTTACGATAATTAATTGATGACATATTAACGACTAATCACATATAATTAATGGATTATTAATAACTACTTAAATTTATAATTAATTGTACAAAACCATATAAATATTTTACATTGGCAATCAATATAAAATTTTTCATTGATTATTTTTCTAACAATTAATTACTTACATATGAACGATTAATTACTACTAATTAACAGTTAATTAATAACAACTTAATTTAATAGTTACTTTTACAAAAATACATTATAAAAATGCATAAAGATAATTCATTATAATCAATACAAAGGTTTTTCCTATTTATTTTTCTAATGATTAACTAATGACTAATTAATGATAATTACTTAATCATTAATGATTACTTTTACAACATTTTTCACAACAAATAATTCATACATTTCATTTAAAAAAATTAAAATTTTAACCAGTTCATTTGCTAATGTTAATTAATGATATATTAACAACTAATTAATAAATAATTAACAACTATTGCTACTTCAATAAAAATTATGGACTATATATGATTACACTTATTTTTTTATGTGTTTATCCAAAGTAGTATAATAGAAAAAAAATTAAATGTTTTCTTACAAAAATATATTGAGATCTTGCTTTGCTAAAGATATTTCTATACACATACTTCAACAAGCTAAAACCTGCGTGAAACATAAATTAAGAAAACAAAAAATTTCAAATAATGAGATAAAGCAAAATTTTCAGAGGAAATGAAAAGATATAAATATAAACATATAAACTGATGATTCGTATTTATATTGCAAACTTTTGGTGCAATTTTTTTTTGTGCATTAGAAATCATATGTTATGATACTGTGTAAATTTACTGTACCACTTTTATAGGTTTCCAGTATTACTTTTATAATAATTTTATATGTTTACAGTCTTTTTTTTTTAAATAACTTTTATAGGTTTGTAGTATAGGTTTAAGGAATTCTATCATGGTAAAAAAAATAAAAATTCTCACTACAATTGCATTGAAAGCGCATACCAAGTTTGCACATTTAGTTATAATTTTTTTTCTTATTCTAAAGTTGTAAATGACATCTGCATCTTCGAAATTTATTTTAAGAATAATTATTTTGGGTATAATATTTACATAATTAAAAAAAAAAAACAAGATTGAAGAGCGTAACCTAGAGAATTGAAGGTGAGCTGCTTTTTTCTGGTAATTGAAGCTCACAATGACAATCCTTACACTAAATTGGCTCGTGATTTTTCTTTCTTTCTTTTTTCTTTTCCTTATAATTAATATATTTTTGGATAATCCTAGGCTTAACTAGACTTTGAACATTCATTTAGGTTGTTTATGCCTTTATTTGGGAATACAAATAATTAAGGCAGGGCTAAGGCCTATTTGTTATAATATTTTTCCTTTTTCTCCATAAGGAACAATTATTTAACTCTTAAACATCAACATGCAATTTTATGTCTATAACCTCAAAACACTTAATAAAAATTATATATATATATATATAATTCAATGTTGATAACAATTTAAAAAGAATATAAGGCACAAAAAATAAAAGCATTTTAATAAATATCTCGACGGATCTATTAATGTTTCTCAATTTCTTATACAAATCTAAAAGTTAAATGACTCTCTTATGATTTGTTTAGGACTTGAAGTTATGGTATATTGTGGAAAGTTTAGGGGTTAAAATGGTAATTATACTAATATTTATTTGAAAAATCTATCTAAATTGTTTGTATATCTCTATTTTTGTATTTAATGGTCATTATCCTTCTAATTTTTCTCTTTTTTTTTTCTATCTTTGGATAAATGATATCGATACTCCTAAAAGGTTTTGAAATTACATGGAATTCTTAATGTTTCAAGAGTTAGTATCTAAACCCCAAAATGGTTGTGGGATCCACTTCTTTTATGTATTGACTGCTTATGTGTAATTTTGTACCATTGTGGACAATGCATGCAATATATTTAATTAACAAAATTACTAAAAACTTCAGAAAATAAAAAAAAGAAAAATAGGAGAAAAATTAAAAAAGGAAAATAAAAAGAAAAATTGAAAAAAATGTGGTTGTCGTTTACCATCTAATTTTCTTTTGATTTTCTTTTTTTTTTCCTATAATTTTTTATTTTCAAAATTTTTATTATTATTTTTATTTAATATGTTACATGAGTTGTTTACGTCAGTAAGAAATTACACATAAATAGTGATACGACAAACTCCAAAGAAGAATTTGTGGTATGATAATTATATTAGGAATTGCAATAGTTGTTTTGGTATTTAGAGTTTTAATATTAGCAACTAGAAAATAAAAGGTATGTTTAGGATTTTTAAAGGATAATCATAGAAAAGCCTAAATTATCTGCAACAATTCTAGTGGTAAGCTAATTATAGTGCCATGCTAGATTGATTACATATTATATTGTAAAATTGATTGCCACAATCTAACAAGCAAATCGATAAGATTAGGGAAAAAAAAAGGTGAAAAACAAATGTTGTTATTGATAGCAAGAACTGAAAGTGTATTTGATTGTTTAGATAGTAAAATTGACAACTATTGTTAACAATGACTATTTATATGTTCACTTGATAACCCTAAGGTTATATAAGTAAATTCAATAACTTAAAAACTAATAATGTCTAACAAATAGAAAAACTAATGACTAACAAAAGAAAAATATCAAAACAATGTAATTTGAAGGGCTTCACGATTGGAAACACGAACGTAAACCTAATCATGTTTCTCTCGGCTTATATTTTTAGGAAGAACTTGTTCTAGAACATGCTCTAAAGATGCCCACAATTCACAGATAAGTTCACAATCGTGTTTTAGATCGTGATCCTCATGATTCAAGCACTCTCCATTCACACCTAAAGATCATGGGTTGATCTTCTTAAACCTTCTTTAAGCGACCAATTCCTCCAATAACTTCCTCATTTTGGCAAATTAAACTTATCCTATCACCAATTCAAATGGTGTGAAATTGGAAACTCTCCACAAATGATTTGTCTTTGGTAATACCAAGATCATGAATGATTCTTCTAACTAAGTTGTTGAGTCATCATGCCTTTGCACTAGTGATAGGGCTATGATACTCATCAAATAGTCAACATATAAAAGAAGTAAACTCCACAATTATTTCAGGGAGTTCAAATGCTAACTTATGAAAAACCAAGTGGTCTATGTAGGGTGCCTATATAATTTACCCATATTCATTTATTACTTATATTGTTAATGAAAGCCTTGATGCTTGTTTTTTGTCTTCTAAAGTGAAAAAAAGAAGAAGAAAAAAGTCATTGTCAATGAAAGTGAAAGGAGAGTCACGATGCACAAAGAGAAAAACTAACACTATGTTTAGTCTAATAGAAATTAAATGGAATCGAGAGAAACAGATAGAAAGAGTGGAAGTATCATGTTTGGTAAGTTGAGATAAAAGTGAAAATATAAGGAAATGGAAGGAGAATGATGGAAAGCTTTTCACTTTTAAATCTCAAAACGTTTCTCTACAAATTTGGAGAGAAAGTAGTAGAAATGGGTGAAAGTCATTTGAAATTACATAAACACCTCCACTATCTAAAATTACCAAATAAAAGTAAGGGTAATATAGTTTATTAAACAACTCATTTCCTTTATATAATGGAAATAAAATATTAAAAATAGAAAAACTTCCTTTTATTTCCTTTCTAAATATCTAAATAAAAAGGTAGAAAATTAAGTGGATAGCAACAACCACACTGTATTTTCTTTCTTTTTTTTTTAAATTTTTTTTAAATTTTATTTCTTTTTTTCCATTTTATTTTTTTTGTTTTTGTAATTAATAAATGTATTACGTGTGTTGTTTTTGTCATAAAAAAAATTACACATAAGCATTAATCATCTTATAAAAGAAGTGGGTCCTACAATTGTTTTTAGAGGTCTAAGTGTTGACTTTAGAAAAAAAAAAAAGAGATATATGCAGTTTTAAATCTTTTCAAGAGATGTTCGTGTAATTTACCTTTTTCTTTCTTTTTTGAAAATTTGGATTTTATATTGTTTTTTTTATGACAATATGATCTTGTTTAGACTTGTTTAAACGGAGGCATGTTTTGAGTCCATATCAAATTAAAACCAATAAAAATCATCTTAGGGATTTAATTTTAAACTTTTTTGATTTATTTTTTTTCGTGTTTGCCATTTGTTTAGTGTCTATTTGAATATGAGTGTTTATCTTGAAAAGAGAAAATTGAAGAGATAATTATATATCTAAGATACAAATTAGATTCAAATCAGATATAGACAAAAAATAGATAATCCAAAAAAAATAAATTCAATTTGTGTGATTAAAACATATCTTAACTATACAGTAAATAATGTATTTAGTGGAATGAATAGGTCATGAAAAATAAATTCAATTCATTTAATCACAAGGAAAAATTTTCGCATAAACATGATATAGACCGAATAGGATAAGGTATAAAGGAAAGTGTCATATATTTCCAATCGATAAAGAAGCACACAAATTATTTTTATTTTTACTTTCCATTAAGCATTAAGATGATTAAAAACTCAATTAAAATAAAATATTTTTAGGTATCTTCTAGTTGGTTAGTTGAAATCTTTGTATTGCTCAAGTTGTTTTAGTGATTAATTTTTGTATTTGCTTTGGATTTTTCATTTATGTAATGTGTTTATTCAATTTGCCTTCACTCAGCTTCAATTTGTTAAGATTGAATTTTTCTAATATTAGTTTCAACATGGCAAGTTTGATATTATAACCATTTTATTTAAAATTTTAAGTCATAGTATTATTTTATCATGAGGAACTTACATAATGTGAAAATTTGTAGAACTTCATTCCTTCTACTCTCTTCATAATCTGATACTGCAATTACATGATTGAAAGTTTAAATTAGTAAATATAAGATGTGGCTTATCATTTATAAAAAACTTATACGAATCATTTTGCATATCTTGTATATATATTTTTCAATTATAATATGATATGAATTCTTGTTCTATCACGAGGGCGATAATCCATTGTTGTAATAAAGCAAGCATATGAGACGTGAGTGATGATATAAAATGCTCTATTGTCCTTTTTTCTTTTCCCATCACAGAAAGTAATCACCACAAGTTGTTCTTGGGATTTAAAAGAATAAAAAGACAAAGCTTGGGCGTTTGAGGTGATGGCATAAGGGAAGAAATACATATTTTGGCTATGTACGTGTTTTAATACTAAAACATGGGTTATGTAACTTGAAAAAAAAAAAAAAAGAAATTGGCACACCTACACAAAGTGGAAAAAGACTCGAAAACTTAATGCAGTTTTTATGGTTCAATCGTTATTGTACTCCAATAATTCATGGCCCTGAAATTATTATTCACCAAGCAATTCCATCCAAGTCTCTAAGATTGAAAAGGAAGGTATGGACACTCCGATTCCTTTTTCCTCAAGTTATTATACGTTTTTACGTTACATCAGACAGACTTCAAGCACATAGAGCAACCATAGCCTTACTACATTATAAATTCACGTACAACTCCAGCTAGAATGGCCGTCGGATCACCCAAAATCGCGGAGACAACTAACCGGGCAGCACCACCAGCTAACTGGCAATACTTCTTCACAGTATCACCTCTTGCCCCTATCAAGTTCCTTGGTGTTCCATTAAGGCTAGGAATTTTAGTCTGCAGCTCCCTTACCTTATTCTTATCCACATTGAAGTATGAAGCTAGCCAGCTTTCCAGAAGCAACTTCTTGACACATGATACATGAAGATTGTAGGCCCTGGATCGAGACCTGTATGCCCAGCCAGGACCCTTGCCACCACAGTTGTGACAAGGGCCGGATATGTTCATCGACAGATAAAGAGAATGCTCACCATCATCCAGGACTTGTGGAAGATTTACGCAACAAGGATGAAGGTCTAGATCACAACAAACATTATGGTAGACAAATCCTAGGATATCGCCCCTGCAGGCATCGCATATTCTCATGTTTCTGTCGGGCGGTTGGTAGCAGAAGTAAAATTTGCATTTCTTATAAAAGGGGTGTGTGATCATTGTTGGTGCACTGCCACAAGTCTTGTGCAATTCATACTTGCATTGTTGGCATTTGTATTTCAGGCCTATGCCTGCTTCTTTGCATCCATGGCAATCGAATGGGGTTTCAGTGTATTCGAGTTTCAGCTTGTGTTGGGGGTGTGCAGGGTTGGTGATCTCTCTGTCGATCTTCATTGGCTATTCTCTTCAATCAATTTTTGCTTTACTTTGCCCTGCTCGGAATTGGATAGCCCTATATATAGAGATTGATAGAGGGAAGGAGATTCTTTTGGTTCTCATCTTTGAATTCTAAAGCTAATTTAAGAGCATCTTTCCATGTATTATTTCTAGAGAAACCTTTGGATATGTATTCTGTTTATGGAGTTAGAAGGTTGAAAAAGGTTGAGTAAGGAATCCTCCAAGCATTATTGCTTAATTGGTCTATAGGGATATTTTGTATTTAAATTTATCTTATTTGTTTCTCATATGTTTGGTATGTATATATAACTACATATTCCATGTCTTTAATAATACCAAGACAATAAAATACCGATTGGGACTTTACCCAAAGCCTATTAAATAGATGAGTTAAATAAATAAAGTGAAATAACGGGCAGGGACTGAACTCTTGATCTCCTACATTGAAACCACATCGAGCTAAACTTAACACAAATATGATGCTTCCTAAAAATCATGTTTGTCATGACAAAATGATTTACGTTGATTTTAGGCATCTATTAATAAGACAAATGCTCAAATCATTCTTTTGTATGGCAAAATAATCCGAATGGATGCATATATCATATTTTGAGAGGATTTGATCAAAGTTGACGGATGAAGTTTTTCGGTCCTCAAATGATGACCCTATCTGTATATCCATCCTTTATATATTACCATGTACAAAATACGCTTCATGCAGATTTCGCTTATTATTTATTTTCTATGTATTGTAACATATAATGGGAAGATATACCGATGGAACACCACTTTGATGACATGGAAATTTTATCGAGAGTTGACAAACGTGAAGGCTGATATTGTATTGTAGTTAGGTTGTTAAGTTAATACCTGTTGAACATTTCTGAATCTTTCCTTTGCAGTAGACAACATGGTTAAGGAAACGATGTTCCTCTTTGCTTTACCGAAAAAGTAAGATGTCTTTCTTTACTCGCCGTTGGATTCTTATTTTTTCTTTGCGGTGTTTGTAGAGCAATACCAGTCACTGCTTGGAAAAGTTAGGCTTCAGGAATCTGAAATTTTCAATGAGGACACTGAAGAATATCGCTAACTGAAAAGCAAATAATCCATACGCGGAGCAATAATTGATGGTAGGGCTGCTGTGTCCCCGGAAACTGACGAAAGAGCACGAAAATGGGCATCTGTGGTCGGTAATTGGGACGCCTAACCTGAGACTTCGCGTGATAATTCTGCATTGCTCTTTGAGCTGTTAGTTCCATTCGAGGTTTTTGTTTGTTCTGCGTTACGTGCGTAATTTTTAGGATGAAGTTTTCGTGCTTATAAACTGTCTCTTCATCCATATACCTTTGAATCACACATTGTTATATATAGATGAAATATTATTGTTCCACCGAGCAAAATATCGCTCATAATGATAAGTACCACGGTCATCATTAATATAGAATGTAGTGAGAGATGCCAAAATATACTTTTTTGGAGGCAAAAATCATTTGCTAATTGTAGCTAATGCGACCGATTAGGTATTCAAATTTGCTTCAGTTTTTGCGTGTTAGATTTTATAGTGCGTTACCTTCAGTTAGTACTGCATCTTATCCAATTGTCCTGGGGTACTTGTTGTTTATTATGACACATAAACATGGAACAGGATTTTTTAGGTTTTGCGGATTGTTGTTAGGTGATTCTTGTGAGAGGTTGTAAAACCTTTAAGATAAAGAAAAAGTGAGCTATATGGGCATCAAGACTGTCTCCGAGATGACCATTCTAACACTAAAGTTAGTATTGAGAGAGAGAGAGAGAAAGAGATAAAGGTAACAAAGTAAAGTGAGCTATATGGGCATCAAGACTGTCTCCGAGATGACCATTCTAACACTAAAGTTAGTATTGAGAGAGAGAGAGAGAGAAAGAGATAAAGGTAACAAAGTAATTGTGTAGGAATAATAAGTTGTGAATCCTTTATAATGGAGTTGAGGCTAGTATATATAGATTGGCATATGAGCAGTTAGAAAAAGCGATTGAGGTATATGACTTGTTGTGTGACTTCAAGAATCTTAAGTAGTAGAGTCATGAGTAATTACAGTTTTCAATAGATTAAATTATTTTCATCTTTTTTTTTTTTTTTGGTATCGTAGCTAGAATTGTCACCCTAAGCTTGGTCGAGCTAACCTAGTCTTGAAAACACAAGTCATCGGTCGGTAGTTCCTAAAGTGCTATAGGTTGGCCTAGATGTGGATGCTTAAGCTTGAAATAATCTATCTGCACAAATCAAATTTGAAAGTTGAGAAAACAAGCGATTGGAAAGAGAAATATATATAAAAAAAGAAAAACTTTCAACTCGGCCAATTAATGTTTGAAGGTCTTTCAATGATTTTATTTTATAGACAATTACAACCTACCTAGAATTTTCTTTTTTACATCTCTTCCTAATCCTTACTTGATCCCCCCCACCAAAAATAAGGACATGGGGCTTGTTAGATTAACCAAATACAACCCCCAGTTTCTACTTTTTATTATTTCCATAAATACTTCTAATGTGTCTTATACGTGAGTTTATACGAGGTTTATTCTATGGAAGGAAGAATGCTAAGAACAATCGAAAGATTGCTGCTCTTTAGGATGCTATTTCTTTGATGTATTTCTCTATTAGTATGTGATGAAAAACTTTTAGAAATAGAGTAAGTACGAACACAATTGGTATTGTTTATCTTGGTTCTAATATAGAAGTAGAAAATCATTTTGGGTGGAATGTGAAGCATGTTCATGTGCATTGATTGCAACTCACTTGATAGCATTAGCCATTATGCCATGAGTTATGGGTGAATATCATGATAACGATAACCATCACTCTTCGTCAGTTTCGTCAACAGCAACAACAACAACACCAACATATATGCAACAGCAACAACAACACATCAGGACACCAACGGATCAGCAACAATAGATCACAACAACATTATCTTGCTTCTAATTTTGTGTAAATCTGATAAACATTATTAACAAACATACATGTAATCAATGTATTTATGTACAACAACAATCAATGAAATGTTGAACAGCTTCAACAAATTGCATTTGTCACTTGCAACTCCTTTATGGTATCAAAGCACCCGATCTAATCAAACCCAAGCTTAATAACCAAACAACTGTTCATCATTCATCATGACATTTGAGGACATATTAACAGTTATCTAAAACACCTTAGAACCCACCCAACCACTCATCATGATCACAATTCACAAGTCCATCAAGCTCAACACAACTAACTACCTCTCTTGGAAAACCCAAATTGAAGCCATCCTCATTGGCTATGACCTTCACAAGTTTATTGATGGCTCACATCCACTGCCACCAACTACTATCACAGCGGATGACACCACTTCTCCTAACCCCACTTATCACACTTGGCTCCGGCAAGACAAACTTCTGTTTGGAGCATACGTCTCCCCTAACATCATCCCCCTCATCACGCAATCGGCTACCTCTCATCAGGTATGGTAGACCCTTGCTAACACTTATGCTAAGCCCACTCGAGGTTACATTAAACAACTCAAAGACAATTTGAAAAACATCACTAAAGGCTCCCACTCTATCACCGAATACATGCAATCAATCAAGCTTCGTGCTGATGAGCTAGTTGCCCTTGGAAAACCCTTTAACCTCGAAGACTTGATTGAGAAAATACTTGATGGCCTCGATGAGAACTATCAATCGATCATTGATGCTCTCAACGGCCGTGATACCACCATCTCCTTTGATGAGCTCCATGAGAAACTCATCAACAAGGAACTCTCCCTCCAACATAACTTCATGCCCACTTCTATTCTACTAGCCACTGTGCACCTCTCACAAGCATGTTCAAACTGCTGGCCTCAACGCTCTCGTGTTTCCCGACCAGCTGTCACCTCTCCTCAGGGTACCCTTGTTGACACATTGTCCACCCGACCTCTCTCCACTAGAGATTCTTGCCCACCTTGACCTTTCCTCGGCAAATGTCAGTGGTGTCGTGAACAGGGGCATGTTATCTCCCAATGTCCTCTCTTTCACCAACACTATCCTTAAGCTCGACCACCCTCATGGACTCCCCTATCCACTCAACCTTCCCGTCTTCCACCTTGGCAAATGCAAGCTCATGCTGCCCTCACTACATTTACAAACAACTCCTGGCTACTAAATACTGGTGCCTCTCATCATATCACCACAGACCTCAACAACCTCACCATTTACAACTCCTATGATGGTAGTGATGAAATTCTTATTGGTGATGGCTGGGTTTTCTCCATCATGTATATTGGTTCCACTTCTCTTCTTACTCCCTCTCGTTCTTTTAATCTTTCTAATGTCCTATGTGTTCCCTCTATGCAACACAAACTCATTTCCATCTCTCAATTTTTCACCACCAAGAATACCTCCATTGAATTCTTACCATCTTCATTTCATGTGAAGGATCTTCGCATAGGGGTAATTCTCCTCCAAGGTCAAGCTAAGGATGGTATCTACATCTGGCCCTCTACCACTTCACCACTCCTTGCCTTTTCAAGCATCGTCATGTCTCTCCTCACCTGGCATCACTACCTTGGTCATCCCTCGCTGCTTGTTCTCAAGCATCTCCTCTCATCTAACAACTTAGCTATTTCCAATTTTTCTAATTCGCAACTCAATTGTAGTTCTTGCTATTGCAATAAAAGTCACAATTTACCATTTTCTTCTTCCACGCTTTCCACTTCTTTCTCACTTGAAGTTATATTTACTGATGTATGGACTTCTTCAATTATGTTTGTCAATAATTTTAAATATTATGTAATCTTTGTTGATCACTTTACTAAATACATATTGTTGTTTCCTCTTAAACGCAAATATGATGTTCTCACTGTCTTCATGCGCTACAAGACACTTGTGGAACATCACTTTAATTGCTCTATCAAAACAATCTACTCTGACAATGGTGGTGAATATCAGGCCTTATCCATCTACTTAGCCACTCATGGCATCTCCCATCTCACCACTCCACCCCACACACCAGAACACAAAGGCTACTTCGAATGTCGCCACCATCACATCGTTGAAACTAGTCTCGCCTACTTTCTCATGCCTCCATTCCCCTCACTTACCAGACCTATGCCTTTTTCACTACCACTTACCTCATCAATCGTCTTCCTACACCTACACTCAACAACATGTCTCCTTTTGCTAAGCTCTTTGGTATAACTCCTCACTACGACAAACTTTGTAGCTTTGAATGCATATGCTATCCATGGCTCAGACCGTATACAACTCATAAACTTAAAACTCAGCCCTCTCCTTGTGTGTTGGTAGGCTACTCCTCCACTCAAAGTGCCTACCTCTGTCTCCACATTCTAACCAACAGACTTTATGTCTCTCACCATGTCCGCTTTGTTGAGTCAGTGTTCCCCTTCACTATGTCTCATCCTAATCAATCTCACGTCTCCCTAGCCTCCCTTTCCGACTAGTGTTCCCTCACACTACCTCTCCTCCAACAATCCAATATGTCCCACTTAAGCTCTTCCTCGACTCAATCTCCTTCCCCTCTCACTCCTCACCACCCCCATAACCCTGTTCACCACGAGTCATCATGACTCGTTCCAAACACAACATTCACAAACCTATCCAAAAGCTTAATCTTCTCGTAGACATCATACCTCCCAAGCCTTGAAAGATCCTAAGCGGCACATTGCCATGTCTGAAGAGTTTAATGCTCTCATCCACAATGGCATGTGGGAACTCACAGCTCCCTATCCATCTCAAAACATAATCGGTTATGCCGAGTTTAATTTTAAAATTTTATATCATATTCCTAATCCAATTCATATTGGATCCTATTCTCATTCAATATAAATCCTCGACTTGCACTAAGAAGCTTTTATTTATTTGGAGTCGCCACCCAACTGAGATTGGGAAAAATTATGGAATTAGAACTAATTGAGCAGATTAATTCTAATTTAGACAACTAGTTGACGAAATCTCCTCTTTTTATTTTTATAAATGAAAAAGAAAAGAAAACAAGAGATTCTCGACTTGGGGGCTATCTTATTAAAACTTTAAAGTTACCACCTTATCCTTTTGAATCTGGGTCATGTTCTGATATCTTTAAAAATTACACTAATAACAATTTGGAAAATGATTTTTTTTTTTTTTAGAGTTGCCCCATAAGGGTGCCTGTGTATATGCTATTTAGGATCAAACAAACCGTAGTTCACTTTTTATGAAAAAGCTTTAGCGGGTTTATTTAAGTTTTAATTATGAAAACACACCAGGTTTACATTCATTATCATTTTCAAGATTTAAAAAAAACCTAAGCCTAAGCTTTATTATTTCATTTTCTAAAAGTCTTGATTTAAGGAAAACCAAATTTGAATTTATTTTAAAAAAATGATTTTTCTAAGTGACAAAACAATTCATTATTATTTTTTAATTCATATTATTAATCTATCTAATTCTAATTTAATAATTAAATTTTATTTATTTTCTTCATTTTTATTATTATTTTTATTTTTATATTAAATTAGACATATTTATTTATTAAAATTCTAAAACCTAATTAAAATCTTAATTTTTTTTAATCTTTGGATTACTATTAAAAAAATTTATTTCTAATAAATGAATATCTAAATTAAATGGATAAATAAATGAAATAAAATAAATAAAAAAAATAAAAAAACCAACTAACCTGGATGTGGGTCACGGGTCGGATTGGGTCGGGTCACATCAGTCGGAGGATCCTCGTTGATGGCATTTCAGTGGCTTTTGAAGGCGGTTGAAGTCTGCTTTTAAGCTTTCTAAGGGTGGGTAATCCAACCGTGGTGGTGGATTTCTTCAGAAACGCCTCTAAATGGTGGTTCATGGCTTGGTCGGTGGTCGCAGCTAGGAGGAACTTCAGCAAGCTTCGAAACCTCTAATTTTTCACTCTTTTCTCACTTTTGATCCATAATCTAGCTTTTCCACGTCGTGCTCTATTTATAGGCACCAGAAATCGAGTTGGATAAGTTTGAATTCCCCCCTGATAGGCATGAATCCTATCTTCGGTTGAAACCTAAATCCGATTTGCTCTAGATTTGTTTAAATCTTTGATTTTGTTACGATTTGTGTTAATTGGTTGATTTTTATCTCATTTTTGTTAAAGATTTGTGCAAAAAAATTGTATAAAAATGATCGGATTCCTTTTTTTCCCCCGGTTGGCGACTGATTCAAATGAAGGTTGAAGATGATTATGCATTTGGCGCGTGCGCTCCCTCCGTCCAATCACAAGCTAACACGTGTCTTGGGCGAAGAGAAAAATTGCAAAATGCGGATTGCTTCCCCTGCGTTTCCAATCCCTGACCGAGCACCCCCCTTCCCCCCCATTTAATTCATAATTCCCACATCATAAATTAGACTAGATAGTAGAGAAAGGTAATACTAGTACTTGTTTTCTAGATTTTAGAGGACGACATCTATTAAATCTATACTATAATCGATAGGTACACTACCTAGCTCGATAGTAGATTTTATTGGTTATAAATTTAAAATTTAAACGATCGGTAAGATTCAAGCGATACTAATTCCCCTCGTGTTTGTAATATGATGAGTGAAGAATTTCTGTATACTTTTAATTCACGGATTTCCATATGGCAAGCCATTTTGAGGCCAAAGATGCATGCCTCGTATTTTGCGATATTATTAGTATATGGAAATGTGAGTTTCGTTGCTGAGGAGAATTGTGTTCCTTCTGGTGATATTAGCATTGCCCTAATCTCGCAACCGAATACATTGGCAGCTCCGTCAAAGAACATCTTCCATTTAGGGCTTTGTTCTGTCCCGTAGTCTTCTGTTGGTTCACCCTCTACTGTTAATATATTTTCATCAGGGAATTGGGTTTGTGATTTTCGGAGATCTCCCTCAATTGGGTGTTTTGTCAACTGATCAGCTAACAATTGCCCTTTTATCGAATTTTGATTTATATATGTGATATCAAATTCCGATAAAAGCATTTGCCATTTGGAGATTCTCCCTAACAAAACGGGTTTCTTTGCTAAGTATTTCAAAGGATCGTGTCTTGTTAGCAGCTCAATATGATAGTAAAGGGTGTATTGCCTTAAATGGTGCATGACCCAAATCAAAGCACAACAAGTCCTCTCTATTTCGGAATACCTTTGTTCCCCGTCTGTGAACTTCTTACTCAGATAGTATATGGAACGTTCCTTCCCCTCTTCATCTTTTTGCCCCAGTACGTACCCCATGGATTCAGGGAGTATCGTGAGGTACAAAAATAAGGGCTTTCCTTGTTTTAGGACTATTAAGACTGGGGGATTTGTGAGGTAGTCCTTGATTGTTTTAAATGCTTTTTGGCATTCCCATTCTATCGTGGCGTTCTTTTTCAGTAGATGGAATTGTAGACGACATTTATCCGTGAGTTGTGAAATGAAATGGGCTATGTAATTCAACCTTCCTAATAGACCTCTCACTTCCTTGATAATACGCGGAGAAGGTAGTTCCAATATGGCCTTTACTTTGTCTGGGTCAATCTTAATATCTTTTCGACTTATGACAAACCCTAATAGTTTGCCTGTTGTGACTCAAAAAGTACATTTTTCAGGATTTAATTTCAACTGAAACTTTCTTAATTGCTTGAACAATTTACTTAAGATAACCGAGTGGCTTTCTTCTCCTTTAGATTTAGCTATCATATCGTCGGTGTATACTCCGACTTCTCGTGCATCATGTCATGAAGTATCGTAACCATGGCTCTCTAATACGTTGCCCCCGCGTTCTTCAAACCAAAGGGCATAACTTTGTAACAGAAAGTTCCCCATGTGATAAAGGTTGTGGTTACTGGTACTGGACAGAACAAGGAGTACTGGACAGTACTAAAGAAGAAGGACTGGACAAAAAATATATTTGTACTATGTTTGGTTTGTTAAGTACTGGACAAGGATTTTTGTGCTGTCCAGTGTTTGGATTGCAAAGTACTGGACTGAACATAGTAAATTTGACAGTTTTGCCCTTTTTAATTACTGGAGAAGGCTTTTGTGCTGTGCAGTATTTGAAATTGCAAAGTACTGGACTGGATAGAGTAAAATTGACAATTTTGCCCTTTTTTATTTATATCATGTTAAGAAAAATTGCAACTTGTTCTTCAATTGTTGCTCTTCCATTACAATGCATTCCCCCTCGTACCCTAATGAGTTCACAAAGATGTACAAAACTATTCCTACACATCCTTAACTCCCATAAACAATTTATATCACTCCCATTAATGAGTGAATCAATTACCTCTCGACGCGTTTCATATCTAGCTATTGCTCTCTCGTTCAATACACCCCTCTCTACTCTCCTATTCAAAACAAAGTTTATATCATAGAAACTAGCTGCTGCCATTGTAAGCATATTGATATAGACTCTCCATCCAAGAAGACAAATTAGAAATCCATGATGATCTATGATCTATATGACATATCAAAGGAAAGACCCATAAGTGTAACGTTGGGGATCTGAAGATCATTTTCATAACACAAAACATAATGGACAACATGATATGCTACATAATCGTAAATTCAACTAGGAAGTAGGCAATAAGACACCTTATGTAAGGAGCCGGAGCCGTTGTTCTTCCCTAAGAAGCTCTCCTACACAAATATCTAATAAAGGAACCGGTTGTCTACTCATTAAGTTAGACCCGATTGCTTCCAACTCCCCCCCCCCTCGTAACTTCATTATGCACTTCCGTTCCATCCGACTTCACTTGTGAGTTGTGAATGGGCAATACTTCTAGTGAAGATGAGTTGATGGCTAATTCTCCTGACTTTTTTCAAGCACATGGTCTTGACACATGACTTATACACGCTCGTGCCTTCAACCGTGTACTCAACCGTGTGTGCTTTATATGGCCGTGCCTTCAATCGTGTACTCAACCGTATGTGCTTCTGTGGATTTTCCAAGCTCAACACACGACTGTGCCTTCAACCGTATACTCAACCGTGTGTGCTTCTGTGGATTTTCCAAGCTCAACAGACAGCCGTGCCTTCAACCGTGTACTTAGCATGCATTCGAACCCTAACCAATAAACCCCCTAAAGCGAACCATGCATTCGAACCCTAACCAAGTCTTCTCCATTATAGAGCATGCATTCGAACCCCAAAACATTGCTTAAGCTTCCCCCACACCCCCTAACCAACTCTTCTCCATTGAACAGCATGCAAGCACTGGGGGACTTGTTGACGGACACAACGAACAAGCATGCAAGGAACATTCAAAAGGAAGCAACAGTGTGAGAAGAAATGGAACCATATGTACCTGATGGTGACTTCGGGCTTCACAATGGTGATGGGTGAACTTGCGGCTGATTCCACGGCGGGCGGCAGTGAAGGAGTGGCGCCGATGGCTTATCGTACTTCCTCATTTCGAAGCTTGTGCGGCGCTGGAGGAAAACAAGACCGGCTGCAGCAAAGGAAAGGAGAGGCGTTTGTGCAGCAGGGTTTGAAGGTAAGTATGAAGGGCAAATTCGGAATTTCAAAAAAATTACACGTTAGTCCAGTACCACATTTTTAGTACTGAATTACATGCGGTACTAAAATTTCTGATTTTTTCTAGTACGTAATTAGTGTTTTGTCCAGTACTTCCTTCATGTGTGGCAACCAAACGGGGGACAAAAAAATTTGTCCAGTCCAGTGTCGAATTTTAATGCCAACCAAACGCTACCTAATAGTTTGCCTGTTGTGACTCAAAAAGTACATTTTTCAGGATTTAATTTCAACTGAAACTTTCTTAATTGCTTGAACAATTTCCTTAAGATAACCGCGTGGCTTTCTTCTCCTTTAGATTTGGCTATCATATCGTCGACGTATACTTCAACTTCTCGTGCATCATGTCATGAAGTATCGTAACCATGGCTCTCTAATACGTTGCCTTCGCGTTCTTCAAACCAAAGGGCATAACTTTGTAACAGAAAGTTCCCCATGTTGTGATAAAGGTTGTTTTAGCCTTATCTTCTTCTACCATTTTTATCTGATTATATCATGAGAAACCATCAATAAATGAGAGGAGACGGTTCCCTGTGGTATTATCTACCAGGACGTCAATATGAGGTAGAGGGAAATTGTTTTTAGGTGTAGCTTAATTTAAGTCTCGGAAGTCTATGCACACCCATACTTTCCTATTCTTCTTTAGAATGAGGACTATATTTGCTACCCATTCTAGGTAGTCTGACACTTCAATAAACCTCACTTCTAATAGTTTCTTGACTTCCTCTTTAATCTTTAGCAAGATGTCAGGCCTAAACCTTCTTAACTTTTGTTTTTTAGGTCTGACATCTTCTCTCGTGGGAAGCTTGTGAACTACTATTGACTAGTCGAGTCCTGGCATGTCGTCGTATGACCAGGCGAATACATCCGCATATTTAGTCAACAGCTTGGTTATCTCACACTTTTGCTCGTCACTTAAGTTAGCCTCAATCTTGAGGTTTTTGGGTTCCTCTATGCTTCCTAGATTAACTATCTCCATCGGCTCATCAATTGAAATTTTACTTTGTTCATGTTTTTGCCAATTTTCTTGTGTTACTTTGTGGTCAAGGACATTGCTTCCAACGGTTGACCTAGTAGTGTCGGAAACGATATCGATGTTTTCATTACTTACCTATGTGAAATGTTCCTAACGTTCGGCAGTAGGGAATTTGTGGGGAAAGTGAAGCGAGAACATATATATATATAAGCAAAAGAAATAAACTACAATTTATTGACATTTTATTTGAAGAATAATAATCACAATGGAAATTTGTTTAATAATTATTCCTTATCCTTGTGCTGACCTAGTGCTATTAATAGGATAATAGAACCAATTGTTAAGAGTTGGATGTTGCTTGGATGTGCGAGAGGTTGAGCCTTCATTGCTGACGTTGGTCTGGCTTATCCCTGGCTCTTGAATGGTAGCTGCTCGCATGAAAGATTGTTGGAGGGGAGGAAAATGCATCGGGGTATCATTCAGCTTCTCTTTCCTTCTGCTTCTAATACCTCTTGCTTGTGCCTATTCTTGGGATGTAGGAACGTACCCTAGTCCAAACGTCCCTTGCTGTCATTCCTTGAATTGATGCCCTTCCTTGCTCATGACTATACTCACTTCATTGAACATTTGGAGCCCTAGATCTTTAGGACCGTCTTCCCCGATGTAAGGTATAGTGGTTTCTTTGTAGATAGCATAGTCCTGCTCTCCCAATATGGTGATGATCTATCCATTTGCTATGAACTTGACTTTTTGGTAGAGGCTTGAGAGTATGGCTCCGATAGTGTTTATCTGTGGCCTTCCTAATAGTAGATTGAAAGACCTTGGAATGTCAAGGACTTGGAACGAGATGTAGAACATTTGTGGACCAATCTCCACCGATAAGCTGATTTCCCCTACTATCTCCTTCTTGGATTCGTTGAAGGCCCTAACTACTGTCGAACTTGGCTCAATATTGCTCATATCAACTCCCAGTAGGTCGAGGGTAGCTAAAGGGAACATGTTGAGAGAAGATCCATTGTCTATGAGTACTCTAGAGATGATTGTGTCATTGCATTTTACCACTATAAACAATGGTTTCGTGTGTTAGTCTCCATCTTCTCCAAGTTCCTCGGGGGAGAATGATTTTTGATCCATAGCGAAGATTGAATCTGCCACATGGCTCAGCTTTTTTGTTGCGATGCCTTTTGGTACCTTGACTTGTTTGAGCACTTTTAAAAGTGCTTCCCAATGAGGCTTGGATGTTGTAAGGATGCCCATACGTGATATTTAGGCTGGAACTTTATTGAGTTGTTCCATGATTTTGTATTCACTTGCCTTGATCATTTTTGTGAATGCAGGGAGCCCTTTTTCTTCTTCCTTCTCTAGTTCGGTGTTGGGCTCTTCAGCTAAGGTCTTGTACTTGGGATTATAAATCCTTCTCGTACAGGTGATTCCTCTTATGATAGGAGACTTTTCCTGATTAATAGCCTGATAGTCAAACAATGCCACCTTATACTTCTTTAAGGGTATTGGGACATTGAATACATACTTCTTCTTTCGCATTATCACCTCAATCGTTTGTCCCTCATAGCACCTTATGACTATCGAGTTTGGGTTTGATTTGATCATGTTTATGGACTCATCTCTCTCCTTTGGTGGGTTATCTTCCTTTTCAAACTCAGGTCCCCACCCACTAGGTGGTTTATAAACAGTTGGAGTGAATGAGTAGTTCACTAATTACTTGAACCTCCCATGTGACTCGCTTAGGGTACCAACTGTTAGATCCCCAGCTAGCCACCTCTTCTTCATCTATGATTTAGGGGCTTTATTTGAGGCTTGGTGTAGGCGGTTTGCTTGCTGCGCTGTTGTCTTCACTTATTTTGGGGACTCCTTTGATTTGGAGTCTGGCTCTTTGGATGTGATCACGTTAACTATAGGCTTGTGGTTGGGTAGTGGGTTAGTGTTGACATTGGGTGTCGGTACGTTGAAAAAATCCAATTCCACTATTCCGGCATCAATCAGATCTTGGATTTTGCTTCGGAGCCTCCAACATCTGTCTGTGGAATGCCCCTCTTGTCCCATATGATAATTGCATTTGAGGTTTGGATTAAAGTTTCTTAGCCTATACCGATCATTGGGGATCTCAAAGTTGATCAGATTGTCTGCTCGTAATTGAGCAAAGACCTAGCTGAGTGGGATCGGTATTGGAGTGAATTGTCTTGGGACCCTAGTAGCCTGGGTTTGATTCATCGGTGACTGCTGGATCGGGGCATTTATGGCCTAGAATGTCACACTAGACCTAACTCTGTCAACCCTACTGGAATTAACTGTGTTGATGGTAGATTCCTTGACTTTATTACCTCCCACGGGCTTTGGTGATGATGTAACGTTGGGATGGTCGATTATCTGAAGTCTCCCTGACGTAATGGCATTCTCTATTCGAGACCCTGCTACCACTACCTCTGCGAAACTAGATGGCATTTGTCCCACCAGATGTGTGAAATAAGTCTTCTCTAGAGTGTTAACAAAGATGAATGTTAACCCTTTTTTTCGAAATTGGGGTTGTTACCTTGACAGCTTAAGCCCTCCAGCGTTAGGTGTACTCTTTGAAGGATTTGTTGTGTTTCTTTCAGAGGCTTCCCAAATCCATTACTGAAGGGGCAACTTTGATGTTGAATTTGTATTGTTCGTAGAATGCCCGAGCAAGTCTTTCCCAAGTGTTGAGTTGGCTGAAATCCAAATGTGCATACCAGATGAGAGTAGGACCGATGAGACTATCCTGGAAGGTTTGGACCATGAGTTGGTCATATTAGGCATATTTGCTCATCTTCTGGACATACAGCCTTGTATGCATCTTAGGACATCTATTGCCATCGTACTTTTCAAACTCTAGGACTTTAAATTTTTTTGGATAAGCTTCTTCCCCACAGACTGGTAGACTAGTGATACCGGTCTGCTCAAAGCTGTCAGGCCCTTCTAAGGTCTTCGTCTTGTCAGCCAGTTGTTGGAAAAGCTTCTTCTCTATCTCTTTTTACCTGTCCTCCATTTCCTTTTTTATGTCATTTGAGGTTGGGCCGAGGTTAACTTTAGGTTCATACTCGAATGCTGGGTTGAGGTGGGAGTTGATCTCCTCATATTTTGGAGGCTGATTCTCTACTGCTTTTCCCTTTCTAGCTCTTGTAAACACCCTATTTTTGCCTCTAATAATTAATAATGTTCAATTTACAAATTTTTCATTTTTCATTTTTTTTTCATTTTTTTCTATTTAGGAAAAATAAAAGAAAAAAAATAAAATAAATAGGAAAAATATCCCAATTTTGGAAAATAATAGTAAAAATAATAATAAAAGGAGTTTAATATTTTTTACAAATTTTTAGAATTTCAAAATAATATAAAATTAATAAAAATGGCCAAGGTTATGTATAATATTTGCATTAACCTAAACCGAGAATTAGGCTAGCTCAGCTGGTCTGGAATATAGCTTGGAGGGCACGCGCGAGGGATGCAAGGTCGGGGGTTCGAAACGTGGGGGAGGCATTTCCACATTTTGCAATTTCCCGCATTTGCTTGGGACACGTGTCAGCTTGTGATTGGATGACACTAGCACACGCTCCGAGTGTGTGCTCCTCTCCTACCTCTGCTCGAGATTGGCGTCGATGCGAGAGAAGTGGAATTTAGCCGTTTTGATTCGATTTTTTGCACAAACTCGGCAGATCTTTAACTAAAATAAGATAAACATCATCTAATTGGAATCAAATCGCAACAAAATTGAAGATTTACTCGAATCAAACCCAAATCGGAAAAGATTTCAACCGCAAATTTGATTCGTCCTAATCGGAGGAAATTCGAGCTTATCCAACTCGATTTCCGATGCTTATAAATAGAGCACAACATAAGGAAGCTAAATCACGAATCAGAAGAGAGAACAAGAGAGAAAACACAAGGTTTTGAAGCTTGCCGAAGTTCATCCCTTGTCGCGACCATCGACTAAACTCTGAACCACCACCTGGAGGTGTTTTGGATAAAATCCACCACCACCATTAGCTTCCCTACCTTCGGAAAGCTCGGAAACACCTACTAGTCGACGAGAAGGACTGCTAGAAAGCCGTCGTCGAAAACCCTCTAGTCGCTGTGATCCAACCCATTGTGATCCAACTCGACCCGGTTCGACCCGACCCGATTCGACTCGACTTACGAACCATGACTTGTACCCAGGTAAGTTGGTTTTCCAATTTTTTTTATATTTTTATTCTTATTTTTTATTTTATTCATTATTTATCTGTTTTTATTTATTTTATTTAGATGTTTATTTCATTAGAAATTTATAATATTAAAAATAGAAATAATAAAATAATGATAGGATTTTAATTAGTTTCTTTTTTTTTTAGGATAGATATGTTTAATTTAATATGAAAATAATAAAAAAAGTAAACACTAAAAAAATAATAAAAGATAAAATAACAAAAAAATAAAATAATAAAAAATATTAAAAAATATTTAAAATAAAAAATAAAAATAAAAAATAAAAATAAAAATAAAAATAAAAAATTAGGGTTAAACAAAGGTAGATTAATAATAGGGATAAAAAATAATTAATTATTTTTATCACTTAGAAAAATTTCTTTTAAAAATAAATCCAAAATTGGTTTTCCTTAAATCGAAAGTTTTTTATAAAATAAAATGATAAAGCTTAGGCTTAGATTTTCTTCGAAAATATTGAAAATAATAATGAATTTAAACTCGAGGTGTTTTCATAATTAAAATTAACAAACTCATTAAAGCTTTTTATAAAAAGCGAACTACGACTTATTTGATCCTGAATAGTAGGTACGTAGGCACCCTTATGGGGCAACTCTAAAAAGAACTAAAAAAATCATTCTCCAAATTAGTATAAGTTGTCTTAATATCTCTTTTTTAATTTGTATCAAAAATAAAAAATATAATAAGAATAAAAAAAAAATATCAAAATATGGTTCAAGTTTTAGAAAGACAAGGTGGTAACTTTAGGTTTTTAATAGGTTAGCCCTCGAGTCAAAAATCTCTAGTTTTCATTTCTTCTTTTTCATTTATAAAAATAACAAGAGGAGATTTCGTTGGCCAATATTTGAAATTAGAATTAATCCGCTCAATTAGTTCTAATTCAATAATTTTTCCTAGCTTCAGTTAGGTGGCGACTCCAAGCAAATAATAAAATTCCTAGTTCAAGTTGAGGATTTATATTAAGTGAGCATAGGATCTAATGTAAATCAGATTAGGAATATAAATAAATAAAAATTTAAAAATTAGATTCAACAAGATGGTGACTCCATTGGGGATCCTAGTAGGCTAGCCACCTAAACCTTCTAAAATCACCATTTCCAGATGTCTTTTAACTGTTATACTGTGAGATATTGTTGATGCTAACCTTTCAGGGATTTAGTGAAATTAACGATTTATTTACTACTGTTGAGTCTGCATGCATATAATCGTATGATTAGATACGGTCAAACCCAGACCGTCTTAGGACCCTAAGACGGGGGGACATTATGTAGGTTTCGGGCAAAGTGATATTATCACCGTTCGAGGTTGATTAGGCTACCCCACCCAATGCTTCGATATGGCTTGAGATCCATTTCTTCGAGAATGCGGGAGGTCATAGAGCTTGGGGACCTATTAGAACCCACTTGTTTACATACATGAAGGCATGGGCCGACAATTAATTAATGATGTAATTCTTTCGTTCCTTTTCTAGAGATTAGATACATTTACTTGTAATAGCATCATTTGTACTTTGTAAAAATTCTATGTAATTAGAAATTTCTATTGTAATAGATGGTTAGTTCCACAGTCGACTGCCTCTTCCGTAAGGAAATCCGGGTTTGCAAACCTCTGGATCCAAAATTGGTACTGGACCATTGGTTCACTCTATATGACCTTGAGGAACAGGTCTTCATCCAAGAAAAGATAGGACCCATTTTGTCACTAATGAAGATGGAAATGAACCTCCATCTGATTTGGACTATCTTATACCTCTAGGAAATCAAGCCCGCAACTTTCTTTATTGGGCCGCATAAGATTACACCAACCCTGGAAGAATATACCCAACTTCTGTAGGCTCCATCACTTACCAGTGGGATATATGTGCCAGATCTTGAGGTTGGGCCGACTGGTATTTTCAGTAGACTTCTAGGTATTCGCAAGACGGCAATCGACCAAGCCTTGGCAAATTGCAATAGATACTGCCTCCAAATGGACAAAGTAGAAGCGTGGTTCATAGCCTAGAATGATGATGGGAATAGGAAGGATATATTATGCAGGGATCTTAAGAGCTACAAACAGAGAAGGGTATACGCTTTCATCTTGACAGCATTTACAACCACACTCTTCCCTACCGGGATTTTTCACATCCACTACAGGGTTGCAGAATTAGTGGCCCAATTTCTAGAAGAGAAGTCTTATATCCCGGCCTTACTAGCTGAATAGATCCGGAACCTGAATTTTGTTAAAAAGAAAGGTCATGGAATTCTCTGCTTGAACATTAACCTCATCCTAATATGGTTCGTAAGCCACCTCAAATGTTTCGGGTTGAACATGGTTCGAAAATCGCTAGCCTAACAAGTAGACCTTGTGGATTCCTGCATAGAGAGGATAAAGTTACCCGACGATTTTACTAGCCATAGTTGGGTAAAAGTACTTAAAGGCTTCAATGCCAATGACATCTTCTAGACTGCTAGATAGAGTTGCTACAACAAAGTCATCCTAACCTGTAAAAACCTCCAAGTTGTTCCTTTAATTGGTATCAATGGGTGTATGGGTTATCATCTAAACTCAATGGTTCGTCAGTTCGATACCATCTAAGATATAGTTTACAGGCTATCATTGGAGGGAATCACATTTGAATACCAAGATCCAAGCTTGCTAGTAACTGAGAAGTTTGCTAAGCTGGCAGAGGTCAAAGCCCTATGGGAAGCCCAGATTGAGAGCCCCAACTTAGACCTCGGAAACCTAGATGGTAAAGTGGGCAAGCATCGAGCCACTATAGATTTCATGATCAACCAACTATATTAGATGGGAGAAAGGGCATACTAAGTCCTAGTTGTCACTCAACCCGAGCCAGACAATGTGGGTCAAGAACTAAGAACTTACTTGGAACAAGTCAGGGCCCCAATGGAAATATACTTTGAAGTTGCAGACTACAAAAAGGATGTTGGAAGGGAAGGTTCAAAAAGTTTGATCAAAGGAACAAGGCCTTGGAAGTTCAACTAGAGAAGACCCAAGCTAGAGTCAAAGAGTTGGAAGCCATCATCAGCAGAAAACCGGCGCCCACGTAACTAAAGAAGAAGGGAACTAGGAACTAGATTAGCATTGTATTTTTTTATTTTCTGCTTTAAGTATTGAACTTCAAGTTCCCAATATTAATAAAAATAAAGTTTCAGTATTATATCATTAATCAACTATTGGCCCTTTTTTCTTTCAAGCATCTGTGTGATACATGCATTATATTTACATTCATGCATCAAACTAAAAAATGCGTACCTATGTGTCAAAGATAGCTCCTAAACAACCGAACCCTCCAAGGAGCCTAATCTACACCTGCTTTAAGACCAAAATGGCAAATAGTGGCAACAACAGCGACAACCGCAACAGCGCCAGCGCCGATACCGCCTCGGACCCAAGGATCGTATCCTTAGAACAAACGGTCTAGCAATTGGTTTCATAAGTCCACCTCCTAACTAAGAGTATCGGCCTCCTTCGCACCACCCAACCAACTTAGGAAGAACATTCAGGGGCTAGAAAAGGGAAGGCAGTAGAGGGTCAACCTCTTGAGTATGAGGAGATCAATTCCCACCTCAACCCAGCATTCGAGTATGAACCAAGAGTCAGCTTCGGTCCCACCTCGGATGATATAAAAAGGGAAATGGAAGATTGGCAAAAGGAGATGGAGAGAAAGCTTTTCTAATAACTGGCTGACGAGATGAAGACGTTACAAGGGCCTGACAACTTTGAGTAGGTAGGAATCACCAGCCTACCAATATATGGGGAGGAAGCTTACCTAGTGAAGTTCAAGACCCCAGAGTTTGAAAAATATGACGGCATTGGATGCCCCAAGATGTATATAAGGTTGTACGTAAAAAAGATGAGCAAGTATGCCCAATATGACCAACTTAAGGTCCAGACCTTCTAAGACAGACTCATAGGCCCCGCCCTCGTTTGGTATGCACACTTGGACTTCAGCCAAGTCAACTCTTGGGAAAGACTCACTCGAGCATTTTATGACCAATACAAATTCAACATTGAGGTTGCCCCTTCGGTAATGGATTTAGGAAGCCTTCAAAAGAAACACACTAAATCCCTTAAGGAGTATGCCCAACGCTGAAGAGCTTAAGCTACCAGGGTAACAACCCTAATCTCTAAAAAAGAGTTAACATTCATCTTCGTTAACACTTTGGAGAAGACTTACTTCTCACATTTGGTAGGCTAGACATCATCCAGTTTCCCAGAACTAGTGGCAGCGAGGTGTCGAATCGAGAATGCCATCACGTCAGGGAGACTCCAAACGGTCGACTCTCCTAGAATCACACCATCTTAGAGGCCCATAGGAGGTAACAAAGCCAAGGAATCCATCGTCAGCATGGTTAACTTTGGCAGAGTCGATAGGGTTGGGTCCTGCGTGACATTTCAGACCGCGAATGCCCCAATCCAGCAATCACCAATGAATCACACCTAGGCTACCAGAGTCACAAGACAATTCACTCTAATACTGATCCCGCTTAGCTAGGTCTTTGCTCAATTGCGAGCAGATAATTTGATCAGCTTTGAGATTCTAAGTGATCGGTACAAGCTAAGGAATTTTGACCTAAGCCTCAAGTGCGATTATCATATGGGCCAAGAAGGGCATTCCACAGACAGATGCTGGAGGCTCCGAAACAAGATTCAAGATTTGATTGATGCTGGAATAGTGTTAAAAATAGAAATAATAAAATAATGATGTTAGGATTTTAATTAGGTTTTTTTTTTTAGTATAGATATGTTTAATTTAATAAGAAAATAATAAAAAATGTAAATATTAAAAAAATAATAAAAGATGAAATAACAAAAAATAAAATGATAAAGAATATTTAAAATAAAAAATAATAAAAATAAAAATAAAAATTAGGGTTAAACAGAGATAGATTAATAATAGGGATAAAAAATAATGAATTATTTTTATCACTTAGAATTAAAAAAAAAAAAAATCCAAAATTGATTTTCCTTAAATCGAAATTTTTTTAGAATATAAAATGATAAAGCTTAGGCTTAGATTTTCTTTCAAAATATTGAAAATAATAATGAATTTAAACTCGGTGTGTTTTCATAATTAAAATTAACAAATTTATTAAAGCTTTTTATAAAAAGTGAACTACAGTTTGTTTGATCCTGAATAGTAGGTACGTAGGCACCCTTATGGGGTAACTCTAAAAAGAACTAAAAAAATCATTCTCCAAATTAGTATAAGTTGTCTTAATCTCTTTTTTAATATGTATCAAAAATAAAAAAATATAATAAGAATAAAAAAAGATATCAGAATATGGTCCAAGTTTCAAAAGGATAAGGTGGTAACTTTAGGGTTTTAATAGGTTAGTCCCCGAGTTAAGAATATCTGGTTTTCCTTTCTTCTTTTTCATTTATAAAAATAAAAAGAGGAGATTTCGTCGACCAGTTGTCTAAATTAGAATTAATCCGCTCAATTAGTTCTAATTCAATAATTTTTCCCAACTTCAGTTGGGTGGCGACTCTAAGTAAATAATAAAATTCCTAGTTCAAGTCGATGATTTATATTAGGTGAGCATATGATCTAATGTAAATCGGATTAGGAATATAAATAAAAAAAATTAAAAATTAGACTCAACAGCTCCTGAATGTTCTTCATGAGTAGGTTGGGTAGTGCGGAGGAGGCCAATACTCTCAGTCAGGAGGTGGACTTGTGCCGCCAGTTGTTGGACCCGTTTGTTCTAGGGATACGATCCTTGGGTCTGAGATGACGTTTATGCTGGTGTTGTCATGATTGTCGTTGTTGTTTCCGCTGCTTGCCATCTTAGTTTTGGAGTGGGTGTAGATTAGACTCCTTGGAGGGTTTAGTTATTTGGGAGTTATCTTTGATACCTGGATTCACATTTTTTAGTTGATGTATGTATGTAAATATGATGCATGTATCACACAAATTCTTGAGGGGCCAACAATTGATTAATGATATAATACTAAAACTTTATTTTTATTAATATTGCAAACTTAGAGTTTGATATTTTAAAAACATAAAAAAGAAAAGATGCAATATTGGTCCATTTCCTAGTTTCTAGTCTTCTTCTTCTTCGGCTGTGTAGGCACCGGCTCTTCGCCAATGATGGCTTCCAATTATTTTATTCTAGCCTAAGTCTTCTCCAACTGAGCTTCCAAGGCTTTGTTCCTTTAGTCAGACTCTTTGAACCTGCTTTTTTAGACATCATTTTTATAGTTTGCAGCTTCGAAGTAGACTTCCATCCGAGCTCTGACCTGTTCCATGTAGGTTTTCAATTCTGGACCTATATTGTTTAGCGCAGGTTGAGTGACATCTGAGACTTGGTATGCCCTTTCTCTGGCCTGGTACAATTGGTGGATTACGAAGTCTCTCGTGGCTCGATGTTTGCCTACTTCACCATCAAAGTCTTTGAGGTCTATATTGAAGCTCTCAATCCGGGCTTCCCATAAGGCTTTGACCTCTGCCAGCTTAGCGATCTTCTCAACTACTAGCAGACTTGGATCTTGGTATTTGAATGTGATTCCCTCCAATGATGGCTTGTAGACTATATCTTGGATAGTACCAAATTGACGGACCACCGAGTTCAGGTGATAACCTGTGCACCTACTAACACTAATCAACGGAACAGCCTAACAGTTCCTGTATGTTAGGATGACCTTGTCGTAGTAGCTCCATCCAGCTGTCTAGAGGATGTCGTTGGCATTGAAACCCTTGAGTACTTTTACCCAATTGTGGTTGGTAAGATCATCGAGCAGCTTCATTCTCTTTATGCAGGAATCTACAAGGTCTACCTGCTAGGCTAAAGATTTCCAGACCATGTTCAACCCAAAGCATTTTAGATGGTTCACAAACCAGATGAGGATGAGGATGAGGTTAATGTTTGAGTGGACGATTCCATAGCCCTTCTTCTTTATGAAATTCAAGTTCTGGATCTATTTAACCATTAGAGTCGGGACATAAGACTTCCCTTCCAAGAATTGAGCCACTAGCTCTACGACTCTATAATGGATATGAAAGATCTGAGTAGGGAAGAGTATGGTTGCAAATGCTGTTAGGATGAAAGCATAAACCCTTCTCTATTTATAGTTCTTAGGATCCCTGCACAAGATGTCCTTTCTATTTCCATCATCACTCCTAGTTATGAACCAAGCTTTCAATTCATCCATTCGGAGGCAATATCCAATGCTATTTCCCAATGCCCGGTTGATTGCTGTTTTGCAAATGCCTAGGAGTTTGTTGAAAATACCAACTGGCCCAACTTCAAGATCTAGCACATTTACCCCGTTGGTAAGTGATGGAGCTTGCAGAAGTTGGGTATATTCTTCCAGAGTTGGTGTAATCTCATGTGGCTCAATAAAGAAAGCCGTAGGCTCGACTTCTCAAAGGTGTGAGATAGCCCAAATTAGAGGTTGGTTCATTTCCATTTTCATTAGTGATAGAATGGGCCCTATCTTTTCTTGGATGAAAGCCTGTTCCTCAGGGTTATATAAAGTAAACCAATGGTCTAGTATAAATTTTGGATCCAAAGGTTTGCAGACTCGGATTTCCTTGCGGAGGAGGCGGTCGATTGTGGGACTAGCTATCTATCATGATTACAACAGAAATTTCTAATTACACATGAAATCTTTTACAAAATACAATTGATTCTGTTACAGGTAAATGTATCTGAACTCTAGAAAATGAACAAAGGAATTATATCATTAATCATTTGTCAGCCTATGACTTCATGTATGCAGATAGGTGGGTTCTAATAGGTCCCCAAGCTCTATGGCCTCCCGCTTTCTCGAAAAAATAGATCTCAGGCCATATTGAAGCATTAGGTGGGGTAGCCTAATCAGCCCCGAACGGTGATCATATTACTTCACCCAGAACCTATACAATAGCCCCTTGTCCTAGGGTCCTAAGACGGCTTAGGTCTAACCGTATCTACTCACATGATTACATGCATGCAGACTCAATAATAGTAAAAATAAACCTTAAACCTCATCAAATCCCTGAAAGGTTAGTATTAATAATATTTCACAATGTAACAGTTAAAAGATATCTAGAAATGGTCATTTTAGAAGGCTTAGGTGGCTAGCCTACTGTAGTTCCCCAGTGGAGTCGCCATCCTGTCGAGTTTAATTTTAAAATGTTATATCATATTCCTAATCCGATTCATATTAGATCCTATACTCATCCAATATAAGTCCTTGACTTGAACTAGGAAGTTTTTATTTATTTGGAGTTACCACCCAATTGAGGTTGGGAAAAATTATGGAATTAGAAATAATTGAGCGGATTAATTTTAGACAACTAGTCGACAAAATCTCCCCTTTTATTTTTATAAATGAAAAAGAAGAAAGGAAAACCAGAGATTCTCGACTCGAGGGCTATCCTATTAAAACTTTAAAGTTACCATATGTAAACACCCCATTTTTTTACTCTAATAATTAATAATAATCAATTTTCAAGTTTTTTTTTCCATTTTCTATAATTTTTCTTCTAATTTAGCAAAAAATAGAAAAAAATGTTAAAAAATAAAACAAATAGGAAGAATATATCAATTTTGGAAAATAATGATAGAAATAAAAAGGAAAGGAGTTAAATAATTTTTACAAATTTTTAGAATTCCAAAATAATATAAAATAAATAAAAATGGCCACGATTAAGTATAATATTTGCTTAACCCTAAACCGAGAAATGGGCTAGCTCAGTTGGTCCACATGCTTGCCTGGAACGTGCGAGGAGAGGCAATTAGTCACGAGTTCAAGTCCCCTGCAAGCACTCCGTGCAAAATTTTTTCCTTCTTTTCCCCTGAGCTGCCACGTGGCAGCGTGTGATTAGCCAGGAGAAGTCACGTGCCTCACACGTGATCATCCCCTTCCTCGAGCACAAATCGGCAGAATGAACGTGGGGAAGCCGGCGTTAGTCCGACGGAGTTGAGATCGCCTTACTTCCTCAAATCTTTTGGATTTTGATCATTCTAAAGCTGAATCAACTAGATAAATCACAAGATAACAACAAATCGGCATCAAATCTCCTAGATAAAATCGAATCTAAAAACGAAAAAATTTGGGTTTAACTGAACTGAAGATTCAGGCTTATCTAGAGGAGCTTTCTAACGTCTATAAATAGAGATCGAGGGCAGGAAGCTAGATCATGGATCAAAAGTGAGAAAAGAGAGAAAATAAGAGAGATTGAAGCTTCGTCGGAGTTCCCGAGCACGACCGCTGATCACCACTGCCTCGAAACGCCACATGGGGAGATTTTCGACCGTAACCACCACCGACCTTAGGTTCCTCATCTTTGGAAGCTTCAGAAACACCCCTCATTCGACGAAAAAGACCGCCAAAACGCCACCGACGAGGACTTCTAGCCACTACGACCCAACTTGACCCACGCACCATAGCGGGATTCAGGTAAGTAGGGTTTTCTGTTTTTTATTATTTATTTATTGTATTTATTTGTTTATTTATTTATAATTCGAAAATAAAAAATAAAAAAATAATATTAGGAAAAAATGATAGAATTTAGATTTTTTTTTATGTTTAGTTTGGAGTAGATAAAATAATAAAAAATTATAAAATAAAAATGAAAAAGTTAAAAGTAATAATATAATAAAAAATAATAATAATAAAGGTAGGTTAATAATAGAGATATAAAAAGGTAATTTTTATCACTTAGAAAAAAATCATTTTCTTAAATAAATCCAAAATTGGCTTTTTTCCTTAAATTAATTTTTTTCTAAAAAAATAAAATAATAAAGCTTAGGCTTAGATTTTTTTCCAAAAAATACTAAAAATGATAAAAACGTAAATCTGAGGTATTTTCATAATTAAAATTAACTAACCCACTAAAGCTTTTTATAAAAGGCAAACTACAACTTGTTTGATCTTGAATAGTAGGTACGTAAGCACCCGTTTGGGGCAACTCTAAAAAGAATAAAAAATCATTTTCCATATTAGAATAAGTTGCTTTTAATCAATAAGAAAAAACACAACAAAAAATAACAAAAATAAAACAAAATAAATAACAATGAAAGACATTAGGATAGGGTTTAGATTTTAGAAAAATAAGAAGGTAACTTTAAGGTTTTAATAGGTTAGCCCCTCGAGTCTGGAAACTCTGGTTTTCCCTTTCCTTTTTCAGAAAAGTGAAAAGAGGAGATCCCGTTGACTAGTTGTCCAAATTAGGATTAATTTGCTTAATTAGTCCTAATTCAATAATCTTTCCTAACTTCAGTTGGGTGGCGACTCCAAAATAAGACGAAATTCCTAGTTCAAGTCGATGATTTATATTAGATGAGCATAGGGTCTAGTATAAATCGGATTAGGAATGAAAATGAAAAATAAAAAATTAGACTCGACAGGATGGCGACTCCACTAGGGAAGAAATGAGATTCTCTAGTAGACTAGTCACCTGAGTCCTTTGAAATCACCATTTCCAAAATATCTTTTGATTGTTATACCACCGATGCTAACATTTCAAGGACTTAACGAAATTTAGGGTTCAATTATTTATTTTTACTGCTAAGTCTGCATGCATGTAATCGTGTGAATAGATACGGTCAAACCTAGGCTGTCTTAGGACCCTAAGACGGGAGGGCATTGTGTAGGTTTCGGGCAAAGTGATATGATTACCGTTCGGGACTGATTAGGCTACCCCACTCAATGCTTCGATATGGCCTGAGATCCATTTCTTCGAGAATGCGGGAGGTCATAGAGCTTGGGGACCTATTAGAACTCACCTATCTGCATACATGAAGTCATGGGCTGGCAATTGATCAATGATGTAATGCTTTTGTTCCGTTCCTGGAGTTCAGATACATTTACCTGTAATAACATCATTTGTACTTTGTAAAAAGTTTTTATAATTGGAGACTTCTATTGTAATAGATGACTAGTTCTACAGTCGACTGCTTCCTCCGTAAAGAGATCCGGGTTTGCAAAGCTCTAGATCTAAAGTTGGTATTGGACCATTGGTTTACTCTGTACAACCCCGAAGAGCTGACCTTCATCTAACAAAAGATAAGTCCCATCCTTTCACTGATGAAGATGGAAATGAACTTACCTCTAATACGGGCTATTCTCCATCTATGGGAAGTAGAGCTTGCAGCTTTCTTCATTGGGCCACATGAGATCACTCCCACTCTGAAAGAATACACCCAACTTCTGCAGGCCCCATCACTAACCAGCGAGGTGTAAGTGCCAAATCTTGAGGCTGGGCCAGCCGTTATTTTCAATAGACTTTTGGGTATCCACAAGACAGCAATCAATAAGGCCTTAGCAAACTGCAACGGATATTGTATACAGATGGACGAGTTAGAAGCCTGGTTCATAGCTTGGGAAGATGACGGGAATAAGAAAGACATGTTATGCGAGGACCCCAAGAGCTACAAATAGAGGAGGGTGAATGCTTTCATCCTGACAGCCTTCACCACCATACTTTTCCCTACCAAGATCTTTTACATCCACTACCGAGTCGTAGAGCTGATGGCCCAATTCTTGGAAAGAAAATCTTATATCCTGGCTCTATTAGCTGAATAGATCCAGAACTTGAACTTTGTCAAGAGGAAAGGCTACGGGATCCTCCGCTCAAACATTAACCTCATCCTGATCTGGTTTGTGAGCCACCTCAAATGTTTTAGGTTGAACTTGGTCCATAAATCTTTAGCCTAACAAGTGGACCTTGTGGACTCCTGCATAGAAAAGATAAAGCTACCCGACGACCTTACTAGCCATTGTTGGGTGAAAGAGCTTAAGAGTTTCAATGCAGACGACATCCTGTGGACAGCTAGATGGAGTTGCTGCAATAAAGTCATCCTAAGCTGTAGAAACCTTCAGGCCGTTCCTCTAATCGGTATCGGTAGATGTATAGGTTATCATCCAAACTCGGTAGTCCGCCAGTTCGGTACCATCTAAGACATAGTTTATCGACCATCACTAGAAGCAATCACATTCGAATGCTAGGACCCAAATCTGCTGGTAGCCGAGAAGTTTGCCAAGCTGCAAAGGTCAAAGCCCATGGGAAGCCCGAATTGAGAACCCCAACGTAGACCTCGGAGACTTGGATGGCGAAGTGGGCAAGCATTGAGCCACCAGGGATTTCGTGATCCACCAGCTATATCAAACAGGAGAAAGGGCATACCGTGTCCTAGATATCACCCAACCTGAGCCAGACAAGGTAGACCTAAGGAACAAGTTAAGGCCCGGATGGAGGTATACTTCGAAGCTGCGGAGTACAAAAAGGATATCTGGAAGGGCAGATTTAAAGAGTCTGATAAAAGGAACAAGGCCTTGGAAGCTCAACTAGAGAAGACCTAAGCTAGAGTTAAAGAGCTGGAAGCTATCATCAGCGGAAAACCGACGCTTGTGTAGCAGAAGAAGAAGAGGACTAGGAAATAGATTAGCACTATACTTTTTCATGTTTCAAGTATCGAACTCCAAGTTTCCAATATTAATAAAAATAAAATTTCAATATTATATCATTAATCAATTGTTAACCCTTTTATTTTTAGCATCTGTGTGATATATGCATCATATTTACATATATGCATTAAACTAAGAAAAATGCGCACCAGGTATCAAAGATAACTCCTAAACAACCGAACCCTCTAAGGAGCCCAATCCGTACCCACTCAAAGACTAAAATGGCAAACAGTGGCAGCAACAGCGACAACCGCAACAACACCAGCGCTGATACCGCCTTGGATCCTAAGATCGTGTCCCTAGAACAAACAGTCCAGCAATTGGCTGCATAAGTTCACCTCCTAACTGAGAGTATTGGCCTCCTTCGCACTACCCAACCAACTCAGGAAGAACACTCAAGGGCCAGAAAGGGGAAAGCAGTAGAGGGTTAACCTCCATAATATGAAGAGATCAATTCCCACCTCAACCCAGCATTCGAGTATGAACCGAGAGTCAACCTCTATCCAACCTCGGACGACATAAAGAGGGAGATGGAGGACAGGCAAAAGGAGATGGAAAGAAAACTTTTTCAACAGTTAGTTGATAAAATGAAAACAATAGAGGGGCCTGACGGTTTTGAGCAGGCAGGGGTCACTAACTTACCAGTATATGGGGAGGAAGTGTACCTAGAGAAGTTCAAGACCCTAGAATTTGAAAAATATGATGGCATTGGATACCCCAAGATGCATACAAGGCTGTATATGCGGAAGATGAGCAAGTATGCCCAATATGACCAGCTCATGATCCAGACCTTCCAAGACAGCCTTATTGGCCTCGCTCTCGTCTGGTATGCACACTTAGACTTCAACTAAGTCAGTACCTGGGAAAGACTCACTCGGGCATTCTACGATCAATACAAATTCAACATCGAGGTTGCCCCTTCGGTAATGGACTTAGGAAGTCTCTGAAAGAAACACACCGAGTCTTTTAAGGAGTATGCCTAGCGTAGGAGAGCTCAAGCTACTAGGGTAATGACCCCAATTTTTGAAAAGGAGTTGACATTCATCTTTGTCAACACTCTAGATAAGATTTACTTCTCACATCTGGTGGGCCAGACGTCATCTAACTTCACAAAAGTAGTGGAAACAAGGTGCTGAATCGAGAATGCCATCACATTAAGGAGACTCCAGACAGTGGACTCTCTCAGAATCGCATCATCGCAAAGGCCTACAGGGAGTAACAAAGCCAAGGAGTCCACCATCAGCACGGTTAACTACAACAGAGTGGATAAGGTTGGTACCTGCGTGACATTTCAGACTGCGAATGCCCCAATCCAACAGTCGCCGATGAATCACACCTAAGCCACTAGGATCTTAAGACAATTCACTCCAATCCCGATCTCACTTAGCCAGGTCTTCGCTCGGCTATGAGCAGATAATTTGATCAACTTCGAGATCCCAAGTGACCAGTACAAGCTTAAAAATTTTGACTTAAGCCTCAAATGTGATTATCATATGGGCCAAGAGGGGCATTCCATAGATAGATGCTGGAGGCTCTGAAACAAGATTTAAGATCTGATTGATGTCAGAATAGTGCAATTGGACTTTGTTAACACACCAGCACCTAATGTCAATAATAATCCGCTGCTCAACCATAAGCCCACTGTCAATATGATCACATCCAAAGAGCTAGACTCCAAAGAGTCCCAAAAACAGCAAAAAACAACAATGCAGCGAGAAAGTCACCTACGCCAAGTCCTAGATGAAACCCCTAAATCACAGATCAAGAAGAGATGGTTAGCCGGAGACCTAACAGTTGGTACCCTAGGCGAATCACGTGGGAGATTTGAGTATCTAGTAAATTACCCTTTCACCCCAACCAAGTATGGGCCACCTAGCAAATGGGGGCCCGAGTTTGAGAAAGAAGACAACTCGCCAAAGGAAAGGGAGAAATTCGTGAACATGATTAAATTGGACCAAAAATCGATAGTCATAAAGTGCTATGCGGGACAATCTACTGAGGTACAGATTCCAAAGAAGAGATATGTATTCAATGTCCCAATACCTTTAGAGAGGTATAAGGTGGCAACATTTGACTATCGGGCTCTCGATCAAGAAAGACCCCCTATCCTAGGAGGAATCACCCGTTTTGGGAGAATTTATGACCCTAAATACGGGATCTCGACCGAAGAGCCCAACACTGAGGTAGAGAAAGAGGAAGAAGAGGGGCTCTCTGCATTCACAAAAATGGTTAAGGCAAGCGAGTATAAGATCATGGAACAATTGAATAAGGTTCCAGCCTAGATATTACTTATGGGTCTCCTCACAATGTCTGAGCCTCACAGAGCACTCTTCAAAGTACTCAAACAGATTAAGGTACCAGAGGGCATCGCAATAGAGAAATTGAGCCATGTGGCAGATTCAATCTTCACCATGGATCAGACATCTTTCTCTCCTGAAGAGTTGGGGGAAGACGGAGACCAACATATAAAACCATTGTTCATAGTGGTGAAATGCAATGATACAATCGTCTCCAGAGTACTCATTGACAATGGATCCTCTCTCAATGTATACTCTTTGGCCACCCTTGACTTGTTGGGAGTCGATCCAAGCAACATCAAGCCAAGCTCAACAATGGTTAGGGCCTTCGACGGGTCCAAGAGAGAAATAGTGGGGGAGATCAACTTGCTAGTAGAGATTGGTCTACAGATATTCCACATTTCCTTCCAAGTCCTTGACATTCTAATGTCTTTCAATTTGCTATTGGGAAGGCCGTGGATACATACCGCTGGAGCCATACCCTCAAGTCTCCATTAGAAAGTCAAGTTCATAGCAAATGGACAGATCATCATCGTGCTGGGAGAGCAAGATTATGCCATCTATAAAGAGACCACCATACCTTAGATCGGGGAAGACGGTTTCGAAGACTTTGGTCTCCAAATATTCAACGAGGTGAATGTGGTAACTAGCAAGGAGGGCCATCAGTTTAAGGAGGGACAGCAAGGGATGTTTGGACTAGGGTACGTTCCTACAGCCCAGGAAGAGGTACAAGTAAGAGGTATCAGAGGCAGAAGGAAAGAGAAGCCAAGCAATACTCAGATGCATTTTTGACCCTCCAACAATCATTCAAGCAAGCAACTACCATTCAAGAGCCAATGATAAGTGAAACGACGTCAGCAATGAAGGCATAACCTCTCGCACATCTGACCAGCATCCAACTCTTAACAATTGGTTCGTTATCCTATTGATAGCGCTAAGTCAGCTTAAGGATAGGGAACAATTATTAAACAAATTTCTATTGTGGTTATTTTTCAGATTCAATAAATTGAAATTCATTCCTTTTTTTTTGCTTATATATATAAGTGCTCTCGTTTCACTTTACCCACAGATTCCCTACTGTCGAACGTTAGGGATATTTTGCGCAGGTAAGTAATGAAAACATCGATATCGTTTCCAACACTATTAGGTCAGCCGTTGGAGGCAATGTCCTTAACCACAAAATAATACAAGAAAATTGGCAAAAATATGAACAAAGTGGGATTTCAATAGACGAGCCGGTGGAGATAGTAAATCTAGGAAGCACTGAGAAACCTGAAAACCTCAAGATTGGGGCCAATTTGAGTGCCGAGCAAAAATGCGAGATAGTCGAGTTGTTAACTGAATATGCAGATGTATTTGCCTGGTCATACGACGACATGCTAGGATTATACTAGTCAATAGTAGTTCACAAGCTTCCCCTAAGCGAAGATGTCAAACCTAAAAAATAGAAGTTGAGAAGATTTAGGCCTAACATCTTACTAAAGATTAAAGAGGAAGTAAAAAAACTACTAGAAGTGGGATTCATTGAGGTATCTGACTATCCGGAATTGATAGCGAATATAGTCCCCGTTCTAAAAAAGAATGGGAAAGTACGTGTATGCGTAGACTTCCGAGATTTAAACCAAGCTACGCCAAAAGACAACTTCCCTCTACCTCACATCGATGTCCTGGTAGACAACACCGCAGGAAACTATCTCTTCTCATTTATGGACGGTTTCTCAGGATATAATCAAATAAACATGGCTAAAGAAGATAAAACTAAAACCACCTTTATCACAACATGGGGAACTTTCTATCACAAAGTCATGCCCTTTGGTTTGAAAAATGCCGGGGCAACATATCAGAGAGCTATGGTCGCGATACTTCATGACATGATGCATCGAGAAGTCGAAGTATACGTTGACGATATGATAGCCAAGTCTAAGGAAGAAGAAAGCCATGAAGTTATTCTAAGGAAATTGTTTAAGCGATTGAGAAAGTTTCAGCTCAAGTTAAATCTAGAAAAGTGCACTTTTGGGGTCACAACAGGCAAGTTGTTAGGGTTTGTCATAAGTCGAAAAGGTATTAAAATTGACCATGACAAAGTAAAGGCCATACTGGAACTACTCTCTCCATGCACTATCAAAGAGGTGAGAAGTTTGCTGGGAAGGTTGAATTACATAGCCCATTTCATCTTACAGCTCATGGACAAATGCCGCCCACTATTCCGTTTGCTAAAAAAGAATGCCATGATAGAATGGGATGATGAATGTGAAGAAGTTTTCAAGAAAATAAAAAACTATCTCATAAATTCTCCAGTCTTGATAATTCAAAAACAAGGGAAGCCCTTATTCTTATACCTCATGATACTCCCTGAATCCATGGGGTGCGTGTTGGGATAGAAAGATGAAGAGAGAAGAGAACGTTCCATATATTATCTAAGTAAGAAATTCACAGACGAGGAACAGAGGTATTCAGAAATAGAGAGGACTTGCTGTGCTTTGATTTGGGTTATGCATTCGTTAAGGCAATACACCCTTTACTATCCCATTGAGTTGTTAACAAGACATGATCCTTTGAAGCACTTGGCAGAGAAGCCCGTTTTGTTAGGGAGAATCTCCAAATGGAAAATGCTCTTATCAGAATTTGATATCACATACATAAATCAAAATTCGATAAAAAGGCAATCTTTAGCCGACCAATTGGCAAAACACCCAGTTGAGGGAGATCCCCGAGAATCACAAGCCCAATTTCTTGATGAAAATATATTAATAGCAGAGAGCGAACTAGCAGAAGATTGCGGGATAGACCAAAACCCTAAATGGAAGATGTTCTTTAACGGAGCTGCCAATGTATTTGGTTGTGGGATTAGGGCAGTGTTGATATCACCAGATGGAACACAATTCCCTTCAGCAACAAGACTCACATTTCCATATACTAATAATATCGTAGAATATGAGGCATGCATCCTTGGCCTCAAAATGGCTTGCCACATGGAAATCTGTGAATTAAAAGTGTACGGAGATTCTTCACTCACCAAATTACAGACAAGAGGGGAATATAAAACTAAAGACCCCAAATTGGTACCATACCATCAGCATTTGATAGAGCTAATCGATGAATTCGAAGCAATCACCTTCACATACATCCCGAGAACTCAGAATCAGTTTGCAAATGCACTCGCCACACTAGCATCTATAATTCAAATAACAGGGGGAGTCGAAGTCCAACCATTGAAAATAGAAATCGAAAATCAGCCCGCCTACTATTTGGTAATCGAAAAAGCACAAGATGGTAAGCTCTTGTGTTATGATATCAAAATTTTTCTCCAAGAAAGCAAATACCCTGAAATGGCTAGGAAAAATGACCAAAGAACACTTTGAAGGTTAGCAAGTCATTTCTTATTAAATGGGTTTGTGCTTTACAAAAGATCGCCCGATACCACCTTACTAAGATGTGTGGATAGAAATGAAGCGTGTGAACTGATGAAAGAAGTGCATGAAGGAGTATGTGGACCTCACATGAACGGCTACAGGTTGGCCCGAAAAATCATGAGATTGGGCTACTATTGGCTAACCATGGAATCAGATTGTATCAAATATGTTAAGCACTGTCACTTGTGTTAAGTTTATGTAAACCGAATAAATGCCCTGCCTAAAGAATTTCATTCGTTGTCTGCACCATGGCCTTTCTCCATGTGGGCAATCGACATCATCAGCCCAATCACTCCAACAGCATCCAACGGCCACAGATTTATACTGGTAGCCATTGATTACTTCACCAAATGGGTGGAAGCTTCATCATATGCCGGTGTCATAGAAGGGGTAATAGTTTGATTCCTGAAGAGGGACATAATAGCTCGATACGGAGTTCCCGAGTCAATTATCATCGACAACGGAACCAATCTCAACAACAAGTCAATGACAGATTTGTGTCGACATTTCCACATAAACCATAGAAATTCAACTCCTTATCGACCTTAGATGAATGGGGCAGTAGAGGTAGCCAACAAGAATATCAAAAGAATCATCGAAAAGATGATAATCACTTACAAAGATTGACATGAGATGCTGCCATTCGCCCTCATGGCTTACAGAACCTCAATTATAACATCTACTGGAGTTACCCCATATTATCTGGTATATGGTGCTAAGGCAGTCCTACCAGTTGAAGTCGAAATACCATCCTTCAGAATTCTATTAGAAGCACAGTTAGATGAGTCCGACTGGGTAAAGAAGATGCTCGATCAGTTGAATTTGATCAACGAAAAAAGACTCACTGCGTTATGTCACATCTAGTGTTACCAACAAAGAATGCCCCGAGCATTCAACAAGAAAATGAGACCTCGATGTTTCAAGGAAGGAGATTTGGTACTAAAGAAAGTTCTCCCGAATGCTCGAGATTCTAGGGGGAAGTTTATCCCAAACTATGAGGGCCCATATGTTGTAAAAAAGGTATTGTCAAGAGGTGCTCTGATATTAACTCAAATGGATGGTCTGGAATTGGGAGAGCTCATTAATATAGATGTTGTTAAAATGTACTATCCTTAGGCAAGGAAATTGAGATTTTGCCAATGTTTATGAATGCTAATATTCAGTACAAATTTCGTTAAGTCTAGTTTTCATTTCTTTTACAAGCAAAGTTAATGTCTCTGAATGATCGATAACTCCAACCAATTCTCATTAAAACAAACATTCCTAAACACATTACCCATCACTTCACCAATGAATGATGAGCATTGAAATGATAATGAATCTTAATAAATTTTGTGACATAATTCTACCTACTTTTGAGCATTAAACCTGGTACATTAATAGGATAATACCATAATCACAAAAGCCATGTGCATAAGAAAGGAAGCACATCAAGACCCTCAGCCCTGTTTTAAAGTAGGAGCAAGCAAAGGAGAAGCAAACCAGCACAAAGGTTCAGTTGTTTGGTTGCTATCCACGATAAATTGGTAAGCATCTTAGAATAAATAACCATCATTCACATATTATAAGACATCTCTTATCAAGTCATTTGACCCGTTCGTTAGAAGCATTTTCAAAAGTATAGGTTAGTGAGCTACAGAGGGGCACTTTCCTAAACATCCTCTCTTAAGGTCAGCCCATAGGGGCACCTTTTGAGACATTTCTTCCTCAGGGTTGTAAGTCCAAGGAGATGTTTCCTGCTATAGGTTAGTTAGCTCATAGAGGAGCACTTTCCTAAACATCCTCTTTCAGGGTCAGCTTATAGGGGCACCTTTCGAGACATTTCTTCCTCAAGGTTGCAAGTCCAAGGAGACGCTTCCCGCTATAGGTTAGTCAGCCCACAGAGGGGCACTTTCCTAAACATCCTCTCTTAGGGTTAGCCCATAGGGGCACCTTTCTAGACATTTCTTCCCCAGGGTCGCAAGTCTAAGGAGATGCTTCCTGCTATAGGTTAGTCAACCCACAGAGGGGCACTTTCGTAAACACCTTTTCTCAAGGTTAGCTCATAAGAGCACCTTTTGAGATACCTATTTTTTAGGGTTGCAAGTCTAAGAAGGCACTTCCCGCTATTGATTAGTTAGCTCATAACAACACTTTTCAAATTTGTCGGTTAGTTAGCTCATATGAGCACTTTTCAAATCTGTTGATTAGTCAGCTCATAGGAGCACTTTTGAAATTTGTCGATTAGTTAGCTTATAAAAGCACTTTTCAAATCTTTTGATTAGTTAGCTCATAGCAGTACTTTTCAAATTTTTCGATTAGTTAGCTCATAGGAGCACTTTTCAAATTTGTCGATTAGTGAGCTCATATGAGCACTTTTCGAATCTATTTATTAGTCATCTCATATGAGCACTTTTTAAATTTTTCGATAACCGATTAGTTAGCTCATGAGAGCACTCTTTGAAGGTATTTCTCCCCAAACAGTCGCTAGTCTAGCCAAACGCTTCTATTGACAGGTGGTCAGCTCATAAGAGCGCTTCTTGAGACAATCTTCTCTTTAAGGTTGCTAGTCCGATAAGAAGTTTCCTATTATCAGCTATTCCACTCATAATAACACACTCCTAAACAATCATTGATATGTTTCCTATCGTCGATTAATCAGCCCATAGAGCACTTTTTTGGAGGATACATTACTTCAGATTGTTAGGTTGATTAAGACCATTTCTTGAGCAATATCAATCATCATAAAGCACTCATGGGATTATTAGCTCATGGAGCATTTTCCTACTAAAGACCAAATTCCAGATAACTAGCCAAACCAAGGCGTTGTCCATTCAATCTAGAGGCCAAAAATAGCGTCTTTCTTGTCTTTATAGTTAAGTTTTCCAAACTTTACTATAAAGAGGGGCAGCTGTAAACACCCCATTTTTTACCCTAATAGTTAATAATAATTAATTTTCATTTTTTTTCCATTTTTTATAAATTTTCTTCTAATTTAGCAAAAATAGAAAAAATATTCAAAAAATAAAATAAATAGGAAGAATATATCGATTTTGGAAAATAATGATAGAAATAACAAGGAAAGGAATTAAATAAGTTTTACAAATTTTTAAAATTCCAAAATAATATAAAATAAATAAAAAATGACCACGGTTAAGTATAATATTTACTTAACCTTAAATCGAGAAATGGGCTAGCTCAGCTGGTCCGCATGCTTGCTTGGAACGTACGAGAAGAGGTAGTTGGTCATGGGTTTGAGTCCCTCACAAGAACTCCGTGCAATTTTTTTTCTTCTTTTCCCTTGAGCTGCCGCGTGGGAGTGTGTGATTGGCCAAGAGAAGTCACGTGCCTCGCACGTGATCATCCCTTTCCTCGAGCACAAATTGGCAAAACGAATGCGAGGAGGCCGGTGCGAGTTCGATAGAGTTGGGATCGCCTTATTTCCTCAAATCTTTTGGATTTTGATCAATCTAAAGCCGAATTAACTAGATAAATCAAAAGATAACAACAAATCGGCATCAAATCTCCTAGATAAAATCAAATCTAAAAAGGGAAAAATTTGGGTTTAATTGAACTGAAGATTTAGGCTTATCCGGAGGAGCTTTCCGATGTCTATAAATAGAGATCGAGGGCAGGAAGTTAGATCACGGATCAAAAGTGAGAAAAGAGAGAAAATAAGAGAGATTGAAGCTTCGTCGGAGTTCCCGAGCACCACCGCCTCGAAACGCCACTTAGGGAGATTTTCGACCGCAACCACCACCGACCTTAGGTTCCTCATCTTCGGAAGCTTCAGAAACACCCTTCATTCGACGAAAAGGACCATCGGAAAACAACCGACGAGGGCTTCCAGACACCGAGACCCGACCCGCGCACCGTACCCGGATCCAAGTAAGTTGGATTTTCTGTTTTTTATTGTTTATTTATTTATTTATTGTATTTATTTACAATTCGAAAATAAAAAAAAATAATATTAGGAAAAAAAATGATAGAATTTAGATTTTTTTTTCATGTTTAGTTTGGAGTAGATAAAATAATAAAAAAATATAAAATAAAAATGTCAAAAAAATAAAAAGTTAAAAAATAAAATAATAAAAAATAATAATAATTAAGGTAGGTTAATAATAAAGATATAAAAAGGTAATTTTTATCACTTAGAAAAAAATCATTTTCTTAAATAAATCCAAATTGGCTTTTTTCTTTAAATTAATTTTTTTTAAAAAATAAAATAATAAAGCTTAGGCTTGGATTTTTTTTTCCAAAAAATACTAAAAATGATAAAAACATAAATCCGATGTATTTTCATAATTAAAATTAACTAACCCACTAAAGCTTTTTATAAAAGGCAAACTACGACTTGTTTGATCCTGAATAGTAGGTACGTAAGCACCCGCTTAGGGTAACTCTAAAAAGAATAAAATATCATTTTCCATATTAGAATAAGTTGCTTTTAATCAATAAGCAAAAATACAACAAATATAACAAAAATAAAACAAAATAAATAACAATAAAAGACATTAGGATAGGGTTTAGATTTTAGAAAAATAAGGTGGTAACTTTAAGGTTTTAATATGTTAGCCTTCGAGTCCGGAAACTCTGGTTTTCCCTTTCCTCTTTCATAAAAGTGAAAAGAAGAGATCTCGTTGACTAGTTGTCCAAATTAGGATTAATTTGCTCAATTAGTCCTAATTCAATAATCTTTTCCAACTTCAGTTGGGTAGCGACTCCAAAATAAAACGAATTTCCTAATTCACGTTGAGGATTTGTATTAGATGAGTATAGGGTCTAGTATAAATCAGATTAGGAATGAAAACGAAAAATAAAAAATTAGACTCGACACCAACTTATCCTTTTGAAATTTGGGTCATGTTTTGATATCTTTAAACATTACACTAATAACGATTTGGAAAATGATTTTTTTTTTTAGAGTTTCCCCATAAAGGTGTACGTACCTGCTATTCAAGATCAAACAAGCCGTAGTTCGCTTTTTATGAAAAAGCTTTAGCGAGTTTGTTTAAGTTTTAATTATAAAAATACATCAGGTTTACATTCATTATCATTTTCAAGATTTAAAAAAAAACCTTAAGCCTAAGCTTTATTATTTCATTTTCTAAAAGTCTTGATTTAAGGAAAACCAATTTTGAATTTATTTAAAAAAATGGATTTTTTTAAGTGACAAAACAATTCATTATTAATTTTTAATTCATATTATTAATCTATCTAATTCTAATTTTATTTATTTTTTTCTTCATTTTTTATTATTTTTATATTAAATTAGACATATTTATTTATTAAAATTCTAAAAACTAATTAAAATCTTTTTTTTTTTTATTTTCGGATTACTATTAAAAAAATTTATTTCTAGTAGATGAATATCCAAATTAAATGGATAAATAAATGAAATAAAATAAATAAAAAATCAGAAAAACCAATTAACCTAGATGCGGGTGGCAGGTCAAATCGGGTCACGTCGGTCGGAGGATCCTCGTCGGCGGCATTCTAATGGCTTTCGAAGGCGATTGAAGGTTGCTTCTAAGCTTTATGAGGGTGGGTAATCTAACCGTGGTGGTGGATTTCTTTATAAATGCCTCTAAGTGGTGGTCTGTGGCTTGGTCAGCAGTTGCGGCTAGGAGGAACTCCGGCGAGCTTTGAAACCTTTGATTTTTTACTCTTTTCTCACTTTTGATCCGTGATCTAGCTTCCCCACATCGTGCTCTATTTATAGGCATTAGAAATTGAGCTAGATAAGTTCGGATTTCCCTCCGATAGGCATGAATAGTATCTTTCGTTGAAACCCAAATCTGATTTAGTTTAGATTTGTTTAAATCTTCAATTTTGTTACAATTTGTGTTAATTAGATGATGTTTATCTTATTTTTGTTAAAGATCTGTTGGATTTGTGTAAAAAAAATCGTATCAAAATGGCTGGATTCCGTTTTTTCCTACGACTGGCAACCGATTCGAACGGAGGTTGAAGATGATCACGTGTCCGGTGTGTGCGCTCCCTCTGTCCAATCACAAGCTAACACATGTCCTAGGCAAAGAGAAAAAAAAATGCAAAACGCGGATTGCTTCCCCCGCGTTTCGAACCCTTGATTAAGCACCCCCCCCTCGGCCGCCGCGCACAAGGTTGAAGCTCGGACCAGCTGGGCTAGCCCAATTCTCAGATTTATTTTACACGCATATTATACATAAGCGCGGTGAGTTTTATTAATTTTATATTATTTTGAAATTCTAAAAATTTGTAAAAATTATTTAACCTCTTTTATTATTATTTCTACCATTATCTTCCAAAATTGGGATGTTTTTCTATTTATTTTATTTTTTCAATATTTTTTCTTTTATTTTTGCAAAATTGAAGGAAAATTGAAAAAAATGAAAAATTAAACACTATTTGTGATTAAGGGGCAAAAATGAGGTGTTTACAGGTTGCAAGTGGATTTTTCGCACTAAATTTTTACCTAATGGATTTATTGACAAGTACAAAGCACGCCTTGTTGCAAAGGGATTTCATCAACGACCTATAGTTGATTACACAGAGACATTCAGCCCTGTCATCAAACCTGTTACCGTTCGCCTCATTCTTAGTATTATTGTTGATCATGGATGGTCTCTCCGATAACTTGATGTCAACAATGCATTTTTTCAAGGACACCTTATAGAAGATGTCATCATGTCCTAACCTCTCGATTTCATTAATCCAAATCATCCTTAACATGTATGCAAACTTCGGAAAGCTATCTATGGACTCAAACAGGCTCCTTACGCTTGGTATCATGAACTCTGACAATTCCTCCTCACCTATGGCTTCATCAACTCAATGGCTGACTCCTCTCTATTCATCCTCAACTCTCATGGCACCATACTTTATCTTCTTATCTATGTTGATGACATCATTGTTATAGGTAATGATCCACAGTCGGTCAATAAATGCATTCATCACCTCGCGGGTCGCTTCTCCCTCAAGGACATAGGTTCCCTCCACTACTTCCTTGGTGTTGAAGTAATTCATTGTGCTGATGGCCTCTTTCTCAACCAACAGAAGTATATTATTGACCTTCTTCATTGGTCTCACATGGCTAATGCCAAGCCTGCATCCATACCACTAGCAATCACACCATCCCTTACCCTTTATGATGGCACGTCTTTAACAGATCCTACTGAGTATCAACATGTTGTTGGCAGCCTCCAATATCTATCCCTAACTCGTCCGGATATCACATACACGGTCAACAAGCTTTCTCAATTTATGCATCACCCAACAACAACACACTGGAAAGCTGTCAAATGCCTTCTCCGATATCTTTGTGGCACCTTAGATCATGGAATTACACTTTGCAACTCCTCTTTCCTTGTCCTACATGCATTCTCAGATGCTAATTGGGTTGGAAACAAAGATGACTGCACCTCCCCAATGCCTACATCATCTATCTTGATCGCAATCCTATTTTGTGGAGCTCCAAGAAATAATGAATAGTAGCTCACTCTTCCACTGAAACATAGTACCGAGCCATTGCTACTATAGCTGTTGAAATTCGTTGGATCTGCTCTCTTCTCACTGAACTATGTATTCAAGTTCCTTGTCAACCAGTCATCTATTGTGACAATGTTGGCACCATGAATCTTTGCCCCAATCCAGTGTTTCACACTTGTATGAAACATGTCGCACTGGACTATTACTTTGTTCACGAACAAGTTCAGAATGGCTCACTTCGGGTATCGCATATCTCCTCCTCTGATCAACTAGCTGATGCACTTACAAAACCTTTCCATTGCTCTCAATTTTAGTATCTGAAGAACAAGATTGGACCAACTCCATCACCGTCCATCTTATGGGGGCATGATAACAATAACCATCACTCTCCGTCAGTAGCAATAGAAACAACACCAACGCATATGCAACAGCAACAGCAACAGCAACACATTAGGACACCAACGGATCATCAACAATAGATCATAACAACATTATCTTGCTCCTAATTTTGTGTAAATCTGATAAACACTATTAACAAATATACATGTAATCAATGTATTTATGTACAACAACAATCAATGAAATGTTGAACAGCTTCGACAAATTGCATCTGTCACTTGCAACTCCTTTTTATCAAACTTGTTTTCAATGCGAGCAGACCACAATTCCTCCACCACCGTGGATGAAAGTAAAATACGAGAGAACCAAATGTTAGGCCATTTCAATAGAGTCCACAATTTCTACCTTTTCCCTTATTTTTCTGAAGACTTATTATTAAAAATCTAATGTGTTTGTATCTGTTCGTGCAAGGTCTGATTAATAGGAGTATAATAAATAAAAACAATAAAAAGAGGGATAATGTTAATATTATTAAAATTAAGGGTTATTGTTGAACAATATGTTGTCTAATTACTTATATATACTGAAAGTTTTTTATTTCTTTTTTGTAGAATTAGAAATGAAACGATCTCGCATGGTCATTATATTGCTCTTAATTTTGTTTTACTTGTAGTTTTTTGTTCAAATATTTTTTTTTGTGATTTATTTTATTCATAACAAAATATACAACAATTTTGTGTATTAATTCCATTTTTAATTAATTGATAGTTGAATTTTAATCAATATATATGCCCCAATAAAGAAGTAAAAAAAAAAAATTATTCTCTTAACTTTTTCCTGTATATTATCATATCTACTTATGTAATCTCAAAAGAATTATAAATGATAGTTATTATTTTTTTATTGCTTATTTCCTTGACTTTCTACAAATTACATTACTTCATAGAAAGATTTAAAGTTTTCTTCCTACTAAATATTAGAAAGTATACTTAACAAAATTCTTTTGTATATATAAGATGTATCATGAATTCATGATTGCAAATTGTAACACTAAGTGAATAAATAATTTTAATATTAACTAAAATATCGTAAATCTGACTTTAGTTGTATGATTCTGTATCTATCTCTAACTATAACTAGTGAACCGGAGTTATACTGTTAGTTTCTTCAGTATTATAAACTAATGATTTATTATGTTGTCCTGTAGAGCAATATATTTACGTATAGTAGTTATAAGTATATAGTGGTTGTGATAGAATTTAAGTAATTGTTGTTAAATCATTCCCCTATATATATTTTTTTTTTTTGCTCTACTTTTAAGATATCTTTCAAATGAGCTCACATTATGGAGAATTTTAAACAGAATGACGAGCAATGGACCATGGACACGAAAGAGCAGGTAAAGTGCCAAAACGACGTTACCAATTAATTAATTTGAAGTCAAAGACTGCATACGTTTACGGTGGCCCAAGTTACCCACCTTAAGGAATTTTTTTTTTTTCTCAAGCAAACTATAATCATACATGTATCTCTTGGCAGTACTTAGGATTCATACGATAATTATATTAGGTGTCACTAATATTATATTAGGATTCATATGGATGAAGTCCCTGTTAGATTTTTCCCATTATAATACATTGAATGCGGTGCTCGAGTTACTTTCTCAACGTTCAAGCACCGCAAGAAGACATGGAATAAGATTTAATTGAACCGGTTTGCTAATTGAAGAACATCTTCCGAAGCAAGATGTTTAGGAATTTTTGTAATACAATTATCTTTACTTAAACCTAGTCTTTGAAATTGTAATTAAGGACTTTTCCTTTTTATGGCCGAAAGATTGTTATCATATATTAATTAAGCTAACAGTAGTTGAAAGGTCCATACGAGCATTAGAAGCATTACAAGAAACAGAGTCTAGTAACAGTGTTTCCTCTAGCTGAGCTGAAAAAATAAAAAAAAGCCAGTCAATTGATATTGATATTGTTTGCTGTTGCTTTTGTTGCCGAGTGATCAGTCAATGGGTCACCAATCTTGTTTTGCTTATTTGCCAGTATATCTACCTCCACCACAGCTTTTTGGTTGATCCTAATAGTTGCATGTACCTCTGGATCCTTCGAATTGAAAGTTGCCTTGCAGTGCTCTTTCTAGATGCACCACAAAACCGTGCATATCTTGGCAAACTGTGTTTGAGACTCAAATTTACTGCCCTTGAGCTCCTCTAGGCGTGAATTCATCCAAGCATCAAGTGTAGTCACTCTTTTAGATTTAATGTGGATCCCTAAAGATGTAAACCACACCAGTTTTGTCCATGGATAGCACAATAATAAATGCTCAACAATCTCATCACATGAGTAGAAAACACAAACCTTAGAATCTACAATACCTCTCTTTAGCAAATTACAATGGGCCCAAATTATGTTGTTTAAAACCCTCCAAATGAAATGTTTTACCTTTAGGAGAGCAAGGCAATACCATACCTTTGTCCAAGTTGCTTTATCTATTTAGTGGTTGGAAGACACATCTGTATAGGCTTGAAAAGCTCTGCACCCGATGAAGTTGTAGGTTGATCTAACACTACATTGTCCAGTTTTTTCATATGGCCATATGAGTTGATCTGTCAATCTTGCATAAGATATTGGAATCTCCTAGATAGCTTTAATTGTTTGCTTATCAAGCCACTTGTGTAGTTTTTGCCTCTTCCATTGACTAAGATCTTCATCAATTAATTCAACTACTCATATGTCCTGATTTGGTGGAACTGATATGAGTATAGGTTTGAAGCCCTGCAAAGACAGAATCCAGTTGTTAGAGACCACTTTTATTGTGTAACCTATACCTACTTGCCACATTGAACCATTTACTAAGATATCTCTGCCATGTAGAATACTTGCCTAGCCCCATGAGTCACTAGAGCTCCTTATAGCCTACAAGAAGGATGAATTATGAAAATAGATGCCCTTAAGGAATCATACCCAAAGAGCATTGGGATTTAAGTATATTCTCTATGCTAGTTTTGTGAGTAAAGTTGAATTAAAGTTGTTAAGGTCTTTCAAGCCTAGGCTCCCTTTAGATTTTGGCAAGGAGATTTTTTTCCCAAGAAAGCCAACGTATCTTCTATTCTTCATTAACCTGTCCCTACCAATACTACGCGGAGCTCACTTCCCTACACCATTTTGTTGGAAATTTAAAATAATTTATTGATTATGCTGGGATGGCACTTGCAACAGCTTTGATCAAAACTTTCTTGCCCATGCTTGATAGTGTACATCTCCTCCAACTCTTCAACTTATGGCAAATGTGTTCTTTAACATAATGTAACACTTTCGATTTGTTCCTTCCCTAAATTATTGGTAAGCCTAAATACTTCCTTAGGTTGGTTGCAACCGAAACTCCTAAGGCTTCACCAATTTTTGTCATTCTTTCTAGTAGGGTGTCTTTACTGAAGAATAGACTTGACTTTTGGAGATTAATCTATTGCCTTGAAGCTCTACATTACTCTTGTAAAATTTTTTTAATACCTAGACATTTTCAACAGAAGCTTCCATAAATAATAGAGTCGTTAGCAAAAAGTAGATGGGATAATGTGGGACAGGTTCTTTTAAGGTTCATTCCTTGAAAATGACTATTTTCTATAGCACGCTCCATGTTTCTTGATAAAACATTTGCTACTAAGATGAAGAGGTAGGGCAACGGGGATTCATGCCGTCTGAGTCCTCTAGTAGGTTGTACATGACCAATTGATTTACCATTAACTAAGATTATGTATGACACCGTTGTAACACATTCCATTACCCATTTAACCTAATTTTCACAAAATTCAAGTTTCTCATGCACAACCTTTAAGAAGTCCCACTTTATTCGGTCATAAGATTTGTTCATGTCAAGTTTTAATGCACAAGAGGTTTTGGTCCTAGCTTGCTCTATCCTAAGGAAGTGGAATGCCTCATGAGCAATGATGATATTATCATAGATTATTCAACTCGACACAAAGGCACTTTGTATACCTTAAAATATAAGTTTTATGGTGGGTACAAAGTAGGAAGACCTCATATCTATCCATACCCTATCATGTGAGAGCAAGTTTTGAAAATTTTATTTTTAGAAACTATCATGTAACCTTTAATATCCAAGCGAAACTTACCTGGTTGAATAGAGTACAAGTGGGTACCTTATAAAATAGGGATACCGCTTGACTTAGTAATCTCAATAATTAATTATACATAACGACATCTAAAGGGAAAAATTTGATGGAAATTAGAAAAATACAAATGGAGAGGATTAAAATTCAGTAAACCATAAAGGATTTGGATCTTACTCTTTTATATAGATTTAGGTGTACTTATACATTCATTTTTTATTTTATTATGTTTTCATTGTGTTCTAATTCTTCTTTTTCTTTCTTTCTTTCTTTCTTTTTTTTTTTTCCAATTTCATTTACATAACTTGGGGAGGGGAGATTTGAACCTGCTCCATCTAAGATGCAGAACAGTATTCATACCAATTGAGTTGCAAGGCATTGACTATTATGTCCTAATTCAACACATGAGATTTTGGCATGTTTTATAATGACCTAAAGTTATTTTCCCCACAAATTATTCATGCACTTCAATATAAGATCGCTAAAAAAAGAAAAAAAAAAGAGAAATTCAGATTAGGGATGGTAAAGAAATTTCTATTTCTAAGGGGAAGATCTGAGGCATTTTTGTTAGCAAACCTCTTTTCTATCAGATTTTTACTGTTTCAAGTTCTTAAGCCACTTTTCATCACTTGTCCAGACATAGAGTATTTTCTTATTCTCGTTTCACTTTTTCTTGATTTTTTTTTGAAGAAATAAAAATTAATTAACCTAAAAACTACAACATAAAATTATTTCACCTAGCTGGAAAGAAGAAATAAAATTAAAATTCATAAATTATTTTTCAGCACCTATTTAACATAATTATGTCATATTTGCTCCCTTTTTCATTTGGGTAAATCAAATTCCTTCACTGTTTATAGCAGTATGTAACCTATTTTGGTAAACACTTTGCCCTACCAAATTGGTAAATATTTGTAAGAGATTGGTTAGTTAACGCCTTAGATACTTATTATTATTTTCCCTTAAATTCAAATAACTTCTCTAAATTTTGATTTTGGTATAATTATACTCTTGAATTTTGAAATGTTAGTAATAATTCTTTTAAATCTTGATAAATTAATAAGTAACTCCTATAGGTCACAAATAGCCCCTCAAGTTTTGACATTGATACAAAATCACTCTCTTGAACATATTGAAGTTTATTTTAATACCTTCAAAGCTTTGGCCTAAGTGCTTTTTTTTTTAATCGAAAAAGTATATATCTTTTCTATTACTAATTTATTAAATTTTAAGATATTATTTTCAATATTTATATATTTAGATGGATGTTAAAGTTTATGAGGTTATTTATAATTTTCTCTTTTTACTAGAAGAAGATTAGTGATTAAGGGAAAGAAAAACCTTTATACACTTATCAACACTCAACACTGATTATATGCTTTACATAATAATAATAATAATAAACAAACTTCTTTACTTAGAAATTAACAAATGTTCAAAAGTATGGACTTATACAGTTCCATCAACTCCATTCTATCATTTGATTTTAAGATTACAACAATAATTAATACAATAGAACTTTCAATAATTGGATGTTAAATAATCCCAATGATAGGATCATAGATTAGTCAAATCATCATTAACCTCTTCTAAGATAAATAATGGCTAGTGATTCCAATATTCATTTGATTATACCAAAAGGTTTGGTATAATCTGGACTCACATAGGCATACCAAACGGCCCATAAATTGCATATAAGTAGTTACTAAAAACTCAGAAACTATTTTGTGAGAATTTTCTTCTACCCTCATTCTCCTTCTTCGGCCAAAATATATACAAAAGATCTATATCCATTGATTCCTAAACTAACTCCTAAGAATATGCTTATACAATCAATTTACTTCCTAAATTAACTCCCATAAATTCTGTCTACCAAAAATACAAAGATTACAATAATACACAATACACCCCCCCCCCCCCCCCCCCCCCCCCCCCCTTTCGAATGCCCAACTTGCGAAGTAAGTAGTCATATTGTGGTGTACCAAATGCCTTGGTAAAAATATCTGCAAGTTGTTTATGTGACGGCACAAATTGCGAATGGATATCACCATTGAGGATTACATCACGAACAAAGTGATAGTCCACTTCAATGTGCTTTGTTCGTTCATGAAATACCAAATTCCGAGAGTTTTGAAGGGCTGCTTGACTATCACAATGCAACATCATGGGTGTAGTATGCAGCACGCCCATGCTAGACAAAATGCCCTTTAACCACTTCAACTCACAAGTACTTGCAGCCATAGAGCGATATTTCGCTTCAGCAGAAGAGTGAGACATTATATGCTTCTTTTTCATTTTCCAAGAAATAGGAGATACACCTAAAAAATCAACCAACTTGAAAGCAATCTCCTCGTCAACGGGCAACCAGCCTAGTTTGTGTCACACCATCCCTGTAAACGCAGCTTGCACTTACTACTCAACAAGATACCTTGTCCTGGACTACGTTTTAGGTAACGAACCACCCGCAACGCAGCTTCCTAATGATCTTCTCACAATTGCTGCATAAATTGAGATAGAACATGAACGCTATATGAAAGCTCAGGCCGTGTGAAGCACAGATAAATCAATCGCCTAACTAAGCGACAATATGGCTTCAGATCAGTTAACAACTTGCTAGTTGAAAGTGCCTTGTAAGGGAACACTAGCAGGTCTAGCTCTTAATAATCCAACTTCAAAAATAATGTGCAGTGCATATTTTCTTCAACACACAAAAAAAAATCCTTTAGGCCCACGTGCAACTTCAACACCAAGAAAATACTTCTAAGCTCCCAAATCTTTCATATGAAAACAGGTACTCAAATAATTTTTAAACCTCTGAATGGTAGCACTGTTGTTTCTAAAGACTATAAGATCATCTACATAAACAAGAACGTTAAGTTGTACTTCACCAATTTTCATAAAAAAATAGAAAATAATCAGAATAAGACTATTGAAACCCGTAAGCATTCAAGGCAGTCGATAGCTTGGCAAACCAATATCATGGGGCTTATTTGAGCCCATAGAGTGTTTTTCGCAATTTGCAGACCTTACCTGGAGTTGAAATCTGAAAACCAGGGGGCAACTTCATATAGAATACCTCTTGAAGATCTCCGTGGAGAAATCCATTATGTACATCCATCTGATGCACTTCCTAATTTTTCGCTATTGCCACTACTAAGAGCACTCAAATAGTAGTCATCTTGGCAACTGGGGAAAAAGTCTCAATGTAATCAATCCCCTCAACTTGATGATTCCTTAAAATCACGAGCCAAGCTTTGTAGCATTCCACGGTGCCATCAAAATTATATTTGATCTTGTATACTCATTTGCAGCCTAGAGCTTTCTTGTTGGGAGGCTGATTATCGATATCCCAAGTTTCATTATTTTCCAATGCCTGTATTTCTTGTTGCATTGTCTCCTGCCACCGTTTATCTTTCACAGCTTCAAAAAAAATTACTAGCTCATGTTCTGCATGTATTGCTGCAAGAAAAATATGATGTTGTAAAGAAAAATGGTTATAATTCACATAATGTGCAATGGGATAACCCATACCTAAGGAATGCCGTAGTGTGGATGTATGTGAGGATGGACTCAATTTCTGGATCATATGAGTAACATAATCATGCAGCAACACTGAGGTTTGCTTCTGCCGATGTCCACGACCTAACAATTCCTTGTCACCAACCTGAACACCTTGTTCCTATGCCTGTTCCCTTTTTTGTTTCGATCCCTATTCTGGCACATTATCAACGTGCGCCCTCCCCTCCCCCACCTCGTTACCAAGCCATCCACCTCTTGAAAGTCAATGTTAACCGCCTCAACACTAGACAACAGTTTTAAGGCATCTTTAGGAAATGAAGCAAATGGGTACTCTATCTTGAAAAATTTAACATCGTGTGAAACAAAAAATTCATTTGTTTCTAAATCATACAACCGCCATCCCTTCTTCCCATAAGGATAACCAACAAAAATACACCTTCTACTTCTACTATCAAATTTAGCTCTTGATCTCCCTTATTTATGAGCATAGCATAGTGACCCAAAAAATCATAGATGATCATACATAGGTTCTTGTCCATAAAGAACACTATAAGGAGTTTTTACATTCAAAATTGAGGAAGGTGTTCGATTTATTAAGTAACTAGCAATTAAAACACATTTATCCCAAAAATCAATGGGAAGACATCCTTGAAAACGCAGAGCTCGGACCACATTTAATATGTGTTGATGTTTTCTTTCTACTCGCCCATTTTGTTGTAGTGTTCCAGGATATGATGTTTGAAAAATAATACCATTTTCAAGAAAATAATTTTTCATGCAAGTGAATTCCATTCCATTATCACTTCTCATAATTTTTACTTGCTTTTTAAACTATTGTTCAACCATAGAAAAAAAAATTTCATGGTTTCAGGCACTTCTTTCTTATCAACAAGTAAATATATCCACACACTTCTAGAGTAATCATCAACAATAGTAAAAAAATATGATGCGCCACAAGAAGAAACGACTCTATAAGGACCCTACAAATCACAATGTATCAATTCAAACACATAAGAAGATCTAAAATCATTGAGAGGAAATTTTTCTCTAGTCTGTTTTGCTCTTTGACAGACATCACGGTATTTATTCAAACTACTATTCTTAATAGAACCTACAACTAGAACTAACTCGATAACTTTCATAGACGGATGACCTAGACGCTGGTGCCAAAGATCTAAAGAACCCACCTTGTTAGCCTTCATAGCTTTAATTCGCTGCATGCCCCTGAAGTAATAGAGTCCATCTCGATGTTCACCTGCACTAATCAGCATCTTCGAAGTGTGGTCCTACATCACACAAATATTATTAGTGAATTTAACAATACAATTGGAGTGGTCTATGAGTTGTGACACAGAAACTAAGCTGCATGTCAATCTAGGCACATATAGAACATTTTTAGGGAAAAAGTCTCCGTCAAGGGTGATTGACCCTTCTTTAGTAGCAATAGCATTGCTCCCATTCGGCAACCCCACAAGACACTGCAAAATTTCCCGTAAGTCATACTAGTCACTCAAATTCCCTGTCATATGGTTCGACACTCTCGTGTCAATTATCCAAGACATATGCTTACCAGTCATCTTTTCAGTTGCGGAAGTTTTCTGATTATTTAATAATTTTAGAAGAGCCTCCCACTGCTCGTTGCTCAAACCAAGTGATCCCGCTCCATCTCCTTCTGGACCTCCTCCAACAATCTGAGCGGCGTTGGCTCGCACTAAACCACATCCCTGACCTGCTCCCTGTCCTATTCTTTGTTGTGACATTTGTTATCCTTTGTTGCGTCCTCTACTCTTCCTTTCATTACGAGGCATGTTGCCCCACCATTCTAGACATCCAATTAGAGCGAAACAGCTATCGGCCTCATGGCCTATACGTTTGCAATGGGAATACACCATGTTTTTATATGTCTTGTCTTCTCGATTGCGAATTGCAAAGGCCATCACTTCCCCACGTTCATCTTTCCCTCGAGAGATAGCTTTCACCCGTTCCTCTTAAATGAGGATCAAGTATACTTTGTTCAAATTCGGCAATGGATCTTGAGCCAATATATTGAAACGAACAATCACATACATCGTTTCATCTAATCCCATGAGAAAAGTGTGCACCCTTTCTTCTTCTCGTCTCTTCTCCAAAACAGCTTCAAGATTACAAATGCATCTTCTACACTTGCACTTCAATAACTACTCATAGTTAGCTAGTTCGTCCTACAATTGCTTGAGTTTGCCATATTTATTTACAATACTCATTCCCTTTTGTTTGCTCTCGGCAATATTTGACTTTAGTTAATGAATTCTAGATCCATTGACTAATAAGAAGTGCCCCCGCATATCATTCCAGAGATCTTGTGCAATCTCTACATGTGAGATTGTTGATCGAAGATTAGGCTTGATGGCGTTTCGAATCCAAGACACCAATAGCGAGTTGATTGTCCACCAGTCTTCAAGGTACGTGGAATTTTCATTAGGTCTCATGATCGTTCCATTAACAAAACTGAATTTCGTCCTCGCTCTCAAGGCCTTCTCAATGAACGAAACCATTCATCATAGTTTTTTGCCTTCAATTGGACCTAAGTAATTAAAATAACAGGATTATCAAGCGAAGTGATGTCATATGGCGAGATGGTTTTTTGTTGAGAAGTTCCATCATCGCTAGTAGTCAGCTTTCCTGCATTTGATTTTTCGGCTATGGTTCAAAGGATCACGTTATGATTTGCTATGGCTCTGATAACATACTAAAAACTCAGAAACTATTATGTGAGAATTTTCTTTTGCCTTCATTCTCCTCCTTTGGTCAAAAAATATACAAAAGATCTATATCCATTGCTTCCTAAACTATCTCTTAGGAATATGCTAATACAATCAATTTACTTCCTAAATTAACTCCCATAAATTCTATCTATCAAAAATACAAATATTACAGTAATACACAATAAATTCTATCTACAAAAAATACAAAGATTACAATAATATGCAATAGTAGTGCAATCAAATAGGTATAACTACTTTGTCGACCGAACTCTTGGCCCTATCTCCTTATCATCTTAGAACTGATTGAGTCTCTAAACTAAGGAGGATGAGTTTGATTAGCACTAAAACTCAGAATGTTGGATTATTCAATCATTCTGTAGCTATTATCTAATTGTTGAAATTTCCATTATATTAATTTATACGGTTATCATTTCATATAGCGAGGTGATGATCTGTACATCAAATACTTCAAAAAAATTATAATTGCACCAAAGAATTTACTCTCAAGAGTTTTAGTAATAATATCAGGCATTTCTGTTTGTTTATAAATAATTACATCACATGACATGAGTTCTTTTAAATATGTTTTTGCAAGATCGAAATTATAATTGAACCATTTAAATTTAATATTTAGAATTTTATATTTATACTATAGTTGATAAATACCCTCAAATGATTTACGACCCCTATAAAGTGGGCATAAATCATAATCTCTCAAATTATGATTTTTTCAAGGAAAAAAATATAAATTTTGAATTGACAGAGGATAGTATTAGTTTCTTATAGCTGCATTTCGTCTTAAAAAAAACACTTCACATCTTCATTATTTTAAGATACAAGAATCATATAGATGCATGTAAGCAATTATATTTCATTATAGTGAAAGAAAGGATCCTTAGATACTTTCTAAGGATATTTTGGTAAACACTTTACCCTACCAAATTGGTAAATATTTGTAAGAGATTGGTTAGCTAATGCTTTAGATACTTATTATTATTATTTTTCCTTAAATTCAAATAACTTCTCTAAATTTTGATTTTAGTATAATTATACTCTTGAATTTTGAAGTGTAAGTAATAATTCTTTTAAATCTTGATAAATTAATAAGTCAATCCTATAGGTCACAAATAACCCCCCTCAAGTTTTGACAATGATACAAAATCACTCTCTTGAACTTATTGAAGTATTTATTTTAATATCTTCAAAACTTTGGCCTAAGTGTTTTTTTTTTTAACCGAAAAAATATATATCTTTTCTGTTACTAACTTATTAAAGTTTAAGATATTATTTGTAATATTTAAATATTTATATATTTGCATGAATGTTAAAGTTTATGAGGTTATTTATAATTTTCTCTTTCTTTTTACTAGAAGAAGATTAATAATTAAAGGAAAGAAAAAGCTTTATACACTTATCAACACTCAACACTGATTATATGCTTTACATAATAATAATAAAACAAACTTCTTTACTTAGAAATTAACAAATGTTCTAAAGTATGGACTTATACAGTTCCATCAACTCCATTCTATCATTTGATTTTAAGATTACAACAATAATTAATACAATAGAGCTTTCAATAATTGGATGTTAAATAATCCCAACGATGGATCATAGAGTAATCAAACCATCATTAACCTCTTCCAAAATAAATGATTGCCAGTGATTCCAATATTCATTATAATTTGGACTCGCATAGGCATACCAAACGGCCAATAAACTGCATATAAATAGTGCAATTAAATAGGTATAACTACTTTGTGGACTGAACTCTCGGCCCTGTCTCCTTATCATCTTGGAACTGATCGAGGCTCTAAGCTAAGGAGGACGAGCTCGGTTAGCACTAAAACTCGGAATGTTGGATTATTCAATCATTCTGTCAGCTATTATCTAATTGTTGAAATTTCCACTATATTAATTTATCAAATACTTCAGAAAAATTATAATTGCATCAAAGAATTTACTCTTAACAGTTTTAATAATAATATCAAGCATTTCTGTTTGTTTATAAATAATTACATCACATGACATGAGTTCTTTTAAATATGTTTTTGCAAGATCAAAATTATAATTTAACCAATTAAATTTAATATTTAGAATTTTATATTATACTACAATTGATAAATACTCTCAAATGATTTACGGCCCCTAAGAAGTGGGCATAAATCATAATCTCTCAAATTAAATAGATTATTTGCCTGAAATGAAGAGTATATTTTCGAATATATATTTAAGAAAATAATAATAATAGCCAATCCATAGTATCATCTATATATATATATACCACATAGAAGTAGAGATGTAGATTATTCGCCTGAAATGAAAAGTATTTTTTCGATACGAGTTAGAATATATATTTAAGAAAATAATAATAATAGCCAATTCATAGTATCATCTCTACTTCTATGTAGCATATATATATGACATAAATAAGTCATGACATGTATTAGATATCTTTTATATTATTAAGCAATATTTGATTTCATATATTTAATATATGATTTTTTCAAGGAAAAATATATAAATTTTGAATTGATAGAGGATAGTATTAGTTTCTTATAGCTGCATTTCGGCTTAAAATTAACACTTCACATCTTCATTATTTTAAGATACAAGAATCATAGAGATGCGTGTAAGCAATCATATTTTATTATAGTGAAGGAAAGGATTCATACGGTACGTGCTTTTAAATTAACACAAATCTAATGGGTACGATAGGAAAAATCCTCGCCGTTTAAAACGCATGGACATTCAAAGAAATTTAAAATATTCCTCTACTGTATTTATTACCTAAGAGTACTAACATGGACCGTGATAGTCTTTAAAAACATCGTTAGTACAACCAACCGTTGACCTATATATATTTATTGTATCTAGTAGTATTAGGAAAATGGCCATGCTCTTTAATATTATTATATTATTATTATTTAAAATGCTAAGCTTTTTTTTTTTTAAAAAAAAAACTATTTAAGAACTTAAACGCCTGCACTCTAGTAATATAAAAACTAATCTATCAACAAATCCCCTTCCTCCGACGTTGTAATGTGATAAGACGTTCGCAATGTCAACGTATGAACTCATATAAAATAAATGAATGAAGTTTTATACGAGGGGTACATTTGTAATTTTACCAAAAAAGGAAATAAAAGATTATCTCCACACTCCATAGTGCATGTATAAGTGCTTCGCGTGTGTTTTTCCCGGTACGAAGGAATTAGAAAAGAAAAGAGAAGCAGTCGAAAGAGAGCAACATGATATTCTTAATTTCAGTTAGTCTCTCTGTCCTCTCTGTATTCATCCTTGTTTATGTGTGGAAAGTGTTCAACCTGGTGTGGCTGAAACCAAAGAAGCTGGAGAGATGCCTGAGACAGCAAGGACTCGCCGGAACCCCATACCGGCTTTTGATCGGAGACACAATGGAAACTGCCAAAATGACCAAACAAGCGCAATCTCAACCTATGTCGGAGCTTTCAAATGATATTGCTCCTCGCATCTTGCCTTTCCTTCACCAGTCCATCAAACAATACGGTATTATTGCCTTCTCGCATTTTGACCTTCAATTCAAAGCCTATGCAAGGTTGAATTTGACGACTCAGAAAAAAAATATGTAGTCTCTAGATTTGTCCATAGATTTTTTTCTTTTGTCCCGAAAGACAGAATTTTATTATGATATATTCTTTTATATGATTACATCCACGACTAAGCGCTGTATATATGTATTATATTTTTATAAGAACATCCGAGAAATATACATTAATTGATTTCCATAACAAGTGCCATGGAAATAAATTTATTATATAAAAATAAATTCCATGAAACTACTAACTATATATATTATGTTGGACGATTTTCAGCATGAATCTATGAATTCTATATGTAAAAACTCGTTAGATTTATTCAATACCAAATATATATACATTGATTACATATTTTTTGGAAAAAAAAAATAAATGCATACAAAAGGTTAAAGTTTTATAATGAATAAAAATTGTAGGAAAATGTTCATATACCTGGATGGGGCCTATGCCTGCTGTAAGCATAATGGAGCCGGAAATGATAAAAGAAATATTGTCAAAGGTGGAGTTTGAGAAGCCATACCTGAAGGGACTCAGCGACCTGATAGTTTCCGGGCTGATCATTGCTCAAGGACAGAAATGGGCCAAAAACAGAAAAATTCTTAACCCTGCTTTTCATATGGAGAAATTGAAGGTAATTGATTTGTTTTGTATACCATGTGAATGTGACGCCCTCATTTTGTTTGCCATTATAAATCAGTGAACCGTGCTCTTATTTTTAACACTTTATTTACCTATGTATTATATTTTATTTGTTACTATTAATCTGTGAACATGTCATAACTTCTTAGTAATCTATAAAATAATTAATTTAATAAAATAATATTATTACTAAGGCAAGTTTGATTTCCTCTCACCTGTTGTCATCACTGAAAAAAATAAAATAATATTATTTAATATATTCATTTAATAATATAACAACAAAATTATAAAAAAAGGAAAGATCACATAGAAAACACACACACAAGCTAAAGGGTTAGCTGCTTCATGACTTTAGGATGATGGCTAAGGCCATTTTAGCTTCATGGGTCATGACCTAGCCTTTAAGGTGGGACCATCCATCTACCACCTTTAAAATTAAAAAAAAAAGAAAAGTTAATAAATATTTGATAATTCACGATTAGATTACGTAACCATATTATGATCTCTATGCTTTTTTCAATCAAAATTCTTAAAAAAAAAAAAATTAAAAGGGCATCACATCACCCTAATAGGATAGTGGTTTGCATGACCTAGCTATAATAGTAAATCAAGATCGTAGCTCACCAAGCTAAAATGGCCTTTGTGCAATTGCTAATAGGTGCTAGCTAGTTAGGGCCTTAGGGTCTTTTCTTTCCTTATCACTTCTCTTTTTATTTTTGGTAAATTTTATTTTTTATTATAGTATTCAATTTAATATATTTAATAATATTATTTAATTAAACTAATTATTGTGGATAAATTAGAAATTGATACATGTCTATTGATTAACACTGATAGATAGAGATAAAGATAGATATGCAAAATGTTAAAAATGAAATATAGATATCTAATGTAACAAAAGATGAAAACAAAAGTACAAATTGAAAATTTCCCTAATTATTTCATGTCAATTCTCATTTTGTCATAATTATTTATAGTACTAGATGTAATGGTTCGTGGATAAATAATAGGATTTGGATACCTTAAAATACTTTAGGTAAAGTTATAAGATAATTAATCATTAAGATTGACGAAAGAAGATGACGTCATGATAATATTACAAATTATTTAAAAAATCTAAAATATTTAAACAATTGAATTTCATAACTTTAAGTAGCTCCTAAATAACACTAAATAAATGTGTTGTTTGGTTCATCTAATTGAATAAGTAATACAATTGAATAAAAAGTAACAAATAAATGTAACCCAAGCCATGGCTTAGAACAATTTACTTGCCCTATCTAACCACCACCTTATTAAACCCTGCAAAATACTACCTAATTGAGCCATGAATTGCAACATGAACCTACCTAGAATGAGGCTATGCCCACGAGCTCGCAACACGATGGGTTCACTAGAGATGAACTTAGGTGGGTTCTCTTGGATGGGAGAGTGAACCAAGGGTTTTACTAGATATGTGAACCTACTTGGGTTTGTATTGATTCATGAATGTGAATTTGAGGGTTTTCCAAGTCATAATGATTTGCATTTTTTTTTCTTTTTTTGTCAGTATTTTCTACTCTAATAAACATTGCCATCAACCATCTATTACTTGGATTGAAATGTTCTTGGTAGCTGCAATGAGTGCAAAAATTGTTGAACAATAATATTGTACAATTTAGGTTAACAAAATTATCAAAAAGAGTTTTGACAAATGTTTTCTTCTAAACAAGCATGGTCTAAATTTTCATTAATTAGCAGTAGATTACAAAAACCATAACCTAGGATTCAAACTCTAAGACTATATGATTCAAAATCTAAGACTATATTTCATAATCAAATTAAATGTCCTCATTAATTTTTTTTTTCTATTAACAATGATACACTAGCACGTTGCATGCGTGTCATGTACGAGTTGCGAAGAGATGATGAATAAATGGAAGGCATTGCTACTGGAAAAGGAGTCATGTGAGGTGAATGTATGGGAGTATATCAATAGTTTAACAGGCGATGTGATTTCTCGAGCAGCATTTGCTAGTAATTATGAAGAAGGTCAAAAAATATTTCTTCTTCAAAGGGAACAGAACGATCTCTTCTTCAAAATCCTTTATTTCGCCTTTATTCCTGGATGGAGGTACATATTTTTTCCCATTTACACGTTGATACATCATGCTATATTATTAACTGCCATATCTTATTTTACAAAATTATCCATAAGTAGCACATTAAATACGCAATTCCTATGTTGCATTTAAATATTAAAGCTTTGTAATTGAAAGGCTAGCTTTGTTCTCACTCTTTGCATCTCCGAGTTATTAAGGATTATCCTTGATTTGCCGCCTGTGCTGAATTTGAAAACTGAACCATATAAATTTACTACCAAATGGACGCTTGGAGGGGACAAATGATACAAGTAGAGTAAATCACTGTTTGAACTTTACCTTCTTTTTTTTTTTAACTAAGAAAATTTATTGCCTTCATTACTATTGAAAAGATGACATGGTAATCATTCATCCATTGAAGTGAATAAAAGATGAAAAGGCTGTAACATTTGACACACAGAATTTTGCATGAGATGATATTTGGTATCTTCATCAAATAATAAATATAATAATTTATACCATATTTATAAATTTAAACTTTTATATCATCTAATTGTGATGCTAATCTAAGAGAAAAAAAAAAAAAAAACTAAACTAAAACTATCCCAACAAAATGCTTGTCCAGACAATGATTATACAATCCAAGCAATAAATTTAGCAAAAGCAAATTTAAAGAGCAAATTAAGCGATTGGTGTATGTGATATTGGACCAAATACTCCTATCCTTAAATTGTTGTCCATCTATGATCACTTTTGTCGCATATTGTATAATATATGATCACAAAAAGGGAAAAAAAATACTTTTGTTAAATGTTTTTTTTTTTTTTTACGGTATGTGATTAGGGGTTCACAAATTGGATACATATGGAGATTAAAAAAGTTTGTCCTTTGGTATCAAACCTAATTCATTCCAACATGTAGGTTCTTGCCAACTAAAATTAACAGGAGGTTGAAACAAATCAATGCCGAAATTAAAGCTCTAGTAAGAGGCATTATTAACACCAGAGAGAAAGCGATGAAGGAAGGAGAAGCTGAACACAATGACTTATTAGGTATCTTATTGAAATCAAATTCTAGAGAAATTCAAGAGAGTGGAAGTGGTAAAGGTATGACCATTGAAGAGGTGATAGATGAGTGCAAATTGTTTTACTTCGCTGGGCAAGAAACTACTTCAATGATGCTTGGTTGGGCAATGATTCTACTAAGCAAGCATGAGGATTGGCAAGTCAAGGCAAGAGAGGAGGTTCTACAAGTCTTTGGAAACAAGAAGCCTGACTTTGAAGGCTTACAACGCTTGAAAATTGTAAGTAATGCTTCGATTGTTTATTTGCATTGGCTTCATTGTATTGAAAATCATGTAGATGGACCGAATCACATGTTAGAGTTGTTTAGGAATTATCAAAATTATAGCAACACCTTTAATTTCTAAAATGATACACATATACAGCTTGAAAAACGTTGTCACTGTAAAATTTGTTCTGTAACATAGCATCAAGTTAGTCATTTTTATTAAGATGCGCCAGTAATAATTTTTTCAAGGTCAATTAATCCTCCTATTAATGATTTTGTCTTATTGATTCAGTTTACTTAGGCACTAAATTGGCATTAAAAATAGTTAACTTATACTTGTGTATTGATACAAAAGACCGATATTACATTGCATTAGAAAAACAATTACACCTAGTTAACATTTTTTAAGGGGTATAAGTATGGACTTTGAAAATTAGGGCGTTGTTGTAATTTTAGTATTTTTTGGGAGGTAAATTGCAAAATACCCCAATATGCCTTTTTTTTTTTTTATTAGAACAATGTTCTTCATATGCACTTAACCACATCATCTTTGAAATTGAATTTTTAGATCCCAAAATTTGCTTTTATATCTCTTCATAACCATCTTACCCTTGATAAAAATCATAAAAAATGCCTTACTAAATTTGAAAAATGACATAGAATAAAATAGAGAAAACTCCTGTCTTTACCTTTTTGTTTTTTTTTTTAATATTTTGTTATAGTTAATGTTATTTTTATTTGTTATTATATTTTTGTCAAGGGCAAAAAAGTTGTATATGGATTTGAAAGCACTTTTTCATGATTTTCTTAAATGATTAATTTTAATAATAAATGCTAATAAGTGCACATAGAGTTATATAATGGGTATATTTTTACAATTTATCATTTTAGGGTGCAATTGAAGCAAGTATAAGTGCAGTACTTTAAAAATTTGAGATGTTACCCTAATTTTAGTAGTATTTGAGGTACCTGAGATAAACTTCTTAAGTAGCAACATATGGCTTTAGTAGTGAAGTCTACATATCATAATTGTAACCTCCTCTTTTCTTGTGATGATTTGCTAGTAAATCCAAGTGCTCTTTCTACTCCTAAACCTCAATCGTGATTGTGTTTTTGCAGCTAAACATGATATTGAATGAAGTATTACGTTTATATCCACCAGGTGTGATGCTATATCGAACTGTCCAAAAAGCAACCAAAATAGGAAACATATTTCTACCTCCAGGAATACAATTGCTCTTGCCAACGCTACTTATTCACCATGATCAGGATCTTTGGGGTGGAGATGCGCTTGAGTTTAAACCAGAGAGGTTCTCTGAAGGAATCTCGAAGGTGACGAAAAATCGGCTCGCCTTCTTCCCTTTCAGTTGGGGTCCTAGAACTTGCATCGGCCAGAATTTCTCCCTAGTTGAAGCTAAAGTTGTTCTGGCTATGGTTTTGCAAAATTTCTCAATGGAGATATCTCCCTCATACAAGCATGCTCCAGTTACACTACTAACACTTCAAAACCAATATGGTGCACCCTTGATTTTGCGTAAGATAGTCTAAGTTTTAATGTGCCGTTATTACCCTACATTCATAAACAATATATTAATTAGATAAATTAAAAAAAAAATAAAGCATTGAGTTATATAGTAAATGTGAGTTGGATAGAGAAGAATTGTCTTGTGATGGTCATGTAGTGAGATGCATGTATCCATTGTTCTTGATAATTGCCGCATAGTTTCCTTTTTCTTATAATGAATTCCATATGTAATAATAATTGGGAAATTTTTTTACCTTTTATAGGTTTATATGTTGCACTTTTTGTCGGCATCTATATACTTTTATAGAAAATTTTATGATTCAGTCACTCAAAATAATAGTACAAAATAGTCACTTTTTATTATAAACAATCTTATCTTACTATGATTGATGATGTTTTACTATTAAAAAAATGTTAATAGTTTATAAATGGTTGTTGACAATCATTTTTATTATTAATAGGCCTTATTTTATTATAATTGAGATAATTTTACTATAATTATGATAAGTGACTATACTATTTAGTCGTTTTTTAGTGACTAGAGTATAGAATTCCCTTTATTATAAAATGTTATTATAATTTTATTAATGCATTTATATTTATGCTAATTCTGGGAAGTGAAGGAGGTATGGTTTGAACTATACTTGAGTGGTGAGCCTTTGTTTATGTTCATAATTATGTAGTTCCATTGATGAACCAAACAATAATATCAAACTGTTAGTATGATTACCAGGAAATCAGGATACCATAATGAAGTTGTCGAGCACTGAAAATTTGTGAACAATAAAGTATATTACTTTATTCTGAAGAGATTTATAGATAATCAAGATAAATATGAATTTATTCATTTATGCAAGTTGTGGAGGCATTTTACTAACATGTATATATATTTACACCATATGGATAGTTAAATACGGAAATATTTATGAATTTTAAAGTACTAAAGATGTAACTAAGAAATAGCGATGTTAAAATTTTAAGTAATCAATTAAGAATTTCGAAAACCTTTACTAAATTCGTGAAAAGCTATTAAATATAAAATAATTGCAAAATATAATGCTCTTTATGTAAAATATATTGTAAATTAAACGTTTAGACGTAAGATTCTAATTTTTGAGACATATTCCAATATTCAATGGATTTTTACATCCATACATAATAGGAATATTATTAATTATGTTAAGATCAAGCACTTTCCTCCCATTAAAAGCTCAGCGCTCTTTTTTCTATGATGTGGCTGTCTAGCTAAATGGAATATGTAACGTGGACTTTGAAAGAAAAATTCCATGCCTTTATAAGGCTTACATGGCAATTGGCATTACATTTTCACTTGTAATCCTTCTTCACAGGATGAAATCCGGTCACTTTATAAGAAGCTTGCACTCCGAATCCACTTGAACAAGCGCATGACATCTGGCTCATCTTAATCCAAAGCCAATGCCAAGTTCTCATCTAACGTGGAATTAGACATTTGAAAGCAAAAGTCCATACCATTTATAATGCTTACTTGGCATTACATTTTCATACTATCTCGTATCCGATCTGACTACCCCTTACATTTTTATAACCAATCTAACTTAGCAAATTCACAAGAATAGCAAAATAAATAAATATAATTATAGTTTAGTTATAATATGTTTAGTATATTAGGTGGATCCAATTTTCTCATCTCTTTATTAATTAAATTAAGAAAGGTTTATTTTAGTGGTCATTTCAATTTCATTATTAGTTTTAGTTAACTTTAGTATATATATTGTAATTTTTCCTGTGCTTAGATAATAATAAAATTGGTATTGGTTTGGTAATTAATTTAATCCTTGTGAGAACAACAACCCTACTCTTTCTATATTACTTGATTGATCAAGTATACTTGCTAGTATCCACATTTATAAAATTTTCACGAATTAAGTTTTTGGCTCCATTATTAAGGATTGAAATTATTATTAAACTGCTTTGATTCTGTTATCAGTCTAAAAAAAAAACTTTAGTTATTTTATTTGTTTTCTTGCTTTGATTTTAGTCATAGTTATTTTAGTTTCTTTTTATTTTTAAGATATTACGTTTGCTTCTATTTTCTCTAATAGGTGGTTAATGCGAAGTAGTAGCTTAAAACTTGTTTCATTTAATATAGAGATAGAGCGTACCTTCCATTAGTTATTAAGGGCGAATAGGAATCGAGTAAAGTTAGAGAATATTAAAATGAGAAAGGAAAATAATCAAGTGGTAGAGACTAGTAGAGCTTTATGAGAATATGCAATGCCTACATTTAGAGGTTTTGGGATTATGAGATCAACTATTTAGGCCAATAATTTTTAGCTTAAACCTGCACTCATTGAGATGGTTCAAGTGAATCAATTTGAAGGATTACCACATGAGGGTCCTAATGAGCACATTACATTGTTCTTGCAAATTTATGGCACTTTCAAGAGTAATGGTGTGTCGAATGATACAATCGAACTGAGACTTTTTTCTTTTTTTCTCTAAGTGATAAGGTGAGAAGTTAGTTGAATTTAATGGTGCATGAGTCGATAACCACTTGAAACCTACTCCCTGAAAAGTTCCATCCAAGGTTCTTTCCATTTGCACAGATTGAAAAACTTAGAAACAACATCACAAATTTTATTCAGGTTTAAGATGAATCACTTTATGATGCTTGGGAAAGCTATTAGGAAGCACTTAGGAAATGTCTACACCATAGGCTACCTACTTTGCTCATAGTTCATATGTTCTATAATGGTTTGGGAGCTGCTTTTAGATCAATGGTGGACACTGTAGTAGGAGGTACATTAATGAGCAAGTTAGGTGAGCAAGCATATGAATTGATTGAAGCTATGGCCTCTAATGCATATAGTTGGAAGAACAAAAGGACAAAACCTAAACCTGTAGTATTGAATGAGATGGACTCAATTTCCAATTTGGTTACTCAAGTTGCATAACTCACTACACAGGTAAGTAAACTCACCACATCTAATTATTTTAATGTTAATTTAGTTATTTCTTATGAGTTGTGTGTAGGTCTACATGCTACTAATGAGTGCTTAGTAGAAAAACCATTTGCATCAACATCATCAAATGGTGCTCCTAAGCAAGTTAGTTTTGTCAATAATTTTCAAAGGAATAATCAATGACCTTATTTGAGCACATATAATCCTGGTTGGCAAAATCATCTAAACTTTTCATGGAGAAATGAGAATAATGTTTTGAGACCATCACCTAGATTCTAGAATCAAACACCAAGTCAAAATATACCATCTCAGCCAAAGCAATCAAATTTAGAGGAGCTTGTGATAAGTTACATGTAAAAACGTGACACAATGTTGCAAAATCAACAAGCCGCTATTCAAAATTTAGAAGCACAATTGGGTTAGATGTCACAACAGTTGAGCAATAGGCCATCGGGGTCTTTGCTAAGTAATACTAAAAGAATCCCAAGAGTGTGAATGCGATCATGTTTAGGAATGGTAGATAATTAGGAGAATCGAGTGAGGAAGAGAAAAAGCATGAGGAAGGGATAAAAAAGAAAGATCAAGGGAAGTAGAAATAGGAGGAATAAGAGCCCCAACCACCAAAGGTGAAACTGTATATTCCTTCAATTCCATTTCCTAGGAGACTGAAGCAACAATAGTTGGATGTTCAATTCGCTAAATTCTTGATGTTTTTATGAAGCTCTAAGTCAACATCCCATTCATAGAAGCACTCTAGAGGACGCCATCTTATGTAAAATTCATGGAGTTGCTTACTAACAAGAGGAAGATTGATTATGCAAAGCTTGTGATGCCTATAAAAGAGTGCTCAATTATATCACAGAATGATCTATCTCATCTTCATAAAAAATAGAGAGAACAAGGGAGTTTCACTATTCCACGCACCACTAAAAATTTTCATTTTAATAAGGTACTTATTGATTCTAGTGCTAGTATTAATTTGATGCATGTCACTTTGCAACTTGCTGATCGAATCATCAAATATCTAAAAGGCATTATAGAGAATGTTTTAATGAAGGTAGATAAATTCATATTTCTAGTTGTCTTTGTAGTCTTAGAAATGGAAGAAAATAAAAAGGTTCCTATGATACTTAGTAGACCATTTCTAACAACAAGTAAGGCATTAATTGATGTGGAACAAAGTAAGCTCACTCTAAGAGTAATGGATGAATAGGTTACTTTTAATGTTTCTAATGCTATGAAACAATTTGATGATAATAAGTCTTGTTACACCATTGATGTGGTTAATGAACTTTTATCTAAGCTTGTGGAGGAGGAGATAGGTGTAGAGACTATGGAATCAAACTTAAGAGATATTGATGAATGGAGTGATAATGTGTTGAAAGATGATTGCATTGAGTAAGTACCTAAAATTAGATGTAAACAATATGAGAAGCATGGCACTAGTAAGACAAAACCAATGCCATCAATTACAAAACCCCTAGTGCTTGAACTAAAACCTTTACCTAATCATTTAAACTATGATTTTCTTGGAATAGATGATACACTGCCTATAATTATTTCTTCTTCTTTGACAAGTAATTAGGAGCAACAGTTGTTAGATGTTCTTAGAAAGCATAAGGAAGCAATTGGGTGGACGATAGCAAGCATTAAAGGAATTAGCCCTCTAATATGCACTTATAGAATTTGGCTAGAGAATGAATGTAAACCTACAATACTACTATAGAGGAGACTAAACCCAACATTAAAAGAGGTAGTGAAGAAGGAGCTACTCAAACTCTTTGACGCAGATATTATTTATCCTATCTCTAATAGTAAATGGGTTAGTCTTGTATACATTGTTCCAAAGAAAGGTGGTATGACTGTGACTCACACTATAATAGGTTGGAGAGTTTGTATAAATTGTAGAAAATTAATTGATGCCACCTGAAAAGATCCCTTTCCTCTTTCATTCGTGGACCAAGTGTTTGAGAAACTTGCAGAGCATGAGTATTATTGCTTTTTAGATGGTTATTTTGGTTATAATCAAATTCACATAGCCCTAAAGAATTAGGAGAAAACCATATTTACTTGCCCTTGTGGCACTTTTTCTTTTAAGAGAATGTCATTTAGTTTATGTAATGCACTTGCTACATTTTAAAGGAACATGATGGCTATTTTTCAGATATGATTGAAGATTTTATTGAAATTTTTATAGATGATTTTTCTGTCTTTGGAACTTCTTTTGATGCATGTTTAAAAATTTTGTCATCTGTACTTAAGAGATATAAAGACACATATTTGACTCTTAATCGGGAAAAATGCCATTTCGTGGTGAGAGAGGGAATTTTGTTTTGAGTCACAAAATTTCTATAAGAGGTATTGAAGTTGTCGGGGCAAAAGTGGAGATTATTAAGAAGTTGCCACCACTCGCTTCAATAAAAGGAGTCAGGAGCTTTTTATGACATGTTGACTTCTACAAGAGATTTATCAAGGAATTCTCTAAAATCTCTAAACCTCTTTGTAACTTATTGATGAAAGATGCTCCTTTTGTTTTTAATGATGAATGTTTGCGGGCATTTAATCTTTTAAAGGAAAAGCTCACCTCTGCACCCATGATAGTTACACTAAACTGGGAGCTTCCTTTTGAGATCATGTGTGATGCCAATGACTTTGCTAAAGGAGTTATGCTAGGGTAAAGGCGAGGTAAGTTATTTTAGGTTATATACCATGCCAATAGAACCTTGAACAAGGCATAAAGGAATTATGCCACAATTGAAAAAGAACTTTTAGCTGTTCTATTTGCTTGTGGTAAATCCCAGCCTTATTTAATTGGTTCTAAATTCATAGTGTATATAGGACATGGTGCACTTAGATATCTCCTTGCTAAAACTGATGTTAAGCTTAAGTTAATTCGTTGGATTCTACTACTACAAGAATTTGATATTGAAATTAAGAATAGGAAAGGTACTAAAAATTTGGTGGCAAATAGTTTATCCCACTTAGAAATTGATTGTGCAAAGCCACCAATTAATGAAACATTTCCTAATAAACAATTGCATGCAATAGATGTTCAAGAATTACCTTAGTATGTTGATATTGTAAATTATTTAGTTAGCAAAATAATTCCTTATGGTATGAGCTATCAACAAAAGAAAAAAAAAATTGCATGATGTTAAATTTTATATTTGGGATGAGCCATACTTATTTAAATGCTGTGCTAACCAAATAACTTGACAATGTGTACCTAAATCTAAATAATCTAGCATTTTACAGCATTTTCATTCTTAAGAAACATGAGGACATTTTAGAGTTGAAAGAACTGCAACAACAATTTTATCTTTGGAATTTTATTGGCCTAGTTTGTTTAGTGATAGTAGAAAATTTATTATGTCATGTGCTCAATGCTAGAGAATTGCAAATACATCTAGGATACATGAATTACCACTAAACAATATTTTGGTAATAGAGCTTTTTGATATGTGGAGAATTGATTTCACGGGTCCTTTTCCCTCATCTTTTTCAAATAAATACATCATTGTGGCTATGGATTATGTTTCAAAATTGGTAGAAGTTGTTATTTTACAAACAAACGATGCCCAAGTTGTTGTAAAATTTTCATTTTAAATTCTCTTATCTAAATATGGAGTTACTCATAAGATTGCTACCTTTTATCATTCACAAACTTCTAGTCAAGTAGAGGTGTCAAATCTAGAATTAAAGCATATTCTAGAAAAGATTGTTAGTGCATCTGGAAAAGATTGGTCATTAAAACTTGATGATGCATTTTGGGCTTATAGGATAGCTTTTAAGACACCTATAGCATGTCCCCTTATAAAAATGTTTTTGGTAAATCATGTCACATACTCGTAGAGCTTGAGCATAAGGCATATTGGGTCATAAAATTCATTAACTTTGATATGCGGGCTATAGATGAAAAGTGGTTGCTCCAACTTAATCAATTGGCTAAATTCAAAGATGAAGCATATGAGAATGCTGGCATCTATAAAGGAAGAGCAAAGAGATGGCATGACAAGAACATATTGAAATGAGAGTTTTTACTTGGATAGAAGGTTTTATTATATAACTCTTGCCTCAAATTGTTTTTAGGTAAGTTGAAGTCACAATGGTCTGGACCATTTGTTATGACTAATGTTTTTCTCTATAGTATCGTTGAATTAAAAACTGAAGATAACCGCACTTTTAAAGTGAATGGTCATCTTCTCAAACATTTTTATGAAATGGAATACATTAGTAGAAACACAAACATTGTTGACTTAGGAAATCCTACTCCAAGAAATTGAAAAATTAGGTTAATGGCTATAAACTAAGTGTTTTATGGGAGGCAACCCACACATTTTCTTTATGAGTTGAAAATAAAATTTAAAAAATAATAATAATTTTAAAAAATTATCGATTATCCTCATTTGCATTTTTCTTTGTTTTTCTTTCTATTCTTTTTTAGGTTGTTTGACTTAGTCAACCAAGCTTGAATAAGAAAAAGAGCAATCAAACCAACACCCTAAGGAGAATTCTTTCATCATCATCATCGTCATCATCATCATCATCATCATCATTATTATTATTATTATTATTATTATTATTATTAACATTGAGGACAACGTTGGTTTTAAAGTGGGGGGTGAATACAAGATACCGCATGATAGAAATTGCATGATTTAAATAATTAGCTTATTCTTGTTTCTTTTTGCATCAAGTTGTAACTTTGTGCTATTTTTTTTTTTCAATTTTACACACAATTTTGCCTCATTTATTTATTTTTGGTGAACTTTTACCACTTTGAATAAAATAATGAAATCTTTAAAGGACAAGGTTTCACACTTTTTAAACTTTAGGTCTAAGACCTTGATTGAGGCAACATTGTTTATGAAAGATTAGTCATGTGAATTTTATGGATTCACTTTATTGTATGCTCATTCCTAGGAAATTTTTGAAAGATATGAAAGTTTCTTATACTTGTAATCAAATAAAGTTTTTTCTTAGTTATCTTTCTTAAAAATAAAATTGGGGGGTAACAAATTAAAAAAATAAAATAATAATAATAAATAAAATAAAATGAAATATGATAATAATAATAAAAGTGATAATTCTACTCCAATGTCTTGAGATTTTAACTCAAGTTATGAGTATTTCTAAGCCTTAACCTCAAGTACTTTTTACCTTCCCTAAGGCATTCGAGTAATAAAAATCCACTTAGCCAAAAGGCAATAGTATGACACTCAATTTAAATAAAAATAAAAGTCTAGCAATGGGCCTTGCTAACTCGAGTAATTAAGTCCGGAGGGTACCTTTCGAAGAATAACACCTATTGTCTTGAGTGATGAGCCTAGGAACATCGACCTAAAGTTTGTTACATGGGTTAAGAGAAAAGTTGGAGAAAACTAGACTTAAAAAAAAAATAACAAAGCCCTCCTTTTAATAGAGAGATTATTGAGATTGAATTGATGAAATATACATAAGTATTAGAGTTTGAATATTTGATGAAATCGAATATGACGTGTCTACAATTTAGTTCAAATTTATTAAAGTGTATATAATTTTCTTGAGTGGGTTAATGTTAAACTCAATTTAAGAATAATGAACTTTAGTTTTAAATTTTATGAAAATCTTGCATTACTTAGATTAATTATTTTAGTCAAATAGTTTAAGTGTTATTAGGACATAATATAGAAAGGTTGAGCAAATATTTTGAGTAATAAAGTTGCCAGTACCTCCATTGATTAAGGATGCAAAAGTGATTCATGTGATTGTGTTAATTTTGTTTAGATCATGTAAGAGAGATGAACTAGTATAAGTGTAATATGATACTTTTTTCTTAGTTTGAATTGAATATATTTTGCTTAAGGGTAAGCAAATTTTAAAGTTGTGATCAATTGATAAGTTATACATTTATATATTTTTATCTAATTTTTTTATTACGCTTACATGTATATTTTTATATTTTTAATAAGAAAAATATACATTTAAAATTTAATTGTGGAAGCCAACAATTTAAAATACAATACCACGGTCCGATAAAAAATTTAAGTTGAAGTTTACGTGCCACATAACAAAAAGTAATTAGGTGTTCTTTTAATATATATATATATATAAAGAAAAACAACTTGGGCCCAAAAAAAACCAAAAAAAAAAAAAAACAAACAAAAGAACTAACGGAGAGGCGGCCAAAAGAACGAAGTAAAAAAAGAAAACAAAATAAAGAGAAGGGAGACGAGGAGAGAGCCAGAAGGGACAGAAGAGGAAGGAACGAGAAAAAAAGGACGAAGACGGAAAGGGACGGAGAGAACGAGGGAGACAGCGAGAGAAGGACAAGAATAGAACCAAGAACATCTACAACACGAACAGAGAAACTTGTGGTCATCAAGAATAATTCACATCAATATTTAATTTATTATTTTTTAGTTGATGATTTCTTTAGGCACTACAAATTAGAAACTCTAATTCTTTAGTAGATTCTTCAATGGATTATTTTATAAATTGTTTCTATTTATTAGTATGTTTTCTTGATTTAATCATGTGTTAAATTCTTTTGTATAGAAAATTGATAAACTGTAATTATTAATTTATATTTGTTACTCTATTTTAATATATTTAGATATTTAAATTACTTTTATTATGAATCTTGATACTGTAATTATGTGTTTAGGGTTCAAAACATATGGTTATGAAATGTTCTATTAAATTGGAAAGGGATTTAGGATTAGCCAAGCTTTTTGTTTAATCGAATTAGTTTAATTGAACTGAATTTGTAATTAAGGGTTAATGTGGTGTTTTTATTAATTTCTTATTAAAGGAATTTAAGATAAATTAATTTATGATACTAATTAATTACAATTAAGAAGATGAGTAATTGTAAATTTGAAACCATGCTAATTTTACTAGAGGAATCTAGGAAATTGAATGGGTTGATTGATCATTTAAAGATTTGAAAAATGATTTAAATTGTTATATCATAAAAAGGATTTTAGGTCTCAGAAGGGAGTTAAAGGACTTAGCAAATTCATAAGAATAGCTAAATAACTAAATATAATTATAATTTAGTTATAATGCGATTAGTATATTAGGTGGATTTAATTTTTCCATCTCCTTATTTATTGAATCAAGAAAGGTTTATTTTAGAGATCGTTTCAATTTCATTGTTAGTTTCAATTAAAATTAGTATATATATATTGGTTTAGTAATTTTTCATGTGCATAGATAATAATAAAATTGATATTAGTTTGGTAATTAATTTAATCCTTGTGGGAATGACAACTTTACTCTTTCTATATTACTTGATCGATCTAATATTTATAAAATTTTCACGAATCAATGAATAACTCAATCAAGCCTCAATTAATTTAAGGCCCAAATCAAATTAACTAATTAAGATGAATTAGACTTAGGTCTAAGAAATAAAATGTTTTTATCTAATTTCAATGAAACTTAAATGAGCCCCCACGACTCAAATATACTTAGCCCTATTAAACTCTAGGGCCTATATCCTAAATGGATCCTAATAAATACATTAAATTTAATTAGGCTTTAAACCCATCAAGGCTTTAAGTTAGTTAAAGGCTTAAAATGAAATTGCAATAAGACTTAATAAATTAACTAGGCTTAGGACACAACTAATGGGACTAAGTAAATACAATAGGCTTATTTCAAATAGATAGAATTAATTTAATTTGACTTGAATTATAATTAATAATTATAATTGTACTTAACTAAATCAATTAGGGCTAGTAGGTCTAATTTCAAACATAATCGGGTCTACTATACTTAAAGAGCCATAGTACTCTAATTGGGCCTTAAACCCGACTAGACTTATAACTTAAACAACTTATTAGGTTTAATTAATTAAATCTTAAATGGTTCGAGCCATAGTTAACTAAATGCTAATCAGCCTAGGTAACCTTAATTAGGCTTGTAATGAGTATAGGCCTTAAGTAACTAAACCAAACCTAAAATAGGATTCAATAACTTAGAATAATTAGCTAACTTATAATTTTCTTTTTATATATAAAACCAACTCAATCGACTTAATTGCAGCTTGAATTGTGATTTAGGAAATGTTGGCATTTTAGGTATCTTGTAACTTGCATGTTTCACGCTAAGGTAAAAAAATTGAACCAAACTAATAATCAAACTTGATTAAGTATCTGCTTATCGCATGTGCATGGTTACTTGAACCAACAAGTGACAAACCTTAGATCAAGATTATGTCTGTGGTCATATATCCTAAAATGACATAATAGTTAGGTGCTTGGGCCACCAAAGGTGGTTCGATGAGTAGCTGATAAGTGAGATTATATTGTATGACAAGCATTGTAAGTAGAGAGAATGTACATCGAGAGTCATTTGGGGTTGTGTGACTCGATAGGCGATATGAGATAACCGAAAAGTGATTAGTGTGTTCGCATAATGGTGAGATCACTTGGATGAGGCTACTTAGATACATGGTTTTTGGTAACATAGAGTCTTGTTGCTCCCATTAACCCTTAATGTCCGCTTCAATGGAATTAGACCCCTTGTCACCCCATTGTGATATCTAGGGTCATGAGTACTCTTGTACTGAATGTTTAATTAAGATAATTAATTGAATTTAGTGATTGACTATTGCATTAGATGTAGACCCATTTAACATGCATGTATAAGTTTGTGTTACTACATACTGGGCCCTCATGGCTCACTCCCCTTTACCTTCCTTTTTTTATTGTTTTTTTTTTTAGGTGAGGATTCTATTGATCCATTGTATGACTTAATAGGTTATGGCTTTGAGGAGGAGATATGAGATGAGATTATGGAAATAGACCTTATCGAACTTTTATGGCTAAGATCTAATGTGTTTTAAACTACATTTTTATATTTTCAATTGTATTGAGACTTATTAGGAGCCACTTTTGGCTCCATAACTTGATACTTATGGATTATATCTTTTGTAGGCATTATAAATCCTAGGACCTAATTTATCCTTTCCTATCTTACCATGTGTCTTTATGGCCAACAATCATCAAACGTTTTTGAAAATCAAACATTTCACTGAAACATTTTCAAAATCTAATGAATTGTTTCAATCTTAAAACTGGTTTAGAAATCTACTTAGTAATTGTAGCCTTATGTATTCTACTTAAGTAAGCTACATGGTTAACTATCAATGCTATAGTGGTTTCGAGGTGTGACAAATAATATCATATTTGATCCCTTCTTCATTTGGGTGCATCAAATTCCTTCACCATTTATAGTAGTAAGTAACCTATTTTGGTACACTTAGCACAACCACATTAGTAAATGTTTGTAATAGATTGGTTAGCTAATCCCTTGGACACTTATTAAGTGTTTTTTTTTCCTCCTTAAATTTATATAACTTCTTTAAATTTTGATTTTGGTATAAATATACCTTGAATTTTTAAATATTATAAATAATTATTCTAAATGTTCATAAATTGGCAAATAGCTCATATAGGTCACAACTAACCCTTTGAGTTTTGACATTGATACAAAATTACCCTCTTCAACTTATCAAAGTGTTTATTTTAAAATCTTCAAAAATTTTCCTTAAATGTTTTTTTTTTTTTGAACTGAAAAAGTAAATGTTCTTTATGTTATCAATTTATTAAAGTTCAAGAAGTTATTTATAACAATTAAAATTTGTATATTTAAACGAAGTTTATAGTTTAGGAGGTAACTTACAATTTTTCCTTTCTTTTTACTAGAAGAAAATTAGTGATTAAAAAAAAAAAAGAAAAACCACTACACACTTGTCAACAATCAACATCAATTATATGCTTTACATAGTGGCAAGTATATAATAATAATAATAAACAAACTTCTTTACTTAAAAATTACTAAATGTTCAAAAGTGGAAACTTATCCAGTTCCATCAATTAACTGGTCCACTTTATCGTCTGATTTCAAAATGATAACAATAGGTATATCTACTTTGTAGCCTCAACTCTCATCCTTATCTTCCAACTGATCGAGGCTCTACGATGTTTTTCCTTCACTTCCTTGTGTGGTGGCATGTGTAAAACTACATTCGAGTGCATTAGCGCTGTGATGTGGAAAATTCTCCGGCTCTGTACTCTTCACTCTTGGTTAAAATTTTGTATTTTGTGTTTAGTTTCTGACAAAACTTTTCATGTTAAGAACATTCTCTCTCTCCAATTTTTGTCATCTAAGGTACCTTTTAAATTCAGCATCCTTCCATTGAAAATTTTGAATGATTGCAAGATGAAATTTGTTTCCCTTCAATTAATCTGTATTATTTGCAGTAACTGTTTAAGACAAGATCTTTATTTATTTATCTATAATATTAAAGACGGAGAATCTCTTTGGTGTCACGCCTAAATTTGCTCATTAAATTCCTTGAATTATCCTTCCAGCACTTATCATCTTATTTCTCTTCCACAACTACACAAAGGTTATTATAGTAAATTTATTAGCTTGACTTGCCCATCAATGCTCTATGCCTTGATTTTGATCGGGGCATGTAGGAAAAATAGGGAATGGCAATAATTACAGATGCTCAAAACCATATAGGAGCACTATTTCATAAAGTAACCGCGTAAGAAATCTATTATCTTTAAATTATTATCTTCTTTTTTCTCTCTCTCTCCCTTTTTCAAACCATTATTTCAACCATACTAACATACTAAGTATATTAATTAATGATGTGTAAGTACCGATAAAATCTTTACATGTCAAAATATAAAATGGTAGTTTTTTAAAAAATATATCTATTATAACTAACACCTACTAAAAAATTATTAGTGATCGTATATCATTCATCAAAACATATAGCGTATTAGTACTAGTGAATCTTTTCTCCATTCTTGGTGAATTGTAACTCAACCTATCCATGACACTGATCACAATGATTGCATGTAGTAGTCGTTCACTTCTTCTTGACTTGAGAACATCGGATCATAAGAGCCAGATTTTTTAATTAATATTTAACAAATTTCCATATAATTTTATTGATTTTGTCTACCAATAATAATGGTGCAAGCAAAAATCTAATATTCAAACATTGTTCAATGTTATTATTTTTCAATCTTGTAAATGAACACTTATTACCAACACCTTTAATATTCTAACATAAGTTAGAAAATTCCTTTTTTTTTTTTTCATAGAAGAAAATTCATGGTTGATTCAACTGTAACTGAGAACCTCTATTTACCATGTTTCTTGTTAGCCATGTAGCATCTATATTTCGTTCCTTCCTCTTCCTTATCATATAATTCTCCTACAATGTTATGGAGAACTGGGATATGAATGTTGTAGATCCTTGTAGCTGGAGGATGGTGACTTGCACTCTCGATGGATATGTATCTGCTTGGGGACTTCTCAGTGAGAGCTTAGTTAGGACACTATCTCTAGGAATCTAGAATATTTCTTATTTGCAATCTGTGTGAGATGTTGCCTCTATGCTTTCATATTTGGAGTTATCCAGTGTTTGTTTTAGCCAATTACTTAGGGTGTTTGATCTCGTTTGGAATTGCTTCTTGGAAGGAATCTCAAGCTATTGTCGGTACCAGGCGGTTGTTTGATGGAAGTCCTTTACTTTCCAAAGATGACAGTTCACGTTTACAAATTACCAATCAAATGCAATGGTATATTGCAACGTTAAAATGGGATGACCGAGTGACATGTTGAATTTGAAATCTATGGGAGAAAAAACTATCCAATTTGAACATTATTTTATGATGTGTAGGCGAGGTAATTTAGAATTTTAGGATAGTATCGGATGATGTGTCATTTTCCCAATAATTTTTCCATGAGCAAACATATATATGCTGTTTTCTTTGGAAAAAGAAAAATGAAAAAAAAAAACTTATATTTTCTGTTTTGTGTTTCGTATGTGAGATTTTTAGGCATTCTTGAAGAGAGGGAAAAAAATAGCAAGAACATTAACAACTCGAAAACGCATATTTTAACCACATACCGCCAACTTTCTCTTAACGAACAATGCATTACAACGCAAAGTTATTAGCCATATATATATTTACAAAATGCCCCGTAAGGAAGATGGCAATAATCACATAAATTATTAACTATCGAATTGTAAAAACACCTACTAGACAAAATTCAAAATAATATTAAGTTCAAAAACACCTACTGGATGCATTTTAGTACATGAACACCAAGCTTTTTCACTATTATCAAGTTCACCGACAAGACTACTGATGGCTCCATAACATGAGTAAGGCCGAAAGGAAAACTCAAATCAGTAATTTTATCCAAGAAGATGAAGTGAATCAACGAATGGAGATTGCATACCATTTACGAAAGTTGCCGAACGAAGCATTTCAAACTAAATTGCCTCAGAAGCCGACGATGAGCAAGCCTGAACTTAAATACCGTTTGGCTAAATTGATTACTTACATAGGGATTATTTTTAGATGTTTTACGTATACTTTTCAATAATATGGTTAAGTTTGAGTTTTGTGGATGATAAGAGTATTTTGCTATTGCTGTTTTCCTACTTTTTACAGGTGATAAGAATATGTTGCGGATACTTCCATCTTCAACGTTAGCCATTCATGATATTTTATAATTTTAACATTGTTTTTGTTTGCTATTTTCCTGCACTCCTCAGGATTTCTAAGATAAGTTATAGAATTTCTATCTTTGAAGACCGCCCTCCCTTCTTTGCTGCTTCCACCCCCCCCCCCCCCCCCCCCCCCCCCTCTCTCTCTCTCTCTCTCTCTCTCTCTATATATATATATATATGTATATATACCAAGTTAAAGAAAAAGAATTATAGGATGAAGAGGAAATAGAAGAAGAAACTAAGGAAGAGTTCGATTCAGCTAAATAAAGTAGAAAAAAATAACGAGAACCAAGACACCATAATGGGAAGAGTGGTGAAAATTTTCGAAAATAATAAATAAGGTTAAAGGAAATAAAAGAGAAAATTTTCGATTCGATTAAGAAGGAATTTAATTTGAAAAAATCAATTTTATCAAAATTGGACCTGAAATTGGTTAGAGGCCATAATTATAACTCTAAAATCTTAATTAGGTGGATAAAATCAATTACAAAATATTTGAAGATAATTGGAAAATAAATATTTAAATTCATAGATCAATTGGGTAAAATAATTAAAATGCCTTGAACTTATTTTATTGAAGGGTAGCCGATTAATTAAGTTTCCAAAGACATTTTAGGGAAAAGGAAGCAACATTTTGCAGCTGTAATAAGTTGAGAGAAATATAATACTAAAATATGCTAACTAAGAGGACACGTGTTACATTATGCTACAATTCACTAACTTTTGTTGCGCCAATTGCTCTTACCCTCAAACCCTCACTAAACCCTATATATAAACACTCATAAGACAAAAACTAGGCAACTCCCATCCTCTCTATTTATTGAAATTGCAAGGTAAAGAGACCCACAAATATTTAGTTTAAACTCTAAACTCATCTTCTAACATAAAACCCATCTTATCTAGCTACCAATTATAGTTAATTTCTTGTGAGTTTTAGGTTAAGAAGCTAGTGAAAATCTAAGCTAAGAGGAGGCTCTCTACACGTGATTTTGGGTTGCAAAGGCAAGTGAAGTGAGTTGATTCAAGCGAACATTAGCTTGTAGGTTATAGATCTAAGTAAGATATGATGTTTCATGTGAAGAAAAATCAATTGGGAATTAAGAAAATACAAATTGAAGCTTTGTTAAGGACGGCATTAGGAGGCATTGAGGATTAATTTGTGTCTCCAACAAGGTAAGCTCAAAATCTTGTTTATATTGATAATTTAGGATAGTTAGAAGTGATTAAACTTGATGACTTAGTGATTTCTTGAAATGATGATTGTGTATTGTCTTGGATCCATGTTAATGCCACTAAAATAGGTGTATTTTGAGTATGATTTGATAATTAGAGCATAGATTTATGTTGGGACATGATAAATGTGATTTTGGGTGTTGAAGTTAGTAATAGAAATCAAGTTTGATGCATGTTAATGAAGAATATGTTGATATGGGTTGTTGCTGCCACCAAGGTTGATGAAATTGAGATTTGATTTCCTTGCTAAATTTGATTTAGATAATGGGCAATGATAAATTGATGATTGGAGTATGAATATGTGGTAATTAGAATAATTTAGGTGATTAACTAGTGTATATAATATGTTGTGAGTTATAATTGATGGTATGATTGAATTAGTGGTTGAATAAGATTATTTGATTGTCAAATTATGAATTTCTAACATGTTATTATGCTCTTGATGTGATAAATTTGATGAAAAATAAAGTTACAACATAAATATTAAGTTTGGCAAAGTTTAAGGATGAATAGAGTTGAATTGAAAGATTGTATGAACTTGAGATTTTGATTTTCTTGCATAATATAGTACTATGCTTAATTTTGGGAAAAATACGATATATTGTGTTTATTTTAAGTAAATTGGTTGGAATTATGATTTAATTATGAATAGGAGTTGGATTGGATATAAAATGAAGCTTAGAGGTAATGATATCTTGGAATTGGACTTTAGAATGGATAAAAATGTTTTAGGGTATACTTTGTTTTGTATGCTCTATTTTGATGATGATTTAGGCGTAAAAATGGAAAATAAATTATGTTTTAAATTCTAGAAACGAATAAGAACAAATGAGCTTTGGTTTGGAGTAGTTTGCACTTATATTGGATAAGATATGGACTTATAAAGTTGAATATTCGTACACCTGATTAACTCGGTAGTCGAAGGGCTCAAAAATAAATAAAATAAATTTTTATTATTAAAATGGGTATTGGAAGTGATAAGAAATCAAATGACTTTGGTTTCATTTGATTTGAATTTAACAGTTGACTTAATTAACTTAGATCAAGACTAGCCCAACCCTAAGTTGGCTCCACCAAATAGCCTAAGGGCCGCCCTCTTACCCTTCCCTAAGATGGCCTATATAATTAAACATAATTTGATTAATTGGGCTTAATTAACTTGACTATTCTAATTGGATCAAAATAAGAATTGACCCAATAATGTAAACCCAAATAACTTATAGGCCAAAGATCCAAAATCCAAATCATAATTGAGCCCATTCCCTTTTGAGGCTCATACCCTAAATGAGATTTATCACGATAAATAAATTAAATCAACCCTCAAACCAATTAGGTTTTAAATGAGTCACAGTATAATTGAGTTTTCACGATAAATGAAAAAGAGAAAAAGTGATTTTGATCATCGTAAGGCTAGAGGTTGGCTCAAACTAAGCTATTACAAGATGGCCACCCACCACCTTGAAATTAAAAAAAAAAAAGAAAAAAAAGGAAACAAGACTTTTCATGAAAAATCCGATGGGTTTTAAATGAGTCACAAGATTTGGCTACAACCAATTAGGCTAAATACATACATTATATGTATCAGTTCGTACCTTATAATAAAATATGTATACTTTATTTAAATATAGACTATAAAACTATACAAAATATATAGAGAAAGAACATATATAATAAATATATAACATATATTTATGTATATAGTATATGCATATTGATTATATAACTATAAAACATATATATGTATATGTGTGTGTGTGTGTATTTTATAACTTTGTTTTATTAAACTCTTGTTGTATTGTAATTTTATATTTAAGTGTTAAGATTATATCATTTTTATTTATAAATATTAATTTTATGATTATCCTTTTTATGTATTTATAACTATTTTATAAATTTTTAATCAACAAAAGGATCAAACTTGGACATAAAACATAATTATTAAAGAAATCAAGTTATGGATTTAAGTTACAAGCACAATCTCAACCTATGTCAAAGCTTACCAATGATATTGCTCCTCGCATCTTGCCTTGCCTTCACCAGTTCATCCAATAATACGGTATTATCAAAGGTAAACGTAAAATCATATCATTAGGGATCGACTATAAAGTATTAAAATCAATATTAAAATTATTTATAAAAAAATATTCACTTATCATTATAATTATAATAATATATCTTATATACATAGAAATAAATATACCTTCAATGTAATCTAATACTGAATAAAAAAGTAAATTTAAACTTTTTATGTATCAATTACGAATATTTAATATACTTTATAAATAATTAAAAGAATGAAATTTTTAATAAGATTATAAAAAATAATATAGTATTTTATAATTTTTTATACTGACTTTGCAAGATTATTTCATTATTAATATCATAAAAAATATATTTGTGTACACATTTTTTTTAATATAAGTTATTAGACAATTGATTAACAATAATACTTATTTCTTTTCATAATATTAATAGTGAAAGAAAATATTAATACTTCAAATAATATAAATTACTATTATTTACCATTATTCTATATAATATGATTGAAACATTTATAGTAACAAATATAATTATTATATATGATAAATTACTAATAAATAAATAGTGTCTATTAAGAATTTATTTAGTTAACTAATTTTTTTTATTAATAAAATTCAATTTTATATTTATAGCAGAAAAAAATAAAATTATTTATTAAAAAAAAACAATAAATTGCAATTTGAAAAGACAAAGATGATTCTTATAGGAATTGAATCCATGATTTTGAGTATATAAAAACAAATATTTAACTATCGGGTTATATTAAATTTTATAATAAAATTTAAAATTTAAAATATAAATATAATATATATATTTAATTTTAAAATAAATTTAATTAAATAATTTTTTCTGATCTAGAGGCTAGGCTCCGTCGGCCCCCGTCGGTCCGCCCCTAGGTATCATTATTTCCTTCTCGCATTTTGACCTTCAATTCAAAGCTTATGCATGGTTGAATTTGACAACTCAGAAAAAAAAATGCAGTCTCTATATTTATCCATATATGTACATATTATTTTTGCCCGAAAGATAGCATTTTATTATGACATGTTCTTTTACATGATTACATCCACGACTAAGCGCTATATATATATATTACATTTTTATAAGAAAATTCGAGAATCATACATAGATTAATTTCCTTAACAAGTGCCATGGAGATAAATTTATTATATAAAAAATTACACCATGAAACTACTAATTATATATACATTATATTGGGTGAGTTTCAGCATGAATCCACGAATTCTTTATGTAAACACTCGTTAAATTTATTCAATAACAAACATATATACATTGATTACATATTTTATAAAAAAAGTAAAAAATAAATTTAAATAAAAATGTAAAGTTTTCTAAGGCTCTCCCAACAATTATCTCATTAAGGGACTACTTTAGCTTTGTTGGTACACTCGATGGAAACCTAGATGTTTGACTAACATAAACATCAAGATAATACGATAAATAAATACATTAATAAACATTTTCCTAAGAATAAAAACTATAGGAAAATGTTCGTATACCTGGATGGGGCCATCACCTATTATTAGCATAATGGAGCTAGAAATGATAAAAGAAATATTGTCAAAGGTGGAGTTTGAGAAGCCCCACCTGAAAGGAATCGACAAGCTATTTAGTTTCTGGGCTGGTCACTGTCGAAGGGCGGAAATGGGCCTAGAGATGTTAACGGGATGGGTTTTGTCGGGTTCCCGACCCACCCGTCCCACTAAAAACCCTATATAGTACTACCCTATAGGGTTTGAGACGGGTTATGGGTTTCATTTTAAAAATCCTATTGGGTTTGGGAAGGGTAGTGGGACAAATATTAAACTCGTTGGGATCCCAAATCCGTTAACATATATATATATATATATATAATTTAGTTAATAAATTATATTATTATATATTTAATAAAAAATTTAAGGGATTACTAAGAATTAAAATAGTGAACAGTATAGTTCTCACAAAACACAAACACAGCACATCACACTGCACCTGCACTTGCACTACACATTGTCAATTTGTCATTGAGCTGACAGTTGAGAGCCTGAGACACAGACACGATTGGAGAACACCGTAGACACCGTCACACCAACTCTACTCCCACACAATCCATAGCACATTGCACAGCACAGACAAACACATACATAGCGAGTAACGACAGTGAGACCGATTGACCGAGACAACATACACACAGACACAGGTCACAGCACGCACTTGACTCTTCAGCACTGCACAGAGCCACAAACCATAGACACGACTCGCACTCCGGCACTCGTTTTCACGTTTCACCACACAGACACGGTGACACATACCGAGCCGAGCCACCCACCCACATCCACGACCACGGTCCACTTCCACTCGACATGTATGGTCCACCTCCACTCAAAATTTAAGACACAACTGTAGAAACCCTAGATCTAGCTGGAATTGGAACTCGATCTCGTTTTCGTCGTCACCCTCCTCCTGTGTAAGCTGTCGTCGCCCGTCGCACGCATCAGCATCAACTCGATCTCGTTCTCGTCGTCGCCCTCCTCCTGTGTAAGCTGCCATCGCCCGTCGCATGCATCAGCATCGACTCGATCTTGTTCGGCCACCATCGCACTCGCTTGCACTGTCAGGTACTGGGAGATTGTTATCTTTTGAGCTATGATGATGCTATACTATTGTCTGTTATTATAGGCTTCTCTAGGAAGATCAAATGAGAAAACGTAAAAAATTGGTTACTGGATTAGGAATTCGCTTTCCTTCATATTAATTTTTTGTCACTTGCCTCTCTCACACATTATTTATAGGATATTTGTTGTAGGAAATTGTTAACAAGCACTAGGAACAATTGTTAAACACCAAAATAAGAAACCTCACAACTTTCTATACTTGTTTTTCTTATGGTTTGTATGTAACATTAGAAAGATCAAAATTTTCATTTTCAAGTCTCTTAATGGACCCTTATTGGTAACCTGCATATTTCTCCTGGTACCCATTTGCATCTGCTATACATAGTTGCATTTGTTTTCCCTTGACATGCTTACTATGTAGATTGGTTGACTTGATGTGCTTATGGAAGTGGTAGAAATGAAAGGTGAAGAATTTTGGTGACTAGACATTTTGTATATATAACGCCTAATAGAAATGATATTTTAATTTGAGATTTGTTCTTAATCTGGTGAAAATGCTTGTCTTTGGATTTTGTGTGAACTAAAAAACTTACCCGTGAGTGAACAAACTCATTTGCACTTGTGGTTCCTCTTTTGAGTGAGCTGGTAATACTCCTATAGTTTCACTTGGGTATTCAGTGGTGATGCATGTTTTAATGTGTTTGTGGTCCATGAACTCTTGTTTCAGTCTCAATTTAGATGGAATCAGATAAAAAAAATGTGATTCATTCTCAATTATAGCATTTGTATTTTGTTTATAATAAAGAGTGTATTTAACATGAGGGTGTAATACATATGCTGTTGTAATATCTTATCACATACTAAGTAAACATGCTGAAATAAAGTGCTGGAAATATAAAAAATATCAGATGCGCTAAACAAATTGTTCCTTTGCATCTATTTGTAGCTCTCTTGCATGTTTTTTGTTATGTGGGTTATCATTCTTTTGTATATTTATTGATTTTTTTTAATTTACGCATGATGTATGCTAACATTTAAAGTATACAAATACATAATATTTTAGCAACCATCAAATGAGAAAAGCTAGGAAATGAGTTACAAACAGATAGAAAAATGATTGAGATGTCCTTGAGAAATGCTGGATTACAGCTTGTATGATGTTATTGCAATTTCACCAAACACAGTGAGGCTGAGATTCTTTTTTATTCTTGTAATACGTCTTCATAGTTCCATGGACTTGGATCACTTTTCAAGAAAAAATTTTTAGAAGGAAGAATAGAGGTCTAAACTTTTTGGAATGTACAATTGAGTCTTAAGCTCTACACTTTTTTGATACCTTACACTCATTCTGTCAAGTTGTGCCCACTTGTCATACTCAAACAAAGTCATGACTCATGTTCATAATAAACTAAATCACAACTTAAACCACTGGCCAACTTATGAATTTAGAAACTGGATTTCTGAATCATAACTTAAACCATTGGCTAACTTACGAATTTGGAAACTGGATTTCTGAAGTTTTTATGTTGTATACTAAAATAACTGACATCATTTTTTGCAAGAAGAATTAATTAGGTGAATTCTATATTCTATCTAAGGAAATATGCTAAATTTAGTATCGTATTAATCATTACAGCATTGGATGCATGATCCTTATACTGTATACCTTCCTCTCTTCCTATGCGTTGTATACTGCATTCTCTGCCTAAGCAAATTTGCAAAAGAAAGTGTTTACTAATAAATGATTTTTATGTTCTTGATTTTAAGGGAATTTTTTCTTTGTTTGATCATTGTTTCTCCCAAACACTCATTTCTTAGGATGCCTATATCTTTTTTTGTGATTGTAACCACATGATTTACCATAATGCGTTTTATCTGCAAAAATTTTGTATTCATTCTATTTAATGTCTTGCTGTGGTGTCACAAATGGAGGATTATGCATCTGATTCTTTTATTTGTATTTTGTTTTCATAATTGCTGGCACTTGTATTTATGTTGAAGATGAATGTTATTTTTGTTTACTTTTATATAATATAGAAATGGACAAATTTGATATGCCCATTGATGCACATCCCATTGATGTTGAGGAAGAGGAAGGTCCATTACCATTACTTGGATCTGAAACAAAAGCACCAGCAACAAATCCCACAAGCACAACAAGTTCTCAAGTAGGAAGCAATGCCAATCAACGTGATAATCCCAATAAACGTAAGTTGACTTCTCTTGTATGGAATGATATGGTGAGAAAAACGGTTAATGGGGAAGATGTTGCTATCTATAATCATTGTTCCAAAACACTAAAAGCAAGTAGAAAACAAGGAACTAAGCATCTGCGTAATCATTTGGAGAAGTGTATACAAATGAAGAAGCAGAAAGACATAAGGCAATGCCTACTATCCATTGAGAAACGACAAAATGAGAATGAAAGTTGTTTGAACATAGGAAATTGGACTTTCAATCAAGATATTTGTAGGCAAAGACTTGCAAAAGTAATAATTGTTCATGAATGCCCCATTTCAATAGTTGAGCATGTGTCTTTCAGGGATTTTCTTGAAAGTATGCAACCACTTTTTAAGCATGTTAGTTGGAACACCATGAAAAAGGAAATCATGAACATCTATAATGGGGAGAAGAAAAAAATTGAGAGTGTTGTTGAAAGCACTAAATTCTCGAGTTGTAGTAACAACGGATTTATGGACATCAAATCAGAAAAATAGGTACATGACTGTCACAACACACTTCATTGATCATAATTGGAGACTTCAAAATCGACTCATAGAGTAAGATTCTTTACTTATATTATCTTTTCATAATCAATAATGGAAAATTATCTTATATTGAGGTTTTTTATATTTTCATGCATTTTTTTGTATGTTCCAACGCCACACACAAATGAGGTGCTTGCCGATTGTTTGTTTAACTCGTTGATGAGATGGGGATTAGATAAAAAATTATCTACAATTACTGTAGATAATTGTTCTATGAATGATGCAATGATTACAACTTTGACCATGAAATTAAGAAGAGATGAGTTAATTCTTCGGGGAAAGGTCCTGCACATGTGTTGTTGTGCGCATATTTTAAACTTAATTGTAAAGGAGGGTGTGGTTGTGATAGAAAGTGCGATTGAGAAAGTCCATGATAGTGTTGCATTTTGGTTGGCGACACCATCAAGAGTCGAGAAATTTAGAGAAGCATGTAAGCAATTGGATATTCCATATGATAGAAAGCTTGCCTTAGATTGCGAAACTCGGTGAAACTCTACATATGACATGTTGATGATAGCCATTGGATACAAAGAAGTTTTTTATAGAGTTCAATTTATGGATAGACATTATAAATGTCTTCCCACCAATGATGATTAGGAGGTAGCAGAAGCAATTTGCCAGAAGCTAGCGATCTTTTATGAGGTAACCAATATTTTTTCTAGTACCCAATATCCAACTGCAAATTATTATTTTGAAAAGGTTTTTAAGATTAGAGAATCATTGGTTGAATGGAAAGGCTCTTCAAATGTGAATACTAGAATGATGGGGGGGGGAGGGGGGGGAATGTTTGATAAGTTTGAAAAATATTAGGGTGATGTACACATCATTATGGCTGTTTATACTGTTTTGGATCCACGTTTTAAGATGAAGGCCGTGGATTTTATGTTTCCTTCTATTTATGGAGTAAATGCATCTGTAGAGATTCAAAATGTTAAAAACATTTGTTACAAGTTAGTTCATGAATATCAATCAAGCGGTAGATCTCGACTTTCTAAATGTTTAAATAGTAGTAGTAGTAGTTCTTCTGGGAACACTTCAGCAATTACCGAAACTGTTCCTTTCGATTCTTCAAGAAAATCAAGGTTGGTGCAATTCTTGAGCACTATTAATACTGATGGCTAAGTCAAGTCGGAATTGGATCACTATTTAGAAGAAGTTGTGTTACCTTGGACTGATGATTTTGATATTCTTAGCTGATGGAAAGTAAATGGAATTAAATATCCTACATTACAAGAACTAGCTAAAGATATGTTGGCTATTCCTATGTCTACGGTTGCTTCTGAGTCTGCATTTAGTACTAGTGGACGAGTAATTAGCTCACATAGAAGCAGACTAAATCCTGATACAGTAGAAGCATTAATGTGCAGTCAAAGTTGGTTATCAAATGAGATAAGAGGTAAAAATTTTGATTATACAATAATAAGTTATTTTATACATGGAGTAACTATTATTTGCATAATCTCTAATGTGTTTTATGGTGTTTTTTCTCCCTTTCGATAGGTTCAAAAATAGATGATGAAGAAGATGGGATTTGAAGACACTGAGAATCAATTGTCAAGTAAGAATTCCCAAAAATATAAGATTAATGTCTTTTCTATATGTGTTTAGAATTTTTCTATTTCTATTAAGACTTGTTAACTATATTTTTTTGTATTATTTATTAAGTTACATGATTGATCTAGTAATTTTATTTTATTATAATTAAAAATGTTTTTACCTCGACAACTTTATTTATCAACATGTAGATTTTCATAATACTAGTATCAACATTAATACTAGCCCATTCAACATGTGATTTCCCATCACCTATTGTCATCACCAAAATAAAATAAAATAATATTTTTTAATGTACTTATTTAATAATATAACAAAAATTACAAAAAAAAAAAAGAAGGAAAGATAGCATAGAAAAAACACAAAAAAAAAAAGCCTTAAGGATTGGCTACCTTGTTGTGACTTTAGGATGATGACTAAAGCTGATTTAGCTTCATGTGCCATGACTCACCCATGGTGGTGGGTGGCTATTCACCTTCCTATGGGGGTGGCATAACCCCTTTAGGGTGGGGACTCTCCATCTACTACCCGTATATTTTAAAAATAGAAAAAGAAAAGTCAATGAAAAATCCAACTATTTACAATGAGATTGTGTGACCTATTATGATCCATTTGCTTTTTTAAGTCAAAATTCTTTAAATAAAAAAAAAAATAGAAGGGTGTCACAACACTCTAATAGGATAGAGGTTTACATGACCCATCTGTAATGGTAAATCGAGATCATAGCTCACCAAGCTAAAATGGCCTTAGTGTGATTGCAAATAGCTGGTGGTTAGTCAAGGCCTTAGGGCCTTTTTATTTTTTTCCTACCACTTCTCTTTTTATTTTTAGAAAAATTAATTTTTTATTATATTATTCAATTTAATATATTTAATAATATTATTTAATTAAACTAATTATTGTGGATAAATCAGAACTTGATGCATGTCCATTAATTAACACTAAGAGATAGAGATAAAGATGGATATATAAAATGTTAAAAATGAAGTACAAATATCTAATGTGACAAAAGATGAAAACAAAGGCTCGCAAATTGAAATTTTCCTTAAATATTTTATGCTAAACCTCATTTTGCTATAATTTATAATACTAGATGTAATGGTCGGTGGATAAATAACAAGATTGAGATCCTTTAAAGTAGTTTAGATAAAGTTATAAGATAATCAACTATTAAGATTGACAAAAGAAGATGACATCATAATAATGTCATAAAATATTTTTAAAATCTAATAATCTCAACAATTAAATTTTATAACTTTATGTAACTCCTAAATAACACCTAATTAATGTGTTGTTTGGTTTGTCTAATTGAATAAAAAAGTAACAAATAGAAGTAACCCTAGCCATGGCTTAAAACAATCGACTTACCCTACTTAACCATCACCTCACTAAATCCTACAAACTACTACCTAATTGAGCCATAAATTGCAACATGGATGCACCAAGAATGAGGCTATGCCCATGAGCCTGCAACACAATGTGTTCATTAAAGATGAACTTAGGTGGGTTTTCTTGGGTTAGTAGAGCAAACCAAGGGTTTTATTAGATATGCAAACCTACTTGTGTTTATATTTATTCATGAATGTGAATCTAAGTGTTTTCCAAGTCATATAATAGACTAATTATAAATCCAAAAAGTATCATGACATAGTGGTAAATATTTATTTATTTAAAGAATACATTTGTCTTCAATGTATATTTATAACCTAATACTTATAATTATCAAATATTACTACAATAGTTTCAAAGTATTATAACAAGTAGAGACTTTAATGGTATGTATCGATAAGAGAAGGCAACAAATGGTTGATGGTGATGATGATAATAGAAAGTTATGGAAATGATTTGCATTTTCTTTAATTTTTCGTTAGTATTTTCTACTCTGATAAACATTGCCATCAACCATCTATTGCTTGATTGAAATGTTCCTAGTAGCTACAATGATAAGTACAAAAATTGTTTGGTAATAATATTGTATACATTAGGTTGACAAAAATACCAAAAAGAGTTTTGAAAAATGTTTCCCACTAAACAAGCATAGTCTAAATTTTCACTAATTTGCAGTATATTACAAAAACCATAACCTAGGATTCAAAATCAAAGACTATATTTCGTAATCAAATTAAATGTCTTCATTAATGTTTTTTTTTTAATTAACAATGATATACTAGCATGTTGCATGCGTCTCATCTACGAGTTGCAAGGAGATAATGAACAAATGGAAGTCATTGCTATTGGAAAAGGAGTCGCATGAGGTGGATGTATGGGAGTATATCAATAGTTTAACAAGTGATGTGATTTCTCGAGCAGCATTTGCTAGTAATTATGAAGAAGGTTAAAAAAAAAATCTTCTTCAAAGGGAACAAATTGATCTCTTTTTCAAGATCTTTTATTTCGCCTTTATTCCTAGATGGGGGTACCTATTTTGCCGTTTTATACATTGACACATCATGCTATATTATCGACTTCCATATCTGATATAAGGTAAATATATAAATCAAATTTTGTAATATAGTATATAAAAATATGGATATCATTTCATAAAGATTATAAGTACTAATGCTAACCCACACCCTATTATCTAACTGGTAAATTATGGAATTTGATTAATCTAAAAACTATAACGAAATACTAACTAAAGAAATAAGATTTTATTGAAAGATAGAAAAGCAAAGCAAATTAGAATTAACTTTAAGATAGTAAAATTAGTATTTAGACTTTGTTTATCTTAGGAATTATTATATGACATTAACAAAAAGCATTCAATTATTATTACATTTCGTTAACTAAGAGAATTCCTAATTTAGTTTAATAACTTTTTCAAGCTTATTAAACACTAATCTCAAAATTATCTACTTGATTCTCTTCACAATAGCATATAATTTAAAGACCACATTAAAAACAACAAATTCCTATAACTAAATTAAATATAAAAGAATTATATAACTTATCTCTAAGATTACATCAATTCTCTTTAAACATGTAACATCTAATTATATGTCAGATTTCTCAATCTTAATATATAATATCAAATAGATAGAAAAATACCTTAAAAATATTAATCTAGTCAAAACATCAAGAACATATATATAAATCAAGAAACATAAGAATTCATTGAATAATAAAATAAAAATCCAATTCACATAATAAACATAGGTTCCACAAGTCTAGATACTAAGGAAAATTAAGCACTACTTATATTAGAAACCGAATTATTCAATGGTGTATAGACATGCATTATCAAATAAATGAATTAGAACAAAGAAAACCCTAATTTCTTGAAGTGTAGAAAAATAGTCGTCTTATCTCTCTCTAAAACCCTAGAAAAATTTAGAAATAATGTCTATCCTTTTTTATGTAAAGCCTCTTCTATTTATATAATAAGCATAAAAAACTATGTGTTTTAGGCCAACACAATCATGCTTTGGGTCATGTTAAATTCGTTACTCAAAATTGTGTAAAAAATGATGTTTCAATAGACACAGGCTTAGACACGATTGTGTTTGTCAGTCATATCTAAATCACTTATAACAAAGAGATACATGACCAATGAACATTATTGTGTTTGGAGGTTGTGTCTAAATCTATTAAATAAAAAAGATACATGACCTTTAGACATGGTCGTGTCTAAAGGTCGTGTCTAATTTTAAAATTTCATAACTTCTTCAATTTAGCTTCAAAATGAGTAAAATTGGATTTGTTTTCTTCTTTTTAATTCTACTATCCATCAAAGTCCTAAAATAAAAATATTACTCACTTAAAACTTAAATTCTTCAAAAACATGCATAAATCAAGAGAAAAACATGTTAAATCTCACTTTATATATATATATATATATATATATATATATATATATATATATATATCTAATTGAGTACTTATCAAACTTCCCCATATTTAAGCATTTGCTTGTCCTCAAGCAAATTAATCAAATCGAGTAATAGGATAAGAATTACTAAATCAAATTACTATTATTCAAGAAATCAATCATTCTTATTTAACCCTAAAATAGTTTAAGGACTAAATTCTTAATTAACTTGCAGCTTCAAAAGGAGATTAACTATAATTCTTATATGTTTCACTTAACCAATTTTCTTAAATATATAAAAGATTTGAAACTTAAATTACCATCTTCTTAATCTAGAAGAAATCATAAACATTTTACTAGCTTTATTAAAATGTATACACCTCATCTCTAATTTTACTAAACATTATAATCCAAAATAAATATATCCACTTACCCCTTAATTATTTTTCTAGTTTTTTTTTCCTTTTTTAGGTAGTTTCATTGATCAGGAAGTCCTAAATCAGACAGTCTTTGGCTACTAAATTTTAAGATACCCCTCTTTCTTTTTTCAGGTAGTTTCATTAGTCATGAAGTCCTAGATCAAACGATCTTAAGCTACCTAGATCAGACGATCTTAGGCTATTAAGTTTTAAGATACCCCTTCAAACATCCACTATCTTTATTTGACATAGTTTATAACTTGTGCTTAGCCTTAACATGAACTTTTCTCTTGACCCTTTTAGCAAGCTTTTAATCGATAATCTTGTATTCTTCACTCAAGTTAACATGTGTTATTCCACACAAAAGAGGCACTTTGTAGGCTTAATTACTCGAGTCAATGAGGCCCACAACTAAATATTATTTAATTGATTTAATTTCATCTCTAACTATATTAATTTTTCAAATGATAAGTATTAACTATTTATTTATCAAAGATTATAGTGTTCTAAAAATATCAAAAGGGAAAATATATATCAAAGTAAACTCAAAAGAAATCCATGACTAATTCCTAACAAGTAATGTTATTCAAATTTCTAACTCTTCAAGTTCAAATTTGATCAAGTGTTCTATACTACTCAAATAGTTTTTTTTTTTTTTCAAAATTGCAAATTAACTTTATGATTTTCAAGTTAAATAAACAAATTTTTCATTTCTTAAATAACTACACATTTAGAACTCCCTTCCCTACACTTTAGATCATATAGTGTCCTCAATGTTTGAATAAAAAGAAAAATTAAAAAATTAAGAATCAAAGAAAACACAGAAAAATTGAGGAAGGTAGTGGGGGAAAAGAACCAATACTCCTCTAAAGATGGCATCTATTCTATTACAAAATGAGCTTAACATGTACAATGGTTGATCTTAAATGCTCTTAAACATGTAAAGCTACAAAAAGGTAAAGAGAAAAAAAAATCAGAAGCAACAATGAAAAGAAAAGAAATAAAAATAAACAAAAATAATTGTTAAAATCTAGTTTAGCTAGCCATAAAAGTCTCATTAGTGGTCAAAATAACAATGGTTAAGTTTTTTTTTTTTCAAAGTGTACAAAAAAAAAGTGAAAATAAACTAAGGAAACCTACTTGAAAAATTAAACTCTAGTTGCCTCTCAAGAAACACTTTTGTTTAACATCGTTAACTCAACGTACTTATCTTTTTCTAGTCAGGTGGATGACTATGAAAATTTTGGTGCTCAAATTGCATGAATTTATTCAAGTCCTTTTGCTTTCCATGAATGAGACTTTGTTGAACTGGGTTTGTATAAATGTCATCATGCACACATGTAAAACCAAGTAGGTTAGATATATTTAGGAAATAACAGGTATTGTTACTCTTAGGAGATTGTTGAATCGTGTCAGGTAACTTGAATGTTCTTTGTTCATTCCTGACTTTTAGAGTTAACGTTTAATTTCCTATATCTATAACTACCCTAGAAGTAGCTAGGAAAGAGCAACCTAAAATTAGTGATGCTTCAATATCCTTCTCTGTATCTAAGATTACAAAGTCCATTGGAAAACCAATGTACCTACCTTAACCGACACATCTTCAATAATGCCAATAGCATATTTTGCGAACTTATAAGCTAATTAAATACTTATGTGTTGGTTTAAGATTCCCTAATCCTAACTTTTTAAACATATAATGTGGTATTAGGTTTATACTTGCACCTAGGTCACCTAGTTAATCTGTAACTGCTTAAAAATTTTATGGAACTTACTGAATTGTTCATTAGAGTGGTCCTTCTTCAAGTGCTTAGAATAAGGTATGAGTGATATGTATTCCTTCACTTTTTGTGGCTTTATACTTTCTTTTTCTTTAACTTCCTCTTCATTCCTTGCTAACCCTTCTATAGTTTTCTGTTCAACTTGTAACTCCCTTCCACTTCTAAGGGTTACTACTTTCACATGCTCTATAAGGTTCATCTCGGTGTTTCTTGCCAATGTCCCTTATTATCTTTTAGCCATTATCTTTGCAATTTGTCCCACTTGACTTTTAAAGTTATGAATGGAAGTTTCTTAATTCCTTAAAGAAGTTTCTATATTCTACAATCTAGTTTTGTTGGTTTAAATATATTTAGTTAAAAGTTCTTCCAAAGCTAATTTCTTCTCTTATGGTAGGGGTCTCTAAAATCTTAGGAGAGGCAAGTTCATCCATTTTGATGTGCCTAAAACCAAGGTCTAAGCACATGCAAATGAACCAAAGGAACAACTTTAATTCACAAGATCAAAACCGGTTCAAAGGGCACAAAAATTGCGTGAACCTTAAATGAAGTAAGTGAACCGATTGCTATATTCATGAAATGAATATCACAATGATGTATTCCTCGATGATGATCATAAAATATACTTGACAATCACATGAATAATACACAAGAACAACTCCGAAATCAACCTTTCCAACAAGAGCTAACTCACGCCACAAGATGAAGCAAAATTTGATGATGATAACAAATGCTAAGAACCAATCAATTAAGTAATAATAATTTGATTACAAATGCAATCAAATCTAACCAAGAAACTTCCAATTCAACCCTAGATATTACACACTAGAGAAGAAAAGAAATCACAACAAAATAAAATTGATATGACTCACAATTTTAAGTGTTGCACTTGCAACAATCTCAACTCTTGGGATTGAAATTGATAAGAGGAAATTTGAACTAGGAAACCCTAATTCTCTCACGTTAAAGCGAAGTGTATAATCTGAAAAATGGTCTCCCAAAACCTTACTTTAAGCAAGTATTTATACTTGCTCCCTTTAAAGTTAGAAAGTACACAAAATTACAACTATGCCACTTTTAGGGTGGCCGGTCCTAAATGAGAATTACAAACAAAATGAAAGTGTCTCAAAAGAAAATACAACATAAAATAATCCTTAGAACAATGACAAAGTATAAAATATTATAAATCTTCATGAGTCAATGCTTTAAAGTGGAAACAATCGCAACAAGCCTTTGAATGCAAATCTGATGATATCCTGTGGCCATTAACTAATGTAGGACATGTTGGCATCCCATGGAGAAATATTATTGTACCTGTAAGATTATTTCTTAAATAATTATTAGATAAAAAGAAATGAAGTAAAATATGAGAAATTTAGATCATCATCCAAATCAAGTTCTGAAAGCATATATGGTGCCAGGAATTTTCCCATCACATTTTTTATTGTGATTTTGATTGCTCTAAGAGAAATTTGGATAATTTCTCTACCTTAGATTGTAGGTATTACTATAGGGGTTATTTTGTAGATTAGAAGGGTTTCTTAAAGGATTTGCTTGTTCTCATTGATTCTTTACATCAATTTCAATTTAGTTGCACTTAGGATTGACGGAAAGTGCATCCAATTTTCTACTAATGACATCGACCTTATTGGATAATGTTGTCATTGCATCTACTTCGAAGATGCTTGCTACTCTATTTCTAACCCTAGCACCCTCCCATTGAGAATTGTTCATAGCCATGTCCGTAATTAAAGATTCAACCTCTTCAACTGTTTTCATATTCAACATCCCTCTAGTAGTGGCATATATCATTTGCTTGGTTGATAGATTCAAACCATTGTAGAAAGTTTAAATCTGCTCCAAAGGAGTAGGCTATGGTGTTGGCCTCAATAGCTCTTTATATCTCTCCTAAGTATCATATAAGGTCTCCGCTTCTAATTGAGCATAGGTTAATATGCCATTCTTGAGTCTGACGATCTAAACAAGTGGAAAGTATTTTTCCAGAAACGTTTGAGTCATATTATCCCAAGTAGTAATAGATCCTCTTAGGAGTGAATTCAATGACTATTTTGCTCAACCTCTTAGTGAAAAGGGAAAGAGTCACAATTTTATCATATCATCTAAAGTGTTACAAATTTCCAAAAAATTAAATATGTGAGCATTAGGGTCCTCATCTTATAATATGTCAAATTAGAAAAACAGCTAAATAATTTGTATGATATAAGGTTAAATTTGAAAGTTGTTGGTAGCAATAGGATACTTGACGTTACTCGAGTCGAATCTAAATAAAGAGGGTTTGGACTAATAGGACATAGTCTACTAGTGGTTTTGATTTCCATCACCCATGATTTCCAACTCTTCCTCTTCCACTTATGTCTTAATTCTTAGAGGAGAACCATGATTTGGTTCCTCTACTATTTGCTGAATTGTTTTTCTTAATCGTTTGGTTGTCCTTTCAATTTCTGAATAAAAGATCAACACATCTAGTGGATTATTTCTTGTCATGCACTACAAAATAAATAAAACAAGAAATAGAAAACAAAAAAATGTTAAATTAATAAAGTGATTAGTGTTCTTAATATTGAAATCCTCAACAACGGCACCAAAAACTTGATGTGAGGCAAATGCACTTACCAAATTTTGTGATATAGTGTATAAAAATACAAATATCATCTCACAGAGATTATGAGTACTAATACTAACATACACCCTACTATCTAACCAATAAATTATGGAATTTGATTTATCTAAAAACTATAATAAAATACTAACTAAAGAACTAAGATTTTATTGAAAGACAGAAAAGCAAAGCAAATTAGAATTAACTTCAAAATAGTAAAACCAGTATCTAGACTTTGTTTCTCTTAGGAATTATTATGTGACATTAACAAAAAGTATTCAATTATTCTTAAATTTTATTAACCAAGGGAATTCCTAATTTAGTTTAATAACTTTCTTAAGTTTATTAAACCATAATCTCAAAATCACCTGTTTGAATATCTTCACAATAGCATAATTCAAGCTACATTAAAAATAACAAATTCCAGTAGCTAAATTAAATCTAGAATAATTATGTAACTTATATCTAAGATTACATCAATTCTCTTCAAACATGCAAGATCCAATTATATATCAGATTTCTCAATCTTAATGTATAATATCAAATAAATAGAAAAATACCTTAGAAATATTAATCTAATCAAAACGTCAAGAACATATGTATGAATCAAAAAACATAAGAATTCATTGAATAATAAAATAGAAATCTAATTCACATAATAAACTTAGGTTTCAAAAGTATAGATACTAAGAAAAATTAAACACTACTCATATTGAAAACTGAATTATTCAATGATGTGTAAACCTACATCATCAAGGAAATTAATTAGAACAAAGAAAACTCTAATTTCTTGAAGTGTAGAAAAGTAGCTATCTTATCACTCTCTACAACCTTATAACAACTTACAAATAATGTCTATCCTTTTTTATGTAAAGTCCTCTTCTATTTATATAATAAGCATAAAAAACCCTATGTTTTAGGCCAACACAATCACACTTTAGGTCGTGTCCTATTCATAACTCAAAATCATGTAAAACATGATGTTCCAATAGACATAGCCTTAAACACAGTCTTATCTAAATCACTCAGATTAAAGACATACACGACTAACAAACACGGTCATGTTTGGAAGTCGTGTTTAAATCTGTTAGATAAAAAAGATACGCAACCTTTAGACATGGTCGTGTCTAGAGGTCATAAATAACTTCAAAACTTCATAATTTCTTCAATTTAACTCCAAATTTAGTAAAATTAGATTTTCTTTCTTTCTTTTTAATTCTATTATCCATCAAAGCTCTAAAATCAAAATATTACTCAATTAAAATTTAAATTCTTCAAAAAATGCCAAAATCAAGAGAAAAACATGTTAAATCTCACTTAATATATATATATATATATATATTTAATTAAGCACTTATTAAACTTCCCCACATTTAAGTATTTGCTTGTCCTCATGCAAATTAATCAAATCAAGTAGTAGAATAAGAAACACTAAATCAAATTTCTATTATTCAAGAAATCAATAATTCTTATCTAACCTTAAAATAGTTTAAAGACTAAATTCTTAATTAACTTGCAGTTTCAAAAGGAGATTAACTATAATTCTTATATGTTTCAATTAACCAATTGTCTTAAATATATAAAAGATTTGAAACTTGAATTACCATCTCCTTAATCAAGGAGAAATCGTAGACATTTTACTAATTCCACTAAAATGTATATACCCCACTTCTAATTTTACTAAACATTATAATCCAAGATAAATATATCTATTTATCCCTTAACCATGTCTCTAGATTTGATAGGTACAATGTATAGAAGATATATGATGAGTCATTATCCGATCGTATCAAATTATAAATTTATAAACCCAAAAAAATCTAGTGACCTGGTTAGGCAAGTATACCTATTTAATGTAGTATAGATTACAACGAGTGTCATCCTTAAGAATCTTAAGAACAAGTACTAATATTACTGGTTTTCTACTATCTAGTCTAATTTTTAATGTGAGATTAATAAATTAAATTACTAATTAACTAATTTAATAACCCTAAGATTAATTATAATCACTATAATAAATAATTTCAATCACAAAGACATACCCTTCATCTTGATCCACTATAAACCCTAAATTTCTTATAATAAGGTATTGACTAATTAATTGTTTATGTTTTGCATTGCATGAATTCTTAATTAAACTAGTTACTCTCTCGAGTTAATTAATTAATAACCTTATACGAAATAGTGGAGACCTCTCCCTCACTATCACCTTATAAGATTTCATCAAATTCACAATTCCCAATTAAAGATTAAATCTTTATCCAAAAAATGGAAGTTTTCCTACCTCTAAGAAAAAAATGCAATCTTTCTATTCATGAAGATCTATTCTATTATATGAGACCTCTCTTTATCTAACAAGAATCATACATGTAATCAATTTGCACGCATAAATTAATTACATAGCAGTAAAACACATGAATAGATACAAAAACATAAACTTTTAATTAATCAATAAGTAATTCAACACATGGTTTAGAGTTTCACAAGATGCAGGGCATATAAATCTACTCCTCCATAGACTCTACAAGAAATCTAGAGAAATAATAATGATTCATGATGAACAAAAAAAAAAAAAAAACTCTCGTAATCATTTTGTGATTTCCAATGATGCTCCAGCGATTTTGCTCTCCAAGATGCATGATTTTGCTTTCCTAGGGTTTTTAGAGTGGCTATAGGAGAAATAAAATTCAGAGCCTTAATTTTCGTAATGAAGCGAATATTTATAGTCTAAGAATTTTTGTTGCATGCATGGCCTGATGCATGCCTATGCTCGAGGCCATGCACTCTAAAAAAACATAAAATTTTGACTTTCCAGTTTCTACATGATCTCCTGCACCGCCGTGCTCTGAGTCGTACACTCTAAGATTCATATAGTTTCTTTTCTAGGCATATTTCTTACCTCAGCATGACTCTCTACACGACTTGTGCAAAGGCTAGGGCATAATTGCACGATGTATTCTGATCACTTTTTTCTCCTCAGCACTAGGATCAGCATGGCCATACTGAAAGTTATGCACACTTGAAAATCACTTTTTCACATATTTTTCTAGATTTCACTTCGCTTTTGCTTAAATCTTCTTTAAATCTTTAATTTGCACTCTTTAACCCTTGAAATCAAATATTAAGTACTTAAGTGTATTTTTCTTAACAAATTCACACAAAATTCATAAAATTTCATATTCAATAAGCACTGTAAATAAGGTTCTTTTAACACTTATCAAACTTCCCCACACCTAAACATTTGCTTGTACTCAAGCAAACAAAATAAGAACAAGAGAAAAACTCTATCATAAATTATACTCATCATAATCTTCAAATCACAAGCAACATTCTTTACTTAATTAATTAATTCTTAGTGACTCGTTAGTACTTATTGCTCAAACCTACCATAATTGTATGTGTACTAAGCATACAATAGTTAGACTTTTCAAATTAATCTAAATAAGTTAAACCGATATCCTCACTAATTAGCAACTGCTTTCAAAGTTACGAAGGACATAACAAATTAAACAAAATCCAAGTTGCTTAGTTGCATTTCGCCACTTACCAAAAAAGTATATAAACCATTCAATTATTTTTCAAAACACAACAACAAAAAGTGAAAGTATATGCCATCTATTATTCCCCTAGATTATTTTCCTTTTTTTATTTCAAGTCTCTTTAATTTATTTTTTTTTATAGAATCAAGTAACTCATGTAGCAAGCTTTCAGCCAATAATCTCGGGTTCATCACTCAAGCTAACAAACGTTATTCCCTTAATGAAGGGCGTTCCTACGAGCTTATTTACTCGAGTTATAAAACTTGATAAACTTGTCTTTTTGCTCTCCCTTAAAGTTATGGTAATTTCATCGATCAATCGATCTCTAGACAGGCGACCTTAGGTGACCAGGTTTTAAAGAGACCCCATCAAACCCCCCTTACCTTAACATATAGGGACTCAATATTAATATTTATTATTTTCAAATAGACCATTCCAAGAAAAATTACTAAGTTAACAATTTCACATTCCCCTTTCACAAAAAGGTTGAAAAAGCTCTCAAAATGATTAAATATTAAATAAAAAACTAGTTAACTTAAAAACACAACTAATTCACTTGAAATTAAGAATTTCCATTTATTTCATAATTCTAAATTCAACTATTAAACAACAAATAGATTTACCTCACTTGGATTTCATCCTAAAACTCTAACTAAGTATATTAAGCCCAACAATAGGTGAGTAAGGTACACAAAGTCACTACTTTTACATGTGTATAAGAATGCTATGTCTAAATTTTAATGAGTATAATTTCAAGGTTTCTACTTTTCACTAATTCAAAATCAAAATTAAAACTCAATTGCTAACGTGTAAATAACGGAAAATTTGATCAACAAGAGCATAAATACATAATTAATTCAGAACCTAATTGCTTCTATCTTTATATCCCTTCCCCACACTTAATTAAGACATTGTCCCTAAAGTCTTTCCAAAGTAAGCACACAAAGAAAAGAGATAAAAGAAAAAGAACACTAAAGACTTCCCCGATTTTCAGGATGTACAAATTTGGATTCCAACAAAGCAAAGTTTGTGCATCATCAAACCTAAAAAAAAAAAAAAAAAACCAAACTAGAAAATAAAATAAAAGTTAGCCTATCCTTGTCAAGAGAATAAACATGCAACCAAATCAGATAAAGAGTCTCCCCATAAGGGAGCTCAATTACTTATAAATCATATGTAGAAAATAGAACAAGGGGAGAAATAAAAGAAAAAATAAGGGAGGAAGGAAAAAATAAATATATATATGGATACTCTACCTCGGTTTTTGCATGACCATGTTCGGGGCTGTGTAGGGCTCCAAAAAGTGTCTAAAAGCTCCTCTTCATGTGTGCACTACTTTAAGCACTGCTTGTGCTCAAGGTTGTGCAAATGCTTAAAAAGGGTACAAAAATCAAGTTAAAACTTTCCAAGCTATTTAATCCATGTATTTGTTTAGTGTACACCTTCACATAAGTGTTGTCCTCAAGGATTTTAAGAACAAGTACTAGTATTATCGATTTTCTACTATCTAGTCTAATTTTCAATGTGAGATTAATAAATTAAATTACTAATTAACTAATCTAATAACCCTAAGATTAGTTAATCACTGTAATAAAAAATTTCAATCACAAAGACATACCCTTCATCTTGATCAACTCTAAACCTTAACTTTCTTATAATAAGATATTGATTAATTAATTGTTTATGCTTTACACTACAAGAATTCTTAATTAAACTAATTATTCCCTAAAGTTAATTAACTAATAACCTTATGCGGAATAATGGAGACATCTCCCTCACTATCGCCTTATAAGATTTCATTAAGTTCACAATTCTCAATTAAAGATTAAATCTTTATCTAGAATATAGATAAAACATGCAATCTTTCTATTCATGAAGATCTATTCTATTATATGAGACCTCTCTCTATCTAACAAGAATCATACATGTAATCAATTTGCGTGCATAAATTAATTACATAGCAATAAAACACATGAATAAATATAAAAACATAAACTTTTAATCAATCAATAAGTAATTCAATCACATGGTTTAGAGTTTCACAAGATGTAGGGCATATAAATCTACTCCTCCATAGACTCTACAGTAATAAATAGAAATTTAGAAAAGTAATAATGATTCATGATGAAAAGAATAAACTCACATAATCGTTTTGTGATTTCCAATGATGCTCCAATGATTTTGCTCTCCAAAATGCATGATTTTGCTCTCCTAGGGTTTTTAGAATAGCTATGAGAGAAATAAAATTCAAATCCCTAATTTTCATAATGAAGCGAATATTTATAGTCTAGGAATTTTTTGTTGCATGCATGGCCTGTTACACACCCATGCTAGGGGCCATGCACTCTAAAAAAAAAGTAAAAATTCTAACTTTTCGGTTTCTACACAACCATGCTCGAGGTCGTGCACTTCGAGATTCTTGTAGTTTTTTCTCTGGGAATATTTCTTACTTCTGCACGACTTGTGCAACAGCTAGGGCATAATTGCACGATATATTCTGACCACTTTTTGCTCCCCAACACTAACATCAACATGGCCATGCTAAAAGGATGTACACACTTGTAAATCACTTTTTCTCATATTTTTCCAAATTTCATTTCATTTTTACTTGAATCTTCTTTAAATCTTTAATTTGCACTCTTTAACCGCTAAAATCAAATATTAAGCACGTAAGTGTCTTTTTCTTAACAAATTCACACAAAATTCATAAATTTTCATATTCGATAAGTACTATAAATAAGGTTCTTTTAACACTTATCAATATAATGGAAGTTTTCATGGAAGATTTTTCAATTTTTGGTAATTCTTTTGACATTTGTTTAACTAATTTGGAGAAAGTGTTATGTAGGTATGAAGAAACCAACTTGGTATTGAAATGGGGAAAGTGTCATTTTATGGTATAAGAAGGAATTGTCTTAGGACGCAAAATCTCTCAAAGGGGTATTAAAGTAGATAGTGCTAAGATTGACACTATTGCAAAACTTCTACCCCCAACTTCAGTTAAGGCAATAGGGAGCTTTTTAGGACATGCAACATTCTATAGAAGATTTATAAAAGATTTTTCTAAACTAGCTAGACCTTTAACAAAGTTATTGTAAAAAGATGTGTCTTTTAACTATTCATAGGATTGCATAGATGCTTTTGAGCTATTGAAAGATAGACTCACAAAGACTCCCATTATGGTCGCACCGAATTGAAACTTATCATTTAAGCTAATGTGTGATGTGAGTGATTTTGCAGTGAGAGCAATCCTAGGGCAACAAAAGGACAAGCACTTTCAACCAATTTATTATGCCAGCAAGACTCTTATGGATGCATAGGAAAAGTATACAACTATTGAAAAAGAACTCTTGGTGGTAGTCTTTGCATTTGATAAATTCTGCTTGTACTTAATTTTGTCAAAAGTCATTATATACACTAACCATTCTGCTTTAAGGTATTTGTTGACCAAACTAGATGCAAAGCCACAACTTATCAGATGGATTTTTCTATTACAAAAATTTGATTTAAAGATTAGAGATAAAAAGGGAGCCAAGAATTCAACTATGGATCATTTATCAAGACTGGAAAATCCAAACCTTAAGATGTTAGAGGAGCATGAAATCAATGATGAATTCCCTAAAGAAAGAACAACTCTATGCAATAAGCTAAGTAAAGGTACAAGAACCTCTATGGTTTATAGATATTGCAAATTACCTTGTGGCTAACATTCTTCTAAAGGAACTTTCATATCAACAAAAGAAGAAATTTTTGCTAATGTGAAGTATTTCTTCTAAGAAGATCCCTTTTTTTTTTTTAAAGTGTGTGCAAATCAAGTCATACACCAATGTGTATCCTACAAAGAAGGATAGCAAATTCTGAGTCATTATCATTCTAGTCCGACTAAAGGCCATCATGGTGTAAATAGGACAGCTCATAAGGTCCTAGAATCGGGATTATATTGGCCTACACTCTTCAAAGATGCCCATAGGTACATTGAATTATGTGATAGTTATCAACGTACAGGGAATATCTCTCGAAGTAATGAAATGTCACAAAATCCTATCCTAGTATGTGAAGTATTTGATGTTTAGGGTATAGACTTTATAGGCCTATTTCCAAACTCAAATGGAAATAAATATATTTTAGTAGCCATTGACTATATATCAAAATGAGTTAAGGCTCAAGCTTTGACAACAAATGATGCCAAGGTAGTGAAGAGATTCCTTAAAACACTATTTACTCAATTTGGTGCACCAAGAGCAATTATTAGTAATAGGGGAATACATTTTTGTAATGTTTAGCTAGAAAAAGTTCTCAAATGCTATGGCATTACTCATAGATTAGCTACCCCGTATCGTTCGCAGATAAGCGAGCAAGTGGAAGTTGCCAATCAGCATCTTAAGCAGATCCTAGAAAAGACTGTAGAACACTATAGGAAAGATTAGATTGATAAGCTGGACAATGCCCTATGGGCATATAAGACAGCTTATAAAACACTAAAAGGAACCACTCCTTATAGGCTCATTTATGGAAAAGCTTGCTACTTACCACTTACCTATCACTCTCTTTATCTTCCTCTTCGGCAATAATGCCAAAAACTGGACGTGAGGCAAGTGTACCTATCAAATTTGTAATATAGTGTATAAAAATACAAATATTGTCTCACAAAGATGATGAGTACTAATATTACCTATACCCTATTATCTAATCAGTAAATTATAAAGTTTGATTGATCTAAAAACTAGAACAAAATACTAACTAAAGAACTAAGATTTTATTAAATCACAAAAACAAAGCAAATTAGAATTTACTTCAAGATGGAAAAAACTAGTATCTCCTAGAAATTATTACGTGGCACTAAAAAAAAGTATTCAAATCCCTCTTAAGACCCATTGACCGAAGGACTTCCTAATTTAGTTAAATAACTTTCTCAAGCTTATTAAACCTTCATATCAAAATTACCTATTTGAATCTCTTCATAATAACATAATTTAAAGAACGCATTAAAAACAACAAATTCCAGTAACTAAATTATATCCAGAAGAATTATGTAACTTATCTCTAAGATTACATCAATTCTCTTTAAACATGTAAGATATAATTACACATCGGGTTTCTCAATCTTAATATATAATATCAAATAGATAAAAAAATACCCTAGAAATATTAATCTAATTAAAACATCATGAATACATATATGAATCAAGAGACATAAGAATTCATTGAATAATAAAATAAAAATCCAAGTCACATAATAAACCTGGATTCTACAAGTCTAGATACTAAGAAAAATTAAACACTACTCATATTGGAAACTAAATTATTCAATGATATATAAGCATGCATCAGCAAAGAAATCAATTAGAACAAAGAAAACCTTAATTTCTTAAAGTGTATAAAAGTAACCATCTTATCTCTCTCTAAAACCCTAGAGCAACTTAGAAATAATGTCTATCCTTTTTTTTAACATAAATTCTTCTTCTATTTATATAATGAGCATAAAAAACTATGTGCTTTAGGCCAACACACTATCCAACACGGTTATGCTTTTGGTTGTGTCCAATTCATACCTCAAAATCATGTAAAACATAATGATCTAGTAGACACAGCCTTAGACACAATCGTGTCTGTAGGTCATGTTTAAATCACTCAAATTAGAGAGATACAAGGCCAAAGAACACCGTCGTGTTTGAAGGTCATGTCTAAATTTGTTAAATTAGAAAGATACGCGACCTTTAGATATGGTCATGCTTAAAGGTCATATCTAACTTCAAAACTTTGTAACTTCTTCAATTTAACTCCGAATTGGGTAAAATTGGATTTGTTTTGTTCCTTTTTAATTCCATTACCCATCAAAGCCCTAAAATCAAAATATTACTCAATCAAAATTTAAATTCTTCAAAAACATGGCAAAATCAAGAAAAAAAAAACATGTTAAATCTCATTTAATATATATATATATACATATCTAATTGAGCACTTATCAATATCTTATTAAACAAAATTATATATAAGTAACACATTAAATACATAGTTCCTATGTTGCATTTAAAGATTAAACCCTTGTAATTGAAAGGCTAGCTTTGTTCTCACTGTTCACATCTTTGAGTTATTAAGGAATATACTTGATTTGCTATCTACATCGAATTTGAAAATTCAACCATGTAAATTTTCTACTAAATGGACACTTAGAGGGGACAAATGATATAAGCAAAGTAAATCACTATCTAAACTTTTCTTCTTCTTTTTTTCTTTCCTTTTTGGCTTTATCAAAATTTGAAGTTTGAAGTTTGAAATTGTTGAATACCACATCCAAATGAATTAATGCTAAGTAAATTTATTACCTTCATTACTATTGAAAAGATGTCATGGTAATCGTTCATTCGTTGAAGTGTATAATAGATGAAAAGGTAGTAACATTTGACTGATAGAATTTTGCATGAGATGATATTTAGTATCTTCACCAAATAATTAATATAATAACTCACAAAATACTTACAAATTTAATTTTTTATATCAGTTAATTGTGATGCTAACCTAAACATGATATCAAATTAAAAGATTCTAAGGTCCATCTCTATGCTTTCATTTAAACTTCATTTAATTAAGTTTGTCCATTTGATGGGTTTTAGTCAAAATCCTAATGAGTATCAAATAATAAATAAATAGCTTACACTGCATCTAAAAATTTAAACTTTTAAATCGGTTGATTAAATTTCACAAGTAATTTTTTTTAAAAAAAAAAATTATCCCAACAAAAAGTACATCAAGACAAATATTATACAATCTAAGTAATAAATTTAGCAAGAGGAAATTTAAAGAGCAAATTGAGCAATTAATGTATGTAATATTGGATAGAGTACTCCTATCCTTAAATTGCTATCCATCTATGTTCTCTTTAGTTACATATTATATAATATATGATCAAAAAGAGGGAAAATTTTTTAGACTAGTTTTAGCAATATTTGAGGTACCTGAGATAACTTCTTAAGTAGCAATTTATGGCTTTAGTAATGAAGTCTACATATGATAATTGCAACCTCTTCTTTTCTTATGATGATTTGCTAGTAAATCAAAGTACCATTTCTACTACTAAATCTTAATTGTGAATGTATCTTTGTAGCTAAACTTGATATTGAATGAAGTATTAAGGTTATATCCACAGCTGCAATGCTATATCAAACTATCCAAAAAACAACCAAAATAGGAAACATGTTTTTACCTCCAAGAATACAATTGTTCTTGCTAACACTACTTATTCACGATGATCAAGATCTTTAGGGCGAAGATGCACATGATTTTAAACCGAAGAGGTTCTCTAAGGAATCCCGAAGGTGACAAAAAAACCTGCTCTCCTTCTTCCCCTTTAACTAGGGTCCTAGAGCTTGTATCGGCCAAAATTTCTCCTTAGTTGAAGCTAAAGTTGTTTTGGCTATGGTTTTGCAGAATTTCTCAATGGAGATATCTCCCCCATACAGGCATGCTCCAGTTTCACTGCTAATACTTCAAAACCATTGTGGTGCACCCTTGATTTTACTTAAGATTGTCTAAGTTTTAATGTGCCATTATTTACCTACATCTATAAATATATATATATATTAGATAAATTAAAAAAAAAAAAAGAAGAAGAAGAAGCATTGAGTTATATAGTGAATGTGAGTTGGATAGAGGAGAATTATCTTGGGATGGTCATGTAGTGAGATTTATATACGTAGATGAGGGAGTTCCGATAATAATAGTCATGTGAGTATCACGTGGGTACCGCACTACATGTGACTTCAGAGAAGTAATGTGGAGACGGCATGTGATGGGATGATTAGGGAGAGAGTGGCAAAGAGGAGGAATAGACAATCTCAAAAGTCTTGAAAGCACAAGCGATAGACAAAAGAGCTAAGAAGACCTCAAGCATTAACCTTGTAGTTTATCAGGTAATGAAGACTGTTCTTCATCCAAACTCTTATTTGATCTTTGAGAGTAAAGAATTCTTAGTGGAAAACCATTTCTCTAATCTCTAGAATCTAGAAAAATCCTTAATGAGGAGGAATGGCTAAATATTTATAATCTCTTGGGCCTGGTGGCATTCATCATATCACTTTAGCGATTAATGGACAAGATGGAGTCTGCTCATTTTAGGGTTATCATAATGAGCTTACTATAGACCAGTAGCCTTCCTTATAAGTGCATGAGCTTGCTTAAGAAAGATTGGATGTGGACGAACCGGTCCAACTATCTCTGTTCTAAGCCCACCAAGTTAATTTTCCCTTAGTCATCCTAATAATAGGACTAGACTCACTAGGTCCTATCACCTAGCCTAATGAGTCAAACCAAATAATCAATGGACTTAGTTCAATATATTTATGTAATATTTTTAGCCCTCTACAATATATCTATTGTTATTGTTAATTGCCACATAGTTTTCCTTTTCTTATAAAGAATTCCATATGTAAAAATAATATTGGGCAAATATTCATGTTTTATAAGTTTACACATTGCACTATCCGTTGGCATCTATATGTTTCCATTGATGAAACCAATAAATATTGTCAAATATTAGTATAATTTTACTAATGCATTTATCATTATGCTAATCCTAGGAAGTGAAAAGATGTGGTTTTAACTAAGGCAAGCAAAAAAAAAAAGGAGTCATGACTTAAACTAAACTAGACCAAACCAAACTATAAATAAGGTGTGAACCTTTTTTCTAGATTTGAAAAAAAAAAATTATGAGCCAAACCATTTGGTTCAAATTGATCTAAACCATAAAAGAACAAAAAAAAGATACAATGATCACTATGTTGATCATGAAAATTTAATGATAGTGATCTTCTCCAAATAAGATAAATTTCTTTTATCCATCTACACTTGTTTTCACCTTTAAACAAAATGTAAATGAATGGTGTGAAGCCAAATATTCCACTTACATTTTGTAGATTTTAGAAATAAGTGAAGAACAATTCTTTTTTATTTTTCTTGTGTTGATTTTGACATTATCTAATTTCTAAAATACCAGTTAAATCATATTAGGACTTAATAGCTACTTCCAATATGTAGTACCTTGATGGATTATGTAAAGTGTAAAAATTGTTGCTTCTAGGGAAAGTTTCAAGTTCTTGGTCTCAAAATTGCATTGAAAATATTTTTTCTATTGATTGTCATAAAAACTTGCATTAAAATTTGAAATTCTTGGTTTAAATAGTGAATTGAACCTTTTTTTAAGTTCAAAAAAATTATGAACCAAACCATAAAATTAGGTTTGAATTGAAAAAAGATTTCAATCGTAATATTAAGTTTCATCCAATTTAGATGGGTGAACAATATCAAACAGAATTGCACTCACCCCTTATTTCAACTATACGTGAGCCTAAAGCTGGCAATTCATATTAACTGGTCATATTTCGTTTGTGTCTAAACATGACTCATGTCTAAAAACCCCACCCCATAACATGACCCATTTATTAGTCATGTTTGAAAACCTAAATTTATAATCTGACCCATTTAATAAGCATATTTCATACCTAAGTTAAACTCGTTTATTAATTAAGAAAAATTTCAAGTACATATATCACAACTATAGAGTTTCTATTTGAAATATATACTTTTAGTATCTTCTTTAATTTACTTAATGCATATAACAAAAATTACATTGAAAATTATACTAACACTTACAAAAGTATCTTTCTATTTATAAGCTAAACGTATGGATAAGTTTAATGAAAACATAATAACTTAAAAATCTAACCACTAATTTATGCTTTAAATATTATATTTCTAACTTAACCAAGAATTGATAGCATAATTTTTCTATGGTTAATTGAAACATTATGTAACCAACTTAAACAAAAATAATCAATATATTTATGATTTTTACTAAAAATACTAACTGTCCATTTACCTCACGTAATGAAATAAAATTATATTGTAATAGTCAAGTCTAAAGAATATAATAGAGTTATAATAAGATTACTATTTCTTAATTTTAATTTTAACGAGAGTACTTTGCATGGAAAAAATCAACTCCAACATTAAGTTGCTATATATATGTTTGAGTAATAAATAACTATTCAATATATTTTGTCATGGAATTCCTCATGTAATTGCCATTAAAAGCCTAAAATACAACCGAATGTGGTAATAACTATTTTATAAGCAATAAGTAAGGCTGCAAATGAATCAAGTCGAGCCAAGTTAAACCTAACTTTTAAAGGCTTGAGCTCGGCTTATTAGAAAAATTATCAAGCTCAAGCTCATTTATCTAAATGAGTCAAGCTCAAGCTCAGTTAGATAAATAAGCATAAACGAGCCTAAGCTTGAGCTTAAGCTCATTAACATAAAAAAGTAAAAAATGAGCTTGAGTTCAAACTAAAACCTAAAATTAATTCAATTTTTCAAATTTTACATTTTCATCTTTTTAATTGAAATTAATTTAAAATTTTATTATTTCAAATACAAATTCATAAGATAATAATAAATAGTTTTACTTATAAGAAGACATGCAGTATCTAAGCATGATATATTTCAAACTCTACTAGTCCTTAATATGATGACAAAAAAAAAATGGGGATCCAAAACATTAGTTGATAATCACCTTAGCATTTTCTTCAATGTACATGTAGACACCATCCCCTCACCAAAATGAAATCACTAGAACCAAAAGGCATTTTGCTCTAAAGGAGTTATCATACACCTAAATAAACGAGCCTACTCATAAGCCGATTTTCAACCTTAATCATGAGTTATCTCATTAACAATATAAACAAGCTTACTTGCAAGCCTAAATAGGAGCTCAAGTTTAGCTTGTTTAAATAAATGAGCATTATTTCAAGCTTAAACTAAACTCATTTACTAATTGAGTTCAAGTTGAGCCAAGTTCAAAGTAAGTTGAGCTTGAGTAACTACAATAAGGTTGTAATGAAATTGCTATTACAATATAGTTAGCAAGTAGTAAGTGGTTTGATTAATGAGGTTAGGACTTAATAAAGTATGTTTGAATGGATGTGCATATAAAAATGAAGCTTGAATTGCATTATATTGTGCTTTTATAAAAAATTTTAAAATTATAATATAGGAAAATGAAAAGTTAAGAGTGTCACTCTTTTAAGATTGGAGCCAAAGTCGATAAGGATAATGATTAAAGACAGAATGATAATAATTTACAAGACCAAAGGTAGTGTAGAAGTAGGGGATGGCGCATGGAGAGAAATGTGCACATATAGTAATAAAATAATAGAGGATATAATTAGAATTTATAAATATTAGAAATTTTAAATTTAAAACAAGTTTACGAGTCAAACCTAGACATGTTTACAATACTTGTTTATTATATGGGATTGTTCACAAGTTTAGATGTTAAACTTGAATTCGGAAAAATTTATAAACAAATCTAAATGGGTCTGATTTATTTCTTAATCGTGTCAAGTTTTACTTACATAAACCTATTTATAATTATATTGTATTGTATCCGAATTGACAAGTGGGATGCGAAATTGCTAACCTTACATAAGCCTTTGTTTAAGCTTATAATTTTGTAGTTCCACTAATGAACAAAATAATAATATCAAACTATTCAGTATAATTACTAGTGAATCAAATGTCACAATGAAATTGTCAAGCATCGAAAATTTTGAACTTTAAGGTACATTACTTTGTTCCAAAGTGATTTACAAATACTCAAGAACATTTACGAATTTATCTATATATACAAGTTGTAGATGCATGTTACTAATATGTATATATAATAATGCATACAAATAGTTATAATTATGTGAAAATTATGAATTTTAGAGTAAATTTGTGCAAAATACTAAAGATGTAACTAAGAAATAGGGATGTTAAAATTTTAAGCAATCAATTAAGAATTTTGAGGACCTTTATTAAATTTATGAAAAGCTATGAAATACAAAATACTTGCAAAATATAATGCCCATTACACAAAATATATTGTAAAACAGTTAGACATAAGATGCTAATTTTTATGACATATTCCAATGTTCAATGAGTTTTTGCATTCATAATAGGAATATTATTAATTAAGTAATCTTACTAATAGTGGTGAAAATGCAAAGTTACTAATTTTTGTGGTTGCTATGATTCTTGGGGAGTTTTACAAGTTGCTTGTTGTATATAATTAAAAAAATATGTTAAGTTACACACATCATCCCCAAAAACTTCTATAATTACATAAACCTTCAACAATTTTAAAATTGAGCACTGTCCTTCCAATAAAGGAATGGTGCCTATTTTTTCTTGATTCAACTGCCTAGCTATATGGAATATCTAACGTGGGCCTAAACATTTTGAAAGCGAAATTCCATACCTTTATAATGCTTACAAGGCAATTGGCATTACATTTTTACATGTAACCCTCTATGGGGTTATATCGCACCTAACTTTATTTATATTTTTACACCCAACCTCACTCCAACAAGCGAAATTCAAACAATCCTTCTTCACAAGATGAAATTCAATCATGTTATAAGAAGTTCACACTCTAAATCCAGTTGAACAAGCTCATGACATCTAGCTTATCTAAATCCCAAACCAATGGATGGAACATCTAATGTGGAATTAAATATTTTGAAAGCAAAAATCCATGCCATTTATAGTGCTTACTTGGCATTACATTCTTATGCGTGATCTCTCTACCATTCCGTATCCGATCTGACCACCCTTTACATTTTACAACCAATCTAACTCCGATAAATGGAATTAAAACAACCCCCCTTTCCCAAGGTAAAACCTAACCATCCTAGAGGCTTATGCATCAAATCCACCCTAATAAGCTTGTGAATTGTGACTTATCTTAATTTAGAGCCACTATTAAGTTCCTAAAACTCATTAATGCCTACCAAGTCCTCTCTAGTCTAAACAAATGCTCTTGATACAATCCTCATTGTTATCCTTTTCTCTTATTCAAACCTTAAAAGATTCTTTTTGCCACCAATCCCCAATATTTTCTCTTTCTTCTTGAATATGATGTACGCTGGGCATTTAAACATCAAAAAGGGTTTTATAAGGTGTATTTGGATTAGTCTGATGGAATTCATCATATTTAGTTTATTTTCATTAACTTATGAACAAGTTACCAAAATTTTGTTCTCATTGTTAAACGAAATGGTTGTTTTAATTTCACTTGCTGGAATTAGGTTGGGTATGAAAATGTAAGTGAGAGGGTTGGTATAAGATTGGGTGTGAAAGTTATGTTGCATAGAGAGTAACATTTTTTTAGAAAAGAGAATGAATAGAAATTTCCTATATATTCTACATTATATGGATAAATATTAGTTATGTTATAACTTATTGCAAATTGAATGATAAACTAGCTATTCCATAAATAAAGGAAAGATGACAATTCATTTTGAGTGAACCAAATGTAACTTCAATGTGTAGTCTTTCTCTAAATAAGTAATATTATATTTGTATTTGTTCATATTATCAAATGATTGGAAAGTAAAACTCAATTTAAATGCAAATAAAGAAAATATGTCAAGTAAAATATCAATGAAGTAGAAAAAAAGAAAAAAGTGATATCAACTACTTTGTGGATGGAAACATTAATAGCAATTTGATATGGGAGCAACTTATACATCCAATTCTAAAATGAGAATTGAAACATATTTGCACTTTGCCCATTTCCAATCAAATGCATACAAGGCTATTTGTGTTTTGTTTATCTTTTATGTAATGCTTTAACTCAAAAATAGTCAATAATCAAATTAACAAGTAACTTTTAAAATTTGTTGTTTTTTACCAAGTCGCATAAATCACTACTAATTTTCTCCACTAGTCTATGAGGGATTTTTATGTGACTTAGTTAACTAATATTGCCTTGTATCTATAGGTTGTCTTAAAAGCATGTTAGAAGTCGTGCCTTAATGGATTTTCGTGCTAGAGATGTGATTTAGTCAAATATATTTGCAAACTATTTGAGTTTGACGCAATAAAAACTCGAGTTTGATTCGATATTAATTAAGTTGAACTTAAGTTTAAATTACTCGAGTAGTTTATCAAGTTAAGCTTGAGCTCCATAACGTTTAACTAAACTAGCTCACAAATCTAATTACAAGCTTGATTGATTGAGCTTAAACTTTGAAGTTAAGTCGAGCTCAAGTCCAAGCTCGATATTATATATACTCGACTTTACTCATTTATAGCTCTATTCTCTACTCTCTACTCTCTTTGAGCCTTTCTCTAAATTAGGTTGAAATAGGCCTAACTAGCTTCCACCATTTGTTTATAAATCATCCACTTACCAATGAGGGTCACTTCTAATATCATTTATACTATCTAATACAAAAATAATTAATAATCAAACAAATAAATGAATAACTAATGAATTTTTATAATTATTTGACAAAAAAATTTCTAATTAATAGTAGTTTGGTATTTTAAACTTGGTCTTATAAATTATTATTAATTTTTCTCATAATTTATGTGAGACCTACCACCTATATAGGATTTTTATTGGTATGAAATGATATTTTATTTATATATAATATATCTGTATCCAGCATTCTTTGATTATTTTTATTTTTTTGCATATCGATTTTATTCAATCGCACGGTTTTGGATCGGTTTGAATAAAAACCTTAGATTTAAAAGGTCGCTAATAGCCTAATATGGATTCTGTTCAAGGGTGGACCGGTTAAAAGAAGAAAAATTGTGTACAAAGTCTATTTCCGAAGAGTGGGACAGTTGAAATTGGTCGAATAAAGTAAACCAAGTCAGATTTTCTGTTTGGCCTTTCTAAAGTTTTATCATCGGACGGCTTGATGTACCTCTATGAAATTTCAATATTTCCGCGCGAAGTTCCACAGTTTTATTATGTAAAATATTTTAATGTAACCTCACTTTTAATTTTCTTTTTATTATTTGTTTATTTATTTATTTATTTTTCCACTGAAAACTGAACACCGCACCAAACCGTTACTTAACAGCCGTAACAAGGAAGACTCGAAAAGACTCTGGTTTTCCTAACTGAAAGACTAAACCAGACTGAGGAATAAGAGCGGTTGTGTTTGGTCGTGTTGAAATACGGCAGAGTGAAAGAGAGGAATAAGAAGAGAAAAACAAGACATTCTGTGAACATTAATTCTGGGTTGGGAAAAGAAACGGTTTTGCAATTTGGGTTTTGAAAAAGAAAGGATTTTGAATCGTGGGTTTTGCAAAAGAAACGATTTTATAATTTGGGTTTTGCAAAAGAAGAGATTTTAAGTTTTGACTTTTGCAGAAGAAGAGATTTTGAATTTTGGGTTTTGTCTTTTTGATCAAAAGGGTTGCTGAAAATATGGGTGGACAAGAAAATGGGGCTGAAAGCCAGCACTACACATCTCTTAAGGAATTTAGATTAGAAACGGAAGTTAAAGATGAGACCTTTGTTTTTTGCTTTTGGGTGTACCTTTTGAAATCCACTTGTTTTCCTTGTACTCTCATCGGTCGGGTATTACTCCAAGTTCATTCTTTCTTTGTCTTTGCATGTCATTCCGATTTTTGTGTGTTGTTTTGATTCGGTTCAGTAATGCCAGTAGCTAGGCCGATTTTCTCATTTTGAAGTTCCTTTGATTTGATGACTGCTGTTGTTTTATGCTGCTTCTTTGATGTCAAGATTTTGTGCATACTATCAACGAAATGGAGTGTTTTTTTTTTTTTTTTTGAGTATTTGTCCTTGTCCAATCCATATGGGTGGGTTGTTTTATTTATTCATAGGGCGCTACTGAAGTGCTGGAGGCAGAGACAGTTATTTATCACGTTGTCAGTTCACATGTACAAATATGTGGTGAAGTGCCTGCGTAGAAAAACCTGGAGTTTAAATCCTCATTCTATTTATTTTGGTAATTATGGAGGGTGAAGAATAGAAAAATAATTGGTATATTTGTTTGCTCAAAAGTATTCCATACCGTTCTCCACATTTGTAATGATCAAAGGTTTAGTTTGTAAAAATTGTTGCTCAAATCTTGAGAGATTGGTGGTTACTGGTTGCTAGTGGCTGGTGGAAGAGAAAGGTGGCAGCTGGTGGTTGGTGATAGTGTTAAGGAATTACGGAAAATGTCCATGGGAAATAATTTCTCTTTATTAAATGAGAAAATCATTTTCTTCCTTGTATGTTGGTGTTTGCCGTGTTTGTTAACTACTGCCACCAATGGTCTGCACTACTGATATCTTCCATTGCCACTTACCTAAAACAAACACATACGAATTTGATAGTTTTTAGTAGAGATAGGCTCTTATCCTTTTACAATTTTGGTAGAGAAGGTATAAAAATGTTCCTAGGAAAGTGACATTTGACTCTATGGGCATCTTGTAATGCACAAAATTTTGCAAAGGGTTCAAACTCTTTTCTGCATTATGGATATAAACAAGCAAGTCTTTCGTTGTTTATGTTCCTGTTGTAATTTTTCTCGTCTTTCTAGGAAATGATCAGCTTTTTCTCTTATCATTTGCATCAATCCTTTGCCTCTTTGCTATGGCATTATACTCTAAACTATATGGAAGATTAGTTACAGTGATCAGTTTACTTGTGGTCGTGTTCACCATCAGGACAATGGCCAATTATGCTGCTTAGTTTTATAATTTGTTGCTTCTTTCAATTGTAGTTCTTAGGTTGATCAGTTTGTGTGCTGCACAGGTCAAGTCAGAGAGTACAATGAGTAGTCCACTGCTCCTGTTAACTGAAAAGAGGAGATTAATGCTTTTTCCTTTAGTTCACTTCCAAAATGACTCTCACAGTTCTTGCAACTTGACTACTTCGATGGAAACTCCAGATGCTTCTTCAGAGTCTGAATTTCCTCTGGATAAATGGGTTCATGTAGGCTGTGAGGTATGCATATTTGTCACCTCAAACTTCTTACTTACTTGTTTTAGAAGTTAAGTTGGTGCGGAGATATGACTTACCTATATGTGTGTGCAATATTTTTCCCTGCTATGAGACATGATTTTTTTTCTCTTTGATCATATGATGCTCATGTTTCTCCTCATTGAATATCAGATTTCAAATGATTGTTTGAAGCTTCATCTTAATGGTAAACTTGTGGAAGAGAAGCCTTTATCTTCATTGATGGATAAAGAGTCTGACTTGAGCGTTCGAAATATAAGTTTAGTTGGCACTGTTGGAGCCAATGGTAGCAACGGGGGTCATTTGTACAACTTTAAGGTTCTGGTCCCTGGAATTACCATTGAGGATCACTACAAGGTGCATTCTGTCATAGTTCTGTTATGTGGATTCTCTTTTTTAGATTTTGGGATTTTCTTTCTGAATATTCCCATGATGCCAGGACTCTCCTATGCATTTGACCATTGACAATTCATCAGCATCTGATATTGAAGAAGATAGTGATGGTGTTTGGAGTATCGTGGGTGGAAAGGTCAGATTTCTCTACCAACCTTTCCTCTTAAGCCTCAATAAAGTAACTTGGAGATGATATCACAGCTCAGAAAATCCTGGATCTCACCACACAACATTGAATATGGCACACACTCTAATTAGGTCTTTTGATCATTGTCAGCCTGATTTTGTTTTCTTATGTAATGTACTCATAAAATAAATTTTCATTTTTATGGCAACATAACCTGATTTTTTAAGAGGGTTCATTGACTGCAATAGCAAGGTTATTGCATTGCAACATGGTGGTTACTGCCGCAGCTTATGAGTGTGATCTCTTTACCTGACTTTTCTCTGTGTTGTACTGCCAGAGCTAATAATGCTAAATCTCCACATTTTTTTGTGAAGTGAAGACCAAGCTGGTGAATCACCCCTAAAAAAAATAAATTAAAAATAACCCTGATAGTCTGCATTGCCTGCACCAAGTGTCTATGTAGCTTAAAGGAAGTGTAATGGCGAGATAGTATCCCCCTTATTATAGACTAAACATGTTATGTTGTGTTGCCACTCATGAGCATGGAGAACAATCTCGATGAATGCATTTAGTGGTCTAACTTGCTATTTTTTATTTTTCAAATTTAAGTCTTTGTAAGCATGCATGCATAGTACATAATTCTATGTTTATCTTACTTTCACCTCGTTCCCAGTTGTCCATCATTTAAGCAATCATCAATCACTTTATCGGCCATAAAAACAACATTAAGAAGTAATCTTCATTTGATGAAAGCATTGGGGAGTTTTCTAATTATACTTGTAAATACTCAGTCCCAATCAATGTTAACTCTTTCACGGTGATTTTGTAAAGACTGCCCGAAAAACTGATCTAATGAAGGTGTTTAATCTCCAATGCTTTTTATGGATTGACCTTTGCTGTGGATGTCTTTGAACCCCACTAACAGCTCAAGCTTTGTCATTGAATTGTTGTCCTGGAAATTTTTTTTTGAGAAACTATCTGGTTGTGGGACCTTTGTGGCCTTGCAATAAAAAAAATACCTGGGTTGTGGCTCTTCTAAATTCTCTTGTCTGACTTCGTGGAGATAGCTAAGCATCGCAAGCTGTTTATCTCATAATGCATAAGGGAGCATACTTTGACTTGTCGAGTTCTCTGACTTGTTCTTTGGAATGTTATTGGTTTTTTTGTTGTACATCCTGTACATCTTCATGTTGACCCTTTTCCACTTATGCAAAATTTATTTGGCTTCATTTCAGGCATCATGTCGGAGAAACTTTTCTTTGGATGTTGTCTTGTTAGATGCTTTTGGCCAGAACATACATGAGGAATTGGAGGTTATTGTCCTGTCTTTATTTTTTGCTTTTGCTCACTTAAAATATCTTGTACAGTTCACTTGTTTGCTCTCACTGCATATCATTGATTATTAACTCCATTATGAAAAGGAGAAAGATGAGGAGCTTTAACTCAAATTCTTAACCTATCAGGTTGTTGCTTCACTTGTGTATGCTGATAATGGGTTGCCTGTGGAGAGGACTGGTGATGCAGAAGCTCCACTTTTGACTAGCTATGATGGAATCGAATATGATTCACTTAGCAAACCTAGCAAATTGGTGCAAGGGCGGGCATCATTCAAGCTGAAGATTTCTCAGGTCAGATGCTTGCTATATTATGGGAACTGCAAAAAATGTATGCACATACTAATATTCCTTTTGGGGTGGCTGTGCTGAATGTTTTCCATCATTTACAGAAGCAATAAACCCATTGCTTTCATTGTTTAGTTTGAGTCTGATCTCATGGGGCTGAAAAGGTTCGATGTTTGTTTTATCTTCTGCTCTAGGCATTGCTGTGAAAAGTTTCGAATCACTCTGAGACCCCATGTTTTGTGTATTTTACACTTTCCATGGCCATTGTAACTGTTCTGTTTGACCAACATGGGCACCATAATTGTCAAAAGATAATTATTCTCATTCTTTGGAAACCATTAGATGCTTTCTTCTCTTTCCTCTATGCTTAATGTAGTAGTGGTACAGCTGTCCAAGGTCAGGAGAGACATGCCTTTGTTTCTTATCCTTTTTCTACATTTCTATGCACAGTTTAACAAATTTTTTTGTTCAGCTACGTTTAGAAACCTAGTAATAGAAATAGGTTGGATCGTTATTGTCAATTATCCTCTAAAAACAGGAGTTCTAGATTCTAATGTTTTTATCATCCCTTCTGTATGTAAAAATATGGGTGTACAATATTTAGGATTTATTTAGCTTTATATCCACAGGGTTAAAAGATCACTCTTTTTTTCTTGTCATTTGCAGCTCTCTTCTAAGTGTGATAGCCGATTGTTCTGCATCAGGTTTAGCATACCAAATGGTGGAAACTTTCCTTTTCTAGTGGCTTTATCCTGCCCAATTCGTTGTATTTCTAGGCATCGTAATGCTCGGACATCTTCAGTGATAATTTGGAAAAGACAACCCTCTGGCATTCCACTAGGAAATGGTTACCAAGCACCTAAGGTTTTTGATAAATCATTAGAAATTCGAAATCATATAGTTCGTGAAGCAAAGCCAAGCCCTTCATCAAAGCGAGTCAGATTGGGCAAGGATGATTTCATCTTTGAGCAACCTGACGACGAATGCAATTCTCGTTTGCAAACTGCTGATCAGGTATGTAAAGAGCATAACTATCTGTATCAGCATGTTGTTGTCCCTTTGGCACAGAGGAATAGTTTTATATCATCCTGTACAGAATGCAGATCTTTTATTGGAGTATTCTCTGTTTTATATATTCTACTTCATTGTCTCTCTACATTTTTAAAGCTGCTATGTTCCTTAAGGGTTTTGTTGAGCTATCTAACTGTTGAAAGCATTGATTACTAGGCATGCCTCTACTCACAAAAGCCAAAATGATTTCAAATCTCTCTTTTCATGGGATCATTTTCGCATTTTTAGCTGATGGATCATGTATGTTTCTATAGATTTTCCTTTCATTGTCACGAAATAACTTCTTAAAGTCTCTGTATAACACGTTACATTTTAGTCATGAGCAGGAGTGCATGCTAAAACAGCATTTTGATGTTGATTACTTTGCACTCTTGAATAAGGCAGCATCAATTCAAGCTGTTAACCGGTTTATGTCATATCCTATTAACCTGGAGAATATGAGATTTTAAAAGCCAAGTTTGATTATCATCATCCTTTGACAGAGAATTGGTAGATGAATTCTGATTTAGAAGCACAATGTCCCTGGAATCATTTTAATTATCTTCTCTAACATGGTCCAAGACTTAAATATGCTCCATTCCACTTCCTAGAGAAAATGGCTAGGCATCTCAATTTATGCCATTCTACATGTGCACTAGTAATATAATGACAAGAAGCTTTTAGAATACGGACCAAGTTTCTCCGTTCTCAAATGATTATCCGGTCTGCCTCCTCCCTAGTGGTATTTACTACAAATAATAATGTCTATGATACATTTTTTTTTATTCATACATGGGTATGTTATTTGAGGGGGACACAGACAAGACACTATTTGGGGACGGGGAACTATCCATAGAATACATGATGAGAACTTGATCATATGAAGAAACAAGAAGCTTAGGTAACTCTATCAAGGATTTGTCAGTGAAAAACCCAACTGAATGGCTTGGAGCATCTTTGTTTCTTTCTTTTCAGGGAAAATTCTGAAAGTTGCAATTAGTGGATAATTTATTTGTACATACTTATTGTGTAGCGAAAGACTAAAAAACCAAATTTGCACCAAAGCATAGTTTTACATGTGTTAGTATATGGTTCAAAGTGCCATGCTATTGGTCATCTATATGGTTCAGAGTCTAAAATAATAGATCTACCAGGCAAAGATTTTTCTTGGCACAAACCCTGGCATCCAACCAAAGGATTTGGAAATGGCAGATAACTCTCCCTCAGATTCTGAGAGTGTTGGAGCTAGAAATATAAGTTACCAGAATATGGCAAGCACTGGAAATGCAGTTTCAGATGTGAGCATTTTCAAATACTGCTTGGGAGGCATGACAGAGAGGTCACTTATGCTTAAGGAAATTTCAGCATCTTCTTCAGATGAAGAACTTTCGAAGTTTGCGAGTCAGGTTGCCCTATATACAGGATGTTCTCACCACTGGTAATGTAGAACTTGTTCCTTTTACATTTGGTGGCCAGGCTAAATTATTTGTGATATTTGTAATTGCTGAGATAAGTGAGTGGTCTTGTGAATTACGGGACACATCTTCCACCATTGACTTGATTTATTGCTAAGGAAGACAAAGGAAGAATAGGATGCACACTGCCTCTATGTATACCTGATCAACCAGATTAATTCTGGCAGTTGATTGTTTTATTTATTTATTTTGGTGATCTCTTCTGGTTCTTGTGACTTGTATACTTAGCAAGTAGTTAAACTGAAAATTTCTCTTCGGTTAATTGTTAAGCTGTTAAACATGGTTGGACTGAGTTTTTTATTTGCTCACTTCTCCTTCATAATATCATACATTAAGAAATGCAAAGTTGTAGGACTTGTATCTTATGTCTAGTTATTTCTTTCCTCTATAATAGAAGGAATCTACTTTTCTCTGCAGGAGGCAAGTTACAGTTGCAAAAAGATTGATCGAGGAAGGAACTAGATTGTGGAATTTTATTTCACAAGACAGCTGTCCTGTTCGATGGGAGAGTGCAATTTTTGAGATTGACATGCATTTTACCAAGATTGCTAGTTGCAACAACCGATCTTTGTCACAACAGGTGCCACTTGATTTACTATCTATTCATCAAAGAAACTTATATTTCTCTGTGCTGTCTTTGTACGGTGAGATTTAGCACATGTACATGTCAACACCAATTTCTTGGAATGCAATAGATTTCAATGCTTCACATCACTTGATCACATAACGAAGTTTTCTTGAACTCTAGACTGGAAATATCATTGATGAAGTTGCTGACCTCCCATTATGCAGGACTTTGAGTGTCTACGGAGAATTGCTGGATGCCAGGATTATTTGACCCAAGAAAACTTCGAGAAGTTGTGGTGCTGGATGTACCCCGTTGCTTTTACATTGTCAATGGATGCCGTGAAGTTGATGTGGAGGTCTATGGAGCCAAAATGGATAGAAGGATTTATTACAAAAGAAGAAGCAGAATTGTCTCTTCGATCTCCAAGAGGCCTTCAAGAACCTGGCACGTTCATAGTGCGCTTTCCTACTTCAAGGAGCTGGCCCCACCCAGATGCAGGTAGCTTAATTGTAAGCTATGTTGGCAGTGATTACAGCATTCATCACAGGCTGCTTTCGCTGGATCAGCTATATAGGTTGGTCAACCATCATTCCATGCCTTCTTTATAGTTGCTGCTAGAATGAAATTTTTACGTTGTCTTTTTAGTCTAAAGTTATTGTCTGCTGGTGCTAATTACCAATTAATGGGGCTTCACCATTATATAAAAGTGAAGAAAGTTCTTGGGAAAAAGCAAAAATAGAGAAGTGGATCAAAGCAGATTATGATTTTATATTTGGTCTGATTGTGCATAAATTTATTTAATGTCCACCTCAAAAAATTAAATTAAAAAAAATTACAGTTAAATTTATCTATAGAAATTTCAAGCAATTGATTTTCGATAGAAAATGGATAAACCATAACTTCCAGGCTTATCATAATAAATGTTTGAAGAATATCTATGCTTAGCTTTTCTGTCATGGAATGTTATCTATGCATAGCTTTTCTATCATGGAAAATTTGGCTATTTCAATTTGTTTTGTGTGTTTATGTTTTACTTGCAGATTAGATGGCAATGTAACATCTAATTGGGATTTACGGGGCAACAAAATTATCTGCAAAGATATGATATGAGCTTTTGATTTTTGATGGAAAATGGATAAGCATCATCTTCTGCTTATTAGAAGAACTTAAGGAATGCCATCACTTATTTTTTCTTCTATGGAGAATTTGGCGATTTCAGTATGTTTTGTGTTCTTGTATTAATTAGAATTCATGGATACCAGATGGCATATTTGTTGCTAAATAAAGCATAAGAAGTAGAACATCTTCATTGAGCAACTTCAAAGGTCCCTTTCTAGTGATAGGTCACAGAGCCTTGTTGTGTCTTAAGAATTAACCTATACACTCGATTTCATCACCACCACATGCTTATCTTCTCTCATATTATTGAATTTCAGTGACAAAAATGTGTAATAATAAAAAAGAGTGCAGTTATAGAACTAAAGAACCATTCTCGGTATTACATATATTTCAAGGGGAATATCTTAATTCCAGCAATGGTGTCATTATATATACCAACCACTATCTGATTCTTTTTGTTTCTTTTCTATGTTGTCATAGAAGCAGTTATAATGGGGAAAGAAAGGTAAGGCCACTCCATGAGATGTTATTGGCAGAGCCTGAGCTGTCCCAATTGGGAAGGCAAGTCTGCTTTACCCTAAGAACTATATTATTCTTATCCTACAGTGCTCACCAAGTTTTTTTTTATTCAAAAATACTTTCATTTCAGGGTATCAAGAATCCAGGAGTCCCCTCAAATGAATTCCTGCAGCTTTGTCCCAATGACAATGTAATTTTGGTCCTAAAGTGCTTTGTGTCAGCATTTCCATTGCCACAGACGTGTTTGTAGCTAGCATGTTAACGGAATATGTTCTTGAGGATAGTTATCAGTTTTCGAGTTTTTTTAGGAGGGAAGTCGATATGAAGGAGAAAGATCTTCTTTTATCTATGTAGTATACGTATTATGAATGATTCGTGACAAGAAGCTGTTTATAACCATTCCTTGCCCATGCTTATACTAGTAGCATCTTTTCATCGATTCCTGCCAGTCGCGGTTGCTGTTCGTGGTGGTGGCTGCAGCGATTGTGGATGTTAAACATCCATCTTATGTTTGCCCTGGTCAAGAGCTGATTCAATGAATATTGTAGCTTAAAAACTATATCAAGTCCTTGAAGGAAAGATTTTTTTTTACTAACTTTCACAAAAATTGAGAAGCAACAATCATATTGTGAATACCTATGAAACCCTTTTAACTTTTGCATTATTAGGAAATAGCCAGATCCAAGTTCCTAATAGTTATGTGAAGTGTCCCTTGCTCCAAAGCATGGAGTGACAAGAACAAAATGTGTCAAGCATTATATGAAGGATTTATTGACGGATATCTAGGGCTATATAGGTTTTATGAAAACTTTTCACATTTTTATAGATTGATTATAGATTTTATGAAAAAGTAAATGTATAGAAAGATAACAAGTTTTTTGTGTTGAGTATTTTCACTCGCAATTTGATGTATGAGTCGATTCCCAGTTGAAGCATCTTCCCTATAATAATGACCGATTTATCAAAGTCCTCTGTCATTTGGAACATGCATATTTTGTAGAAGGATCAATTTCCATATCAATGAAGCGATTTTGGCACTTGCACAAGTTCTACTTGGTGTTTCAGCAATTGCAAGCCTTTTGAAACAAAACTTTCGGATGTAAAAACTTCTTTGAATTACCAGCGAATGTTTTACGAGAGGTTTTTGTATAAAACTTGTATTGCAGAGCAAGTGAAGAAACTACAAGAGTGCATGAGCACTGTTACAAGAAAATGGCCTAGCTAAGGTTGGTGATTATTGACTTGGTACGATAACATGACACATAACACAACACAATTAGAAATATGATTATAAAGAAAAAATATGAGAAATGACACGTGATATTAAAACACAATTATGATATAAATAAATACTATTATATTATAACTTGATTATTTATCATTTTTATTCAATTTTATGTATTTTTGGCACTAACATAAATTAAACATGATTCAAAGACACAAACATGATCCGTTAACACAAATTGCTAACCCTAAGCCTAACTAATGCAACCTTTATTGAAAACTTGAGTAAAGGTTTGATCGATATGAGATTCATGTGCTCAAGTACATGCCCCAATAAAAGGGCTTAGGCTTGAAAGTTAGCCTAACCTAATAAATCTTATCCTACAATATATCATTTATTCACTTTTTTTATTAAGAATGTGTATTTTAGATCATATAGAAGAATGTAATTATCAAATTTTAAGCAAAACTCTTCTAAAAGATAGTATGTAATTATATAGAAGAATACTCTTAAATAATATGCTTTTTTAAATAAATTTGCGAAATAGTGTACCAAAAAAAATCATTTCAAAAATAAGTTGCGAATGTGTGAACAAGGAAAATGCCGTAACTTTGTGAATTTTTGCAAAACTGAAGGCTCGAACTATGTTTGCGCTTTCAGTGCAATTTTTTTTAAGAAAATTTTTTTGATGAAAAATCATATAAAGAAAAATAAATTTTCTCAAATTAAAATTTTTTGTTTTAAAAAAAATATAAGTTTACATAAAGAATAACAAAAAAAAAAATACAAAATGTTAAGAAATAACTGTGAAATAATTTATTATAAAATGTGAAAAAATTATAACATCCATGAAAGATCTCATTTCTACTGCATTAAAACAGAGTAGATGAAATGGTTGAGACTCCATCTAATCTGCACAATGAAAATAAAAATGTTAGCAATATAAAGGTAATGATTCGATATCATAAATGTGTAAGGGTAAGCTAATATTCAACAAATCATGCGTATGATTATTCATCATATACCATTATGGTGTCGACGTAAGCACATTCTTCTATTATGGCCTTCCCCTTAGCAAATTCTACATGTGATCTTATTTGAACACTCCCTAATGTTCATCTCCATGTAATATCTTTTTCACCTTGGCTTCCCTTTTTTTCATACAAGGTTTGGTCTTGGATAGAGCAACAGAAACTGTACCAACTCCCAAGCGAGCTCGTCACCTATAGGCATGAAGTGCATCATATATATGAGCTCTTAGTACGTCCACCTATACAAATCCGATATAGATGTCAAAATATCGAGCTTGAGTGAAGTAGCCACTGCATAGGTATGAGAGCATGAGATTTAGTATATTTGCTACTTTTGGCAAGTGTATAAGCTACGAGCAAAGTCAACAGTATGCATTCGGCCCCCACCCCTCAACTTGCTTGAGACACGATGACTATTAATAAGCACTTCAAAAATTCTCTACTACTTGTTGTAGTTGATGACCCTATGATTACTTGCTCGTGAACTCCATCTATATGTTTTTTCAATGGCATATTTGATGAAGATTCTATCCTTTTTCATATTCTTAAGCACTTTAGAATGCTTCTTCACGAAGTACCCTGTACAATTGTAGAAGGTCTTCTTCACCAAAGCTATCACGAGTAACCCCCCAATCTCCTTTCAAGATGGAATTATAACTTTCAACAATATTGAACGTTATATACCCAAACCAATAGCAACCGTCATGAGCCAAGATCCACATATCCACCAACACATCATCAAAACATTCCAGGGCATCGAGCTTAATACCCGACTTATGTAACTAACTTCTTGCATTGCATATTTTTGTATGCTATGTTGAAGTTGCGTATGATGTGTTGCAAACAATACCGCCACACTGCAAATAGAGGACGCCATCCATTGGCTGGGGCATCAACTGCCAACTTGATGCCAGGGTGACCATCCGATATGAGGCAAATGGTTTCACGACCTTTACGATCACCAATCACATGCTCATTCAATTTCCTTAAAAACCAACCTCATGTTTCAACCATCTCTTGATCTACAAGAGCGCATACGAGTGGATGTATATGGTTGTCCCCATTGACGCCACAAGTAATTAGCAACTTGTGCGTATACTTTCTATACAGAAAAGTTCCATCAATGGTCACAACTGATCTAAAGAATCTTCACACTGCAATATACGAAATGCCCAAAAAACCCACTTAAGGATTAACACCCCAAGAGTGGTTGATCTTCTCTACCCCCAATCAACTTGTGTTTTGAGATTTGTATTTTGTATAGCATTTAAAAGCTTAGGAGGTTTATTGTAAGACTTCTCCCAATTCCTATACACATACTCAATAGCCCATTTCTTGTTGTCCCAAACTCATCTCCTACTTATCCTGTAACCAAATTCATGTTTGATAAAAGAAGCAAGCTCTATGACCTTTATATCAGGATTGTCCCTAACAAAACTTACAAATCGACTTGCAAAATTATTGCAATCTAATTGTGGGTAATCTTGACTTATCATCAAGTTGATGCATGTGTTTAAGCCCTCAAATCTAGTAACTATGAACAGTCCCTCTAACTTCTTCTTTCGGCTTTGAAGCCTCCACTTACAACCTTCTTCCCTCTCTAAACAAAAAAAATAGACTAAAGTAACAAATTAAATTATACGATAGTAAAGTTACAATAGTTCTTCACATAGTAAGCCTTAATTGCCTAAACCATATTTACCTTAGTTTTGAATCTCATGCCCTTATAGAATTCGTCACTACTGCTCCAACTACTCCACATTGCATTTTGCTCCTACTCAAAATAGATGTACCCATCATCACCACCAATGTTATAGTAGAGAACAGGATCTCTAACTGCCATACTAGGTGGTTTAGCCTACCCTGACTGATATATTGCCTGTGTCGAGTATGCATGTACGATTAGTGGATCCTCTTCAAGTATATCATCTCTATCATTTTCACCCTCTTCATCTTCCTCCTCAGAGCTCTTCTCGTAATCGGAACTCCCCTCCTCAGTACCTATTCCAGCATCGATGTCTATTGCAGTTTCCAGTCCCTGATGAACCATATAGGGATCACGTGTGTTTGGTCATTGTAACATCCACCCCCCAAAAATCTTTGAAAATTCTGATGTACAACTATTGTATTCCATAATCTCCAAAGGATTCAGCCTTTTCAATAAAGTTTTGAACATCATCATAATCTCTAATTGCCATTAAGGTATATGATGTACTGCTCCCGTAGAAAATAGGATGCTTGTGAATTATTTCAACCTCTACTTTGATTAGATTAACTCCAATACTCCAGCATATTTTGTACAAGAATTCGGTGTAATTCACATTCTTCTTTATTTTCAACTTCTTAACCAAATCCCTATTATATTTCGGCCTCCAATTATCAGCTACAATATTTCTGAATGTATAGATCATCAATTTCACAAAATCACCCATTATTTTTCTATTCATAATATATATAAATTATTAGTTATTCCATAAAAACAAGAAATATTTATATCAACTTTAATTTTTTTTCCAAATGTCGTCAGTATAATGTTTATCTTTTTCCTATAGTAATGCATAAATTAACTACATATATCATATCTAATACATTACAAACTAACAATAAGCAATAATATTTTTTAAAAAAACAATATTATGGCAACAATTTTATCAAATACAAAAAACAAACACAATAAGAAAAAAAAAATCAACTTTTTGTTAAAATATATATACCAGAATGTAGATTAATCGAGTTTTTTCGTTGAGGAAATGGTAGATCTTGACTTACTTGTTCAAATCTTACCCTTTCGGATTGGTACAACAACTTCTTCTTCTTCTTCCTACAATTGAGAGAAAAAAAATAAATAAATGGAATTTGCAAAAGGTAAAATGAAAATAAATATCTTATATTTATTTATATTATTAATTTAACATATTGTAGTGTCTGTGACTTTATACAACATAGGTTTGCATGCATTTTTTTTTCTAGATTTGTAGGTTGTATGGTTGCAATGCACATGTGGAAAGTGGACATTCAATGAAAAAAAATCGACAATGGGATTAATTGTGGTTGGCATGTTTCACTTTCAATACAAATTCTAGTGTAAGCGTGTTTCAATCCATATTTTCATGACCTATTTTTAAAATAATTTTTTTAGGTACGTTATTTTGCAAATTTAAAAAAAAAAACATATTATTTAAGAGCATTCCTCTAATTATATATCATTTAAGATTTATTCTTATGTTTTTTTATAAAATATTAATGATTATATATCAATAGTGGTAATACATAAATCTATAATTCTCCATTGCCGACTATCCCTTTTAGTAATTAGTTTATTAAAGAGTAAATTTATTTAAATATATTTCTTTCTTTTATCCTACATCTTAATAAATGCAATACTTGGGGAAATCGTGCTCTTTCTTTAATTAAATAATGTCAAGATGTCGGGGATACTCTCCATTCGAATGCACCTTCCTCTTTTACTCTTCAGTTATTAGTCATCGTCATCAGTCATCACCACTTTTGGATGCCCACTGTCACATGGCAAATCTTCAACAGTGGAGTGGAGGTGATCCTTTTCAAATTATACAAAGTTGTCGGTGAAACGCGGTGTTTGTTAAGCTGCTACACAAATAAATAAATTTTATTATAACTTTTTTATATATTTACTTTTTAATTAATATTTACGATAATGCTGGAAAGCATAAAGGTTTGTTTTAATACCTTTAATAAGTGCTCAGAATCAACCATTAATGGAATACATATAATATTAATAGCAAATGGAACTGAAAAAGATACTGGTAAATGAGAATAAATGAGCAATTGAGTAAGAACCCATCACGTGCATGTCTATTGAGTTCCATTTTCTCTGCCCAATACGTTCCACGTAACGCTTGACCTCATTCTCTCCCTGTTTTAATCCTATGTTTGGCAATTTTTAATAGTGAGTGGACATCAATGGAAAAGAGTGGAAATAGAGAGAAAGAGCGAAAAAGAAATAGACCTCAAAAAGACGCAATTTCCTTTTACGTAAATCATCCGACACGATATTCTTTCTATTTCCATCCAACTCGACCTATCCAAACGCAATATAAAGGCAAGCCATGCTATTACTTAGCCATCTCCACTTACAATGCACTTGATTTTCTTCTTGTACTAGATAAACTCAAACGGTCGTTTCATTCGGTATTTTTATCTCGTACAAGAGGTCATATAATGTCTAATGTGGCTGTCTCATTGTTCCTCCTGGTGTTGTTCTTCACTTCAGGTATCCATCACAACAAAAGGCATTTAGCATGTCTAGTTTTCATTTCTATTCTCAAATATGGGCTCATCTTGCTATAAATTTGTTTGCAAATAATGCTCTGCAAGGATGCTTAAGTAGGTACTTCAGACAAAGTTTCCCTGTTCTCAATATATGCTGTTGTTTATATGTTCGAATGCATGATAGTGTATGATTCGAAACACTGCTGTAGACTGGATTTTTATAGAACCGACCAAAGAGATATATTTACAATTGATGACCTCATATTTAACGAAACCTTTAATTCTTGTCTGTTTATTATTTTCTTCAGGGGGGCTGGGGAAGGTAGTAGAAGGCCAGGTAACTGACATGAACATAGTCAACATTGCAAACACACAACTTTTTACAGCTAATCTTTGATGACATCTTCTGTTTAACAGGAGACATGGTGTGTAGCCAAGCCTTCATCTGACGAGGCAACATTAATCGAAAACCTAAATTACGCGTGCTCCGAGGCGGACTGCCAGGTTCTTCAGACGGGTGGCCCTTGCTTCTATCCAGATACTCTGACAAACCATGCTTCCGTCGCCATGAATCTCTACTACAAGACCATGGGAAGGAATTACTGGAATTGCGATTTTAAGAGTTCAGGTCTTATTGTCATAACGGATCCTAGTAAGTTTCCTTCAACTTTGTTTGCCGAGGGTGGCTAGCAACATTGGCAAACCATGTTCTTAACTTGTGGAACTGCAACTCTGATGGTCCTAGTTTCCTGTTAGAATTATTATCATGATTATCCGAGATTGAATTCCAGTGTACTATACACAAATATGATTGAATATTTGCACATTTAAGCCTTAAAAATTGATGGCACCTATTATGCAGCGATGTACAAACACATATATCCATCGCAGCTTGGTTAAACGCATATAGTTGGGCAGTTTCAAATACTGTCTCAAAATTATTGCTTAGGTATGGACAGAGCTGGTCCTGTAAGCCTCCTGAAATCAGCCTTCATCATCCGTAACTTTTGAAATATGTATTTACTTTTCTAACCAATACTGAAGCTTTAGTCATTGCTATTTGCGGTGCTTTAGTCATTGCTATTTGAGTAGTGTTAGCAAGTGTTGGAAAGGTAAGTGTATATTATCAAAAGCTTACAAGAGGTAAAGTCACGTTTTTAGGAAGTTTTCAAGTCTATTCACACCTCAATAATAATTTTAGGATTTATTTGCAATTGCCGCTTCCACAGCATATTTGCATTGCATTGCAGATCAACTATTTCCTTTAGATGTTTACTTGGTTTACTTTCATTAATTTGCAGGCTATTGGAACTGCAGTTACAATTAGATATCAATCTCAGAAGCAGTTGTAGTACTTAACATCTTTCAATTTCATAAGAGCTGCCAGCTGTTTTGGTTTTCATACACAATGGAATCACGCAGCGTGGAGTTCTCAATTCTCATTTTTCATCCATATTATTGAAACCCTTGTTATAATAATTCAACCTACATTTTATACGTTCACGCTACTATTGAATTACGATTACTTTAAGGACATTCACGTCTGCCATGGCAACGTCATTTGTGTTTACACATGGTACCTGTTTGGAGTGGTTGAGGTGGTCTGAGATTATATAATCTTTTGCCCACTGCCAATGACAACCTACGAGGTTGATGGAAATGCCAAAAATGTAATTAAACTTCGATAGTTTAATACCTAAATAATCACCTTGAACTTCGATAATGCGATCAACATTAGAATCACACGGACTGCTACCATGGGGACGGTAATATTGATGTATCCCCAATAAATTATGGCTATATTCTCCAAATGCTAAATTGAGCATTTAGAGTGTTCATCGTAAATGAATCTTCAAGAAATAAGAACAAATGAAAATATAATTCATTCTTTAGGATTGAGAAATTATTATGAAATTATCTCAAATATTCAAAAGTTGCTCTCTTTTAACTTTGACATTGGTTTTAGTATTGTAGATACTATTGTTTCAAATACAGCTGCGTATTGTATCTTTATCCTTTTAATATTTCTTAATAATGGGTATTTCATATGCTACACTTACTGTATGAGGCCTGATATAGCTATTTTGTTATTCTATGACTGGTATTTCTTACACCTGCTGAGCTAAGTGCTCAATACAACCGTGTCTTTGTGTGTTTATCAATATCAAGCTTTCATTGCTTTAATAGTTAGCACCGTGGCTTCAATTAGAGCCGGTAATTGAGGGCTGGTCCGCAAGTTACCAGCTCCGCTCACAAAAAAATGCAGGGCGGGCCAAAAATTTTGATTCGCTGAAGCTGTGGGCCATTTTGGCCCACGCCCACTTGACCCGCGGGGCGGGGCGGGTAGTTCCCACTGACGCAGGTTGGCCCACTGAGGCACTGACTCGAAAAAAAAATTGCTGTGCTGAGTGACTTGAATTGACGTGTTGGTGCTGTTGTCGGTTGGGTCTAGTGGATTGACGACGTGACGACTAACAACATGACGATTGATGACGAGACAACGCCGACACCAACGCCGACTGAAGTGATGACGACGAGACAGGGATAGCACCATAGGTCCACAGTAGCTAAAGACTTTAGACTTCGGCGACGATTGGAACGACACTCGAGCTCAATAGCACCGTCTGCACTCCGCACTTCGCAGCACTCAGCAAGCAACACGCACCACGCACGCAGCAGCACAAGCAGTAGCCCACACCCCACGATCCACACCCAGTCACCCACCCAGATAATCACACCTCAGACCTCACACTCCCTCGACCATCGTCCGTCATCCTCGACTCCACACTCACAATCACCTCACAGACCAAAGAAGACAGCACAGTCCTCGTCGTCTTCCACTTCCACAGGCCACAGCAGAGTGCAGACACGAACAAGAGAGAGGAGACACTCATCAGCTCTAGCTCACAGTCACAGTGACAGTCGTCGTCCGCCTCCACTCCGTTGATCGCCGACCACCTGTTCCATTTCCACGAAGGCAGGAGTTCAATTCAGACTGCGAGGGAGGAGTGGAACCGCTCGACCTGAAGTAAAGCACTCTGATAACACTGGCCCTCTTTAAGCTTCGATTCGATCAAAGCAATCAGGTATGGTGGCTGTGTACCTTGAAGGGCTGAGGCAATGAGTGAACCCGATGGAACTCAGGCTTCTTCATATCTAAATCCGAGTCCGGGAAGAAAGCAGTCAAAACAGCTCATAGACAAATAGTTTCACCAACCCAACTACCACCCATTCAATTACCGGGAGTCATCGTGCCGAAAAAAAAAAATTTGCGGATCATCACGAGCCAACCCGCATTAGCTCGCGGGACAGGGCGAGCCGATTTTGTTGACCCACCAGACTTGCAGGCCACTGCAGGCCAGCCCGCAATGACCCACGGGCCGGTGCGAATCGGGGCGGGCCAGCCCATTTGGCCCGTATTACCAGCCCTAGCTTCAATCCACTCATTTACACTTGAGATCTCTGAGTATCAAGAGCCATTTTCGTAAACTCATGTCGCTAGGAAATGTATATGATAGAAGGTGGGACAACAGCCTTAAAGTGGAACGTCTTTACAGACAAGAAATATGAAACCATCTAAACAGAAGCGTCGAGAAAACCATGATCCCCTAGATATATAGTCGTTCATTGTGATGTATCCATCCTCTTTTTATGTACACGTGATCCTAGCATTAAGATGAATACATTCGGCTTAAGTTATAAAGTTTGCCTTAAGAGGCAGTTGGATTGACTTACAAAGTTGCCTGAACCTGGATAATCAAGATGACATAATAACAGAATGATCAAACATAGATTTCCCCAAGAATACCTTTTTCAAAGGGAACATTTTGCAGAATGATAAGCATGTTGGCCAACCTTATGCTTGAGAAATCCCATGTCAATTGGAGATTATCAAATTGAAGGTTGCAATAACAAAAGGGAATATGGAATGTAGTCTTCCAAAAAATAAGGCAGATGGATGTATTTGAAAGCGTATGATGACTTGAGAGAAGTCTACTTACAACCAGTAAGCTTTTCCAGAAACCAAAATTTCTACAGAGAACTTCTCCAGACAATCGCTTTTGGATATAATTTCCCTTCAAAGACTCCACTGAATAAGCAGATACAAGAAGAATGAAGAGAACGTCATGTCTAGCTCCTAGCTCTGTCTACAACACGGTTCTACATCCTTAACAAATTGCAACATAAAAATGCTGCAACTCAATCCAGAATTTGTCCTTGGAAGGATTTAAAGTAAACGAGCCTCAAGCGATTCACTTCCATGCTTCACATCAGCATCCTTCCATATATGCAGCCAAGTTTTGGAATGATGATGACAAAAAAATTTAAACTTCAGTAATGAGTTCTGACCTAATCATTGTCTTCTAATGTCTTGATATCATGCAACAGAGCCATTACCTTCAGTGCTTGCCCTTCACTCAGAAGTTCCTTTTCAGCTAATCTGACATTACTTTGCAGATGTCCTGTGGAGTTGGCTTAGTTACTAATTGATCCGAAACCATCAGGGGGCCACACCTAGATAACAAAAGCATTCCACCTTAATTAGTAACAGATGATTTTGGTAGACAATTTGAAGAAGATATTTTACACTTAAAAGAAACTAAGGACATTTCATATTCTTGTGCTCACCCTCCATATAGCTTTTCCTTCAATAAGACCATAAGGAACAGGCCCAAAATGCCTAGAATCATTGGATGCATACAGGTTATCACCCTGAATCCAGACATGTCCTCTAGGCACCTATATAATAGCACATGGCACTCATATTGATTGTTTTGAATAGATAAATGAAAATAAAATGAGTAAGTCCCTATGATTCTATACTATCAAATAACACTACTGAGAAATAACCCTAGAGGTCTGCCTTGCGGTTAGTTCCAGGCATATCCTGAGTTCTGCTGCCACCTAGATCTGCCTACTACTCTGCAAGCGATTTGCGCTAGTAATTGAACTTGTAGAACTCTAATTGATGTCAGTCTTTTACCATATGTAAGGATTGCTCATAACTAACTAATAATATCCAGTATGACAGTTAGATCAACTTGGCATATAGTTCATCAAATATGAGTTTGACATAAATAACTACATACAACAAGGGTTTGACATCGATCAATGCTCCTGGGATCAATGGGGAAAGTGACCTTATGACCTTCCATGGCAATGATGCGTTTAGTGATACTTTTTCTGGGATCAACCGGTGATTTGACCAGCACCACATCGCCTGGTCCTACCTTACCAAGCCGGTGTGAGAACCGGTCAGCCAATATGACATCACCGGTAAGATTAAAGGTTGGGAACATACTTGGACCGTACACCTAGAATAAAACAGAAAGATTGATTTAATAATTTTGACTGGTAGAGGATATGGTTAAATAATTTTAAAAGCTTTTGTTCAAAAGACATGTCCTTTTTTGCAAATGATGAAACTTTTATAAGAGTTGTAATCTTTACATAATTTCAAGCAAAACAACACAACTATTCACATCCATAATATTTCCCTTCTCTATTTTGAAAGAGTATAACTATTTCTAAATGGCACACCTCTTCATGGAAAATTATCCAACGATCATATAAAATTGAAATATATTATATTTTTATATAATTAAGTAATAGTGTTTATCACCATATTTATAACAATTTAAAAACATATATTGTCAATATATCAATTGTAATGATCTTTAAGTAAATTCATTCTTTTTCTTAATAAGTATACTCTAAACTAATTTCCATGTATAGTGCAGGATTTCAACTAGCTCAACACAAGAAAAGCTATGTGCTTACATGAGTGGTGGAGCATATGTAGGTGTCAGTGACATGGAGTAAGCATAAGAATTTAACAACTATTGTTGCTCGATCTACTGCTTCTTTAGCTATACTTCTCCATTGACTCATCTCTCCTTTCTGTTGTCTCTCTGTCTTGGGAGGGTGGGATCAGTCACTGTGCATCTCTGGTGTTTGGAATTGGAAGGCACAAGATAGGATTTTCCCTTAACAGGTCATCTGTCATATCTGTAAAGTCACATTACAGTTATTACATATGCAAGCCAAATAAATGAAATTAATAAATACTCCTTAATAGAAGGGTACTCCAAATGGTTGTGTGAGAATCAGGAAGTAATATAGCCAAGTACTTTCACTCAGTTCACCAACATTATATCATATAGTATACATAAACGAACTATTGATACATTTCTTCTTTACTCTCATCCACAAAATGGCTCTTTCGTTTTCCAAATTCATAGATGCATCAACAATCTCCCTTGTCTCATCAGATGCAATAACGACTATGCTTTTACTCATCCAACTTCAGCAAAAGTCCCATCAAGAAATGATGATAGTACATTTCACTTAAGCACAGACTTGGATCTGCTCATTATCAATAGGGTGCAAGTCTAAAATTTCTTGAGGTCTAAAATTTCTTGAATGCAGAGTCAACCATAGGTTTTCTCAGAATTTCACTCAGCTTTATCATTTATTCCTAAAATGAGTAAAAGTCTATATTGAAAGGCCTATTACATGAAATTCATTCTTCCACCAGGTGAATCAGTCAAGATATCTAGGTTCCATCTGTACTTGATGCAAAAAGCCTCTTAAAGCACAAGAAAGCATGTGACAAACAGACCAAAGACAATAACAAGAGGGAAAATTATGCCTTATGCATAAAGGTTTGAGCATACTAAAACCAAACTCAAGGCAACAAAGCAAGCTAAGAGAAAGAAAAACCAGCAAAACCCCTATATCCCAATAAGCTTTTGCATTAAGCATAATAACATTTGTTTTGTATATAGCAAGTCTGCTTGGTATGTATAATTTTATTTGAAATAATGATTTTGTTGGAAAATTTTGTGTTTTGTAAGCTGTAAATATCCAGCTAGTGTTTACTTCTTAATTGGCAGATTTAGATAAATAAGAAAACTGTTTTTTTTTTAAGATGATTTGATTGAATGTAATTGTGTACAATGTAAATAGGAAAATATTTTTTCCTTATTCATCACCTCCAAAATTGTATCCCAATCTTTTCATTAATAAAAAGAATTTTTCTTTTCATTGTGAGCATTGTGTCCTTGCCAAACAATCCAAGGCTTGTTATCAAATTCATCCTCATTTACACTCAAAACCCTTCCATTTGATCCATAATGACATTTGGGGTCCCTCTAAGACAATGACTCTGACTAGAACTCAATGGTTTATCACTTTTATTGATGATCATTCAAGGGTTTGTTGGGTAAATCTAATGAAAGACAAATCTAAGGCATTGTTTTGATTCAAATAGTTTCATAAGTTTGTTCAAACTAAGTTTGAGTCTACTATTCAAGTTCTTAGAACTAATAATGGAGAGGAGTATTTTTCAAATGTGTTTGGTGAGTATTTGAGAGAAATTAGGATATATCATTAAAGTTCTTACATAGATACACTAAACAAAATGGGGTTGTGGAAAGAAAAAACCATCCTTTGTTTGAAGTTGCTCAATCAATCATGTTTTCAAGGTCTCTTCCCAATCATTATTGGGGAGAAGCTATTCTTACTACAGCTCATCTAATAAATCGCTTACCTTCAAAAACTCTAAAATTTAGAACCCCTTTAAGTGTCTTTCAAGACTATTTTCCTAACACAAACCTGTTTAACCCCTTGTCCCCAAGAGTGTTTGGATGTATTGTGTTTGTGCACAACAAACAACCTAGTCGAAGTAAACTTGATCCCAAAGCCTTTAAATGTGTCTTTATAGGATACTTCCCAACAAAAAAGGGTTACAAATGTTATCCACCTGTCCTAAAGAAATTTTTTGTGTCATATGATGTAACCTTCTTTGAGGATCAGCCTTATTACTCAACAAATGGGTTTCAAAGAAAGCATTCTAATGAGGGAAGCCTTTGGGATCCAACTTGAGACTTAATAGTATCATTACTAATAACTCAAGACATACCCATCCCATCACTATCATCCATAGCCACAAATACAGAAACCCCTGAACCAGAAAACACCAACCCACCACCCCCTGAACCAAAAAACACCAACCAGCCACTCCTTGTACCCAACCTCGAAGATGTTATTCATCAACAACCTGTAAATGAATCTAGATCTATTCCTACTCTTAGTCCTCAAAGGGAAGGGTTGCCAACTGAAAGACCTTTGCTAGTTATACCCACAAGCCATTGATCTATCAGTAGGGTCAATCATCCAACCAAGAATCGGTTCAAGGGAAAACTATGAGTTTGCAGTTTCCTATGGTAAATGACCTGAATGAACCTATTGCGCTTCAAAAAGGAGTAAGGTCATGCACTAAACATCCGATTTCTAATGTTGTGACCTGTAAACAATTTTTCTTTGAGTTCAAGGCCTTTACAATGAAGATTGATGAGGTTGAGATTCCAAAGAATATCTATGAGGCCTTAATGAACCCAAAATGGAAGGATGTTGTATAGGAAGAGATAAGACCTTTACAAGCAAATGGAACTTGGGAGATGGTCAATTTACCTGAAGGAAAAATGGTGGTTGGAAGTAAATGGGTGTTCACCATGAAGTATAATGCCAATGGAGAATTAGAAAGATATAAAGCTCGTCTAGTAGCTCAAGGGTACATGCAAACACATGGAATAGACTATGATGAGACGTTTGCACCTATGGCAAAATTAAATTCCATACGTATTCTCTTGTCCATTGCGGCTAAACCTAGATTGGAAACTACATCAGCTTAACATTAAGAATGCTTTTTTAAATGGCAATCTTGATGAAGAGGTATATATGAAGGCACCTCTCGGATTTGAAAAACAAGAAGAAAGAGGAAAAGTCTGCAAGTTAAGGAAGTCATTGATGGTCTGAAGCAATCTCCCAGAGCATGGTTCACAAGATTCAACTCAACTCTTACTAGGTTAGGATACCAGCAAGGGAAAGTTGATCATACTATGTTTACAAAGATGGGGAATTCAAATAAAAGAATTGTTCTTATTGTATATGTTGAAGACATAATTCTTACAAGTGATAATGAGGACGAGATTCTAGGCTTAAGAGCAAGTTGAAGGAAGAGTTTGAGGTTAAAGATTTGAGGCCATTGAGGTTCTTTCTTGGGATGGAAGTTACCAAAAGTAAAGAGGGTATTTTCATCTCTCAAAGAAAATACACTTTTGATTTGTTAAAAGAGATAGGGAAATTGGGGTGCAAGCCGGTTAGGATTCCACTCGAGAAGGCTTGGAAAAATAAAGTCATAGGTGCAGAAGCTTCTGTTGATATAGGAAGATACCAATGCTTAGTTGGGAGACTGATCTACTTGTCTCTTGCATGACCGAATATTGCCTATGCTGTGAGTGTAGTTAGTCAATATATGCACTCACATACTCAAAGACATTTAGAAGTTGTGAGCCACATCTTGAGATATCTCAAGGGAACAGTTAGAATAGGGCTAATGTTTCTAAAAACTAGAAATAGGAGTATTGAAGGTTACGTTGATGCAGATTGGGCTGGAAGTGAGGATTGCAAGTCAAAATCTGAGTACTACACTAAGTAATGGGGTAATCTAGTTACATGAAAGAGTAAGAAGCAAACAGTTGTGGCTAGAAACAGTGTAGAGACAGAATTTAGAACAATAGCACAAGCAGTCTGTGAACTAATTTGGCTAGAAAGATTAGTACAAGATTTAAAGTTACCCCTATGCTCTGTTAAGTTGAACGGTGATAGCAACTCAACCGTCAGCATAATAAATAATCCAGTCCAACATGATCGTATGAAACACGTAAAAATAGACCAAAGTTTTGCCAAGAATGAAATTGATGAGGGAAGAATCAGTCTCTGCTATATTCCCACTCGTGAACAAGAAGCAAACATTCTCACTAAGAGCCTATTGAGGTCAAGCCATGAAAATCTTCTTTGCAAGCTTGGAATGCAAAATATCTATTCCTAAGCTTAAGGAGGAGTGTTGGAAAATTTTGTGTTTTATGAGCTACAAATATCCAACCGGTGTTTACTTCTTAATCGGCAGATTTAGATAAATAAGGAAACTGTTTTTTTTTAAGATGATTTGATTGAATGTAATTGTGTAGGTTGTAATTAGGAGGATAGGCTGTAATTAGGAGGATATTTTTTCCTTATTCATCATCTCCAAAATTGTATATAAATTGGTTGTAATGTAATGAAGTATTATCCTAGAATTCCATCTTAAAATATTTTCGTTTCAGATTTTTTGCTTTACCCATGATAATCACTATATATTAGAAAAATTTTGCATGAAGTAAAAGTTAAGGATAACCAAATTCTTTAGCCATAGAGTATTGGAACTACCACCCCAGTGGATCAACATGATTCATTTATCATCATAAGATCAGAAATTATGGCTTTTGAACTTGAACAGCATATAGCGGCATCTCTTCCTTAATGTTCTCTCTATAACAAGAAAAAAGATGAAGTCTAAAGCATTTGAAACAAACATGTAGCATATTATAACAAAATGTAATCTCTAAAAATGAAATATACGCATAAAAACCATAAGTACACAAGTAAAGTCCCCCAATAAAGGCTGGACGCTGACTAACTGTTAGCACAAGATGACACGACAGCTTAAACCAGACCCAATAAGGAACAGGATTACCACAATAAAATGCAAAGTTATGTGGCATGACATGTCTACCTAAGCAAAATACCAATCAAGACAAATTACAACAGATATTCGACGTCTATATCGGTTACATATGTTTTATCTTCATGAAAATATGGCATGGCTATAATTGTCAGTTATCTCTATATACATAGCCATACTACCAAAACTACAAATTGGCTAAATCCAGCTTAAGCTGTTGAGGCGGCAGTGTCCCATCCCTAAACAATACCCACAGGAATCCAACACTAATTAAAACTCAACAAATTAAAGGAAGACATATTCTGATCATTCTTTTGTATTCGTTGTAGTATACTCGTTATGATTGTAAAATCTTATCATAGTATTCTCAATAGATACGGTTGCTAGTGGCTTTTAGTGGTAAGATGTAATAGAAGGCGATGGTATTTACTGACCACCGATGGTAACGGGTAACCTTAACAACTATGAAAATGCCAACAAAAAAATATGAAAAATGATTTCCTCCTTTTAAAATAGAAATCATATTCCCCATCTTCCATCGACATTGTAGTTAATCGCCTTTGCCGGTAATTTGGTCACCACCTTCATCTACACCTCCTACTACTAGTTATTGGAACCTACTGAGCTTGTTATGCTAATATCTAAGATTCGTAAAATTTTAATCAGAATAGATATTGGAAAAATATCTGAAGAAGTTTTTTGAATTATCACTACTAGTAGAAAGGTTCCTTTTGTTTTTTCACTAGATAAGCAAATTTATTATATTAAGCATATCATCAAACAGCTCCAATGCACCATTTATCTACTGTTACCGCTTCTTCATTCTCCACCCGTTTGAAATCGATAAATCTCATTCAAGCTTTTCAACAGCATCAATAAGAAAAAAAAATGAAATTCAACAAACGGAAAACGGTCCCAATACTCCATACATACAGCGCGTAACATTAAAATCGAATGTACAATACCCTCGTGCGAGTATACCTGTGATCGCCGTAACAATCAAATCAATATTTCCAACTCTCGGTCAGGACTTTGAGAGAGAGAGATAGAAGCACTGCGGATGAAGAAGATGCCGAGAGAAGTAAAGGCTTTCGCTTTTCTTTTTAGGTAGTAGATGGGGGTCCAACGAGCATCCAATATCACAAGCATCATGTTGTCATATAATATAGTGGGAAATTAGTAACGCCTAAAATTCAAATTGGGAATCGAAGTTTAAAGTTTAAAGTAATTTAAATAGAAAATTAAAATCATATTAAATAATTTAAGTAGATATATTATTATAGTATAATTATAAAAAGTAATATATATGTTTTTGTATTATTAAACATAACATTTATCTGAATTATTTAATAAAACATTAATTTTAAGAAACATCATAACCTTCACTACAAGTTCTACATATGTATGGTTGAGTCGGTCACAAGTAAAATGCCTTCACCATGGAATTCGATCAGGTCTTAGGATCGGTTTTATAAAACTTGAATTTAATCTACTAGTTATTTATAATTTGATATTAAAATTTTATAAAAATTTTATTTAATATCCAAAACTTATTCATTGAAAACATTATAAACCCGTAATCCAATTCAATATTACAACTTATGTAAAACACATTTATATAAAATAAAAAATAAGGTGTTTATAAAGAGTTTTTAAATTTATTTTTGTTATTCATTAAAATATATACTAAGAGTAAAGTAATAATGTAAATATCTGAAATTCTATTATATAATATATGTATTATAAAATATAATTAAGAATAAAGATGCAAACATCTTAAGAACTGAGTGGTAAGATTATCTTTTATGGATAAAAGTATATAAGTCCAAGATGACCTAGCATTCTTTTCTTTTATCATTTCATACAGTAAACAACAAAGAATGTTCTGGAAATGCTCTCTAGAAAAAAAACCTAAAGACGATTAAGGGGAGGATAACAAGGTTTGAATCCAACTTCTTCCAAATAAGATTTTACCATGAAATGGTTAATAAAAGTACTAAATTAAATATTCTAGTTACATGGCCTTGATCTTCCAAATTTTGAAATTTGGAGAAAAGACATAACAAGTACGGAAATCCATTAATCAAGGATATGATCCACAAAAATTTTGATGTAAGTAATCTAACCTATGTTAATTGATTAAAAATACATGTTTTAGGATTAAATTAAACCTATGAATAAAAAGAATCAAGATTAGGATGAATTAGAATAGAGAAATTAAGGTTCACAAACTTATATCGAGAGATACATAGCTTCCCTACACAGCCATGTTTCGACCATGCTAAACCCAAACGAACTGAGAAATATGACCTCTCAACATAGTCGTGTCATGATTGTGTTGAACCCAAATTTTATAAAAAGATACACAATCGTGTCTCACCCGTAATAAACCCAAACCTTACAGAAAGGTATATAACCTTTGACATGATCGTATATTATTTTGTATTAAGTTACACGACCTCCAACATAGTCATGTTGAATAAAATATAACTTAATTGTATATCTATTTAACTTCTAATTAAATTAATTTCACGCAATCTAGATAGTTAATAAAACCTTAAATAATCTAATAAATTAAGAAAATTAAGAAATTATGCTATTCTCATATTAGTACTAAGAATGATGTAGTGATATTGGATAGATTTTAGCTTACCTTAAGTTTAAGATCAGACATGCTTAATACTAGGATTCAAAGGTACGTGTAACTTACATGTCTCTTGTATTTACTTAGGTTAGAATATATTGTTGTAATGAATTAAGCAAATGAATGATTAAGTGTTTAAGTGTATGATGTTTGTGCTTGGCTTGGCCTAGGAATTCGTAATGGTAGATCCTTAAGGAGCACCTCAATGATTTTTGTATGGCATTGTCTCTAATAGAGTTATACTTGGAATTAATCTAGGTTGGATGTCAATTTAAGTGCTCATAAGTGTGGGACTCGTAGTAGCAGTTCTCATCACTCAGTATAAGTGGTTTAAGTAATCATGGTATGGGGCCCGTAGTGACAGTTCCTAACACCAAGTTTAAGTGATTTAAGGAATTATGGATGTGAGGCCCGTAGTGGTAGTTCCCATCACTAAGTTTAAGTGTTTTAAGAGGATCATGAGTGTGGGCCTTGTAGTGACAATTCCTATCACTAATTTATGTTTCAATGTTTTTAAGTGTGTTAAGAAACTTATGAATACCTAGTTGTTGTTTGTGGGTTTAAATAATATCATGATATGGTTGTTGCTGTTTAAGTGTTGCATAATGCATGTGATATTTGTTTATGTTTGTTCATGCATGTGTGCTTGTGTTATATATATTGGGCATTAGCTCACCATTCAGGGAGTTTTTTTTTAAATGCAGGTATAGTGGGTATTGATAATCTAAAAGGAAATACAAGAGTGAATAAACCTTATTATGAGGAAGAAGATGATTATCACTACCATTATGACAAGTAAAACTTGGGAGGATTTTATTATTTGATTTTAATGAATAGAAGTTTCTAAAGAGTATTTAATTAGTGTTTTTAGACTTCCGTTGCATTAGATATTGATTGTGGATTTATGTTAGAATGGTTTCAAGGTTTGAAAGATGAATTGAAATGTATTTATATTAAATTAGAAGTATTAAATATATTTGAATGTTGATGTACAGGAATTGTAAAATTAATAGATATCAAAGTAGAATATAGCCTTAACATGTTCTTGTGTGATAAAAACACATAGTGAGCAGTAGCACAACTCGGGTTTTGAGGCGTTTATAGATAACATGTTATATTATGACATAAATTATTTATAAAGGAATAAATTATTAAATATAACCAATTGAAATTGCAATTCGTGTAAAATAATTTTGTAGAGATATTATTGAATTATACTTCAAAATCATTAAATCACACTTGAAAATCGTTATAATAGATAATTTAATATACTATATAATATTTATCTAAATTCTAAATTAAATGAAATTCAACTCATCAATCATATATCTCTATAAGTTTATGACATAATTTACTAAATTTCAAAAGTTAACTAAACTTTATTCCATTCTTTTGTAAACATTCATCAAGATTAATTGAAGTTCAACTCATCCATTTCCTCAACTACCTTCATACTTATAAAGAAGAAAAAAAATTCATAAAATAGATTACAAGAGATATGAGATTGAGAGATACAAATGTAACTAGGAAGTGAGAATAGTTAGATTAGACAATAGAAATATGATTAGGGTTTTTTAGATTTTAACAAATAAAATAAAAATAGTTTTCTTTAATACAATGTAATAAGTTAATAAATTATGGTTCTTAATTTTTAAAATTTAAATTTAAAAATATTATTACCTAGCATTTTATTAATAGGTTAGATTTTTTTATTAAGTAATTTTTTTTTGCTTTTTCTTCTAAAACTTATAACCTAACTCAAAACTCTATAAAATTTTATAATAATACCGACATTCCTCTTAAAATCCTATAGATCAATTAACAACTCGGACAAATCGGATATTCTAAGTCGACCCACACGATGGCATCCTCATCTTATCTGAAGTACTTATTAGTCCCATAAAATAAGGCTTGCGTTACTAGCAGGCTTTAAACACTAGGCTGAATTCATGAAAGCAAAAATTATTAAAATTAGGCATGCTGTTGAAAGGAGTAAAAATTACCAAATCATTCCATCGATTTCATCAAATCTGAAGTTTAATTACAACAAATTTTTTAATATAACTTATAGATTATACTACAACTTGGCGGGAGAAAAACAAAAAAGAAAGACAGAAAGAACCTATACATACTACTTGTAACAAAATTTTATGTATCTTTCTAGCTATCTTGATTACCTTAATGCTATATTTAAAAAAAAAAAAGCAAAAAAAAGGGGAAACATAGAGAAAATTAGTACGTTAAGTTTAATTGGTTATTTATGTTATCATCAATCACCCACTAAAATGAATAATAATGATGATGATGATGATAAATGCATTCCATCATTTCATGTCTAAATTCTCTCAACTATTCCTTTAAAGATTCATGAAGGGCGTGATTTTCGTTGGATAAATGCTTTTATTAATTTCATCTTCCATGCATTGCAGAGAGAAATTATCGTACTAAATAACATAAAAGTATATTAGTTACGTAATATATAGGAATAAGCTTAAAATAGAATTGTAATTCCGAACTTCATTCCATTTTTTATGTTTAGAAGCATTTTTAGAAAGTGAAATTATGATTCCATAAGGACTTTATATTTAAGAGAATATCGTAATTTTATTCGTCTTCTTTAAGAAAATTTACTTTTATCTTTTACTCTCCAATGCCTCCATTAGTTAGTGGCGTTTTAACAAATATTCATTTTGTTCCATTATGATGTGCTAAAACCAAACATAATATTGAAGTGGAACAAATGGTTCTAGAAACATTTCAAAACACTAAAATGGATTAGTTATCATAATCCTGATTCTATTTCATTCCATCAAATATATTTCAATTTATTCTATTTTGAACCGTTTTTGTATATCAAACATGACATTAGTAAGTAATGAGAAGAATTTTAATAGTTAGACAAATAAAATATTTTAAAGTGATTTTAAGGATTTAGTGGTAATTTAACTATTACATTATAATTTTCAAGGAAGCATAGAGTCTAATAAGGCAATATCAACTTAATAATATACGTGCATCTGTGTTTTTTTTTTAAAAAAAGAATAATACCATATAAGAGATAATCATGTCATTAACATATTATTAGAAAACTTTTAATATAGGTAGGATAATGATTGAAAACTGTAAGTGGCAAAATGTAAATAAATAAATAAATAAAAGACTTTAAATTGTATATATTAAAAATGTTTGAAGAGATGTGAAATCAAAAATGGATATATTTGCTTAATAGGTATAGATATATGTATAGAATAAGCCAATATTGGATTTGAAATATGGACGATGTATTCAATCGGCTATGTAATGTTGTATATTGTCTGTAACTTTATTTTGAAAAGATTTGTTCAAAATATCTCTATGGAGATTGAGCATAGTTTGAATGATTTTTATTTATCTTAAGTATCATTCTACTATAATCTCTATTTTAATTTTTCTTAAAATTAGCTTTACCACCAATAGGAAAATAAATATTGACATATAGCTGCATTTTTTTTATTGGATAATGATCATGTAACAATATTCAGTTATATTTTTAAGTGAAATTGTGATTGATGATGAAAATAAATAAATTGTTTTCTTCTTAGTGAATTAATCAAGAAACCTTTATTTTAGCCATCTATTTAAAATATTATGACATAAAAATTATATTTACTTTCACTCATAAAATATCCATACCTACAATATGTATTGCACATTTTATAACTATTTAACTTCATATTCTCATCTTTTAGGTCAATTGTACCGCACAAAAAAGGCTTTTTTTTATATACATTATTTAAATGAAAGAGTTATTGCATTAGATATTTATCTAATAACTTTTCCATTATTTAAATTAAAAAAAGTAATTACAAAAGATTTTTATGTATATTCTTATCATTGTAAATACAATGTGCTGTGTGCTTCATCTATCTCTTTGTGTACTTCCCCCATTCGCTCTCCCATTGAACCCTAAACCCCATATCATACAGAAACACCGTTACAACACAGACTCTCTCTTACTTAAGACATAGAAATGCAGACCATACGAACCAGAGTACCTTCTCTCTTCCCCTTCAAAACTCTAAACCATTCCCAAAAACTCCTTCGCCCCCTCTCTACTCAGTCCACACCTACCGAGTCAAGCACGCTGAAACTCGAACGAATCGCCGACGAACTTCTTTCCCTTAATAAGCTCGAACGCTATGACTACTCCATCCTCTTCCGCCTTAAGATGGGGCTCAACAAGTATGGTCCCGCCGTCTCTGGCGTGGGATCTCCTGGTGCATCCTCCGCTAGTGGTGGGGGAGCTGCTTCTGCAGCAGCGGCGGTGGCGGAGAAGACGGTTTTTGATGTGAAATTGGAGAAGTTCGATGCGGCAGCAAAAATAAAAGTTATTAAGGAAGTTAGGGCTTTTACGGAATTAGGGTTAAAGGAAGCAAAGGACCTGGTGGAAAAAGTGCCTGCGATTGTGAAGAAAGGGGTTACGAAGGAGGAAGGAGATGCGATTATTGCCAAGCTTAAGGAATTGGGTGCCTCTGTTGTACTAGAATGAGATTGATGTTAACTTCAGTTTTAGACTCTTTTTTTTTTTTTTTAAATTTTGTATCCTCGTTTCGGGATTCTGGTTCTTTTATGCGGTGTAGAATAAAGTTATTTTTTGACGGAATGAAATGCAATGGAACGGAGTCACAGTATTCAGTTCTTTCACGTGCTGATCGTTGGGGAATCCAATCATAGGGATTTAGTAGAATGAAGGGATTGGCGTTTGTCCAAGGATTAATTCCTTGGAGAAAAATGTAATCTTGAACAGAATGGAATGAAAAGAAATGAACTTTCTCTGTGCTGAATCATTGTAGAACAATGTTGGCTTTAACACAACCTAATGAAATTGAAGTGAATTGAATTCCTGTTTCTTTTTTTTTTTTTTTTGAGTGCTGATTGATGTTAATAAACGTGTGCCTTTTTTCTTAAACCATGAATTTTGGGTTTACAGCAGGTTCGGGAGTTTAACTTCTTTTTTTTTTTTTTTATTTGATGCAAAATTTATCAGTTTGAAGGAGTGAAAGGACACACGGGTTCTTCAGTTTGAATCTGCATGAATTTTTTTCATCTACACATGGGAGATTTCTTTGTGCATTGTTTGCTATCCCAAGCAATCATTGTTGTTGCAAATCTTTTAGCTCATTTGCAGCCTAGAAAATGCAGTGTTGGTTGCATTGTGAACTGAGATTACAGTGCCTCTGCCTCTACCTCTATATGCTCTCATTGAAAGTCATATGAAATTCAGTTTGACATTCCCGCATACCTAGATGTTAAGGACAAAATTCTTCCTAAGTGGATGTGAAGCAAAGATTTTCTTCTCTATCTTTGGGTTGGACAATATATCCTAGAAGTTTGTGGATTTCTGGATCAAATCTTGTTGCCTAGAATGGTAACTTAAGGAGAAATTGACATTGTGTGTGCATCTTCATTTATCTTTCAACACCATTGACCTTGTGTGTGCATCTTCATTTATATTTGGAAAAGACCACCCTCTGGCATTCCACTAGAAAATGGTTATCAAGCATCTAAGGTTTTCGATAAATCAATAGAAATTTGAAACCATATAGTTTGTGAAGCAAAGCCAAGCCTTTGTCAATGCGAGTTAGATTGAGCGAACCGATGATGTATGCAATTCTTGCTTGCAAACTGCTGATCAGTTATATAGAGAGCATATTATCTATATCAGCTTCTTGTTATCCCTTTGGCACAGAGGAATACTTTTATATCATCCTGTATAGAATGCGGATCTTTTATTGGAGTATTCTCTGTTTTATATATTCTACTTCATTACCTATCTACGCTTTTAACGTTGCTATGGTTCTTATGTTGAACTATCCTGACGCAGCGAGAAAAGCGTACAAACACAAGATCAATTCTAGAATTGGATCTCACGAATAAACAAAGAATAATTTGAGTTTATTCCTTGAAAATCTCAATTGCGCACAATCGAGAAAGCAGAGAAAACTCTTCTCTAAATGTGTATATTTTGACAAAGATTAAAAACTAACCTTAAAAATGACCTAGTAACTATATATAGTTCTTAAGGAAACAATTAAAAAGAAAATATATATGTATACGTGGAAATAAATATATGTATACACGTCTGTCATCTGATTTATACACGGCCGTGTATAAGACCGTGTATATCTCTGTGGATTCTCCTGACACAATACACGGCCGTGCTTTCTGGCCGTGTATGTTTCTGGGAATCATCCTAACATAACACACGGCTATGCCTTCTGGTCGTGTATAAGACTGTGTATGTTTCTGGGAGCTTCTAGACACATTACACGGCCGTGCCTTGTAAAAGACACGCCCGATCAACCCGTGTTAGCTATGATGCCCGCATCATTCTCTCCCGCCAATGAAGAACTCGACCCCGAGTTCTTTTCAGGATACAATGGTGTGTCATCTGAATGGAAAAGAGATAAATCCGCTACATTGAAAGTGCATGAAATATTCATATCGTCTAAGAGCTTGACGATATACGCGTTGTCATTGATCTTGCGCACTACTTCATAAGGGCCATATTTCTTTGGTTGTAGTTTCCCATACTTACCCACAGGGAAACGCTCTTTCCGAAGATGAACCATCACCTGATTGCCCACTTCAAACAGCTTCTTCCGCCTGTGTTTATCAGCAGCCCCCTTATACCTGGTATTAGCTTCTTCAATCTTCTGTCTGACTTCCGCTATGGTGGCTTGGCATTGTTCAGCCATATGCTTAGCAGCGACGTCACCCACCACACCCTTGGGTTTGATCAGGTCCAGCACATGTTGTGGCGTTTTGGTATACACTACCGAGAACGGTGATCTTCCAATAGTTCTATGGACAGAACTATTGTAGGCGAACTCAACTTGAGCCAAAGCTTGATCCCACTGCCCTGGCTTCTCACGGAAAATGCTCTTAATTAGATTCCCGAGGGTCTGGTTGGTCACTTCTGTCTGACCATCAATTTGAGGGTGAGCTGTACTGCTGTAATTTAGGGATGAGTCAAACATGTACCAAAGAGTCCTCCAAAAGTAACTAAGGAACTTGCTATCTCTATCGAAGGTGATGGATTTTGGAACACCATGTAGACGCACCACTTCCTTAAAGAATAGTCGTGCAATGGCCCGTGCGTCAGCGGTCTTCCTACAGGGAATAAAGTGCGCCATCTTGGAGAACCTGTTAACTACAACAAAAATAGAGTCAGCACCTCGTTGGGTACAAGGCAAACCAAGTACAGAATCCATCGACAGATCTTCCCAAATGTTCTCAAGCACTGGTAGGGGAGTATATAGGCCAGTGTTTTGAGACTGTCCCTTCGACACTTGGCAAATATAACACCTTTCCACAATTCTATAAACATCCCTCCTTAGCCGAGGCCAAAAGTATCTCTCGGCAATTGCAGCTAAGGTCTTGTCTCTTGACATGTTTAATAAACCTCCTGTAAAAATTGGCTAAGCCCAGAAAACTTCTCAGCTTAGTGACGGCTTTTGGAGTAGGCCACTCTCTGGTCACCTTCACTTTCTCATCATCCACTATCACCCCCTCATTGCTAATTATGAACCCAAGGAACAATAGTTGCCTTGACAAAAATATGCATTTTTTTAAATTGACATACAATTTATTTTCTTTCAACACAGACATAACACACCTCAAATGTTCAAGGTGTTCTTTCTCAGACTTACTGAACACCAAGATATCATCAAAATACACTACAATGAAGCGACCATTAAAGGGTTTCAGTACCTGGTTCATCACACGCATGAAGGTGCTTGGCGCGTTACTAAGACCAAACGGCGTCACCAACCATTCATACAACCCCTCCTTGGTTTTGAACGCCGTCTTCCATTTATCTCCAGCGCGGATTCGAATTTGATGGTATCCGCTCCTCAGATCTATCTTGGAGAAGATAGTGGCTCCGCTCAACCTGTCCAACATGTCCTCCAGGCGTGGTATGGGGAATTTGTAACCTATAGTGATCTTGTTGATAGCCCTGCTATCAACACACATCCTCCAGCTCCCATCTTTCTTGGGAGTCAACAACGCTGGTACCGCGCACCGGCTCAGGCTGTCTTGGATAAATCCCTTATCCAATAGCTCTTAGACCTTCTCTTGAAGAATTTCGGTTTCCTTGGGGCTCATCCTTTAGTGTGGTAAATGTGGGAGACTAGCCCCAGGCACTAAGTCTATTTGATGCTGGATATCCCTCAAAGGCGGTAGACCCTCAGGTAGGTCATCAGGAGCCACCTCCCTATATTCTTCCAGTAAACTCTTCACTGCTTCAGGAATTTCCACACTAAGCTCATCTTCTCCAACTGACACATCCTTCACTATTAGAGCATGAACCACCCGTGATTCCTTTAAATTAGCAACCAAATCCTTCTCCGATTGGGTGACAGTTAAGAAAGAACGACTTTCTGCTCTCTTCTCCCTCGAACGTCCCTCCTTCTTTAGCGGCAACAACGTATACCTCACACCCCCTTTCTCCAGCCTGTACACATTTTCCTTTCTAGCATGTTGTGCGTTTACATCAAACTGTCATGGTCTGCCAAATAGGACATGACAGGCATCCATATCCACAATGTCACAAACGACCTCATCACGGTACTTCCCTATTGAGAACGGTACCCTACACCTTTCCTTCACCTCAATCCTCTTTGCAGCTTTGATCCACCCTATGGTGTATGGATTTGGGTGTTTTTCGACAAGTAGCTGCAACTGCTTAACAACTTTACTTCCAATGATATTTTCGTAGCTTCCACTAGCTACTATCAACTTGAACACCTTCCCACCAATGGTGCACCTAGTGCGGAACAACTGGTGTCATTGGGTAATCTCCTCCTGTTTCGGTGTTAGCATCATTCGCCTAATCACATAGGTCGGTTCTGCCACTTCTTCCTCCTCTTCATAGTAATCATCCTCTCCATCAGGTTCACAGCATACCTCATTTTCGTCTCCTCCATCAAGAATGTTAACACTTCTCCTAGCAGGGCACTCATTTGACTTATGACCAGGTTGATTACAACGGAAACACTTACCCAAAATCGGCTTGGCATATGGGTTGTTTTGTCTCTAGGTCCCCCTAGGCTTGATAGGTCTCTTTCCCTCACTCTTCTCTTCTTTCTTGGCGTTTTCTTCACTAGGCTTGTGTACAACACCTTTTTCTCTTCTCAATCCCCAACTTACTACTACTGCCAACGACATCATTGACATATCCCTTTCTTCCACCTCCGTACCTACTACTCTGCTCCTGCAACATCAATTCAGCTCGTAGGGCCATGTTCTTCGCTTCGACCAAGTTTCTCACCATTGTGACCCCTATTTTATCCTTGATCTGGAGCTTCAGTCCTTCTACGTATCGTGCTACTTGTTGGCCTTCACTCTCCCTCAAGTCGTTCTGTTCGGCCAATCTCATGAATTCTATGGTATATTCGTGCACGGATCATTGCCCCTGACGACACCGCTAATATTATTGGAACAATATCTGCTCATAGTCTGGAGGAAGGAAATCGTGTTGCAATAGCTGTTTCATGCGATACCACGTCCTCACCGGATGCCCACCCTCTCTCTGTCTCCTGTTCTGCAGCCTCTCCCACCATGCCGAGGCTCCACTCTTCAGCCTACATGCCACTAATCTAACTCGACAGTCTTCAGGAATTTCCATATAATCGAAAAATCGATCCACTTCGGCAATCCAATCTAGAAAACCTTCGATATTAAGACTGCCATCAAACCATGGGATGTCAACCTTTAGGCGGTAATCCCCTCCTTCTCCTTGGTCATACCCGCAACGGTTTCTCCGATAACCAATATCCCTCTAGTTGTTCCCATATTGAATCAGGCGATAGCCACCACCATTACCACCTTGTCCTCGCTGTGGTCTACCTCCATTTGGGACCTCGTATTCATCGCCAGAGTCATCATTTTCTACCCTTCCCCACCTGTTCTCGACAACAGGTTGAACCAACTGTCTACCGTAGACATCAGTTGCTGCGACTGATTCCTACCAACATCCCCAACCCTATTGGGGTCTACTGTTATGGCATCGAAACGCTCGATCAATTTCTCAAGGCGTCGTTCCATACGCCCGACCTTTTGATGCATAGCGTCAAACTTCGCCCTCGGAACCCATTGATGGGCTCCTTGTGATCTCGCATCCAGAACACCGTCAAGAACACGATCGCCGTCATCGCCTTGATTAGTTGACATCTCCGCAGGAATTCGCCTTGCTCTGATACCAATTGACGCAGCGAGGAAATCGTACAAACACGAGACCAAATCTAGGATTGGACCTCACGAATAAACAAAGAATAATCTAAGTTTATTCCTTAAAAATCTCAATTGTGCACAATCGAGAAAGCAGAGAAAACTCTTCTCTAAATGTGTATATTTTGACAAAGATTAAAAACTAACCCTAAAAATGACTTAGCAGCTATATATAGTTCTTAGGAAAACAATTAAAAAGGAAATATATATGTACACGTGGAAATAAATATATGTATACACGTCCGTCATCTGATTTATACACGGTCGTGTATAAGACCGTGTATGTCTCTGTGGATTCTCCCGACACAATACACGGCCGTGCCTTCTGGCTGTGTATAATGCCGTGTATGTTTCTGTGAGTTTTTCTGACACAACATGCGACCGTGCCTTCTGACCGTGTATAAGATCGTGTATGTTTTTGGGAATCATCCTGACATAACACACAGCCGTGCCTTCTGGTTGTGTATAAGGCCGTGTATGTTTCTGGGAACTTCCGGACACATTACACGGCCGTGCCTTGTAAAAGACACGCCCGATCAACCCGTGTCAGCTACGATACTTGCATCATATCCAACTGTTGAAAGTAATGATTACTAGGGACACTTCTACTTGCGAAGGCCAAAATGATTTCAAATTTCTCTTTTCATGGGATGATTTTCACATTTTAGCTGATGGATCATGTATGTTTCTAAAGATTTTGTACTTCATCGTCACAAAATAGCTTCTTAAAGTATCTACAGACCTTAAACGTTACATTTTTAGTGATGAGCAGGAGTGAACGCCAAAGTGGCATTTTGATGTTGATTACTGTGTAGACTCTTGAATAAGGCTACATCCATTCAAGCTGTTGACTGGTTTGTGTCATATCCTATTTACCTTGAGAATATGAGAATTCAAAAGCCAAGTTTGATTATCATCATCCTTTGAGAGGGAATTGGTAGATAAATTCTGATTTAGAAGCACACTGACCCTGGAATTATTTCAATGAAGAATTTCCTTCCCTTAACAATCTTCTCTAAAATAATTCAAGACTCAAATATGCTCCGTTCCACTTTAAAAAGAAACTGGCTAGGCGTCTCAATTTATGCCATACGTACATGCGTAATAGTAATTTAATCACAAGATGGAACGGGACTTATAGGTGGCAGAAATTTTGGACTTTCTACTAAGGCTTTTAGAATATGGATCGAGTTTCTCTATTCTCAAATGATCATTCGGCGGAAATGGATCCCCTTCAGTAGTAATTGCCACATACAAAGAATCTTTTATGTCTATTATACATTTTGCTTTTTTATTCATACATAGCAGTATGACATTGAAGGGGGACACAGATGAGACAATATTTGGGGATAGGGAAATTTTATTCATGGAATACATAATGAGAACTTGATAATAAGAAGAAACAATAAGCTTAGGTAACTCTATCAAAGATTTGTTAGGAGAAAACCCAACTGAAAGAGCTGGAGAATCTATGTTCCGTTCTTTCCAGGGAAAAATCTGAAAGTTGGAATTTGTGGAGTTTTTATTTGTATGTATTTATAGTGTAGTGAAAGACTGAAAAATCGAATTTGCACCAAAGGTATAGTTGTACTTGTGTTAATGTATCGTTAGAAGTACCATGCTATTGGCCCTCCATGTGGTCCACTATCTAAAATAATAGATCTACAAGGCGAAGATTTTTCTTGGGACAAGCCCTAGCATCCAACCGAAGGATATGGAAATGGCTGAAAACTCTCCCTCAGATCTCAGATTCTGAGAGTGTTGGGGCAGGAAATGTAAGTTACCAGAATATGGCAAGCACTGGAAATGAAGTTGCAGATGCGAGCATTTTCAAATACTGCATGGGAGGCATAACAGACAGGTCACTTTTGCTTGAGGAAAATTTCAGCATCTGCTTCAAATGAAGAACTTTCGGAGTGGGCAAGTCAGGCTGCCCCATAGACAGGATGTTCTCGCCACTGGTAATGTAGAACTTGTTCCTTTTACATTAGGTGGCCAGGCTGAATTATTAGTGATATCCGTAATTTGCTGAGATAAGGGAGTGCTCTTGTGAATTATGGGACACGTCCTCCACCATTGACTTGATTTATTATTACTAAGGAGTAAGGAAGACAAAGTAAGAATAGGATGCACGCTGCCCCTATGTAATCCCTGATCAGCTAGATTAATTCTGGCAATTGATTGTTTTATTTATCTTTTCTTTGGGGCATCTCTCGTTTTCATGACTTGTATACTTAGCAAGTGGTTAAACTGAAAATTTCTCATTAGTTCATTGTTAAGTAGTTAAACTGGTTGGACTGAGTTATTGGCTTGCTCACTTCCTTTTTTTTTTTGGTTAATTAAATAATTTATTAATTGAGGAAGGATGATACAACTGCTAAGCAGGAAGTGGGGAACATTGTTCCAACTTCAAAAATACAAAAACGATGAGGAAACTAGGATAAACTATACAGAATTAATTTGCAGGGATTTTGACATAATTAAGAACTTGTCTAACTACAGAAGAAGAAGCTGGTGGGAGCACTTCTCCAAGACGAACTGTGTTTCTAACTCTCCAAAGAGCGTAGATTGCAACTGACAAAGCCTCTTTCAAGCGACCTGGATGCAGGGTGTTGAAAGGAGGGTTGTCGTTACACCTAACCAAGACTTGCAAACAACTGGACCATCCAGATGATCAGACCACACTTGTGAAGAGAACCGGGCACATAAAAAAAAAAAGGGATGGGCATATCATTAAAATTCTGGAATTATCTTTGGCTTGAGTATTGTTGCTCTTATCAAAATGAAGTTTGCAACAAGAAATGGGAATATGAAATGTTTCTCTTCGAGAGGAAAGGGGAGATTGTGTATTTAGAAGAGTATGACGACTTGAGAAGTCAACCTACAAACGGTAAGCTTTTTCAATGGAAACAAAATTTCTACAGAGAACTTCTCCGAACAATTGATTTTGAATATAATTTCTCTTCAAAGACTCCGCTGTATAAGCCGATAGAAGAATGAACAGAGCGTCATGCCTTCTTAACCACCTGGAATGAAGCTCCTAGTTCCGTATGCAGCACAGTTCTACATCCTCAGAAGCTGTGACCTAAAATTGCCGCAATTAGGTTCGGAATTTGTCGTCGAAAGGATATAAAGCGAATGAGCCTCAACATTACTTTGCAGACGTCCTGTGCAGTCGGCTTAGTTACTGACTGATTGATCCGAAACCATCAGGTGGCCACACCTACATAACAAAGACATTCCCGTTTTGATTAGTAGCAGACGATTTCGATAGACACGATTCCAAGAAAGTTATTTTAAATGTAAGGGAAACTATAGGATGTTTTACATTCTTGTGCTCACCCTCCATGTAGATTTTCCTTCAGTAAGACCATAAGCAACAGGCCCGAGATGCCGAGAATCGTTGGATGCATACAGGTTATCAGTTCACCCAGAATCCAGACATGTCCCCTAAAAGCACCTACATAATAGCATATGGCACTTAACGTTGATTGTCCTGAATAGATGAATGAAAATTAAATGAGTAAGTCCCTACAATCATGTACTATCGGATAACACTACTGAGAAACAACCCTACAGGTCTGCCTAGAGGTAAGTTCCAGGCAAATCCTGAGTTCTGCTGCACCGAGAGCTGCCTACTACCCTTATGCAAGTGATTTGCCCTGGTGATAGAACTTGTAGAACTCTAATTGACGTCTGTCTACTGCCAAGCGTCAATCAATTTGGCATAAATAAACTACATGCAACGAGGGTTTGACACCGGTCGATATTCCTAGGATCAATAGGTAAGTGACCTTATGACCTTCCATGGCAATTATGCGTTTCGTGACTCTTTCTAGGATTGACCCGTGATTTGACCAGCACCACATCACCTAGTCCTACCTTCCCAAGCCGGTGTGAGAATCGGTCGGCCAATATAAGATCACCACTAAGATAAAGGTTGGAAACAAACTTGGACCATATACCTGGAATTAACCAGAAAGATCGATTCAATGATTTCAATTGTAGAGCAAACACACACACACACATATATATATAATTTGGAAGGCTTCTTTTTGTTCAAGAGATCAATTCTCTTATAGTCGTAATGGTATTTACATAGTTTGATATAAAAAAATATAACTTTTTTCATCCATAATATTTCTTTCGTCTATTTTGAAAAATTTTACCTTTTTCTAAATAATATATTATTTCATGAAAAACTATATGATGATCCCACAAAACTATAATGTGTAATATATCACAATTTTATGTATAATTAAATAATAGTATTTGTTGAATATTCTACAATCTCTAAAATAAGAGAAAAAAAATATTTAGAACAAAAATAGAATACTAGTGTATATATGATAGATGTAGTTTCCTTTTCTTGAATATATACTTGTACAAAATAGAAGATTGTATTAACTATATATATTGCTAGAGAAGTAAAATAAATATAAGCTTTTCAAACATGGTATCAGAGCATGGAAAAGATCTAGGACCAACAAAATAAAGAAATCAAAAAAGGAAGATCAATGGGAGATCAAACACCTCCGACTGGCTCTTCTCGGACAGACCCTATTGCTCTTGATGATCTGACATCAAGAATAACACAGATGCTACATCAAACACCCATACCAACAACCATTGATCCAGTTCTCACGTCCATGGGTGTAAAACTGGATGGAACCAACTATGGCATCTAGTCGCAAGTTATGGAGATGTATATTGCGGCCAAGGACAAGCTGGGCTACATCAACGGAGACTTACCAAAACCGATGGAAACAGACCCTACGTTTAGAAGATGGAGAACAGAGAACGCTGTGGTTAAGGGATGGTTAATTACATCTATGGAACAGAATCTGATTGGAAATTATATCAGATTTCCAACTGCTAAAGCTGTGTGGGATGCGGTTGCGACGACATACTTTGATGGCACCGATACCTCACAAGTCTATGATATAAAGCGGAAGGTGTCAAGAATGAGACAGAATGGAGGATCACTGGAAACATATTACAATGCACTTCAAAGATTGTGGAGGGAAATTGACTTTAGGCGACCAAATCCTATGCATTGTGATATTGATATAGAGAAGTACAACTCTATGCAGCAGGAAGATAGAGTATACACTTTCCTAGATGGTTTGGACGATCGGCTGGATAGCATTTGAGCCGATACACTTTGTATACAGCCACTCCCGTCCGTAGAACAAGCATATGCATATGTTAGAAGGGAGGATCAAAGACAAAGTGTGATGTTGATGAAAGAATAAACTTTGTCTAGTGCAGTGATGATGTCCAGGGGAGGACCAAAACTGCAGTAGAAACCTATTCTTCACATGCTTCAACACGAAAAAAGAAGCCCTGCCACAAGAACAAGGAATCAGACGGTAGAGAACGGTTGTACTCATTGTGGAAACACCAAACATACAAAGGATACTTGCTTCAAGATACATGGATATCCAGATTGGTGGCATAAACTGAAGGAGAAAAGAAAACGAGAAGTAGGCCATGTTGCGAATGTTGCTATGGAGATGGTGAGCACGGAAGCCAATCTCTCCCTTATCCTACAGGGAGAGTCATCCACAACAAAAGAAAATTGTTCCTCAGCGAAGGATGAATCAGGTAATCAAAGGTGGATTATTGATTCTAGAGCCTCAGATCATATGACTTTTGATCCTCAAGATGTCAGTAGGAAAGCCAACTCGAACAGAACCTACATCATAAACGTGAATGGGGAAAAATATCCTGTGATTGGTTCTGGAGAAGTTGTTTGTTCGCCCACACTTCATCTGCCAAACACCTTACTTGTTCCGTCCCTCTCTAACAAACTGATCTCAGTAGGAAAAGTTACGGAGGATTTGAATTACTGTGTTCTAATGTATCCAAAATTTTGTGTATTTCAGGACATCCTCACCAAGGAGATCATTGGTCGTGGTACTAAACGAGAGGGGATATACTACTTGGAAGAGTTCAGTGGGAGCAAATTATATAAAGTGAGCAAGGAGGACACCAAGAAGCAAGACGTCTGGCTGTAGCATCACAGATTAGGACATCTATCATTTACGTATATGAAGTATTTGTTTCCAAGTTTGTTTCATGACACTCCTGAAAAATTGCTAAAGTGTCAGTCGTGTATCTTAGCTAAGAGTCATAGAGTTACATACCCAATAAGCAATAGAAGATGCAACAAACCATTTATGTTAGTACATTCAGATGTGTGGGGACCTGCAACTATCTCAATGTCTTCAGGAATAAGATGGTTTGTGATCTTTGTTGCTGATTGTACTCGTATGACTTGGCTATATTTGATGAAAAATAAGAGTGAAGTTACTGAGATTTTCAAAACATTTCATATGATGGTTAGGACTCAATTCTCGACAAATTTGCGGATACTTCATACTGACAATGGGGGGGGGGGGAATTTGTTAATACAGAATTGATGAATTATTTCAGAATTCATGGGCTAAATCATGAGACAACATGCGCACACACTCCACAACAGAATGGTATAGCAGAGAGGAAGAATAGACACATACTTGAAACAACTAGAGCCCTCTTGATATCTGCTAATGCCCCTAGGAGATTCTGGACTAATGTCGTAACTACTGCTGTTTACTTGATGAATCGCATGCCTTACAAAGTGTTGAACTGCAAAACTCTATTACAAGTCTTAGCTCAACATGAACCATTGCCCTCAATTTTAATGCTCCCTGCAAAGGTGTTTGGATGTGTAGTATATGTTCATCTGCATAGGACAGAACGAATGAAGATTGACCCATGTGTTGTCCGGTGCATATTCCTAGGCTATGCGACTCACAAGAAGGGATATCGGTGTTTTGATCCATTGACTAGACGTCTCTGTATAACAATGGATGTTACTTTCTTGGAGACAGAGATGTTCTTTCAAAACCCGGATTCATCCTCATCTATTCAAAGAGAACTAGTTGATGATGAACGAGGAAGTCAGAAAACTGATTGGGAAATGTGGCCTGATACATCAACCTTCCAGGATGAGAGTAGCAGTCATATCCATGGAAACATGGAAGAAAGAGGATCCACAGAATCTGAGAATGAAGGAAATGAAAGGCAAGAACATTCCATCCTAGAGGAATTCACTCAGAGACAACAACCTTCACTGGAACAAGATACAACTCCAAGTTTAGTACCAACAGACCAAGCTCCTGAGGATGCAGCAAAGGTACAATTCCTTGAACCATCATCTAATTATAAATTATCTTTTAGGAACAACCGAGGCAAACCACCAAATTGCTGCACACCCGACCATGGTGAAACCAAAGCAAAGTATCCAATTGCACATCACATCAGCACTAAGAGGATGGCACAACCACTGAAGAATCTGGTACACCAACTGTCATCTGAGATAGTACCAAGCTCGATAGAAGAAGCCTTATAGGACTCTAGATGGGTTAAGGCTATAAATGAGGAAATGGAAGCACTCCAAAAGAATGATACTTGGAAGCTTATGCCAATGCCAAAAGACAAAAAGGTGGTAGGATGCAAATGGGTGTTTTCCATAAAATATAAATTTGAAGGGATGATAGATAGATACAAGGCACGGTTGGTGGCAAAAGGATACACTCAAATGTATGGCATTGACTACTAAGAAACATTCTCACCCGTGGCAAAGTTAAATACAGTCAGAGTATTACTCTCACTTGCTGCAAATTTGGATTGGCCACTACTCCAATTTGATGTAAAGAATGCATTTCTACATGGAACATTAGAAGAAGAAGTGTACCTAGATGTCCCACCAGGATACACTGCATCACAAACAGGGATGGTGTGCAAATTGGAGAAGGCGCTATACGACTTAAAGCAATCCCCAAGAGCATGGTTTGGACGATTCAGTATGGCTATGAAGAACTACGGCTACAAACAGTGCAACTCAGACCACACTCTGTTCCTGAAGCGTCGGAAAGAAATGATAACAGCCTTGATTATTTATGTGGATGACATGATCATTACAGGGAACGATAATGAGGAGATGGGAAGATTGCAAGATCAGCTAGCATCAAAATTTGAGATGAAGAATTTGGGAGGCTTAAAGTATTTCCTTGGGATCGAAGTAACAAGATCAAAACAAGGAATCTTCCTCTCACAAAGGAAGTACATCCTTGATTTGCTAGCGGAAATAGGGATGCTTGATTGCAAACCTCTAGACACTCCAATTGATCAAAATCACAAACTTGGATAATCTCAACATCAAGCTTCCACAAATAGGGAAATATTTTAGAGACTAGTGGGAAAGTTGCTATACTTATCCCACACGAGACCAGACATTGCATATGCAATAAATCCGTTGAGCCAATTTATGCACAATCCAAGTGAAGAGCATATGGAAGCTGTGAGGCGAATATTGCGATACTTAAAGGGATCACCGGGAAAAGGACTTCTGTTTAGGAAACACAATCACCTCCGTGTGGATGGATACTCATATGCGGATTGGGCTGGAAGTGTCACGGATAGGAAGTCGACATCCGGATACTTAACATTTGTTGGTGGAAACCTTGAGAAGCAAGAAACAAAAGGTGGTGGCATTGTCAAGTGCAGAAGCGGAATTTCATGGTATGGCTAAAGGACTATGTGAACTACTTTGGCTAAGAGAGTTGTTGAAAGAAATTGGATACACATTCGAATATCCAATGAGATTGTTTTGTGACAATAAAGCTGCTATCGAAATTGCACAAAATCCAGTTCAACATGATAGAACGAAGCACGTTGAGATTGATAGACACTTCATCAAAGAAAAGCTTGAAGAGAAGATAGTTCAATTTCCTTTTGTGAAGTCAGAAGAACAACTAGCTGATATGTTAACAAAAGGTGTCTCGAGAAGAATCTTTCAAAATTCACTTATCAAATTAGGCATGGAAGATATCTTCGCACCAACTTGAGGGGGGGGTTGGATATTCTACAATCTCTAGAATAAGGGAAACAAAATATTTAGAACAAAAATATAATACTAGTATATATATGATAGATGTAGTTTCCTTTCCTTGAATATATACTTGTACAAAATAGAAGATTGTATCAACTATATATATTGCTAAAGAAGTAAAATAAAGATAAGCTTTTCAAACAGTATTTACTGCATATCTATAATAATCTATAAGCATATAGTGTTAATATATGAATTGTAAAATCTTTTTAGTAAATATTATTTCTATTAATAAGTATACTCTAAACTAATATTTGCAATTTAACGTAGAATTTCAGCCAGTTTTATAATAAAGAAAAACAACGTGTGGACATGAGTAGTCGAACATTTGTTGGTGTCGGTGACAAGAAGTAAGCATAAGAATTTGACGAGTATTGGTGCTCAATCTACTGCTTCTTTTGCTATACTACTCCATGGACTCATCTCTCTTTTCTGTTGTCTCTGTGTGTTAGAGGAGGGTGCAGTGAGTGTGCATTTCTGGAGCTTGGAATCGGAACGTATAAGATAGGGTTTTTCCTTAACAGGTCATCTCTCATATCTGTAATGTCACATTACATTAATGCCAAGGAGAAGACACAACGTCATGTCAAATAACATATGCAAGCCAAATAAATGAAATTGATAAATACTCCTTGACGGCCGAGTAGATGCATCAACAAATGTAAAAGACATTAAATACTCTCATGTGAAGACCTGATTAATTCCTAACCCAACATAACAATACAACTTGAACCAGATCCAATCAGGAACATGATTATAAAAATAAAAATATAAAGTTATATGAAATGTCATGTCTATCTAAGCAAAATACCAATTGAGATTTAAGACAAATTACAGAAGATATTCAAATTCTATATCAATTACATATGTTTTATCTTAATAAAAGTATGGTATGGCCATAATTGCCGGTTATCTCTACATAAACAAGTCATACTACCAAAACTACAAATTGGCTAAATTCAGCTTAAGCTGTTTAGGTGGCAGTCTCCCATCCCTAAACTACACCCACACAAATTCAACATTAGTGAAAATTCAAAGATTTCATGAAGAACGTTTTCCTATCGTTTTTTTTTTTTTTTTAGCATACTCTTTATAATTCTTAAATATTATCACAAAAATCTCAAGAGAACGTAATCAGTAGTTTTTTTTTTAGCGATGGGTGAAATACTAAATAAGGAAGGGGATTTCCTCATTATGAAAAGCATAAATCATTTTTCCACTCTCGATTGACATTTCCCATCCTATTAAATCCACTATAGTAAGTATTTGGGCCACCATTTCCATCCCTCACCACCATTTGTCCTACTACTAGTTATTGGAACCTATTCAATTTGTTACCGTAGTAGCTACCATTTATAAAGTTTTTATTATAATAAATATAGATAAAAATCCTGAAGAAGTTTTTCAAACTATCACTCCTAATGGAAATGATCCTTTTTTTCCCATGAGAAACTCGTTTACTACTATAATGAGCATATCATCAAACAGCTTTAATGCACCATTTATCTACTATTACCGCTTCTTCATTCTCCACACGTTTAGAATCAATATCCTGAGTTTTAAGAATACAAGAGTTAAAATCGTGTTAATGCAATTTAAAACCGTATCTTGGGAATATTCTAAAGGTTGTACTCTTGGAAATATTTTTATAGGAGACATATTTTAAAAAAAAAATTATTGGAAAAATACAATGTTAATTTCATTTCCCCACTTTTCAACAGCATTAATAAGGAAAAAAAAAGTAAATTGAACAAATAAACAATAGTTCAATACTCCATAAATACAATGCATAAAATTAAAATCTAATGTACATTAAAGCTTATGTGATGACTATACTATTATTGATTATTTATTTTGGCAATATCTAGCGATCTATTAAATATGAAAGTTCTATAATACATCCTTTAGCAAAACATCCAATTGACCTTAGCTAGCTATAGGTCTCATGTGTTCTATCCTCATACAAATCCACTCCTACATTCACATTATTATTAATATCAAAAACACTGTTCTTGATAAAAAACTTAGCAAAAGGCAAGTGAGTTATATTTTTCATCAAAAATTGCTTCTTTCCCAAAAGACCATCTTTGGTGGGCTTAAACATAGGAAAGGGTCAGGTTAACCCATTGACTCGGCTCGAGCCAATTGGGTGGGTCCTAGTCGATTCACTTATGAACCCATTGGTTTGATAAGTTAAGTAGGTGAACTAGCATTTGCAAGCAAAAAAATAAAAAATAAAAAATCGGACTAGTTCATGAGCTTAACTGGCTTGTGAACCACCGATTCACTCGAACTAACTTAGCCCTTCCTACCATAGGCTAGTGTCAGTTCAAGCCACTCTTAACCCGTAACCCAATAAGTCAAGGCCGAGCTCGAGTCGATTTTGAACTGACCTTATGTCTAGGTGAGCTTGTCTGTTGCTTTGTTTCCATCATGGAGAACCCTATAAAAAATAATGTCATTAAATTCCTTTACAAGATTCTTACACATCTTTATGACATATGGACATAGGTCATACATATTAATATCCTTGGTTAACCACTTAATTGCAACATGTGAGTCAATTTTAACCACAATATCAAGTATGTCCTTTTCCTTTACCAACAATAACCTCTGTCTAATGGCCTAAAGTTCTACTTTCAAAGGAGAAGTTCCTACAATTTTCCTACTAAATCCCCCTCAAATGTTAGCATTTGGGTCTCTAATGGTACATTTGATTCTTGCTTTTTTCCCCATATTTTGATACTACTCCATCGCAATTTATTCTTAGCCATCCTCTATTTGGGTGTTTCCTACTTTAATTGAATTTCTTTCCAAGTTTAGTTTTTTTCGCTCTTGTTCTCATGTACCATTTTTTTGCCTCCATCTACATCTACACCTTCTAATCCATAATATTTTTCTCTAGCATAAAGATCCTTCAATTCCTTTCTCTCCATATTCCTCCGATTTAGAAGAGAAATTTTACATTTTAAGATGGTTTTATTTCTCTTTAGTTTTGTTGCCTTATTTCTATTCCGATTGATTCATTTTGCTAGTGTCTTATTTCTTGTTGTTGCCAATATTATTTAACAAGGTTACACTCCATGAATAGATGCCGCATTATTTCTTGTTGCTGATTACATAACACACATTACTGACTCATGTTTATTCCTCGTTTTTCTAGATTATCCTATGTGGCCAATCTATTGTGCAACAATCTACAACAACATTTAGATCCTTGGAGTTATTGGAGTTTTCTAGATCCACTCTCAGTATACTTCATCTCCATTGCGTTCTTCCTCTTCACATAAAAGCTTATAGATTGCTCCCGTACTAACTTCATTGTTTGGGTCATAAGGCCATATCAGTTTGTTCTCCCCACCATCAACATTTTGGAGTTATATATTTCCTAACTTGGCCACAATACTTTCATTAATCGAATATCCAATCATTTCCTCTTTCCATTTCCCTATTCTATCTTAAGCTTTAGCCAGTGTTACTTTTTCCTTTTCCTTATTCATCGATCTTGTTAACTAGCTTCTCACTTCCTCTCCCATTGTCCATTTCTCTCTCTAAAAGTAAAGAGAACACCTATTTTTTATTCTTAAGATTAGCTTCTAGTTCTCGACACATTCTTTTTATAGCTCCTAATAATCCCGGCCCATTCTTCCTCTTACATTCTTCATGCCTTCCTATATATTTTTATCTCATTAGTTTGGTCCATATTAAGTTAGTTCTCTTCACACTCCATGCCAGCTTAACCATATTTACTCCACTTCTTTTCTTGAGATCTATAAGTCCCAAACCTCCATCCTCCTTGAGCTTTTTCATTTTCTTCCACAAAATCTAGTGACATTTCCTATTAGACTCCAATGAGACCCATGAGGAATCCCTATGCATCATGTCTAACCTATTGGTCAATCGTATTGGAAGTAAGATAACGTGTAGATAATAGCTACTTACACTCTCCAACACTAACGAGACTAGCACTTTCTTTCCTACCATGTTGAGTAGATTTGCCTTCCAACTTGCCAAATTTCTCCTTATCTTCCCTACAAGAAACTTTCGGTCTGAGTATCCTAATTTTCCTCCCTCTTTAGCTAGACTACCTAGATACTTTCTCATGTTTGCACTATGGTTTATATTAAAAATGGTACGCATTTCTCTTTTAGCCTCTTCCTCCATATTTCTTAAAAACACCACACATGATTTGTTGTAATTTATTTTTTGTCTTAACTTGACTCCAAAGGCTTCTATGATCCTTTTCATAATACTGGCATTTTCTTTTGATGCCTCTGCTATAAGCAAGATATCATTTGCAAAGAACATGTGGGAAAACTTGATATTTGTCCCTTTCAGTTTTTTATAGTTTCCATATTCCTTCTTTAACCAATATGCGAATTGCTCTACTTAACATTTCTATAGCCATTATGAATAGGTATGGTGACATTAGGTTTCTCTACCTTAAGCCTCTACTAGCTTGAAATTCTTTTAACATTAGCCCCACTCCTAATTGCCTGGAAGTTGGTAATAGTTAGTTAGACCCAATCAAATCCACCCATCTTTATGGGTGCCTCAAGCTAATCAAGGTATGTCTTATAAAGTCCCACTCTATTCTATTGTATGCTTTTTCGAAGTCTAGTTTTACATTCATCCATCTCTTTTTCCTCTTCTTACTTTTGATTGTGTGTAGCAACTCTTGAAACACTATAATGTTGTCTCTAATGTTTTAGCCTGGAATGAAGTTGACTTGTTTCGAGCTTATGATTTCTTTAAGAAATGGCCTTATTCAATTAATAAAGATCTTTTTTACTATTTTACACAATGTGGTACACAGGTTAATTGGTCTATAATCCTTCAACCTATTTGCTCTTAGCATCTTTGGGATCAGCACCAATAGAGTCTTGTTAAATTCTTTCAAGAATATCTTTCTTCTAAAGATGCTTAAAATTGTGTTATAAACTGAGTTCTCCACAATGTCCTAACATTCTCTAAAGAACTCCCCATGGAATCCATCAATTCCTAATGTCTTATTTCTTCCAATACTCCATAAATCTTTCTTAATTTCAACCAAAGATACCTCATGTTCCAAGGCTCTAGTTGCTTCTTCTCATAATTCTTCTAGTTCACACATCCAACTTGGAGGTTGATCTCTACAAAACTATCTTTTAGAAGTAAAGAGTTTCTAAAAGTATGTATTCATTAGATTTTCAAGTTCTTTCTCCTCCATGACCTATTTACCTATGTCATCAAATAGTCTTAAAATTCTTGACTTTGATCTCTGGGCTAACATATTGACATGAAAAAATTTCATATTTCTTTCCCCTTAGATGATCCATCTTAATGGAGTCTTAGCTACCTAAAGTTTCTCTTCTTGATTCCTCACTTCTTCCAACTCCCTTTGCAAGAACTACTCTCTATTCAAGAGGTTTTGTGTTGGATATATATTAATCCTCCTCTAAACATCTTTAATTTTCTATAAGAACCTCTAAGTCCCCTAGGCCTCTAATGGTGGGCCAACATCATATTTCTTTGACAAAGTTGTTAAAATTTGAGTCTTCAAGCTACACAGATTGAAATCAAAATGGCCATTTCTTTCTTAGACCCCCCTTTGTCGTTGGCTACGTATCCAATAAAATTGGATATTGATTTGATTGTCTAGATGTTAAATGAAATAATTTTGCCTTCGGAAATGCCATCCTTTGTTCATGATTGGTCTATGCCCTATCAATCCATGATCGTATAATATTCGATAGTGGTTTTGTTTCCTTACCTAATAAACCTCAGTCCAATAAATCCTAAGTTTACCATACCTGTCATTCATGCAATCCTAATATAGATTAGCATGTGATTGGATAATATTCTTACCTTACACCAACACCACCACCCCTGCCACCCCACCCCCATTGATAATGTTCAATGAAATAAATGTTTTATTTATTTCTTTGATTAATTATTAGAACAAACCCCACTAACCTTGGTTTTGTCACCTGTGGAGGTATTTGTTCTTGCAATTTATTTATTTAATGTTCTCCAAGGTTAAGCCGCCTTCTGGAGTTTAATTTAATGTTTTTATTAATTTAATGTTTTCTTTAATGTTTCCGCAATTTATACTCTGATTATTTAATGCTTCTTTCTTTAATTTTTTACATAATGTATCATCTCTACCGCAATAACTAGACTGCCTTAAGACGTTCTCTTCCTTCTGGGAAGAGTCCCCTTCCGTTCTTGTCTCCTGTTGGTATTAGAGCCAAGGGGGGAGTATATAGTTAGTTTGAATATTGGTATCAGAGCCAACAACCTATCTTATGGAGAGTTAACCTCTTATGTGTATAAGATAGAAACCTAAATATATAACACAATTAGGTTGCATAAGCAACTTAAAAATGAGAAGAAAATGAAAAAACAAAGTCTTGGTGATTTCTGTTCGCAGTATGATCCATCATTTGTTTTTTATTCTAAAAAATGTTCAGAGTGTAAGAAGAAATCTAAGAGAAAATTTAAAAAGAAAAAGAAAAATTTCTCTAAAAGATTCAACAAGGACTCTGAAAAAGAAGATTCTAAAAAGGATAATTCTAAGAAAAAGAAACCTTTTAAAAGAATCAAATGTTACAGATGTAGGAAATACGGTCATACAGCTGATAAATGTAAAATCGGTAAAAGACTAGATGCCCTATATCTGGATGAACATGTAATGGAAGATATCCTGCAAATATTTGTAGAAAAAGGATATTCTTCTAATGCTCCTTCATTTTCAGAAGAAGAAGGGATTCAATTGAATGATATTGAATCATCTTCTGAAGAAGAAATCAATGTCCTAACTAAGGAAGAAGAAGAATTTCTTTTAAAGTTAGATTTAATGACAGACAATGAGAAATTAAGATGGTTAGAAAATTCTAAACCAAAATCTTTAATTTCTAATAATTTAACCTATAATTTGAATGAAGTTCTCAATAGGAGAAAGTCCAGAGATCATAGACCAGTTACGGTAAATGATCTTCATAATGAAATTAAAATTCAAAAAGAAGAAATCAAAGAATCAAAATTGATGTAAAACAAATTGCAACAAGAATTCTTTGAATTCAAAACCAAAAATGGAACAGAATATTCAGATGACTCTAAATATGAAAGTTCAACCAATGAGAAATCTGGAAAGGAGGTCAATCCAGATTATTTAATGTAATTAGTAGAAATAACTACTAGGAAATGGATAATTAATGTAACAATTAGGATAAATAATGAATTTGTCCTAAAAACTACTGCACTATTTGATACAGGTGTAGATTTAAATTACTTTAGAGAAGGGTTAATTCCAACAAAATATTTTGAGAAAATCACCCAATTTCTAAGTTCTACATCCGGTAACAAATTACCCATTAATTTTAAATTACCTAATGCTGAAGTTGTTAAAGATAATGTTTCCTACAAAACTACATTCATTTTAGTAAAAAATTTGAAGCAGAATGTAATATTAGGAACACCCTTTATCAACTTAATTCAACCTTTTAAGGTTAACAATAAAGGGATTGAAACAAATTATCTCAAAAGAAAAATCTGTTTTAATTTTGTTTCAAAACCACAAACCAAAATGATTAATGAGCTTAAGTAGAACTCAATTTCTGAGTTAAACTGTTTGATTAAAGCCAAGGAGGACCAGTTATGCTTCTTAAATGACCATTTGAATCTTCATAGGATTGAAGATCAAATCAATAGGAATCCAATCAAGGATAGGATTTCTAAATTAGAAAGTGAGATCAGAAACACCATCTGCTCCACTTTACCAAATGTGTTTTGGGATAGAAAATCTCATTCAATAGGATTACCTGACGAAGGTAATTTTGATGAGAAAAACATCCCAACGAAGGCAAAACCTTCACAAATGAACAACAATGTCTTAAGACATTGCCAAAATGAAATCAATGATTTGTTAGCTAAAAAGCTAATATGCAAATCTAAGTCACCTTGGAGTTGTTCGACTTTTTACGTTAACAAAAATGCAGAAATAGAAAGAGGTGTACTTAGGTTAGTAATTAACTATAAGCCTCTTAATAATGTGTTAAAATGGATTAGGTATCCAATACCTAATAAAAGAGACCTACTTGGTAGAATACACAATGCTAAAGTATTTTCTAAGTTTGATATAAAATATGGATTTTAGCAAATCCAGATAAAAGAATCTAATAAGTATAAAACAGCATTCACTGTCTCCTTTGGACAATATGAATGGAATGTAACGCCTTTCAAATTAAAAAATGCTCCTTCTGAATTCTAGAGGATATGAATGAAATCTTCAACAATTATTCAGAATTTGTAATCGTTTATATTGATGATGTGTTGATCTTCTCTCCTAATATAGATCAACACTTTAAACACATAAAAGCTTTCATTAAGAAAGTAAAATGGAATTGTCTCGTAATATCACCTACTAAGATTTCCCTTTTCCAGACCAGGATTAGGTTCTTAGGATTTGATATTCATAATAGCACAATCACCCCAATTAAGAGATCCATAGAATTCGCTTCTAAGTTTCCTGATAAAATCTTGGACAAAACACAACTCCAAAGATTTTTATGTAGCTTAAATTATGTAGCAGATTTCTTTAGGAATCTTAATATCTTATGTAAACCTCTTCATAATAGGCTAAAGAAAAATCCGCCAGAATGGTCTGACATATTTACAGATGTAGTTAAACAAATTAAGGAAAAAATTAAGGAAATCCCCTATATCCATATAGCAAACCCAAATCTACCAAAGATAGTAGAAACAGATGCGCCTGATTAGGTTTTAAAGAGATCCTTAAACAGAAAACCAATGGCAATGAATGTTCAGTCCAGTTTGTGTCTAAACACTGGAACCAATGCTAAATGAATTATTCCACAATTAAAAAAGAAATTTTAGCAATTGTTTTAACGATTTCCAAATTTCAAAGAGATTTGTTAAATAAAAAATTTCTTTTAAGAATTGATTGCAAGGCAACCAAAAATGTTTTTGAGAAAGATGTTCAGAATTTAGCTTCGAAATAAATTTTTGCCAAATGGCAATCAATTTTATCTGTTTTTTATTTCAATATTGAGCATATTAATGGAACATCAAATTCTCTTCCTGACTTCCTTACCCATGAATTTCTGCAAGGAAATGCCTCCTAAAAGGGATAAAGGAAAGGAGAAGGAATTCCCTTAAAAGGGACTTACAAATGTTTGGTTATGGCTTGCTGCCACGGCCCCTAAACACAATGCTCCTCTAATGATTAAGGATGAGCAATCATGTGCCTCATCCAAACCCAATGAAAAACCCAATGAGAGTAATGAGAGTTTAAACACCAATGTAGTAATCACGCTTGAATTAATTAAGGCGCTTACTAATGCATTAGGTTCTTGGCCACCTAAGAAAATCCAAAATGAGATGGTTTCTAAAAAGAAATCACCACAAAATGTTCACATAACCGAGGTGGCGTCTTCTTCCGAGAAGGCATTAGTTCCTCAAAATGTTTTTCCAAAATCAAAATTTTATGTTAAGGATATTTTCACGTATGTCTTTTCTATAGAAAAAGGGATGCATGAAAAAGGATCCTTATGAATTTGCCAGGAAGATATTTCCTAAAAATGTTTACTATATTCCATATGACAATTTAAAAAATATGGAATATTATGAAAGAATCTTAATTGAAATAGGTTCTGTTTCAATTAAGCATTTTCAAAATAATGGAGTAACTAGTTACTCAACCGCTAGAATTCATAAGGTCATAAACCTTCATGATTGGCTTGGCAAAACTTATGAAACCCAAAAGTTCAAAGTGAATCCTTTGAAACATTTGGTACCACATCTTGTTGTTTATAATTATTATGATTATAAACAAGCGTAGTTCAATACCTTCTTAAAATGAATAAAAAAAAGATCCTATACGTGGTTAATCTTTTTTTTTTATATATAAATGTTCATCAAAAGACCTTCCTTACTAGTTTACACACTGGTGGGATGAATTTGGGGCTATTGAAGAAATAGTCCATGAAAATGGCCGGAAAGGATTTAATCTTTTCTTGAAAAATTATGAACCTGCTCACTATGAGCAACCTTTTGATAAAACCATGTTATACTACATTCACATTGGTATATCATGAGTAATAACCTAGTTTTTTGGATATAAACCAGACAGATGTACTCAAACATCCATCCTGTCCAGGGGATTTAAAGTCAAATGGTGGGACGGATTTAAAATGTGGGACAAGGTAGAAGAATCAGCAATTGACAAATGGCTGATGAAGTCCAAAGCCCTTGCTCGAGGCGACAATCAAACTCCATTTCTTCATGATAAGGGTTTCTTAATGTCATCTATGGCTAAGACTACTACTCCAGAACAAATGAAGGAGTTATTAGAAAATGCTTTGGGACACTTGAAGAAATTTGACAAAAAAAATGAAGAAGACCAATGAAGCCTCCACTGAATCAACTTACAGTGGAGAAAGCAATGAAGATGATTGTTACGGTATCAATTTAGGAGATTCATAGGAATCAAATGTAAGTATTTTGTTGCACTTGTAACAAAATACGTAGAATTAATGCAGTATAGTATTAGATACTATACTATTTTTTGTATATATCCTTACCGTCATATGCGGTACAATGTCCGATGATTTTATCACCAAAATTAATGTATAAACCATCTTTTACAGTTCAAATAACAGGTGGACATTTCCACCAAAAGCATCTCTAGGAATTACGGTTCAAATAGTAATATTCCCGACAAGAATCACTATTTACTATAGTAAAAAGAACTTTTACTATTCACAACAGTGAAAATGAGGTTTTATAAAGAGGAAGCCATTTCATTTTAGAAGGCATCTTTTAGCAGAACCAACAATCCGTTATCTAGAAGAGCAAAACCTAAACACTCTCTAAACACATACCTCTCTTCTCTTCTAACCCTTCTTCTCCGTCTAACTTCTCTTCCTCTCTCTCTGGTCACAACCTTCGACCACCTTCTTCCACACACTTCTTTCTTCTCTTTCCTTAAATACTGACATCTCCATCTATGGTCATAAACCATAGATAAACCTAAGTATGCAGACATACTTAGGTAATGATCTAACCCTACACCATAATTTTCTTTCATCCTTCTTATCCTTCCATCTCTCCTTCTTATCTCCTTTCTTTTCTAATGTTTTCTTTTCTTTCTTACCTATATGTATATGCTCTTTAATGTTCAATGAAATAAATGTTTTATTTATTTCTTTGATTAATTATTAAAACAAACCCCACTAGCCTTGGCTCTACTGCCTGTGGAGTTATTTGTTCTTGCAATTTATTTAGTTAATGTTCTCCAAGGCTAAACCGCCTTCTGGAGTTTAATTTAATGTTTTTATTAATTTAATGTTTTCTTTAATGTTTCTGCAATTTATACTCTGATTGTTTAATGCTTCTTTCTTTAATTTTTTACATAATATATCATCTCTACTGCAGTAACTAGACTGCCTTAGGACGTTCTCTTCCTTCTGGGAAGAGTCCCCTTCCGTTCTTGTCTCCTATTGGCATTAGAGCCAAGGGGGGAGTATATAGTTAGTTTGAATATTTTTATTTTAAGTTAAGAACATAAGTCCTCTATGGAAGCCGAGACATATATAGTATTTGCTAAACGACCTTAAGTGGAAGGTTAAATTAGCCTTGGAAAGTAGCAGTTTGGCCTGCCAAGTAGCATAAATCCCGCTGGATAAGGGTAGCGAAAAAGAGCTGAGGTGAAACCCAAGTGAAATAAGACCCAGATGTAGTTCTGCAAAATACTATATATGAAATGGATAAGTAAAATGTTCTAATTTAAAATGGATTTATTTAAAAGAACTATGTCGTCCTCTAGCTTTGCTTCTAATGAGGGATTTGAGGACTCAATAGCAAACAATAGAGATGAAATATATGTAAAAGATTTCGATAAGGTAATAGACGATTGGAAAATTCCCAAATTGTCCTATGACCAAATTTACCAAATGGCCAAATGGAAAATCTTTGGCAAAAATGATTATGTCATCACCACAAAAGAGAGAGACATTCCTGTCTCTAATGATTTGACATTAATAGAATTAATGAATAGGAATTCCATTTGAAAATATGGGCAAGAATGGAATTACATGCACATAGGTCTAATCCAAGTTGGAGCTAAACCTCTTACCAAATTAAGATTAGATACTTCTATGTTAATGGTCCTTATGGATGCAAGAGAACTAAAGTATGAAAGGTCAATTCATGCTTCAATTGAGACTAGTCTCAATACTGGTCCAATCCAGTTCGAATGTCATCCAAATGTCACATTAGGTCTTAGGGATTAAACCATAATAAAATCCTTGATCCTTTATATCAAAACCCACAATTACAGAATAATTGAAGGTGCATTGCCAATGGCAGTCATCTATAGAATTTATTTCAAATTAATGAAAATTGCTTTTTGATCAAAAGCGTACAAAATTGACTAGAAAGGTCAAACGCTTATGATTTAAACGGATTTAACTAGATCCAATGTTAATGTCCTAAAGATAATCAAATGGGATCAGGTGAACTTATCTGATCATTGGGAAATAGAAAATCCTATTTCCCGAAAAACAATCAGTGATGTCGAACCATCTAATGTAATACAGCATCGTGATGGGAAGGTAACACTTCAATTCTCTAGGAGATCATTCGAATATCCTAGAAACCAAATGTCTTCAATATTATCATCTAGAAGATCAATTGATCTATTTATAATTGATGAACTGGAAAATGCCCATGATAGTCCAAAGAAGATTAGTCCTTCAATCAGTGGTTTAGTTAATAAGCCCATAGGATTTACACAACCGGTCTATCACAATGAGTCGGATTATGAAGAACCTTCTGCTTCAAAAGTAAGAGATTCTGAACTAAATGTCTTAGAAAAACCCTTCAAACCCGATAGGATTTTTCTAAATAATGATTTTAATTCTCCTAAAAATCAGAAGATTAGATAATGGTATTTTAAAACTTTTGATAAGTTTAAAATACAAATTAAGGAGTGTAAACACCCCATTTTTGCCCTAATGATCAATAATAATCAACCATAATTAATTTCCAATTTTTTCCAATTTTTTTCCTAATTTAGCAAAAATAGGAAAAATATTCAAAATAAATAAAATAAATAGGAAAAATACATTAATTTTGGAAAATAATTGCAGAAATGGCAATAAAAAGAGTTAAATAATTTTTACCAATTTTTAGAATTTCAAAATGATAAAAAAATAATAAAAAATACAAGACATATGTACAATTTGCGTAATGAATAAAATCGAGAATTGAGCCGGCTCAGATGGTTCGCATGTTCGCCCGAGAACGCACGGAAGGTCTGAGGTCCCGAGTTCGAATCCCCCCGCGAGCACTCTGTGCAATTTTTTTGCTTTTGCCTCAAGCTGCTATGTGGCAGCATATGATTGGCTAAGGAAAGTTACGCGCTTCACGCGTGATCGTCTCCTTCGCCCGAACAGACGCGAGAGGAAGCTGGAGCAGGTCCGACGAAGGCAGAATCATTCGTTTTTCCTCAAATCTTTTGGATTACTGTCGATTTTAAGCCAAATCCATCAGATAAATCACAGAAAAACAATGAATTAAGATCAAATCGCCAAGATAAGGCCGAATCCGAAACGGAAAAAAAATGGGTTTAACCAATCGGCGGATTTGAGATTATTTGGAGGAGTTTTTGAGTGGTTATAAATAGAGGAGGAAGGGAGGAAGCTCAAGCACGGATCAAAAGTGAGAAAAAAAGAGAATCGAAGCCTCGCCGGAGTTCTTCAACCCGCGACCACCGATCGAGCGTTGAGCAGCCACCAAGAGGCGTTCTGAAGTAAACCACCGTCATAGTTGAGTTCTTCACCCTCGAAAACCTAGGAATCGACACCTCTACCGCTTCGAAAGGCCGTTGGAACGCTGTCAACAAGCATCCCTAGCCGTTGTATCCGATCGACCCGACCCGACCCGCTTCGACCCGATTCGACCCGACCCGCGCATCGATCTGGATACAGGTAAGTGGGATTTTCCGATTTTTTTTGTATTTATTTTATTTTATTTATTTAGTTATTTGATTTATTTCGAATTTATTTATTTATGATTCAATAAATAGAAGAAATGTTAGAAATTAGATTATTTTTTTAGGATTTAGTTTAGTATGAATGATAAAAATAAAAAATAATAATTATAATAATAAATAATAAAAATGTAAAAATTTATAAAGAAAATGATAAAAACATTAGAAAAGAAGAATAATAAAATTCTAGATTCTAGAATATGATAGATAAATAATGTAGGAGAAAATTCTTCAATAAAAAATTAATAAAAATTATGAAAAATTATAAAAAATTATAAAAATTAATTAAAAATCAATAAAAATTTATAATAGTATAAATGAGTTGAAAAATAGAAAAAAAATGAAATTTTTATCACTTAGAAAAATCATTTTCTTAAATAAATCCAAAATTGGTTTTTTTTTCCTTAAAATTATTATTTTCAAAAAATCAAAATATCAAGCTTAGGCTTAGATTTTTTTTTAAAAAAAAAAACTAAAATGGTGAAAACATAAATCAAAAGAGATTTCACAATTAAAATTCACCAACACATTAAAATTTTTCAGGAAAAGTGAACTACGGCTTGTTTGATCCTGAATAGCAGGTACGTAGGCACCCATTTGGGGTAACCCTTAAAAAGGATAAAAAAATCATTTTCTTAAAATAATTCACTCAAAAACACAATAAAAAACAACAAAAAATAAAATAAAAGACATTTCTAGATAGAGTAGATTTTAGGAAATTATGGTGGTAACCTTATGGTTTTAATAGGTTAGCCTCCGAACTGAGAAACTCTGGTTTTCCCCTTTCCTCTTTTCACAAAAAACGAGAAGAGGAAATTACGACGACTAGTGGTCCAAATTAGGACCAATCTGGTCAATTAGTCCTAATTCAATCTTTCCCAATAACGGTTGGGTGGCGATTCTAAAAAAATAAAACGAAGTTCCTAACTCAAGTCGAGGATCTACATTAGATGAGCATAGGGTCTAGTATAGATTGGATTAAGAATGAGAAATCAAAAATTAGACTCAACAAGGAGGATTATTATAATTTCATGAATGAAATAGGTGCTCAAATTTTATTCTTCGAATGGTTTGAGGAATATTATTTGAAACCTAAACAAATTAATACAGTTAATAAAACTGTACATTGGAAACTAAGTGATGGTCAGATAGTAGAATCTACTCATCCACCACTTAGTAATATACGGTATTCCCATAAGGATACTGGAATTAAGCTAGCACCCTTTAAGAATGCTACAAAAGCTGAAAGGTCTGGCATTAAGAAAATTATTGATCAAAACAATTACACTAACAAACACCTTCATACCATAGGTCAACAACTAGACCAAATTAAAGATGTAGTTAGTAATCACCAGGTCAATAACAATGAAAACGTTAGGAATGAAAAGTATAATAAACCACTTTTCAAACCTTTCGAAATTACTAATCCCGGTAAGGAATTTCTTCAAGCCTTAAATGAAAAGAAAAGGTTAATGAAGAATAAAATGAAAATAGAACCAATGGAATCTTTAAAATTAGATACTCCAAAGTTTAGGAATCTAATAATTGAAGAGACTCCATTAGAAAAATTAAATGTCCTTAATGAATCAAATGATTTTGAGCCAGAAGATTCATTAAAAGACTTAAGTCTTAAAGATTCCTATGGTGAAGAAATCAACAAAATTACTTAGAAAAAGCCTAAAAAATTATATTATCAGAGAGCATCTCCTCCTGATATTATGTTCGAGGAAAAACCAAGTAATTACCAAAATAAATATTCTGCGGGAACCACCTATGAATGGAACATAGATGGAGCCTTAGAACATATGGTTCTTAATCAGATGATAATGTTCATGAATACTAACAAAAGTATTCAAGGCATATTTGATTATCAAATTACTGTACTTTTAATTGCCGGATTCACTAGCTAATTAAAAGGTTTGTGGGATAATTATCTCACTGAAGAACAGCGAATGAATATTTTAACTGCCATTAAAAAGAATGAAAATGGAGTTAAAATACTTAATGAATTTAATGAACCAATTCAAGATGTTATTAATACATTAATGTATTGTATTAGTCAACATTTTATAGGAGATTCATCTCACATTAGGGATAAAAATTTAGATCTTCTATCTAATATGAAATGTAAATCCTTAAGCAAATTTCGTCAATATAAGGATATATTTCTCCAAAGGGTATTACTACAGGATGATTGTAATCAACCCTTTTGGAAAGAAAAATTTCTAACCGGATTACCTAAACTGGTAGGTAAATAGGTTAGAACCAAAATTCGTAAGGAATTTAATGGAGAAATTCCTTATATATATATATATATATATATATATTATGATTCTTTTTTCTATTTTCTACAAAAAAAAATGCATTATGTTAAATGAAATTCACACTAGATTTATAAATTCAAACATTTTGATAATACAATTATCATACTAATTTCAACACATTATAAAGTTAATAAAAACATTAAATAAAAAATGTATAGATTTTGTAGCACCTCAAGTAAAAAATAGGAAATAGCCATGCACCAAATCCTAATAGGTATTTTTTAGTCACTTAGTTCAAAATTTTTTAATTAGTGAATTGACATGGGTATTACAACCTTCTCCCTCCCTCCCACCCACCCAACCCTTAACCCCCGCTCTACCGCACCCAACAAAAAAAAAAAAAATGTTATCCTCGTCATGAGACTTTATGATTGAGCTAGTTTTTCCCCTTCTCAATACTTGATTCAATTTATTCATATTGTCCTAAACTTATAGGTTATCCTACCAAGAGTCACACCTTGGTGGCACTTTCAACCCTCTTGGACCACTCTTTTTAAATCAGATTCAATAGACCCCCAAATCGTCAATCTATTGATCAAAAATCATCTTTATGCTATTTATAACACCTCATGCCAAAAATAGTGAATAGTTAAGTTAATAAATACTAATAAACCTTCTTTAATTACACAATAAAAAAGTATTTAGTTAATAATGATATATTATTCACTACTTAACTATATAAATCAATACCAGTTTTCTCCAATAATTTATGTAAGTTTAAATTCTGCATGGGTATCAAAGATTCAATCTACTATAATCCTCCTACATTACATACGTCAAACGAAATATTTTGATTTGCGAAGGAACTGGTTTCCGTCAAAAGTTGCAAGAGTACAACGAGCTGCTTGCAGTATATACATCCAAAACCTTAAAAGCAAGGTTAACAAAAGGCACAACCATAAATAAACAAACCATCACTCCATGTATGAACCATTCTACAAAAACCAAATTGAAATTTCCTTATCCACATAATATACAAGATGCCGGAACAGCTATTTAAAAAAAAAAAAAAATAGTTGTATGGATAACTCGATCCAAGCATTGACCACTAAAATTTTGTGCGCAAAAGATTAGCATCGAGAACAAAGGACAATTTACGTATACAAAGAATAATGACACCAACTTTGGTAAACAAATCTTTGGTCCTTAATTTTTTTTGTTTTCAGACAGAAAACTCAGACCAGATAAATAATATAATGAGCTCAAGTACATGCTTTGGATATGTATAGATGTGTGTGTAATAACCAGTCACAAGCAGCAAGTCCTCATCTGAAGTACTTATCAGTCATAGAAAAAGCTCGGAAGGCCTTAAATACCTGGCTTCTCTTTATTTTCTCCATTTCTTATTGCACTATAGCCTCCATTAACATTTTCAAACTATGTGTTCGTTTTGCCAAAAACTTTTTTCTGAACATTCTTCGACATTTATTATAATTAAAACCTTACAATTGCCAAATACTATCGTAATTATCTTAAGAGTATACACTTGTTACTAGTGGCTATTAGCGGTAAGTGAAGTGAGGGATGTAAGTCACAGCCAATGGCTGGTTCCAATGGTTAACCATCACAGAATGTCGATGGAAATGGGGAAAATGATTTCTCGTAGCCATGGTTGCTATTCAGTATTCACCATCACTAGCTGCTCGTCACTGTTGTCCCCATCCACCATCACTTACGCTAAAAGGCACTAGTATCTGCATCCTCTAGAATGTCTACGATAATATTTAACAGCAGCAAAGCTTTAATTATAATAAATATTGAAAAAGGTCAAGAAAATATATTCCCATGAAACAAACACACCTTAATCTATCCTTTCCAGATTGTATCTCACCATCTCCTGTAAAGCTATTCTAAAGGAACCCTGTGGAAGGCATTGAAGATTCTGGATTGCAAGATTGGCTTTCTCATTGGCTAATTCTTGTGCCCTCTCGATGCCCCCACAAGTCTTGACTAAGTTTATGGCCTCGTCAAGTGAACCAGTTTCACAAAATTCAGATTCAATGATCTCCCTAAGTTTCGGTTCTTCCTTTAGAGCGAATATTACTGGAGCAGTCAAATTCCCTCTTGCTAAATCACTACCTGCAGGCTTTCCTAGCTGCTCAGACGATTGTGTAAAGTCCAATATATCATCAACCACTTGGAAGGATAAACCTAGGTTCCTTCCATATTCATACATTAGCTTGGAAACACTGCTATCGACCCCACTGAAAATGGCAGCTCCTTTAGTACTTGCAGCAATCAAAGAGGCTGTTTTATAGTAGCTTTTAATAAGGTAATCATCGAGCTTGACATCACAATCAAACAAACTTGATGCTTGCTTTATCTCACCACTTGCAAAATCCTTTATAACCTGCCGAAGCAATAGTGTTTAAAAATGTCAATAGTACAGAACCTCAGTAGAAAACTTCTCAAATCAATTACTTTTGGCTCACCTGGCTAATGAGCTTGATGACTTCAAGGTTTTCAAGGTTTGCAAGGAACCAGGACGATTGTGCAAACATGAAATCACCAGCTAAGACTGCCACTCTTGTTCCATACAATTGGTGAACAGTTTCCTTCCCTAAAAACACAATCTTCTCAATTCAAAATGTACGTGGATTCAATAATTCAGCATAGACTGAGAACTGAAAGTGAAAAAACACAATACAGGGAACTGAATTTCTCAGCATAGTCTACATATAAATATAATCTACCACAACTATGAGTGAACACATCTATTATTATCAATCTTCCTTTTAGTAGGAACTTAAGGCACCCTGATTCCCCTCATGATTTAAGAAACTCAGCTTTCATTTGCAAGTGGTGTCATTTATGGTTTCATGAATTGATAGTATGGAGCTAGAAATATGACATGAAGATTTTCCTTTCTTGAAATTACTGGATGGTAATAGCAGGCAGAAGTGGGCGAGATCGCTATTTACTAACTATATGTAGGGCTATGGTGTAGATACTTGCAGATACCATAGAATACATATAACATTGGTCAATCCACACGAATATTACAAGTATACCTCTACGCATGTTACTGTCATCCAAAACATCATCATGTATCAAGCTTGCTGTATGGATCATCTCGATGATTTCTGCTAAACGCCTGTGCTCTTTGGTAAGCTCTCTGAGAGAATTGCACGAGTGTAAACTTGTCAATACAAGGCATCACATGATATCGTATTTTGGGAGATATATAAACAGTGCTTACTTTAGACCCATTAATTCTGCTGTGGCTCTGGACACAAGAAAGACCAAAGCAGGTCTCATCCTCTTCCCACCAGCCCCAAATATTTGTTCAGCTGCGGACATTAAAACTGGATTATCTGCACCAACAATCTACAGAGTATATCAATCAGATATATGATCACATGTGAGCTTCTAGAACTACGACCAATATGTTGTAATTGCTCTTATTGAAACTTGTACTTTAAATCGATGCAGTATCAAAGCATTAGAGAACTATTAATATACTAGAAGGCTGATAATGCAATTCACAGTGAAGGTACAATAGCTTTGCTATTACTACTATTGGTCAAAACAGTAGTTGACACCAGCACTCACTATTATGCATGACTTTGGCTAAAGTGAATATTGTTAGTTCTCTGATGTTTAGAGCTGAGATAGAGTAGTCCCATGTATTCAACCAAGAATGGGCATACAAAAGTACATGGCGGTGTATATTAACCCTAAAGAGATGTAAGTGAAAGATGATAGTCATAAGGAGTTATTTATAACATCATGAATAGGAATAAACTGTTAGCACGATGCTACGTGTATCATATGTGTTTCTAGGTAAACAGTGGCTTCATGTGATAGTCTGGTTGGTGATGTTAGCCAATTAATATAAAAATGCAACATATCTAGCAAGTTTCAGCTTTTAGATCAGCTAGTTGTAGATCTAAAATATATCAAACAAGAGTGCCACCAACAAATATAAAACCACACTGGATATAAAAACTTAAGCCTGGAATCAGCTGACAAGGATCGACAGCTGCTTGCTTCTTTTGGGTTGTATAACTACTATTGCTCTACAACTCAAAGTAATGTAATTCCACCTTAACTTAGGGACTCTACAATTTTCTACACAATAAAATACCGACACAGTCAGAGGATGATACATGAGGAAAGACTAAAGAATACATCAGGAGAAGTTTCTAGAACCAAGGGTGGCATAGAAAAGCTGAAAGTGTCCGAGCCCTAAAGAGCATGTCACTGGGGACTTTCATAGAGGATGAGACTGAACAGAATTGAAGTGCAAAGAATGAAAGAAAAAACAAGAAATTAACAAGGGATTTTGGCCTGTTCAAAGGGCTACAATGAAGTCTGACCAATTAAAAACATCATAGATGGGAAGCAAACTATCAAACTCGAGCCCCTTTACTGCATACAAGATTCCTTATTTTCTTTTACACATAAGTTCATTCTGAAACACTGCAAATTACTGAGAGAAAAACCGAAACCACTCCAGTGGAGCAGAACTCTGATTATCTAAAGCCATCAAGCTAAGACATTTCTGTGCGGTTGATAGAGAATGATACAGGGCCACATCAGATTCTCAACTGAAATTATTTGGATGCAGCATTTCTTCAAGCACCATAGCTACAGTCAAAAGCAACCAGACCATGAACAGGAAGCACTAATGTAGAAAAAAACTTAACATCATCATCCAGCCATAGAACATTATCCAATAATTCCAAAGGCTCAAATAACAGATTCCCCTTATCATCCAACACCATTACACTACTATCCGAAAGACCAGATAGCTACTATAAATTAGTACATTCCTGACAAGCATATTGAGTATACTTATTACCATCCATCTACAAGTTAACAGCAATACTTGGATTTCTATCACAGCGAACACAATTTGACAATACAGACAGGGGAAGACGTATAAAAGATACTTACTGATCGTAGATTTTGATTAAGTGATTGAAGGTCATCAGCAACCACTTCAAACAAATTACTCAACAAAACAGGACTCCTGGACTCTTCCTTCACATCCAACACTGCAGGAGCAGAAGGACCTCGACCAATCCCTGTATTTACAAAAATGTTCTCAAATTCAATAAAACCTAATGACAATAATCACAACCAACAATTACATGCAATCTACGTTTTCAGTGAATCAAATAAAACTTCCATGACGTGAAAAGCTAATCGAAAAGTTCTCAATAAACATTGGTGACTTATATGAATCACAAAATTACCAATATAATCACCTTAATAAGTCAAGATGCACAATGTCATGGGATTGAACTAGCAAACACTACCATCAGAACCAATAATTACAGTAGTCTACATTTCCAATGAGTCGAATAATCCCTCCAAGTCGCGGAAAGAGCTATTTAACGCATTTCTAATCAACATTGATGATGTATGTGAATCACGAGAACATAACAAGCAAAATTACAACCAAAAGTCATAGACTTGAACTTAGAAACACTACCGTCATAACCAATAATTACACGCAATCCTCCTTCTAAGTGAGTCAAATAAATCCTCTACCTCATGGAAAAAGCATCTGAAGTGCTTTTAATCAACGTTGATGATTTATTTGCCTCACGAGAACACAACAAGCAAATACTCAACAAAAGTCAAAAACTTTGAACTGAAAAAGCACTACCATTGAGCACAGTATCATGTGTCTTGGTCGAAAACACAGGACAAGAACTGGATTTTCGGCTAAAATAAACCAAGCTTCCACCAGTAGAATCTCCAAAACTCCCTCTTTTAATACTTGAAGTCCTAACATACGACCTCCTCAATGAAGAAGAACATCTCTCAAATGAAGAAGCATTTGAAGAACACCCACAAGCAGCCAAATCCAACACACTTCTACTTAAATCCAGATTGTGGCACGTCATTGACATCATTCTCACAAATACCCAGAAACTAAAACTCCTGTTTTTCCTCCAAAGTTTGGAGCTTGAAGAATGCCCGTTAGTATATGTGGTTAGGAAACGGCATTTGGAGAGAAAACTGAACCACAAACAAAAACTGGGTGCTAGGGAAAAAGTTGAAAGAATACAAAACGCTGTTGGAAGAGAGATTTTTGAAGTTTTGTTTGGTTTTGGTTCTAATGTACTTACGATGGCAGGAGGTAATGTTTGAGTGGATGGAGGAAGACCACATAAGAAGAAGGGTGTAAGGACCCCCGTTTTGTATTCTTCCCTATCATTTGCAAGTGAGACCGGTGGCTTGGTGTGGTGTATGTTGGGTTTACTTTTGTGTAACGAAATTTAAATTCAGTTATCTTCTGTGTAAGAAACGATAAATAATGATTTTGAAAAAATAAATTAATAAATAATGGGTAAATTTTTAAAATTGTAAGTAGATCCTCTTACATTTGTATTACATATATTTAATTTTTTTATTTCTGAAATTGAGTATTTGACCATAAAAAGGCTTTTTAAACTTTTATGTTAACTATTTTTAACTGAATAAAATAAAAAATAATATTAACTATGATAAAATATTCTAAAACTAAAACGTTAAAAAAGTGAGTTTTTATTTTTTTTATTTAATATAATTTGTTATAATCTTAATATTATTTTATTATTTTATTCATACTTAAATTAGGTCTAAAAATATGTTTTTAAAGATTCAATCTCTCAACTTTAAAATATAAGATGGTGCATCTCAAGTTTATAATAAATGCACCAACCAAAAATAATCAAATCAAGTTAATTGATTATCAATAGATCTTTTTTAACTATATATTATATGACCTAAAAGTTCTCAATCAATATTGATTTAATATTTATTATTTAAACCTCATACTTCTTATTTATTCTTATTTATCACCCTTTAAACCTATTAATTTGCATCGATTGTGATACCATTTTTAACACTACAACTTAAAGTAGTTAATATAACTAAGTCAAAAGATGAATCATGGGTACTCTTAACAGTTTAATCTTAAAAATAGTAAATGTCTTGTGAAATCAAGTCACCTACGTGACAGGTTTGTGTCCACTTTTTCTTTTCTTTCTTTAAGGTTTTAGGGTGGCAGGCGGTTGTGAGGTCCTCTTGGGATGGTGGGTGATTGCTCATCATCACTAACAATAAAAAGTGACTGCCTACACGTCATTTTTACCTATCCCAGGGGTAAGGCTTTTTTTTTTTTTTTTGGAAGAATTTTTTGAATTAATTTTGTATTTTATTTGATCAAATTCATTTAATCATATTATATTAATAAAGTAACTATTTTAAACTAATAAGATATTGAAATAAGTTATTGACGCTTAATATTAATATAAAAAATATGTTTTTGTTAAAAAATAAAATATTATTACTTATTTATAAAAATCTTATATCATAGTTAGCCCTTCTATAATTTTCCTCATAACAAATTATGGTTGTGGTTTTAGTATTTACTATTTAATAAAATTAAGTATCTTGGGTCAATATTTAGTGTATTTTTTCGTTCACGTGTACTCTTCTTTTATTTAAAAAGAAAATTAAAAAGCACAATGCATGAGAAATAGAAAAATATATATATATATTTTGGAGAAGAAAGCCGTCTTATTAATAGAAATTTTATTTTAATATAAAATTTTTTATTTAATACATACATATCTATATCTATATAGGCAGTCAAAGTTTGGATAGAATAGTCTTTTCCAATTTTCATTTGGTAAGACTTTTCAATATAAACAATAGGATACATAAAACGATTTTCATTTAAAACTAAAATATATTAATAATTCAAGTTATTTGTTTGATTTAAAGATTTAAAAATATAAAATTGTTTTATTTAATTATATAGTTGGTCATTAGGGCTTGTAGTTTAACAGATATAGCTAGTGATCTTTCATTGAAATGAAATTTTCTACTCGTATGTTAAGATAATATAGTTGGGAAAAAGAAAACACGTGATGAAAAAAAAAAAGTACTTAGAACATCCATTTATAGGAGAGAGATCTCGATGAAAAGCCACTACTCCCGTTCCAACCATTCCACGTTTGGTCGTACTGGACCATTAATTACGTCCCATGTGGTCGTGTCCGACTGTCAACTGTCTATTGGGAAACATGAAATGGAAATAGCTCCACGACTACTTCAAGACCGTGTACGATTCAATAACTGGTGCTGAAATAGTCACTTGGTTAAATATGGGTCATATCCTTAAAGTAATAGATAAACATAAATGAAAAATAAGAATATAACTCATAAAAATATCTATAATCACATCATTATATCATTATACATGAAATTTTAATTTTTTTTAATCGGTTTTTACGTACCATTAAAAATAAGACGAAACATCTTGCCTTTCCGTGCCATAAATAAAAATCAGAGATTGGTGGTCCAAACAGAAGCCTTAGAACCATGGATGTGCACGTGCACCTTCCTTTGCCATTTGTTGTCTTGTATTTGTTTGATATATACCTACGTAATATAGGCAGTTGCATACTCGCATTTTCTTATGAATCATTGCGACTTAAATCCATGGGGGAGTCCACAGCCGGATTCACGAGGCAATGTCGTTGGCATCGCCGTTGTTTTGGGGTTAAGAAGGCAACTCATAATTTACAAGGCTAGTTTATGTGTCAAATACTTGTGGCTTGACACCATATTTGCTATCGTAGCGTGACAACAGTGTTAGTGTAAATATTTCATGTCCACTAACTCATGATTGTCAAATCTAGTGTATTGAAGTGTAGATAATATATATGTATATGTATATATTATATTTATTTATCACGTGGCAAAAGACCGAGGATTTGGCGTGTACATCATACTGTTAGCATTTGATTCGATTTAAACAATACACCATATCTAACTCATTAATCAATAGCAACACCATATATTTAGTGTTGTTGATCATTTTATATGCTAGCGTCCATGTACCTAAACCTGAAACTTCTATGTTTGTTAATATCAATAAACATGGCTTTTGAAGTGATTGTAAATAAAATAAAGAGCGTTACATAAGTTAAAGATAGAATTTGTTCCTCTTCAAGGTTAGAATATAAATATTCATTATATTTATAACATAAGCCTATGTTATGCAAAAATTACCAAGTCAAAGTTATCTCTAGAACTATGTCAAATGATTGGACTATAATAATGCAATCATGTCATATACAACCAAGGGCTGCACTTAACTTATTAATGCCAAATTAGAGATAATATAGAAAAATATCCACTTATCATTATAATTATAGTAAATCTTTTATAAATATATATATATACAAAAGGATTTTATTAATAAATATACTCATATGATACTTTTTAATAATCAATAAAAAGGAAACTCTAAGGAAATGATTGGTGTACCTCGTAAGGAGCTAAAACAATGGACCTTTTACCTTTTCATTGTAGCATGTAGATTAATTAAAATTATTTAATTATTGACTTATGAAAAAAATTGAATTTAATACATAAAAACTTATATAAGTTTTGATATCATGTAAAATAAATCTTAAGAAATATTTAAACATAAAATTATAAGTAAAATAAAAGAAGTAAGATGATATTAATTGAAGCACACTAGAATTTTTTCTATAACTTTGTAAAATTGTTTCATTAGTAATACTACAAAAAAAAAGTGATTAGATAATCAATCATTCAATAATCTTTCTTCATTTTGATGATATTACTGGTAAAACAATTGTTAGTACACCAAATAATATTTTATATGGTAAGATTGAAACATTTATAGTATAAACAATATAATTTTCATTTATAGTATAATTAATAATAAATAAATAGCATCTAAGGAAAATTCATTTAATTAACTATAAACTATTTAATGAATGAAATATAATATTTTGTTAGTTATTGTGAATTAGAACTAAAAGAAAAAAAATATATAAGAGAAGGAAAGTTAGTTCCTACTAAACAAATCTGGGTGAGAATCACTCTTTATAGCATAAGAACAGATGATATTTATAATCTAATAGTATAATAATACTAATCTTTAAGTTCAAATTTTTTATCGTAATTATAAAAAAAATGATATTTAAAAAAATAAAATCACTATGATGAGAATTCAATAAATATCTCATGTTTGCAGAGATATGCCCTTGACCATTTGACTATGATTAGTATCATTACTATATTTTCTCTTTAGAATATAAATATAATATTTATCCTAATTTTAGTAAATTTCAATCATTAATTTTTTTTTCTTTTCCAAGTCTGAAGGGCGGGGCCTCTTTTCGCGCGCTTCCCCTCCGGGCCATGCCATCAGCCATTGGCATCGTAAGTAAAGAGAATTAGTTAGGCAATAGTAGGTTCTTAGTAGTTCTAGTGTTCTAGGTTTGCAGAACTTTAGTAAGGCAAAGTATTTAAACGTCGATAAACGATTACTCTAATTTGTGTTTATGGCACCAACTTCAAAGAACCTAATCGGTTGTAAAATAATAGCATTTGTAACTTGTAAGGAAATAAGTTATTGTTTGGGTAAATTTTAAAAATTCTTACATTTACTCTATATACAGATGGTTTCGTTTGATTAAAAATGAATATAAAAACCTTCTATTTTGTAAAAAAATATGCACTTATTAGAATTAATATATATATATATATATATTTATTTATTTATTAAGCGGCACAAAATGTGGGCTCAAGGGTGTTAAGATACCCATTTAGTCCCTTTCTTCTTTCTTTTATTAAATTAAAATATTAAAGCCTCATGTACTCTTTCTTCTTCCTCTAAGTGGAGTTGTGATTAAAGAGATTTTATTAGACATTTGAAAATGGATGAGGAAAACTAAATTAGGCGATAGTGAATTGATTGAAGGACTGAAGTTGCATTTATTTTTCTTTTATTTCGTAGGGTGAATTATAGCAATAGCTCCTTAAAACTATCAAAGTTGTGGAAACTTCTAAAATACAGTAATTGTTAAACCCTTTTAAAATAGAAAAAATTTCTTCCAAAATCACTCTTTTATATTAGTATACAATTAAAATAAACTTTCAAAACAGATTTATTGCCTCACTTAACCTATATTGACCTATGTTAAGAAAAATTTCAAATCAAATAGAAAATCAGCCTAAAAATAATTATATATATATATATATATATAAAAGACTAATTTACTATTATATTGAATAACAAACTTTCTTCAAAATTTTTGAAAGGATTTAAATGCTATATTTTAGAAATTCAAACTTTTCGTGGTATCAATATTCTTAAAGAGGTGGGGCTGTCATATACACTGTCTTGTACAAAATTGTACACTCCTCTCCACTTAACATGTCATCCAGAAGTATACGAGTGACCAACTTGTCTAAACTTTGTTAGTTTCGTATCTATGATCTTTATGATCCAACTAGTTTGGAGATAATGATGATTTTAAAAGCAGTGGGTTCTTGATGGTGTTAATTATGAATTGAGACCACTCAAGAGGACTCGTGTTCCCTCAACGCGATTAAAGTTTAAGCGTGTTGAATTGTCCAATCTTATTGTTAGTAATCAATTTATGTAATTTTAGTTAGGTCCTACGTGTGTGTTTGTAATTTTAGCAGGAGGTAGTCCTTTAGCTTGATGTGGTATGTAATAGCAGCTAGGATTATTACCACGAAGCACACTATTACTTAGGTCTTATGTGTGTGTTTGGGGTTTAGTAAAGGAATCGTATTTGAGTATGAATTAAGAATCAAGATCACGCACGCATTTACGGAGCTTTTTTCGATTATTGAAGCTAATCTTTTCATGAATATACAAAAACACACTTAAAATAATATTGGTGTCTTAGAAATTAAATTTTACAAAAGTAAATACCATTCTCGTAGTTAATCTATAGTTCGATTTAGGATTTTGGTAAATAATATCCGAATTCCTTGATCATTCTTGTCATGCATGTTCAAACCCATATTTCAAAAGAGAGCTGCATAATTGATTGGATATACAGTATGTAACTGGTAGTTTACAATTTTTGTTGCCCAGTCGATCAAGTCGCTCCTAAGACACGGGCTTTCACTGATCGATTAGAGCTTACTTGTTTTGAATGAAAGCCATATTTTCTGGAACATGTCCAGTTAAACATTGACGATGCTGTGAATCTACAAAAAGATGAAGTTGGTATAACGGCAATCACGGGAACTCTAACGGTAACTCGACCTTAGGTTTTCGAAACATCCGGGAAAAGGGGCCATTTTCCAGAACAGATTTTTTGAGGTTATATACAGGATTGCAATGGGGTCAACAACTTCATTTTTGTCTTAATTTGGATTTGGACAGCACTAAATTCACTATGTATGGCGAATTGCTCTTAGAGCTCTCTACACCTAGCTGTTATCATCATATCATAGGGATTAGTAAGAGAATTAATATTTAATTCCTTGGTCAATTAGAATATAAGATGGTTTATTTAAAGTTTACCGTGAATAAAATGTTTGGTTACTGATGAATCTTTTTGCACTATTCAACCCAAAAGTTATCCATTAGTGTTAATTTTATATTTACTATTTTCACCTTACACATCTTAATCATTCCAACTTATCACCCTTTCAACCTATTAATTTGTGTCACTCTAATATCATTCATAATGTTATAACCCAAAAGTGGCTTAGATAGCCAAGTCAATAGATCAACAATTGATCCAAAAAGTGGTCAAAATTAAGTCACGTTATCCTATCTGTTCTCGTTATTTTTTTTTTTTAAATATTAGGATGGTGAGAAATTACATGACCCCCTTAAGGTGGTGGTAGGCCATCTACCACATTGAGAGGGTAGTAGGATGACCCATATATAAATTTGGTTGTCTTCACCCACTCTAAAGATAAAGGGTTTTTTTTTTTTCATTTTTGCATTTTTTTTCTTTCTACTACAATTTTTAAAATTATTTTTATATTTTATTTAATCAAATTTATTTAAGAATATTATATTTATTAAATTAATTATTTTAAACCAATAAGATACTAACATATGAATTGACACATCATATTAACACATGGATTATGTCTTTGTTAAAAAAATAAAACTCAATCTTAAAATATAGGTAACCTATTTATAATTTTTCTTATATAGAATTCTGGGTGTGGTTTTAGTATTTACTATTTAATAATAAGATCGTGTACCGTGGGTCAATATTTAGAGTACTTTTTTATTCACATGTACTCTTCTTTTAAGAGGGAAAAAAAGAGCACGGTGCATAAGAAATAGAAAAGGGAGAAGATTATATTTTGGAAAAGAAAGCCATTTGATTAACATGATATATTTTTATTTAAAATATACATATCTATATTCGTTGTGAAGTTTGAATAGAATAGTCTTTTCTAATTTTTATTTGACGTGCCTTTTAATTGGAAATAATAGGATACATAAAATGATAATTTTGTTTAAGCTAAAATAGGATTGGATAATATTAGATATGTTTTAATTATAGTAATTATATATGTGTGTATGTATTATATTAAAGAGAATGGGAAGAGTTTGGTTTCATTAGTATTTTTTTTTTTTTAATGTTTGATTTTACAAAAAAAAAAAAAACACTACCTTTAGATGAGGTATTCCGGTAAAGTGCAGCTCATTATCAATATATATATATATTCATTATTTTATAATTTTTCTCTTTATTGTTGTTTTATTGTAATTTTTTATTTATTTTTTATTTTACAATCAACATTATTTTATTAAATTTATTGATTTTTTTAATAAAAAATTTACTGATCTTTTAAATATTTACTTCTTTTTTTCTTTTGCATCCCTAACATGGGTGCAACATTGTCTAGTATTATCATATATACATATTTATATATTCAAATATCTTATTTTATATTTAGACTTTAAAGATTTAAAGATGCAAAATTATTTCATTTAATCATAGAATTGGTTATTAAGATTTATAATCTAATTGACATAAATACTGATTTTTCATCAAAATGAAATATGTTAAAATCTCTACTACTTGATATATAGCTAGGAAAAAGAAAACACACGATGTTCAATTGTTTAAAAAAAAAAATGTACTTGGATTAGAACATCCTTACGTAAGAGAGGGATCCGAATCAAAAGCGACTCCACACATTCCGTCTTTGGTTGTCCCGGACCCTTAATTGTGTCCCATGTAGTCGTGTCTGTCGTGAAATCAACAACTTCAAGGTATATGGTATGGTGGTGCACATCTTCCTTTGCCATTTGTTGTCTAGTATTTCATTTGATATAGACCTACGTACCATAGGTAGTTGCATATTAGCATTTTGTGATGAATCTTTGCGACTTCAGTCGGTGGAGTGTCCAGTCTATCATTATTGAACAGGTAACAACGTGATCCACGAGGCGAAGTCGTCGCACTCGCACGGCCATTGTTTTGGGCTTAAGGTAACTCATTATTTCCCAGGCTAGTTTATGTGTGAAATAGTAATGGCTTGACACTAGATTTGCTATTGATGCATGACAAAATAGTGTTAGTATAAATATTTCGCGTCAACTAAGTCATGATTAGATTTAGAGGTTTATAGATTCAATCCATATAATTAACTTTTAAATTTCTTAAGATACTAAATAGAATCTAAATTAATCAAGGTTTTTATAAAAATAAAAAACAACTATCTTACCACCAACTCACTTCTATCACTACTATCATCTCCCATCATCTCTTTAACCCCACTAGTCACTACCTTTATTACTACCATTATCTTCATCACTATTACAATTAGCACCGTCAATAAAACTCTAGCACTAAATCACTATTACCATCACTGTATTATTACCATCATACTACTACCATTGCTCGCCCCACTACTGCTAAATAATCTTTATCACCGTTTATTATTATATCAAAAATCTCATATATTACTATTATCGCTACCATTACAATACATCTCCACCACAGTTGTTGCAACTTCACCACCACCATTACTAAAAATATTGAATAATATTTCATATTTTCAACTTATTAATTTCTATTTAATGGCTTTTTATCATCTTTCCCATAAATACTGTAAATACTCATATACTAGTTTATATATCTGTGTGTGTGTGTATTTCATGTTATTATAAAAATCTGCCAATGATGAAATGGTAAATAGAATATATGGATGGGGGTAGTTTGGTCATTTTGCGGTTGAAGTATAAAAGCTCTTTTATGACTTAGGTTAACTCTTTTCCCTCCTTTGCTACAGAACCTTATTTGCACTCTAGAAAAACCCTCTCAAAACCTACAGGATAACATAGAGAAATTCAACAAGAGAGCATTGGAAACGAACCAATTACAATCATGTAAGAAGTGAAATCAATAGATACATGTATATGCTTGTGAATTCATAGTCTAAGAGGTGTTGACGATATATGAATAGAATTCGAGACAAAGAACAAGGTGAAACAAGCATACGAATGAATAATCCAAGGAGTTAAGTCGCAATTCACTCAAGTAAGTATGAAATCCTTTGTAATATGATAGGAATAGCATAAATTGGAGTCAATTTGACATGTTTATTTAGAAATTTTGATTAGGGTTAGAAAGAATTGAGGAATTCGATTTGGAAAAAGAGAGTTCAAGAAGAACGGTAAGATACATGACCCTATTTCACCTTGTGTTGAAACCTAGATTATATAGAAAGATACGCGACTTCCCAACACAACCATATCTTTTCCTGTTTCTAAACATAACATACACAAAAAGATATATGGCCTCTAGCACGGTTGTGTCTTGTCTCGTGTCTAACCCACACCATATAGAGAGATATATAACCTCCCAACATGACTATGTCTCACCCCATGTCAAACTATAAAACAAGCAGGAAGGTATATGAATTTTAGTACGGCCATGTACTATCTCGTGTTTACTTATACAACTTCTAACATGGTCATGTTGAGTTGAAAAGTTTTCCCTTCCGTTTTACTTTGTTGAGATACAATTCTAAAAATGTGTAATTTAGATCATGTATTGGTTTGAAGGATTTGTGAAGCTATAAAAGTATAAGGAAAAATAAGGTTTTGCAAAGTTAGGTACGTATATGCCTTGTGTGTTGTTTGTACTTGTTAAGTTAGATATTGTGTGTGGATTAAATATTGTTGTAAGTAAACTCGATTGTGTTCGCATGTGTTTGTGAATTGCTGAGTTTGAGAAACCAAGTGTAAGTCGATGTTCTTAAGGTGGCACCCCGATGATCCATATGTGACGTTGTCCCTAATAGAATCATGTACCAAAATGATTTGGGTGGTATGTGGAAGGATGTTTGCAAAAGGATATTGTGGAAAGATGTTGTGAAATGATTTATAGATCGTGGACAATGAGGAGTACCCACTGTAATATATATATATATATTTATATATTTGTTTGTGGAAGTATTATGAAAGGATGTGTGATGATTTTGATAATGAAATTGTGTGTTAGCTAAATGTTGTGAAAGATAAATAAATTATGTTTAAATATTGTGTTGCATCATGTGTGTGTTGTTATTTCTGTCACGACATGCATATGTGTTTGTAAGTATGTATAGTGCTAGGCATTAACTTAGCCCTTGTAGGAAACTTTTTCAGTTCCAGGTCCCATGGGAGAAATTGTAAAATATGATAAGACCCTAGTGAAGACAAATCGGGATCAAAGTAATGAAGAGAATATGAAGTATATCTACTATGAAGATTAGTAGTTAGAATAAGGAAGAACACATGTTGAAGTACTTGTTAATTTGCTTTGAGAAATTATGTTACAATTGAAGGTTATAAGCTTCCACTATTATTTAATTGATGAGATTGTTGACGATGTATTATTGAGGATAAAAACTCCTATTAATCTCTTATATGTAGGAGATGATGTTTAATCATTATTATGGGTATGTAAATGTAAGTATTAGAGATTTGTAGTATTTGAGCCTTTGCGTGTCTTCACATAATAAGGACACGTGACGAACCATAGCATTATTAGGTTTTGAAGCATTACAGGTTAGATGATATCAAAGCATAGGTTGATTGATCTATAGACTATTAGGTTTGATGATCCTTAGAAGTAGGTGAGGATCAATAGATATAAGTTTCAAACAATAGAAAGTAAGTCATGATCTTTAAATAAATTAGGCGTTGAATCTGTAAGATAATGATACATGATGAGTGGGTAGTGAATGGTATTGACACTCGTGAGTTAGAAGTGATGCTCCCGATAATTAGATGCCACCTAGATCTCCTCAATATGGACAAGGAGGAAATAAGGTCAATGTTGCACATATACTAAAGGCTATTAATACTCTAGCAGGAGTGGTGACACAACAGCAACAACAAATACAAGAGTTATGGTTGCTGAATGTGAGATAGGTGTAGATGATAGGGGAAATTGGAGAAAGGCCTATTGGGCAAGTGAGTCTAGACCGCTTCATTAAAATGGTTAGAGAGTTCAAACCTAAGATAGATAATCTACTAGATGCTGAGCAGTAGGTTGATGAGTTGGAAAAGACTTTTAAGGCACTAGGAATTCTTGACAATAAGAAGGTAAAATATCCTATCTATCTGTTAAGAGGCTTAACTTCCGAATGGTGGTCGAGTGCTTCCAGACTTAACCTAGAAGTAATCATATGGGAAAGGTTCAAGAAACTATTGTATAAGCAATATATCCCATGCAACATGAGGGGGAAAGTTTAGTTTTCAATTAAAAGCACATATATCAATAGGGCAGCCAACTTATGAACTATGGGGGTAAAAGTATGATGGCACTAATAGAAGTTGAGGTTGAAGATATGATGAAAATTGATATGGTAAGAGTAGTGTAGGAGTTTACTGAAGTATTCCCGAATGACCTATCAAGTTTACCCCCAATAAGGAAGATCGAATTTAGCATAGATGTAATTCTTGATACGGCTCTCATATCAAAAGCTCCATACCGTATGGTACTTACAGAGCTAAAAGAACTAAAGGATCAGATATAAGAATTGTTAGACAAGAAGTTCATCAAACCAAATGTCTTATCTTGAGGTGGATCTATACTGCTTGTGAAGGAAAAAAACAACATGTGGTTATGCATAGACTACTAGGAGTTAAATAAAGCCACCATTAAAAATAAGTACTCTCTATCGAAGATTGATAATTTATTTGATTAGTTGCAAGGAGCTTAAGTTTTCTCAAAAATAGACTCAAGATCCAAGTACCATCAACTGAGATTTAAGGAGGAAGATATCCAAAAGATCGTGTTCAAAACTAAATATAAGCATTATAAGTTCCAAGTAATGCTATTTAGACTCACAAATGCACCAATAACCTTTATAAACTTACTGAATGGGGTATTCAGGAAATATTTAGATAAGTTCATCATCATACTCCTAGATGACATTTTGACATACCCTATGGGTGAGGAAGATCATGAGCAGCACTTAAGGGTAGTATTGAGTATACTATAGGCAAAGAAACTATACACTAATTTTGGGAAGTGAAAATTTTGGCTGAAGTAGGTAACATTTCTAGGACATGTGATCAATAAGGACGGGCTAGCGATAGATCATAAGAAGATCAGGATTGTGAATGAATGGCCTAGACCAAAGACCATAACAGAAATTAGAAGCTTCTTACGGTTAATAGGATGCTACAAAAGATTTGTAAAAGGATTCTCCAAGCTGGCAACCCCTTTAACCAAGTTAACATAGAAAGGGATAAAGTTTGTATAGGATGACAAATGTGAAGCAAGCTTCACAGCATTGAATGATTGACTTCTACATTGGTGCTTGCCCTACCAATTAGTAGTGAAGAATTTGTTGTGTATAATGATACATCTATCCAAGGGCTCAAGTGTATATTAATGCAAGACGAGAGAGTGATAGCTTATGCATCCAGGCAATTGAAGCTTTATGAGAAGAATTACCCAATGCATGATCTAAAATTAGTAACTGTGATATTTGCACTCAAATTATAGAGACACTACTTGTAAGAATGAAATACTCAATGAGGCACATTATTCTAAGTTCTCCATTCACCCTTAGAGTACTAAGATATATAAGGATCTGAAGCGTCATTATTAGTGGAGGAACATGAAGAGGGAAATTGTATATTATGTGTCGAAATGCCTAACATGCTAACAGATAAAAAGAGAACATGAGAGACCCATCGGCATGTTATAACCTCTACCAATACCAGAGTGAAAATGAGAACATATGATCATGGACTTCATCACAACATTACCTAGATCTATGACAAAGTTAGACACTGTATGGGTGATTGTGTACCTGCTTACAAAATATGCTTACTTTATTCTTATAGACATAGAGTATAAACTTAAGAAACTAGCACAAATCTATGTCAAAAAGACTGTGAGGTTGTATGGAGTATCGATCTCCATAGTATTAGACAGAAATACCCGATTTGTAGGGAGATTTTAGAACAGTTTGCATAAGGCTCTAGGGACAAAGTTATAATTCAATACGGCTTTTCACCTATAAACAGATGGCCAATCAAAGTAAACTATTAAGATATTGGAGGACATGTTGAGGACATGTACACTGGGTTTTGGTGGAAACTAGGGTGAACACTTGCCATTAGTAAGGTTCACCTGCAACAACAATTATCAAGCTACCATCCAAATGACACCGTATGAAGCATGTAAGATTTAGTAATGTTTTGCCGAAGGTCTCACCTACAAAGGGAATAGTAAGATTTAGATTAAAGGGAAAACTAAACCTTATATATGTGGAACTTTTTGAAGTCCTTAAGAGAATTAGACCAGTGGCATATAGAATGGCACTGCCACCAAACTTGGCTAAGGTACATAATGTATTCCAAATTTCCATGCTTATGAAATATATACCTAATTTGGACCAGATCACTGCATTAGAGCCTTTACAAGTGAGGCTAAACCTTACGACAATAGAGAGACATATCAAAATTATGAACATGAAAGAGCAGATTCTGAGAAGATGAGTTATCAAGTATGTCAAAGTATAATTAAGCAACCAAACGGAGAGAAAGGTAACCTAGGAGTTGGAAGAGGAGATGAGAAGAAAATATCCAAAACTCTTTTATAATATAGGTAATTTTTTAGGACAAAAAATTTTGTAAAGGTTAAAGAACATAAATACTCATATATTAGTTTATATGTGTGTGTGTCTGTGTGTGTGCGCGTTTTTCATGTTATTATAAAAATCTACCAAGGATGAAATGGTAAATAGAATATATAGATGAGGGCAATTTGGTCATTTTGTGGCTTAAGTATATAAGCTCTTTTATGACCTAGGTAAACTCTTTTCCCCATTTGCTACAAAACCCTATTTGCACTCCAGAAAAATCCTCTCAGAACCTACAAGTTAACCTAAGGGAAATTCAACAGGAGTGTATTGGAAACAAACCAATTACAATCAAGTAAAAAGTTAAATCAATAGATACAATATATGCTTGTGAATTCATAGTACTAAGAGGTATTAGCGATATGCAAATAGGATTCAAGACAAAGAATGAGGTAAAACAAGCATAAAAACGAACAATTCGAGGAGTTAAGTCACATTTCACTCAATTAAGTACAAAATCCTTTGTAATATGATAGGAATAGCATAAATTGGAGTCAGTTTGACATGTTTATTTAGAAAATTTGGCTAGGGTTAGAAAGAATTAAGGAATTCAATTTAGAAAAAGAGAGTTCGAGAAGAATAGTAAGATACATGACCTTCCAGCACAGTCATTTCTCTTCCCATGTCTAAACATAAAATACACAGAAAGATACACGCCTCTAACATGGTCGTGTCTTGCCTTGTGTCTAACCCAAACCATATAGAGAGATACATGGCTTCTTAGCACAATCGTATCTTGCCCCATGTCAAACTATAAAACAAACAAAAAGGTATATGGCCTTTGGCATGGCCATGTACTATCCCTTGTTTACCTATACAGCTTTCAACATGCCCGTGTTAAGTTGAAAAGTTTTTCCTTCCATTTTACTTTGTTGAGATATAATTCTAAAAACATGTAATTTGGATCATTTGTAGGTTTAGAAGATTTGTGAAGTTATAAAAAGATAAGGAAAAATCAAGTTTTGCAAAGTAAAGTACGTATATACCTTTTGTATTATTTTTACTTCTTAAGTTAGATATTATATGTAGATTAAATATTATTGTAAGTGAACTTGATTGTATGCACGTGTTTTTGTGAATTGTTGGGTCCAAAAAATCGAGTGTAAGTCAGTGTTCTTGAGGTGACACCCCAATAATCGATATGTGGCATTGTCCCTAGTGGAGTCGTGTACCAAAATAATATGAGTAATATGTAGAAGGATATTGTAAAAGAATTCATGGATTCATGGACAGTAGAAAATACCCACTGTCATATATATATTTGTTTGTGGAAGATTGTGAAAGGATGTGTGGTGTGATGATTTTGATGATGAAATTGTGTGTTGGCTAAATGTTGTGAAAGATAAATAAATTGTGTTTGAATATCATGTTGCATCATGTATGTGTTGTTATTTCAGTCATGGCATGCGTATGTTTTTGTAGATTTACATAGTGTTGGGCATTAGCTTACCTCTTGTGGAAAACTTTTTTAGCTGCAAGCGCCATAGGAGAAATTGTAGAGTATGATGAGACCCTAATAAAACAAATCAAGATCGAAGTAGTGAGGAGAATGTGGAGTATATCTACTATAAAGATTAGTAGTTAGAATAAGGAAGAATGCATATTGAATTATTTGTTAATTTGCTTTGAGAAATTATGTTGTAATTGAAGGTTATAAGCTTCCGCTATTATTTAATTGAGGAGATTGTTAACAATGTATTATTGATGATAAAAACTCCTGTTAATCTCTTATATGTAGGAGATGATTTTCAATCATTATTATGGGTATGCGAATGTAAGTGTTAGAGATTTGTAGTGTCTGAGCCTTTGCATATCTTTACATAATGAGAACACGTAGCAAGTCATAGCATTACCGGGTTTCGGGGTATTACAAATACCCTATAATCATAAGTTGTGTTAAGTTTATATTAGCTATGTAAAATGGAGAATAGTAGGTTTTAGGATTTAAAAAACTTTCTTTTTTTAATTTCTATCCTATTTATTGTTCGTTTTGTGAGTAACAGGTATATAATAGTTATTATATATCTATTTAATTTTTATAAAATTATAATTTAATTCTCCTATATTATATCCGATAAAGTGAACATCATGTTAGTGATGTTGGTCACTTTATATGCATGGCCCTATGTGATTCCTAAACTTGAAATCTTTTATGTTTGTAGATGAAATGTAAGATTGCTATCATCAAATAGAGAAAAGATTTATTAGGTAACATTAAATATATTTAGACATATAGTAATGGCAGTGGATAGTTAATGTCACATGCCCAAATATGTATTGATATTTGCAAATCATGTATACAACATAATGATGAGATAGAACTTCTTTTTGTCCTAAATTTTAGAGTAAACATTCATTATATAAGTTGAACCTAAAAAGCTACTTGGAAAACATTGTCTTTTGTAGGGTATCGACAGGGGAGAATGAGGCAGTAGGCAAACTTGCAAAAGCTGGAATGACAATTGAAGAAGAAGAAGTTAATTTTAGAGAAGAAGGCCTACCAGAATGGATTGGGTGCATGGTGCAAGATCTTTTTAATCCAGACAACATGAGCCACGATCACTGGCAACAAAGTAGATGTATACAACTTATGGAATAATTTGCTATGTTATGTAAACAGGTGTGAACACTATTTTGATTAGTGAAATTATAATGTGAGAAATTACCAAAAGAAAAAAAAAAGATTTCATTAATGAATGCACCTATATGAAATCTAAATTTCTTTAAAAAAAATGATTATAGATATTCGATTACTTTATAAAAAGCTAAATAAATAAATTTTTTATCTTTTCATTATAGCATATATATTAAATAAATTTTAATTATTGCTTTATAAAAATTTTGAATTTAATATGTAAAATTTATGCAAGTTCTATATTCAACAAAAATAAATCTTAAAAAATATTTAATTAGAAAGTTATAAGTAGAATGGAAAAGTAAGATGATATATGTTTATGTAATCTATAATTTTTTTATGATTTTGTAAAATTATTTCATTAGTAATACTACAAAAGAAATATATATATAAGCAATTAGATAATCAATCATTCAATAATCTTCTATCATACTCATAATATTACTTGTAAAACAATTGTTAGTGGATCAAATAATATAATTGTTATTATTTATAAATATTTTATGTGATAAGATCAAAACATTTACAGTATTGAAGCTACAATTATTATTTACAGTAAAATTTATTTAGTTGACTATGAATTATTTAATGAATGAAATATAACTTTGTTAGTTATTATGGAACAAAAAAAAAAGTTAAAAATAAGTTAAAAAGACAATGGAAATAAGCTCTCGAGAAACAAACCTTGTGGGAATCACACTTTATAGAATAAAATTAAATGCTACTTGAAAAATAAAATAAAACAACTACGATGAGAATTGAATGATAATCTCACGTGTGCAAGGATATGTATTGATCACTTAACTCTATCTATCATCATTACTGTATTTTCTCTTTAAAATATAGATATAATATGTATTTTTTCCTTATCTTAATAATTTTAAATTATTAATCTTTTTTCAAGTTTGAGATCAAGGTCTTTGAAATAAATATTTACTGTCCCAAATTCTTTGTATCAAGTATATCTCAATCAATTATATGTAAATACTTGTTATAATAAAACAAACTTATATTGTTATATATTAATTATTTTTTAAATATTTAAATATAATTAATAAAAACACACTTAAGATAAGAAAATCCAAGAAAATAATTATTTATCCAAGGTCTTTGCTTTCCCTAAGCCTGTCGCTAGGTCATGCCATCAACCATTGGATATTGTAAACAAGGAGAATTAATTAGGCAATAACATGTTCTTGGAAAATGTTTCTTTAACCGATAATTAATTGTAAAAGTAAATTACCAATGAAATATTGTTTGGCTTTGTCTTGGAAGTGAAAAAAAATAAAAATAAATTCATCACAATTTTATAATAAATATTCGGCATGCCTGCTCATTGTCCTACTTGATCCGTATTGACCAATGTAATATTAATCACGTTAAAAAAAATTAAAAAAAAAAAACCTCTTAAATTAAGCAATGAATCGACCTAAATAAACTGATTTTCTATCATATTGAATAAAAAAAAATTTCGGTCTTAAAATTTTTGAAAGAATCTAAAATGTTACATTGTTTTAATATTTTTCAAAAAAAAAAAAAGTATCGTAGTAAAATATACGCTATATACCAAGGTATAGTATCCGAGTTCCTTAATCGTTTTTGTTATGCTTGTTCAAACCCCATTTTTCCAGAAGAAAGTTGATAATTAATTGATTGGATATATACTAAGTATCTGGTAGTTTCTAATTTTTGCTGCCCAATTAAGTTACTCCCAAGGTAAACTGATCTTAGGTTTTCGAAAAATTCGGGAAAATGGACCATTTTTTGGAACAGATGTAGGGGTTATGTGCAATGGGGTCAAAAACTTCATTTTATCTAGAGTTTGGATTTGGACAGCCCTGTATGTATAATGAATTGCTCCTAGAGCTTTCTACACCTAGCCGGTATCATCATATCATAGGGATTAGTTGGACAGATTAGTAAGTATGTATAATTAGTAGGATTAGTTAGAGAATTAATAGTTCATTGATCAATTAGAATAGCTTGTATATATACTTAGCATGCATAAGCACAATTTCTAGGATTTGGTCTTTTAACTTAAAACTAAATACAATGTTAAAGTATGAAAACTGCTGGCACTAGTGACTAGCCTATCACATTAGAAGTTGTTTTTGCTCCATACGAACATCCTAAACTGACTTGATAATGTGCAAATCCATCATATGCATTAGGAAGCTAATCCTGTAAGAAATCTTCTTTACAAGAAGACATCCAAAAATAAATAAAAAACTATGGTCCAAAAAATCATATAGATTTTAGTTTATTTCTAAATAAATTAAATAAAATTTACATTTATTTTATACAAAACTACACTCAAATATAATTATAATATTAGCAATATAAGACAAAGTCTAAAAAATAAGATTAAAAGACAAACTAGTTTTAATCTCATATTATTAAAAAATGAAAATATCTCTTTAGTAAAAACTTATTATATTTATTTCTTGTATTATTAATAATAACATAATAAATACTGTCGATGGGAAATAAATTTTCTTATTTTATATAAAAATGATTTTAACTTACAATATTATTTAAATAAATATTTTATTTTATTTTTATTTTGAAGCAGCCTTAATCTGCTGGTTCCAACAGGTTGACAGCCTTGGACCACCATAACCCATCCAACCCAGCGAATCATTGGCCAGCTCAAAATCAACTTTCAAGGGCCGGTTCATAGTTAGGAAAGTTCTGGATGGGTTCATGGACTAAACTGGCCCTTTACTCAGATCTAGGTCTAAACACTCTTGACTTAGATACAAAATCCGAACCAGAACCAGAACCAGACTAAGACTATAGGGGCGGTTAAGAAAGTTCCACCATGGTGCCTCTTCCGGTACAAAAGAAATCAATTAGAAGAATACAAAAGTAAACAGGAATTGTATAGGTGCGTAACTGGCAAGTCCATTACCTAATTTATTAGTTAGTCGAGGTGCTCTGCTCTTTCCTTTTTTGACCTTTTGTGTAATATTATGCACTTGTCGACATAGAACAAAACATAAGTGGGACCGCATCTAAACTCACTTTTCTTCAGACATGTGAATCCTACCTCTTTCATGGCTTGAAATGGAGGTGACATCACTCTCAGGCCAATGCCGAAACCAGACCAACCTGAAATGTAACCAGTCACTTAGCGCAACCAGAACCAGCCTAGCTGAGTTGATTATGATTTCTCCAACGGAGGAGATGATCTGGCTATTCCACAGTTCAGAGACGAAGAACTGCATTTATGGGGAGGGGAAAGCTTAGTCTGTATTGTGAACCAGCACAAGCTTGAAACCAGCACTTCGATGGAGCTGCCCCAACCTCTGAGAAGATTTATTATTAAAAGAGTAGCGGCTGAAAAACTAAGCCATTGGATCGGAGAATTTTACACATTATAGGCATCTAAAGCTTTTTAAGCACAAAGGAACTAGTGGAGCTAATATCCAGACATTTGATCAAGTTCTACATAAAAGCAAGGAAATTTCTTCAGTAGCATCCAAACCAAGTTACACATAGGAAACTTTTATTGCTGTGGTGTAAAACATACAAGCGAGCCCATGAACGCAACATACTCTTCAAAGGAATACATAAAATACATTCACTTATAGCAAACTAGCATAATCAAACATGAGCAAGTTCGTCCAAGTGGTCCTACAACATATACATGATAATAGGTCCTAACACTTGAATATACTCACATAGGAAGCTGGTGACTTTTCCTGATAAAAAGTAGGAAACAAAAAACAATTTCCTCTCACCAAGAAGATCATCAGCTTTACATAATAACAGCTGCTAAAGATAGATGCAGGACCGTGCCAACATTCACTTACAGAATTGAAAGCTGACACCGATCCCTAAATGAGCTTCTTAATGGTCAGCTCCCTTGGTTACCCCAAAGATTATTGCTATTGTTGCAAGGATGGCCTGCAGAAAATTAGAACAGCAAGCATGTGCACAATCAAAGAATGAGAATTGTTTTGTTTCACCTCTGACAAAAAGCTACACATGAATGATGTAAACTCTCTAACTGTGATTACTAGGCAACATGGATGGGAAGTAGAATGAACTTGAGTATTATACAAGTGACTTGCTTCAAGCCCACTTTAGACAATGTTGATGGATGGAACTTGAACAGAGAAATTTAGATGCATCAGAAAGCTCCAGAATTCTGGTATTAGGTAAATTTGACACCAAGAGTAAATTATATAGAGTGGTGCAAAATCTTCTAGTATAACAAAAAATCTAAGAAAAGTGTCAAGAATTTTTTTGGACTTGAGAAAGCCTTTAAATGATTAGCTTTGCAAATAGCTGCTCTCTACACAGCATCACTAGTGCATAAGCATGGACATAGCATGACTAGATTCTATACCACACACAAAATCATTAGCAATTTGAGGTTAAAAGTTAATTTAGAATAAAACCTTTCTGGCCTGGCAAAGATCCTAAATAAAAGCAAAACATACTACATCAACTCGCATTAATGTATATTGCTAGGCTATCACATGTATATTGCCTCAACTGCTACAACATCCCAAGTAAACAACATGATGTATGCACCAGCTGACCAACATCGCAATTTAAATTCAAATTGTGCAACAGAAATAACACTTCTTTATGCAATTGAGAATCAAAGAAACTCTGCTTACAGCAATCGTGCAAGCAATATAGCCAGGCTTCTCTCTGTAATCCATCCTATGTCGGCCAAAAATCAGTATGATCAACCCAATATACCAAGGAATAGCAGCAAGAAAGAAACCAATGATAAACCTGTGACAGAACCAACACTTATTTGAGTGAGTAAAACATGATCGCAACTTATAGTATAAGGGAATGATGCTAATAATTGGAAGAGGGAAAAGAAGTATATCAATGATCACACTGAAAGTCTACCCCTAGCAAACAAAGTCTTTGTTGCTTAGGGGAAAAAAAAACATAAATGACTTCCATGACAAAATACCAGTTGCTGTTAAAATCAAAAAGCTTGGATAGGAAGTTTATATTTTAAAGGAATGTTAAATTCGGCTGCTATACTCTTTAGGCACACCTAAAGAAATCTCTTGCGGCACTTGTCAAAAAAGATGTTGAAAAAATGATACCAAGGATGTCTTATTAAATAATCTTATGATCAATGACTAATGAGATAATATATAGTAGTAGCTCTGATATCAAGAGCAGCCATCTATCACAACTGTTAGTAAAACTAAGCAATTTGCCTCGGATGTCAATGTGTCTAAGTGTCTCCCTAATTGCACAGTCACAAATCACTGTATTCAACAAGTAAAATAAAAAAGACAACTTACAAGCACCAACCACAACCAAGACCACAGCAAGGCAACCGCCTTTCTCTAACGGGTCTTCCTTCAGCAACAGCATAACCTGCAAGAAAAGGAACAAGATCCACTCCAAATGATTGACTTTGCGTGCCCATACTTACCTCATTCCAATTTCCTTCACATCTTAACCTTCATATTGCCAAGTTAAGACCTTTATGCTCTGTTTAGTGTGTGTGTGTGCGTGCGCACACGCGTGTAGTACATGAATAAGTGCAATTTTGTCCCAAATCTTTGAGCACAGCTCAATTTAGTCCAAAGTTTCTTCTTCTTCTTCCAAATACATCCAAATTATGTCTTACACTTTTCTAAGAGCCCAAGATTCAATATATTCTACAGGTCGCATATGCAAAACGAGTCGTACCACAAGCTACCTTTAACGAGGTCCAGTAATCAACCGAATAATCTGAATAGCTCGAGCTAAATACTGATCAAAGTTTCTAGACAAAGATTTTATTTTTCCCGCTGGTACAAGTACATTTTCTAGATCAGACACTTCCTATTCTCAAAAACACTTCATTCAACTGATCAAAACCGCACATTATTCAGGTCCAATCTAATTAACTCCACACTGTGTCTTTCGCATTTTCCACAACATTCACACTGCGATAGGCACATGCATAAGATTAAGATCATCCCAATTCAAATTCAATCGATCAAAGACACAACGTTTTGGGCGGAAAAAACAAAAACCCAATTTACAAAATTACATGAGACCAATCAGTACCACAACAGTTCAGCTGGATCAACCCAGAAAGCAACGATCTTTATACTATAACTCAAGTAGGGATTTATAAGTTTCTAACTCTATCAACAAATAAACACAGAATAAAGTGGAAAAGGTACAAAAAAAAAAAAAAAACACACCTGGAACTGTCTGGTATCCTTGTTGATAATAAGGGGGTGGCGGAGGAGCAGAAGGTTCGGAAGCGCCGGGTGGGGGAACAGGCTGAGGGAAGCCCATGACAGGCGGATGTGGCGGAGGAGGGTAATTGGGTGGGACTCCTTGGAAAGTACCATAGTGGGGTTGCTCGCCGGAAACACCGGCGGTGTGCTTCTCGTCGTCCTTGCTCATGATGGAGAAGGAACTATCTGCAGGGTACGTAATAGCTTATTGTTTATCTGATGGGGATCTACCTCTGTGGTTTTTTTTGAGCTATAATTGTTGGAGAGAGCTTCTTGGGGAAGTCTGGAGTTATGCAAGTCAATGAGTTAAGAGGCAAATATTTATTATTCTTGTTGGCTTTTTATTCCAAGCTCTTTCTTCTTCTTTTTTAATTTATTTTTCTAAATAATGCAATTGAATGTTATTTTTGAAATGAAGGGATGGAATCGTAATACGTATAGATATATCTGGACAAGCATTCCACAAATCCTACAAAATCTGTTTGATACAGTTCATTCTATCCTGTGAGACAGGATTGCACTATTTCTATCAGTACTTTCCATTGGTTCGAGTTATGTAGTTTCTCCATTTTTTTTTTTAAGAAAAAATTGTATCGATTTTTTTAAAGCTGATGTAGTTAAAAAATAAATAAATAAAAGTCCTTCTTGCAATACGACGAAAGAAAAGGTTTTTATATACTATTGACTATAGATTAAATTTTTTCCTCTCTTTATGCAAAATGTCATGAAACGGGAAAGTTCTAGTCTTATGAAGTTTTCATACGATCCTCAATCACCATTTTTTTCATTTTTTTATCGCAAGTCAACCTTTTCTTTTCATTTTTTACCTAAAATTGTTCAAAGTCCATCCTTCATCAAGAGTATCTTTAAATAACTTTGCTACGATTCCTCTTATATTTGAGAAAACTAACTTTCTCAATTGATTTTGGCATGCCATAACTTTCATTAGGAGAATGCTATCATCTCCCGGCCAATTTGTTTATGAATAGTAAAACTTGCTTTTCGAAAACCTAACACCTATAATAAAACTACCATATTAATACTACTTACTATATTTTTTATCACATTATATCCACAATACTATCACATATTGTAACATTATTCCCCACCTAAATTAGTGATGCCCTTGTCGCATCATGAGGCCATCTTCTTATCACCACTCTTCTTCAACAAATTACTACCCTCTTTCACCTGTTCTCAAGCTCCATCCTAAAATTATTTCAACTAGAACTCCAAAGCTCCCATATCTCTCTTGACTTAGGCAAGTCCCTCTTTACATTATTTGAGATTGCTTCTTGTTGAGTTGCCTAATGAAAGGGTGGCCCACTATGGTACAATCTCTTTCTTTTCTTTTATGTTAATTTGAGTAAATCTTGTTACGAAGTCTTAACTCATGACATAATTGTCTCTCTCTTGCAACGGTGTTCTCCCTCTAATGGTTGCTCTTCTTGAGCTTAATTTACACAAGTCTTCTGACTCGTGACATAGCTACCTCTCTTTCATTAAATTATGCTTCTCATGGAATCCAACTACTTTATCAAAACTTATGTTATAATGTCTTAAATCTATCAGTAATAAAGATTTCAATACATATTCAATAATATACAAAGGAGTTCAGTCCACATGACACTTATAGCAATATAGTATTACATTATTTAATGACAAGTTTCTTGTAAACTATTAACATTAATTCGGATTTTTTAATAAAATGGACCAAATTTAATTTTCTCTTTCTAGTTGTATTGTGAAAGTTAAAAAATTACATTAGTTAATATGCAAAATGCAATATTTAATTCATTTTATTGAGATGTTATTTTTTTCATTGCTAATATTACTTTATTTTGACTAGGTAGATAGACTAAATCAAACCATAAAATATGGTTTTTAATCATATAGTTGAACTTGAATTTTGATTTGGAAAAAAAGAAAAGGATTTACACTTTTCAATTTGATTTGCCGTCTCATACCAATCAGAGGTCTAGCCACATCGGATTTTTTCCACTCCGAATTTTAGCATCATATGTGCAGCAGGAAAAGTTTGAATCTGATACAAAGTCTATGTCCTTAAAAGATGGCATTGTGAAATTAAGTAGCGATGGGGCAATTGATAAAGAGTTTTAAAAAAATCAGGTTTGGAGGTGATATGATAGCTTGTGATGTGATGACTCAATTTGGATGTAAAAACTACATGGTGTCCAAGTCAGAGTGGCTTCCAAAGATATCGAATTGGTGGAAGCTACGGTTGTCAAGAAGGCGCTTTTGTTGGCTCAAGAAAGAAAGTGGCTGAAAGTGGGAGTCGGAAGCGGCAGTTTACTTGCTTTCCAAAGTCCAAAAGAGTAAAGATATCTTTTTTTGGAGATCTTAAGTGCATGTTTGAAGATATTTTTCCATTTCTTTTCTTTTTTCAATTAATTTAGTTAATAATAATAATAATAATAAAAAAAAGAAAATACGTACACAGATTGGATTGAATCCTAGGAAAATCATCTCTTTTATCCAGGCTTTTGTTTTAGGATTCTGGTTTGAAACCAATGATGCGGTTCTATAATTCAAGCTTTTTGTTTTCTTTTTTTTCTTTTTAATAAAGTGATATTTCATTGGAAAAAAAAAAGGACCTGATAACAAATTAGATGTAAGAAACAATAGATTGGAAGTAAAACGGATTGTATCAAAAATGGAACAAATCGAATAAAAGTATAAAAGGAAAATTGTTAATATATGTTTATTAAGCTTATTAACTAGTATCCAAGTTTCTTTCCATATTACAAGGCCCCAAATAATTGTTGTCCTTCTACAAACGCCTTCGTACTAGAAAAGCCTTCTTCGGAAAAAACTTATGAGATCTCTTAGCCCAAATAGCTAACACTGCATTAGACGTAGACATGTCTGGAGTCTACTGGACCGGACCCACTGCCTAGAAGCCGGAGCTGGGGCTGGGGCAACCTTTAATTAATAGGCATCCATGTCTTGATCCTGAGGTGGAGTTATAAGATAATATGGATATATACTTCGTTTTCAGCCACAGAATTATATAGTCCAGGATTCAAATATTCAACACCAAATTGTCAAACACCTAATAGTATATTAAGTATTAGTGATCAGTGTTTTAGCATGTGAATAAGTCGTATAATAATTTCCGTATTCACACCATATATAAAAAACTGTTAAAGCAAAAGAAAATGAGACAATTAGTTATGGCAGAATGAGATAGATTAGGTTTATAAAACTATTCCAAATTACTGTTTAACATATTAATGTTACCATTAGCAGGACCATGACCCGGGATGCATGTGCTTGAAAAAATATAATATGAATAATATGATAAGAAATAACAATATCATTAACATATTAAGAAACAAATTTTTTTATATCAATAGGATGATAAGATATTATCATACAATAAAACGCTAATTGTTGTTTTAACCGTTAAAAGTATATACCTTAAAAATAAGATGACAAAAAGTTACAAACCGTAAAATGTAAATTAATAAAAAAGAGTTTAAATTTTATGTATTAAATATGTTTAAAGATATATGAACTCTAAGAGGGGTATATTTATTATATATATATATATATATATATATATATATATATATATATATATTATATAGGTATAGATAATCATATTTACGATAATAGTTTATAATCTGAAAGATCTTGAACAAGACCACACAGCCCATACAATGAACAGCATGGCATCAAGGTAAAGGCCCCTATCACCCCTCAGTCATTGTTATTGTTCTCTTTGGCTTTTGCTAAACGTTGATTCATCCATCAATCAGCAGTTCATGTCACCAGCCCCCATTTTTCTCCAAGGTTGTCGTGCACAAAATGTTCAAACCCGCAATATGTTCTCGAGCTCTCCATAGGACCGGCACCCCGATGCAATGCTCCATGCATGAAATGCGCGGTCTTGAGCAAGATCTTTAACTACCAAAGCAAAATACCTATACATGCTACGCGTGATGGGTGCATATAAGTATACCTTATACTTTGGGGTTTTTTTTTTTCCTCCTCTCTCTCTAATATTACATCTGAAAGTTTGGGGGCAAAAAAAAAAGAGTAAAAACCTGTATGCGTGTATTACTTTGTTACCTTCATGGTTTTGTCCCTTTTTAAATTTTTCTGGCAGTGGATCATCCCTCTCTAGTGTATGATTCTATGTCCGCCGCTGTTAATAGAATCTACATATACCAGGGGTCCATGTCAGAATCTTCCCTTACGGAAGTCGTGTACAAGCAAAAGGCTTTGCTATGTTCCACAACCTGCATGGAAAACACAAAAAAAGGAAAAACAAAGAAAGAAAGATAGAAAAATAATATATGCATCAGAATATATGGGGAAACAAAAAAGGTTAAGTTGTTCATCTTATAAAGGTAAACATAATTATAAAAATAAAAAAAAAAAGGAATCAAACACATTGAACATGTAAAAAGTATAAAAAGCGGAGTTGAATGATGATGAGTTAGCATTATTAGATGACAGAAAAACTTCTGTCAGTGAGGTATGAATAGATTTAATAAAAAAGATGCAATGTTATAGTACTACATCTTCTGTCTTATTTATAGTAGGAGAGAAAAGTAAGAGGACATGTGTTTTGACACTGCTCCTTGACTATATGCTATGCTGAGTAATGATATTTTAATTACTAAATCATCCAAGTTACTTCTATTTTATGTACCTGTTTCATCCTTTGCCTTAATAAGAAATTTTCTGAGCTGGATTTGATACTTTCTGTGGAGTTGGGTACACTACCTCTTTATTTATTTATTTATTTTTTAAATGAATTATTTAAGTAATCTATATTTGTCTCTCCGTGTCAAATCAATCCTTTTCTATCATTTTTTTCTCAATTTTAGAAAATATTGACGTAGTACCCACGACTTCAAATGCTTATATGGTAGGCAAATGATTTTAAAAATTCAACATGAAAAGGTTTAATGAAAAACAAACTTTGAAGTACTTTACGTAGGTTTATAATAAGATACTTTGGTGTGCGAGTATGCCGAATCGGATTGTTGTAGATGCCATACCAGTATATCCTTAAAATCCTGATGGATGGATTTATTTTTTATGTGATGATAAAAAACTAAAAAGACTTGAATGATTCATTTAAAACATAGATAATTTTTTGAATTTTAACACAAATGTAAAAGATTTTTTTTGGATCCTCACTTTTTCACATAGTATTAAGTTCAATCACAATAATTTATTTTTGTTCTATCCACTAACACGACAAATTTGATTTGTAGATGGAATAGAATAGGAATAAGATTGCAATTCTTAATAAATATGTAGAGAAATAATAACTAATTTTTATTTTTATACTTAAACTAACATCATAAATCAAAAATATATTTAAGAATATTAATATACTTTTATCCCAATCCATGACTTAACTATTGTGCTAGATTTATAGATATATATAAAAATAATATATTTAAAAAATTAAGAAATAGTTATTCATTTTGTTCGAAAAAGGAATTCTAATTCCTTATTTGACAATAATAAAAAAAAAATTACAAAGCAGTTATCTTATTAAAAAAAATTGTAATATTTTATAAGATATAATAATTATTTCATTTCACTCTAATATAAAAACAACTAAACATGTTTATAAATATTTACTATGAGGTGATACCTACTCAGATCGATTTCTCACCTTTTTTTTTTCTCAAGATTTTTGAGCTGGCCTTGACATTTCCCCAGGACAATATATTTAAAAAATCGCATACTTTGATTTATAAATTAAATATAAACAAGTCAAAGAATTAAAGTTGTCAATGTACGATGGAGCTGGAGTCAGGTATTTCTTATGACAAACTCATGTTAGGCAAAAAATTGGAGCTGGAAAAACTATGTTCACTTTTCTGTCTTTAAACTAAATACCCAACCAAGTCTTTTCCTTTCCACGATGATTACTGTTTTGGTTTGGAAAGGGTCTCATCGTCTTCTCTGTTATTACGACAATTACTGAACTTGCCACGTGGGGTTACTCAGATTTCAATTCAGAACCTATCACCAGGACTATGCAAAATCCCAAAACCACTAGCATGCATTCTCTAATTAGCTAAAGATCGCTTGCTTTAGGATGGCCTAAGGCCACCACCAACGATTAGTGCTTGGAACCATTTTCTATGTTAAAAATCCATTTTATAGGTTTCTTGAATACTATTATAGGTTCTTCCAAAATCATGGATCATTCACTCTGAAAAGTTGTAAATTTTTATAAATATATTTAGTGTTATTTTAGTTTAAAGTTTGTATTAATTGTAAGTCTCATAAATAAAATAAATAAATCTTAAATACCTTTGCTTAATAACCTTAAAGATAAAGTGGAATTTTTTTTATAAAAAATAATTAAATAAAATATTAATAAGATATTTAAGAATCTTAAATAGAGTCATTAATATTAGGATGGCTAAAGACCCTACTACAAGCCTCTTGGATTAATGCAGTAAGGTTCTTGTGACTATGACTTTGGTATTTCGCATAATTACCAAATCCAAACTCATACAATCATTTACATATTAGTTAGATCATATTGATGATCGATAGATGAGATTAAGTTTACATTTTTTTAGAATTATCTTTAATGAGCTTGATATGGGTCTAAAACTAGTAGTCATCTTATCAAGTGTATAAGCTTGCCTCTAAGAGATTGAAAATGGTCGAATGATTTTTATTGTAAGTCCAGTAAGTTAAATCTTTTTAAATTATCTTAAATATAAACCGAATTCCTTATATCATATCACTTAGCCCAATGAGTTAAGTCTAAATTAATAGTAAACTTAGCTCAATATTTTGATAGAAAAGTTAGCACTTTACATATATTATGTTTTTGTAGTAGATTTATTAATAGATTTGATATGTATTGATTAATGAAATATTAACTAAGTCAATAACAATTCTTAAATCAAATGATGAATTATTTGAAAAAAAATAATTAAAAAAGATGGATATAACAAATCCACTTAATTTAAAATATAAGGTTGAATTGATGTTGCATCAGAATGTTATCTCAAACATGACAAGTCACAACAAACCAAGTTTAAGCACATTTGTGTCTTCAGCGGCGAATTCATTTCTATTCCTGAAAACTAATGCCATCTTTAAAGGCGAACCCTGAATCATATAGCAGGGGCCAAACTTACTCTCTCTCTCTCTTTTTAGTGAGTGTATCTTAATATTTTAAAATATCTAAACAAAAATGAAATTTTAAATTTAAAAAAATAATCAAGAATACTATTATAGTTTTTAATGAATGGTATTTAATATTATTAATTATTATTTAAAAAATTTAAACAAAAAATAAAAAAGAATATTGTCTAAGTAATATAAAATAAATGTAATTTCAAAAAAGTAAAATAATTCTATTGAAATTTGAACCCAAAATTCATATTAATAAAATCATAGTTTAATCATTTAATTATCTATAATATTTTGTTGAATTTTGTTTTCAAATATATATATATATATATATATATAATGTATAATCTTTTTTAATAATTAAATTTTTTTGAAATTGCTACCAAGCCTTATTACCCCACTTGCTCTGCTGGTTGTTGTCTGTAACTATTTAATGTGTTATCAAGTGAGCATTTTTATGGGGAAAAAAGTGAGCATTTTGGAAAACTCATTGCCATACACAAAAATCTTATGCAAATTAATTACTTAATTTATTGTTTATTATTCTAAAACAGATCACACAATACACATCTTTTAAGAGGTATCATTACATCAATCTAGTGCTACTGCAATTTCTCCTCTCATCAATCCTAGAATTTGATTTTTAGTGGACGAAGGTGAGAATTCGCAGTGGAACTACTTTGAAACGGATGGAAAATGCTCTCTTCTCTCTCCTCTTCCCACACACTTCCCCCATACACTTTCAACCTTAGAAACCATTGTAATTAAACTCTCCTTGCCTTAGTCCAGTAGCTTATAAGAACCATTTACCAATCTACCAACCATCATAGCAACTCCGGTCAAGGAAGTGGCGCCGGACTGCCCTCAATTGTCACCTAACGTGGGGGCAAAGAGCAATGCTACCGGCAGTGGCTTACCATCATCGGGTTTGCATGATCAATATGCTCACCAAGGGGTGAACACAGTTCCTGAGGTGGCATTTAAAGTTGACCCAAAAGAGGTAAGTTAGAGACCTGCTTTTCCAACTGGGAAAAGCAAAGGACAAGTCATAGTTAGGAAAGGAAATGTGGAGCCTTGTGCCCATACAGCTAATAGCAGGCCTAGCACCTGCAACCGGTGTCCTACATGCACCAAATTAGCCACACATCCCAGCTAGGGCCCACTCATTTTCCAAAGTTTTCCTACTTTTGGACATTCTGCATTGGAAAAAGACAAGGCACTTTCTGAGAACCCTGAGGAGGCCAACCAAACACCACCTAGCAACGGCCACCCAACCGTACAGACGACTCCAGCCGCCAGAACATATCCCCAAGTGTGCAGCTCCAAGGCGGAGGACAACCCACCAGCGTTTCCCCTTCAATACCTTCCACCAACCGCAAAGGGTCCATCCCTAACAATGAAAATACCCAAGGCAGTGGGGGATCTAGGGGCGGAATTTTGGAACAACACCCTTGTGGGCTATTTCCTTGGCCGCAAGCTGCCTTACTCCTTAGTCCGATCCATTACTTTCAAACTATGGAAGGAATACGACCTTGTAGATGTGCTAGGCAGTTTGGAGGGATTCTTCTACTTCTGGTTCAGTGTGGAGAGCGACACAACCCTTGTTCTAGAGAAGACGTGACATTTTGCCCAACGATTCCTCATCCTACAGAAATGGAGGAGAGGCATGTCACTAAACAAGCTGCAACCCACCAACATTCCCGTGTAGGCAACCTTTTCGCACATTCCATGTGAATATCTAGGGGTGGAAGGCTTAAGCCACATAGTCAGTGGCATAGGAGTGCCACTCAAGGCTGACGACTTAACGGCTAGGAAGCAAAGGGCAAACCATGCGTGGGTTTTAGTGGAAATTGACACGCGTGAAGACCTGGTCACTCGAGTAATGGTGGAGGGTGAGAATGGCGTGGCTGCGAAAGTCCAGGTGGAATATCAATGGTTACCTCCACGCTGTGCGAGATGCAAAGTGTTCGGACATAAATGTCAACCCGTGCAGACTACTTAAAGGAATGATAGAGAGACTATGGGTGAGGAGGGTAGTCAGGATGCCCCACAAGTCATTGTTGGCCAAAAGGTGTTGCGGGGAGAGGAGAAGAAAAGGCAAGATTCACCCATTGATAACCTACAGCATCCCAGCAGAGCAGCAAGTATGACGCCTTCTAGGGGCAAGACAGTAGCAAGAGGGGAGGAACAACATTGCGGGAATGTGATGCCAGTGGAAGAGGTTAGCGCTGTTGAGGAGCCTGAAGACAGTCCCGACACACTGAGGCGAACAATGATTGAGAGGATGGAGGTGGACAGTGGACGAAAGGCACCTGGCTTGACGGCTGAAGCAGCTTCGGATGGAGTAAAACACTCCCCCGCAGCAACTGAGGTGCCAATCTCCCTTAGCTGTGTGACAAATCTGCCATTGTCTGGTCAGGGTGGGGACAAGGCAGATGGAGGTGACGACTTTGAGAACACGCCACTCAACAAATTATTAGTTCACTTGAACCAAATTTCGAGGACTCAATCCACGGCTAATAAAAGTTCTAGCTCCTCTAGTTGCCGAAAGAAGAAGCAGCACAAGAGGAATCGGAATTTCACATAATCATATTGTATCTATATTTCCATGTCAGTGGTAGCATGGAATGTAAGGGGCTTAAATGACCCCGTTAAGGTTTCGGAGGTTAGGAAGTTGTGTACTATGCATAGCATTAGCTTGATTGGTCTATTGGAGACAAAAGTGAATGCTGCAAATGAGGATTCCATCAAGAATAGGTTGGGTCAGCATTGGCAAGTATGGATTAACTCTATGGCACGGAAGCGCATTTGGATTGCTTGGCAACCAAGGGAGTGGGATATCCGTGTGGAAAAAGAACACATGCAATTCCTACATTGCATCGTGACAAACTTGAGAGCAAATAGTGATATGGCAATTACTTTTGTTTATGGATCTAATAATGATAGAGAATGCAAGGAATTGTGGTTGAACCTAGAGGCGCTGGTCCAAACTGCAAGTGGAAGACTATAGTTGGTCATGGGCGATTTTAACACGACTCGACTAGTTACAGAGAAAGAAGGAGGTAAAGCTTTAGTCACAGAGGCAATGTTGGATTTCCAAAGATGTCTAGCCAAAGTGGAGGTGGAAGACTTGAGATATACTGGGGATTTCTTTACATGGTCTAATAAACAACATCAAGCACCTATCCTTAGGAAACTTGATCGGGCCATGGTCAACCTCCCTTGGATGAATCTACACTCGAATGCTCATGCCCAATTCCTCTCACCTATCCTATCTGATCATTCATTAGTTGTGGTCCGTATGGAGTATAGATTGAGGGTTAAAAGGAGCCCATTCAAAATTTTCAATTATTGGGCAGACCATGAAGGTTTCAAGGACCTAGTTAGCATAATATGGAGAAGGGATATCTAGGGCTCTCACATGTTCCAAGTAGTACAGAAATTAAGGCTTGTTAAGGAGGGTCTCAAAAGCTTGAATAGAGCTGAATTCTCCAACATATCGCTAAGAGTACAAGATGCGAAGCAACGTTTGGTTCAATTGCAAGCTGGCATACATGCGGCTGGGGACACAACTAGGTTGGAGGAGGAGCGTATAGCCTATAAGGAGTATTATACTCTAAGGGGGGGGGGGGGGGGGGGGGGGGGGGGGGGGGGAGAAGCTTCTTTAAACAGAAATCTAGGACAAAATGGTTAGAGTTAGGGGACAAGAATACGGCCTATTTCCACAAAGCCATGAAGAATTTTCACAACCGAAGCTCCATACACAGATTGATTAGGGAGGATGGCAGTGAGGTGGCTGAGGTGAGGGAGGTCGGGCTAGAGATACTTCATTACTTCCAACGCTTATATAATCTACCTACACCTCCTACCACTCCTGTTGATGTAGAGAGCTTAACACCACGAACTCTGAATGACCAACAACAACTCGCCTTTGATGCTGATTTTTTAGATGAGGAGATAAAGTGGGGCTTCACATCGCAAGTGAATGGAAAGGCCCCTGGCCCAGATGGATTCTCTACTCTTTTCTTTAAGAAAGCCTGGGACATTATAGGTGAGGACATGATTATCGCCACTAGAGAGTTCATGACATCAGGGAATCTACTGAAAGAGATAAACAACACTGCCATTACTCTAGTACCCAAAGTGGCCAACCCTATTAGACTGGGGGATTTCAGGCCAATCGCCTGTTGTAATGTCATTTATAAGGCGATATCCAAAGTGCTTGCAGCAAGGATGAAATCGGTGTTGCCTTCTCTAGTTGGGCAGGAACAGACGGCTTTTGTCCCAGGTAGGAGGATAATTGATAATATCTTCTTAGCCCAAGAACTTATGGCAAACTACCATTCTAAAGTAGGAGCTCCCCGCTGTATGATGAAGGTGGACCTCCAAAAAGCCTATGACACAATGAGATGGGATTTTGTTCTAGGGGTTCTTACGGCTATGCAGTTTCCTCCCCATTTCTACAGGCTCATTAGTCAGTGCATATCAACGCCGAAATACTCCATCAATATCAATGGGGAACTGGTGGGGTTCTTTGCAAGCAAAAGGGGCTTAAGGCAAGGGGACCCTATCTCACCTTACCTATTCGTCCTTTGTATAGAAATCTTCTCCATGCGTTTGAGACAATTAATCCGGAATCCGGGGTTCTCACTTCATTGGAGATGCCAAAATGAACGCCTGACCCACCTCTATTTTGCAGATGACCTACTCATTTTTTCCAAAGGGAACAAGGAATCTATATCCTTGGTGCAACAAACCTTACAGGACTTTCAGGTCATCTCGGGGTTGGCAATAAATAACCACAAGAGCAGCATTTTCTTTTTTCAGGTCCCAGCAAGTACTAAGGAGGCCATTATCCAGTGCACCCAGTTCAGTGAAGGCCAACTACCTGCACGATACCTAGGGATCCCCCTAATATCTTCAAAACTCAAAAAATAGGACTGTGAGGTGCTAGTGGAACGTACCTTGTCTCGAATCAACTCGTGGACAGCAAAATATTTGTCCTATGCGGGTAGGCTCCAATTAATCAGGTCCGTCCTCTTCTCCATGCAGGTCTACTAGTGCTCCATTTTCATCCTTCCCAAGTCGGTTATCTCAAAGATAGAACAACTACTAAGGAATTTCCTCTTGAGTGGCAACCCACACATATTACTAGAGCTAAGGTCAAATGGGCTGAAGTGTGTCAACCAAAGGGAAGTGGTGGCCTAGGGTTACTGGATATTCATATGTGGAACAAAGCCATCCAAATCAAGCACATATGGAGACTATGCAAGGAAGGAGCGAAGAGTTTATGGCCGGAATGGGTTCATTCCACTCTACTCAAGGGCAAGAATTTTTTGTTGTCCAAGGCACCAGCTATCTGCTCATGGACATGGAAGAAATTACTCAAGCTGAGAGGATTGGTTAGATCTTGTTTCTATTGGGAACCAAATAATGGCCTTGAAATTTTTTTATGGGCAGACTTCTGGCTACCGATAGGACCTTTGGTTACCTTGCTTAGTGCATGGGCCATGAGCAACACATGTTTTCCAGACAATACGAGACTATGCTCTATAATGAATGGTGTATCCCTTAGGGCCCACCGTGGAATAGTATTAGCATTCCCCCCTCCATCAGACCGAATGGTACAGAATCGGACTGTTTTCGGTGGAAACACTCGGGATCTTGAGAGTACACCATCAAGAGTGGTTATGGTTTCCTTAACCCCCTAGGACCTAGTGTACCTTGGCAGAGAGTAGTATGTAATGAAATCTCCCTACCTAGACACGCTTTTATATTATGGTTAGCCTGGTTAGGGAAGCTCTCCACCTTTGATAGGATACACCGCTGGGGACTAGTGCAATCTACTACTTGCTTTCTATGTAATCGGCATCAGGAGGACCACTCACACCTATTCTTCCAGTGCGACTACACATCACAAGTTTGGAGTATAGTCTGTGACTACATGCACTGCCTAGTCCAATTCAATAGTTGGGATAGTGTGACCAGATTTTTGATAGCATTGGGGGACTCACCGACACATCAGAAATGGCGAGCAACACTAGCAGCAGCAGTCTATTGCATATGGCGCATCCAGAATCAAGTGATGTTAAGGAATGACCTTTTAAGGATTAGCATGTTAGCACACCACATACGAGCTTATATTAGGCCATTGTAATCCTATTGCTTTACATTACTCTAGTGCCTAGGATTAATATGCAAGCACGATCATTGATTATGTGCTATTTGTAACTTGATCTCACTTGTGCATTGTACTTCTTCAATTCTTCAATTCAATATATTATTAATTACCCAAAAAAAATTCGCAGTGGAGTTTACATCAAGGGAAGACAGATTTGGAGTACCCGCTTAATTTTTTTTTAATTTGCAAAATATCATACAAATTAAAAAAAAAATAGATTGCGAAGATGCATTCTGTGCTTTCAATACAATTATAATTATACTAAAGGCGCAGACATTATCCACGCTTTCAAGCAAATTCCTTCAAGGCATGAATGCTTCTTCTTTTTTTTTGAAATTATAAAAAAAGATTTATGAAAAATCATGTAAAGAAAATTAAAAGTTTATAGAAATAATAACAAGAAAATAATTTTCATAAATTTAAAAATTATAAAAAATTATTTTTGAATAACTTCACATCTTTTTATGCTTTATCTTATAATGTACGAAAAACAAAGAAGAAAAAAAAGTTGAGTCAATTTCGTCAAAACTCCGTCTCTTTTTTTTATTAATCCAATAACCAGCAACCTATGAAAATATAACAATTTAACCCTCATAAAAATATCAAACGCTAATGTGGTTTAATTCTAGTTATAATACATTTAAATCAATCTTTTTTAATATATTAATAGTTTCATAACTTAATATGAGTAAAAAGTTATAACCCTTCTAAAGTTAAAAAAAAAAACTTGTGTCTACTTGAAAAAAAAAAAGAAGAAGCAATTTTTGATGCGATTTTTTTCAACTCTACTAAATACTGTCTAGTCTCATTTTTTCTAGTAAAAAAAAAAATCATCTTGGGCCTTAAAACCAAATACAGCCTAAATGAAGAAAGTAAAAATAGTGAATCTAAATCCAATGGAGAGTGTGGCCAATGAAGAGCCAACCGATTCTTTAATTATATTCGCTACAACTCTTTTCTTCAGGTTATTTTTTATTTATATAAGACAAACGGAAAAGTATCTGATTTGAAATGCCAGATCATTTAACGTGTAGAGTGTGATTATTGCGCACCTGCGAGAACAAGCATGATGTATATCTTTGCTATAAAATAATAAAAATGAAGTCAAACTAACAACTGTTACACGATTATGAGTTCCTTAAAAAAATGGAACAAGCACATGGCTGTTACTTACTGTTGACTAGATCGTGCCATGTTGGAAAGTTCTCTCCAAGGCCTTATATAGGATAAGAACAAGAGTATGAGGATAATCTTATTATTATATAGAGTATCAATATATTTCCTATTTGATTAGATAAATTTTTAGTAAATATTAAGAATCATAAAATAATTTTGAATATAATTTTTTAAAAATTTATTATCATAAAATAGAATACTAGTTTTTATCTTATACCTATTTTAGAACATATACTTCAAAGTAGAGTGGTATAAATAAGTTATATTATGCAAGTGGGACCTATTTAACCCATAAAAAAATTGCGAGTTGGCTTGCAAAATTTTAACCCACATATAAAGTGGGTTGGTCTGCATTAACATATGAGCCAATGTCTGTTTAGCTTTTAAAATGTGAAAAAAAAAAATAGGATGACTTGTTAGTTCACAAATCAATGCAAGCTAACTTGCTTAAATTGCAAAAAAAAAAAAGTAGGTTTGACCAATAGTTTTAGCTCACTTGTTAAGGGAGCCTAAGCTAGTTGGCCCACAAGTCGGGATAGGTCAATCCATTTAACTTGCTTGCACAATTCTATTTCAAGGTATACAAGGTACATAATATAGGGTAATATATACTCATTCTCTAAAAATTTATTAGATAATATTAATATATGAATAATAAATAATAATATTACATTTTTGGTAATAAATATTATGATAAAAAGGATAAAAAAAAAGCTTAATTTTTTAAGTTAATAATTTTAAATAGCTAAACCTAATACAGTCTCCTTTTTTTTTCCCTTGGTTTTCTTCATTTTCTTTTCTAACTTTATGTTTTCTATTCCTTCTTCTTAATTTTTCATGTTTGCTAAATAGTAAGATTATAAAACTTAAAATAAATGAAGGTAGGAAAAATTACTCTATTTTTTTTTTAATTTCACAAATTTTGTTACATGTTTTATAAGTTTTGCATATAAAGAATTTGTAATATCTTATGTTAATTAAAATTTTAATATGACATAAATTTATACTTTATAGAAAAAATATAAAATTTATAAGTTTTATAGGATATAAGATGATTTTAGGATACTATAAAATATATTTTAATTTTTAAATTCAAAAAAATTATATAGGATATAAGTAAGAATTTATATCCTAGCTTCCTGTACCAATTCACTCTTAATATAAAGTAAAGGATTAGTAAGAGAAAAAGGATTAAAAATAATGGAAAACTATAAATTATCCAGCTTGTATGGAGATGCAAGTGAAAAAATTAGATGTGGAGCGCTTTGGCACAGTTTTGTCATCTTATACGCAGGCAAGTGGCATGAAAACGCGGGTGCCTTACGACTAGCTAAGACCCTTAGTGGACCACCCAAAGGGTCTGATTGGTTATCATATATTAACTTCCTTTTATAAGTATCAAAATTTTCAATTAAATTTACAAAGTTCCAATGAAATAATAAATACTACCTTAATTTGACGTACGGAAATATAATGGGAGTTTTGAGCTAAATCAATCTCTTTAAATTGAAAAGGTTTTAGAAAATTCAAGCATCTCAATTATCAATTATTAAGGAGTTCAATACTCATTAGAATTTAGATTTTCAATTAATAGAGAACATCTTTATAGCATGATTGATTAGTGAAATTTTCATTCTATTCCAACCTATTCCTTATAAAATGGTTATTCTTATATTTAGTTGCATTTTGTGCAACACAAATCAAGAATTCTAATTCTAAAAAATAAAAAATAACAATTTATTCTAAAAGATTAAGTAATAGCAACTCCAACCCTTATTGCTATTTGTTTTTCCAAAATAACCTTATCATAATTGCATAACTTGTACACTTAATATGTATATAAATGCTTTACACTCATATATCTATTATACTATATGTTTAAGTTATACTCACATACATACATGATACACATATATGTATAAATGTTTACAATATAATATATAAATATATATATATATATATTTCATCCATATATATTAGTTATAAATATAAATTATAACATATATATTTATTATGTACATCAGTACATGTAATATATTGACATGATATATAAATAAATACCCATATATATATTATGTACATATGTTATACATATATAACATATATATATATATGCTCATATATACGTTATACATATGTGTTAGGTACATTTATGTTATAAGTACATACATACATAATACACATATACGCATAAATAGGGCCTTCAACTAAATAAAGTGATTTTTTTAATTATTTATGAAATAGCATACATGGAAAATGTATTCCAAAAATAAGTTGCGAAGGTATAGGCCCGGTCTGTGCCTTCAATGCTATTTTTTTTATTATTGAATTTTTTATGAAAAATCATGTAAAGAAAATTAAATTTTCTCGAATTATTTTTTTTGTTTTGAAAAAAATTAAAAGTTTATATAAAGAATAACTAAAAATGATTTTCATAAATTTAAAATTTATTAAAAAATTCCACATCCCCTTATGCTTTATCTTATAATATACAAAAAAAAAATGATGTTGATGCGATTTGCTTTTCTAACTTTGAAGTATCATAACTTTTCGCTTATGTGGAGTTATAAAACCCATAATATATAAAAAAATATTAATGTAAGTTTATTATAGCTAGGACCAAATTGCGTTGTCGTTTGGTATTTTTATGATGGTCAAATTGCTATGTTTTCATATACTATTAGCTACCAGATTGATTTTTAAAAAAGAAAGAGACGAAGTTATGACGTAATTTACTCAATTTTTTTTCTTCTTCTTTTTCTTATATTATAAGATAAAACATAAAGGGGTGCAAAAAAATTAAAATAAAATTCATAATTTTTAAATTTATGAAAATTATATTTTTTATTATTCTTTATGTAAACTTTAATTTTTTTAACAAAAAAAATAATTTGAGAAAATTAAATTTTCTTTATATAATTTTTCATTAAAAAATCAATAATAAAAAAAAAATTAGCACTAAAGGCACAAACCGAGTACAATTACTGAAGGCATGGACTTAGTCTATACATTTGCAACCTAGTTTTTGAATAATTTTTCTAGGAATGTTATTTCATGATTTTTTTTTAAAAAAAATCACTTTATTTTAGTTGAAAGCCCCATATAAACATATACAATATTAATTATAAATATATATTATCACATATATATTTATTGTGTACATCAATACATATAATATATTGATATGATATATATAAATAAATATGCTCTATGTAATACGTATATATACTATAAGCATATAACATTTATATATTATATTTACATGCGTTATACATATAGATACATATATATATACATGCTGATATATAGGTTATATATTATACATATATTAACATATATATTATGCCTTACATTTAAGTTATATGTGCATATGTACTTAATACATATATACATATAAACATTTACAATATAATATATATAATATTATATTTCATACATATATTAATTATAAATATATATTAAATCGTGTACATAAATTAATATAACATATTGGTATGAAATATATAAATTAATACCCGTATATATAGTATGTATATAAATGTTTTACATGTATAACATTTATATACTATACTTTATACATTGTATGTACATACATACTTTACAAATTCACTTTTTCTTTTCTTTTTTTCAAAAAAATATGAAAGTTATGATAAGTTGCATAAAGGAGTATTCTAGTACTTTTATTAGCTATTTAACCATTTTTCTTCAATATTATTCAGCTAATCAAATAAAGGAATAATAATTCATTTCTATAAAGAATAGTCATTCAAGCCAAATTCTAGCCCAATTTTATTTCACCATTTTTCTTTACTAGTAACTAAATGTGCTATTAAAGTAATATGGTTACTATAATATGATAGTGTTATAGGGAATCTAATGTACACCATGCACCATACCGTAGCATATATTGCACATATTGAGAGCAAACTTTAATGACTCTTTTAGTTTATGAAATGAAATAAGGTAGAAATACAATTGTAAGTCTTAAGGAATGAAATAGAGAAATAATTTTCATTCTTTATAGTTTCTTTTCAAATCTCTTGAATAGATATGAAGATATGTTGGAAAAATTTAAAGAATAATTATTTATTTGGTCTTAAAAAAGAATTGCAATTCCTCATTTCACAGCAATAGAAATTATGCTAATCAAATATAGAAATAAATTTATAAAGGAGGAATAGTTATTCTACTCCATCCTTATAATGTCAACTAAATGTGTTAGAAATGTATTAGCAAACCTAGTGCAAATCACTCCAAAGCATTTCTCTCAAAACTTTTAGATTTACTTAGAAGAAAAAAGGATTTATTTAGAATTATAATATAGTGATTATATCAATATATGAAAAGGCTATTCTTATATAAAAAAAATAGAGGAGAAGTGATAACAAATCAATCTTTGGGTGATTTCCACACGCGTAGAGCCTTTATTTTTAAAATGAAAGAAGTATACTTTTAGTTCTCAATATTTAACTACTTTTTTTATTTGCATATTCAATATTTTTAAGACCTTATAAAAATAAAATTTTTAGTAAATATATTAAAATTTATATTTATCTTAGTTATGAATTAGTTTTTTATTGGTCTTAGGCTAATCAACAAAGTTGGCTAAGGTAGGCATAATTTTTTTCTAACCCATTTTCTTAATTTAAATATTTTTGTATTTTTATTGTATTATGTTTTTAAATATATTTAATATTATTTTTTACCATATTATTTCAATAAATATATTTAAAATTTCCATCGTGCTAAATTAATTACGGTAATAAATTTGAAGTTAATATGTATTATGGATGGACAAAGGTTTTAATAGATTTGACGAAGATCGTATTTTTGTAAAAGTTTAAAAATAATGATGACTCAAATAAAAGAAAAAAAAGAGAGTAAAGGACATAAGTAGAAAAATAAATAAGCGTTATGACTAAAAGTGTTTTTTTTTTTAAAAAAAAATTGAACTTAAAAAAAAAAGTGCTTTTAAACTCTTAAGTAACTATTTTATCATTAGTTAATATAATAAAAAAATTAGAAAATAAACAGAATTAATAAAACAACATTAAGTATAAGAAATTATTTAAATTCTCTCTTTTTCATGAAACAAAGGTTATAAATAATATCTCCATATTTTACTTGATGCAATAACAAAATAAAAGAAATTAAAACTTAAAAGCTTCATTGTGATTATACTAAGAACAATCAAGTTGTATAATTGGTTTTATTTAATATTAAACAGTTTCAATTTTTTTTTTTAATCTTATACGTCCGAGATGAGGGTGTTTCTCTAACTCAACTTCAAGGAAAGCTAACTCGTATAGAAAAGCCCAAAAGGATGATGAATTGCTCGTATGTCGGCTAAAGATCATTTCGTTCCCTTATCAAAAGCCAAGTTAAGGAAGCGTGCAAGTTTACGCGTAATAAAACACCAAGCAGTACACGCAGCCCACACGTTGCAGGCTCACGGCGTGCAATCATTTCGGGAAGGCCCCACCATACCAGCAAACCCTACCCAAAAAGAGACGTCTAGAGCATGATCATCACTAATCCCATAAAAAGTCATAGTTATCCGTTGCAACTTTGAAAACTGTATATACGCGCTTAAAGTTGTTACTAAAGTTAAAACACCCTTTTTTTAGTATGAAGGTGATTTATATATTTTTAGGAGTTATGTGAAAATAAATTTATATTTTATTAAAAGAGTTTTTTAATTGAATGGATAATTCAGAAGATACATTTGCAGTGACCTCAAATATAATATTTAGGGGTTTAAATTTGAAATGTATAGATCGTTACAGTAAAAAGATAATGTTGATGGTTGAAGCTTAATGAGGGAAATTATTTAGGTAACCGTTGAGTAAGCATATTAATAGTTTGGCAAACATTTTGGTGAAATGGAAATTAAGCTAAATTTTCTCCTTCCCTCATAAACATGTAAAAAACATTAGTGTTTTTAAATGCTTTGTCGGCACAATTCGGTCTAACAAAGTTCAATATGTTGAACGATCTTTTTGAGCGAATATGCTTGATCCTTTTAGCAGGAGAATTAATGGTCAATCGGAGGGGTTTATCGTTTTGTACTCTAGAATATAGCCGTCATTTCAATCTATAACTACAATTATAATATTACAATCTATGATCTTTACATACTTTCGTAATGATTTTTTAACGTTGCAAACACTATTCTTTCCTTTAAATAAATCATTGAAAATGCTTGAAATATCTTCTTTTTTTTTTTTTTACTCTATGATATATGCAACCATTATAACAACACTAAAAACTTTGTATTTATTGATTTACCCCCTCCTATAATTTTCAATATTCATTATCTTCAAAGATAAATTAGAGAGGTTCCATTTATTAGTTCATATTAGTGTATTTTATATACCATAAGTGTAGAATAGTTTTGTACACATGTTAGGGTTGTAAACCTAATTACTTGCATATAATCTCTTTATATAGTTAATAAAAATTAAACTCACAATTATCAAATACTAAACTTGCACATAGTATAAGAGCAACAAAATTGAAAAAATAAACTCAAAAATCTAATGGAGAACACATTAGCCACTCATCTTCGCCTCCATTCCAATGGCTAGTGAAGCAATAGCCACTAAGAGCATCATCATTGTCAACACAACAACTAAGCCCACTATGATCAACCCCATCCAAACCTTAACCACACCTATGCACTCAATCACAATCAATAAAACCACCCACATGCCAAACTTGAGCCTAGCCTACTCTTCTTAGACTAGCTTCTATGCTTTGTCGCCCCTCTTTAACCTTTGCCAACACTCACACACTCCTTGCATGTAAGAACTAGCCTTCCCCTCCCTATACGTGACCTTCCCACATGCGATCCAGACCCAATCCACCCTTACCAATCACATCACAACATTTTACCACCACATTAGAGTTTTATCGACCCTCTCCTTTCATATCTAATCCCACCTACACACATTGGTCACACTCAACTGCCTATAATTCTCTAACCAAATTTACTTAAGTGCACACCAAAATCCATTTGAAATCCCTTTTATTAAAACCCTCCATCACCCACCCCTCTGTTTTACTCAAACAACCGCTTATAGCATCCTTATATTGGTGCCAATATTGCTCACTAGCCAACATCCCTAGACTTAACTTGATTAAACCACCATACCTCATCTTGTCAAAGTATATATATTGGCTTTGAATAAGTCATATGGTTTGCTCTTAGCTCTTAGTTACAATCTCCAATAAGAAATTATGGAGTTTCATGACATATGTAGTACTCACGACATTTGCTCATCGCTCTGACAATACTTCCTTAAGATCTTAATGGCTTGATAAATAAAACCGAAACAATGGCTCCTTATGCTTTAGTTGAAAAACAATCTTATAGCCTACTACCTTCACGATCTTAAATCCATAGTTGATCACTAGAACCACCATGAATTCATCATAACCTCTAGTTCTCTTACTTGTATTAACAAATCTATTTGTAGATGATGCTATATCTATAGCAGGCTATACGATAGTAAACAATCTAAACACCTATTACAAGTTAGGATTTATTGAGTTTTAGGTTTTTTTTATTGAGTATTAACATTATGCAAAATTTGACTCAAAATTTTAAAAGGCCTTAACACTTTCTCGATACCTATCTTAAACCCATTAGGAAAAGATCCTATTGGATAAATGTTGTAAGCTTGGCCGAATGAAATACATTATATGTTCCCATATGTTTGGGGAAATCTACTAAAATAATGCATTTTTATCTTAAACCCATTAGGAAAAGATCCTATTGGATAAATGTTGTAAGATTGGCCGAATGAAATACATTATATGTTCCCATATGTTTGGGGAAATCTACTAAAATAATGCATTTTTTTAAAAAAATCGCAAAATAAGATACATGAAAAAATAATTCTTGAAATAGGTTACTTGAAGGTGCACATAAGGTCCATGCCTTCAGTTAAGCAAATTTTGACTTACCTAAAGGCCCATTCCGGATTTGCATCTATGCCACCTATTTCAAGAATTATTTTTTTAGGTACCCTATTTGCATTGAATGTGCGCCTTCAAGCAAATAGTTTGATATTAGTTCCTACTAACATCCCCCACTGTCTAATAATTTTGTCTAACTTCCCCCCTTAATAATTTCATCTCATTGTCACCATATGCTCCCTACAAACCTATAAAAACAAATGCAAACCTATATTATAGACATAAAAACTACGGTACTACATGTCTTTCCTTCAATATAATATCACAAATACACAAAAGGCATTCATTTGCACTTCCTTCACAAACTCTCTTATTCCTTATTTTCTTACACTCTTACTTAGGTTTGAAGAAGAAAAGCTTATGAATCTATGAGGAGTCGAGGATCATCAACCAAGTTCAATGATATCACTGAGATTTTCTCAATTTCTTCAACAAAAAAGCTCGATTAAGTTATATTTTGGTACGCATTTTCATTGAAGTTTTTTCCTTATTATGTTGGTTTTTGTTATTCCACAAAAAATTTAGTTATTTTTATTAAATACTAGCAATTGTTGTTAATTTATAGTGTGTTAAAAATGATTTATGTAAATTTTGTAATACATAACATGTAAAGAAGATGAACATTATGCTCTCTAAAAATTTTGTATTAATTTTAAATATAAAATTTTGGTTTGTTATTTAAATTGTTATAAAAATTATTTGTAATTAAATAATCTTAAAAAAATTAATTTTAAGAAATACATGTTCATAAAAATGTTAATATTAATTTTTTTAATTGAAAACGATTTTAAGTAGAAGTTAATAAATTATTTTTTTTCAAGAAAATTAAGAAAAAATTTTATTTCTAAAATAAAATTAAAAATTTTTGAATTTATTAATTTTTTTATAAACTAATCTTTCTTCTGTTCTAATTTAATTTGCAATTATTTTTTATGACGAAATTTTTTGAAAAATTAAAAATTAAAAAAGTTTTTTAAAAAAATTTTTACATGGGAAGAAAATGATCATTGTTGTGCATTGTCAATATTAAAACAACTTATATTAGCTACTATTGTAGATTAGCTGATTATTTATCTATGTTGGGGATAAGATAACAATGATTAACTATGTCAATTTCAAATCTATACATTTGGAAATATTTTGAGTGGTAATTAAGGATCATAATATGATATGGATCCTGTTAAGAAGTTGAAAATGAAGAAGAATGTAAACTACACTAAATTCTTGTATAGAATGTGCTACAGTATTAGCGTCGATCCAATTGAAGTAGGGATTGAGATAATATATAGGCATCTTATTTTCTATGGGGGCAATGCATCTTATGCCTTGATAGCAATTACAGACAATGATAATGTGAAAAATCTAATTGAATGGCCGAATCCTTTGGAGAGCAGGGCATATAACAATTATATATTAGAATTTCTGAAGAATTGAAAGGTCCCTCTGAAAAGCAAACATTCTAAGAAAATAGACAAAAGTATTCTCCATCGAGTAGGAAAGAGATACCGATCGAGCTGTCGATGTTTGAAGTATATGTTCCAACCCCTATGGAAGAGGCATCGTTAAATGATGAAGATAAAGTAGATTGAGCAATTACTTTGGTATTATAATGACCGGTCAAACATGATCCCTACATGGTGTGCTCAAGAGCATAAATTGTAATGGACACTAATGTGGAAATGGGTGTTGAGGAGGAAAGTTCTAAGGAGGAAGATGAGGAAAATGTAAATGAAGGAAATGACATGTATTGGGTCCTACCACAACACACAAATGTTGAGCAAGTTGCACGACATACATGCATGTACATATTGCAGCTGCTTGGCGGATTTATCTTTGTTGATAAATTAAGCTCCCTTGCACACAACATGTTTTTGCTATTATTGGATCACTTTGATGTGATAGGCACATATAGCTATGGGTTTGTATGTTTGGCTTGATTGTATAGCCAATTTTGTATTATATCTGTCTCATTAGCTCATGAGATGGGAGGGGCAGTGATACTCCTTCAAGTATATGTATGGGATAGATTCTCCCATATAGTGCTTGTTAGCTGCCATGGATTTATTGTAGAGGTTGGAGCTCCTTTGGCTGCTCGATAGAAAACGAACCTGGACACTAGGTATCACCTAATTCATATTGTTGCCATTTATCAGGATGCTTTGAATAGATAGATTACTAAGCAAGCATTTCTTTAAACTTTTTTTTTTTCAATTTTCCATTTAATGATATGCGCCATTACATCTAAATCTTACTTACTATCCTTTAGGTTGAATGGGACCCATATGTAGGAAATTTGATTTCCATCCTACCCCCCTTCTACAAAGTAAGTAGACACATTTGGACTGCTCGAGTGTCGCTTATATGTTTCTCCTTTCTACTTGGCATGTTGAAAGATAAATTTGTTGAGATTTTTCTGAATAAACTTCAAGAGATTTCAGGATATCTCTCATGTTGTGGAGCCTTATCTTCTCATAACAATCATATCTTCATTGTAGATATATCATTATCTTTGTAACAACTTAACCTTATCGTCCTTAAACATATATCCAAGAATGAAGAATTTTTGGAAAACATCTTTGCAACATACCAACGAACTAGCAGTCAAAATTAAAGTGGAAAACAAATAAATTTTGAATAAAACTTTTGATAAAAACTTGAAGTGATGAAATCCCCAAGTTGATAAATCCTACTTTAGTGAAAACACAGCAAGTATATTATCCAAATATACTTAACAAGTGGAGGTAGGCCTTGAAAAATTTATAAGAACATGAAATTTAATCATTTTCTTTGAATCTGGAAAAATCCTTATTCAGGCATAAAGGTTCTGAACATGCTTTTGTCAAGCATATCCTTCTTCCCGTTGAAGGTTCTGAAATAGCTTATAATTAGAACCACATACTGCTTGTGCTGTTTTAAAGGTTCTGTTAAAACTTCCGAAACAAAATCATGTAACGTCTTCTTATAGTGAAGTTTCTGAAATAACTTCTGTCCAACTATTAACAAGATTAAGGACTTTTTATGAAGTATCAAGAGGTTCTGAATTACCTTTTGTTAATTTAATTTTATTGAAAACTCTTTTGTTAAACTTCTGAAACACCTTTTGTCTGTCTAAAAAATCCATTAAATAACTTCTATATAAACTGAAACTCTTGTACTCAAGAATAAACATATTAAATATTTTAATCCTCTTTTGTTATCATCAAAACTAAACTAGAGAACTTAACATATATGCAGACTGATACATTACGACAAACCTACTTATCCTTAGATCATGCTATGACTGTTATTTTAGTTAATTATGGTCTCGAGTTTATACAAGATTAGGCCGTAGAGGTTGAGACAGAGGCACAACCTGTACATTGTAAGACCATAGGACTTAGACGACCTCGAAATCGAGCTCAGGCTTAGGAATATGCAGTACAGGCCCAACAACTCCCACCAGATACCGATGAGATAGACGATAACTCAACCTCAATGCCTAGCACATATGTCACACCATATCGTCATTTTATTAGTAGTCATTTACTTGCATCATCAGCTTCACATAAGAGACACATCGATAAACAAACAATATATTAGGACGAATCTTCATAGCCTTCTATAAATTAAAGTCCAATGCTTCTCCATGACTTTGACGATGCCCCCTATTACCATCCAATACATGAGTCATAAGTTCCTCTTACTTCAGATGTATGGTCGAATAAAGAGCATATAAATGCATTTTTGTGACTTGCACAATAGATCGGAAGAAGAAGGAACAATAGGGGATAGAATATTATTTTATCTTATTTGACAAGTAAATTATTATTTGAAATTTTTAAATTTATTAACATTTAGTAAATTATTTTTTTTTATTTTTATATCTATACTTTTACATTTTTTTAAATAATTGTTTTCATAATTTTTTTTCCAGCAATAAATTTTCTCAAATTAAAAGTTTACATAAGAATAAAAAAACAATTTTCATAAATTTAAAATTTCTAAATATTGTTTTAATTTATTTTTTTTTTACAATATGTACTGAGTGTATATACCCAAGATGCACCTCCGGGGTGTTATACCGGAGGCATGTTCTCGGAACGTGTCTTCAGTATGATTTGTGATTATTTTTAAAAAATCGTATTAGTGGATTTCCCCATATGCTTGTATACCTAATATTCTTTTTTTTTTGCCAGAGTATACCTACTATTCAAATGTAGGTTTTCCTTCCAAACTTTTGGAACTTGCAAGTATGACATAAAATACAGATATGTACTCATCCGGATCTGCTTATTGCTATTTCCTGAGCACATCAATAACGTTATAAATAAATAATAAGAAAAAGAAGTATATTCATATCGATGGAGTAAATTTAGGAAAAGGAAAAAAATAATAATTAAAAAAATATTACTAAAAATGTACTGATTAAAAAAATTAAAAAAAACCATTTAAAATACCAATTTTACTATTTATAATGAAAACGTATTTCAAATATAGATTTTACTTCTATTTTTATTATTTATAAAATCGCTACTTTAATTTACATACTTTTGGAATAAGTGTTTTGATTGACATTTTCTTTTTCTCGAGTGTGATTCGGCCGTATCCCGAAAATGCCGACACTTTGTAGTACGACACTTGTAACATCCGATACAGCCACCGGTCACATTTAACGACTCCATTAAAAGCCTCCCGAATGGTTAAAAAAAAAGAAAAAAACTATCGTTTTGCTTGCCGACCAGTTTCTGTTTAGATGTCATTTAATCCTCTCTTGCCATGTTACTTCGTCACTAAGACTGCGATCCCACCACGGCTGGCAAACCTTTCATTTTATTTATTCTTAAGATTTTTTCAACTACCTGCCCGATATATTACTTGTGATATCTCAATCATTCACTAATTTAAAACAAAAAAAAAAAAACCAAAAAACACGTAACACCAGTTCACTTTCTCTTTGTAGCCACATGGGATCTCGTTCTTCTTCACTTAATTGGACAAGCACAGAGACTTCAGATAAATGAGACGGTTATGAATTTTGGGTTTTTCGGTTTCTTTCACTTTGTAACTGTATATGGAAAATTGGATCATTCATGATTTTTCATTTAATTATTTATTTTATTTTTGCTTAAATTAATAAAATATCAAATTTTTGTATGGTTATGTTTTAAAAGGTTGTATCTTCGTGTAGTTTTTTTTTTTTTTTTTTTAAATCAAAAGGTTGATATCTTTAGTGCTTGTGGGGTCATTGTGTTTTTTCCTTGGGACTTTTGGGTTTTGATTAGGATTAGGATTGGATTAGAAGGTATATTCCAAAAAGAAGAAGAAGGAAAAGAAAGGGATGGACGTAACGGAAGTATCTATAATGCATCATGTGTGCATTGTGCTATTGGTACTCTGGTTGCTTTCTAAATTGAATTGGTGTCATCCAGTTGTCTACTTCATCTCCTTGATATATCTTTACCTGGTACGAATTATCTGCTTTTCTTTTATACATTTATTAATTTATTCCTCTGCTTTCATGATTCATCTAGTATTGTGAGTGAGATGAAGAGTTGGAGTAACTGAAGTACAGCTGTTGTTTGTTTAATTTAGAGGAGGTGATTCATGCTGATTGGTCACGTTCGATTGAGTGGAAATCGCAAATAATCAAGTTATACTATGACTCTGTTCATTTGTGTTATAACCGTGCTTGTTGTGTTGTGTGTCATGTCAGTTTCTATGTTCTATAATCGTGTTCTAATCATGATGTGTGCTTGTTATTGTAAGAGTCAGAAATTGCCAGCCCCTATGAATATGAAGTATATGTTAGCTTTAATGTTGATATGGAATTTGGTTTCTAGTATTAGTTGTTGATTTGCTTGTCCTGTGCTATTCATTTTAAAGGTTCACGAGACTTATGTCACAAGGTTGCAAAAGAAAATACAATTTGAGGAGAAGAGAGAGTCGAATCAAAGAAGGGTATGGTGCTGTAGCTTTTGATTTCGGTGTTCGTTGAGAAAGGAGTCCAATTCGGGAGTGTTATTGGGTGTTTCAAGATATAATGTTATGATGCTTAGCCGCTTTTTTGTTGTTTAGGTGCTTACTGATTCTGAGACGGTACGTTGGTTAAACCATGCTGTTGAGAAGATGTGGCCCGTGTGCATGGAGCAAATTGCTTCTCAGAAGATTTTGCTTCCAATTATACCTTGGTTCTTGGAGAAGTACAAACCGTGGACTGCTGTATGACTTACTCTCTAATTGTTGATTTGCTTGGTTATGCTTGATAAAGTGGGTTGATCTATTTAATAAGTTGTTTCACTGAACTATCTGCTAAAACTACTTGAATCAATATATAGGCATCCACTAGTTTTCATACCTTCATAATTTTCTTTTGCCACCGAACTATTAATATATGATGTTTTGTGCCGGCGTACTTGAGAATATTGTCCTTTCATGAGTGTTCGTTCTCCTTCCTAGGCATGACATTGATCCTTGTCAAAAATACAGAAGAAAGCCTTGGTTCAGCAGTTATACTTGGGAAGAAACCCACCCTTGTTCACGGAGATCCGGGTTCTTCGTCAGAGTTCCGGTGATGATCATCTGGTGTGTGACATATATTATGCAGCTTTCTGATATTCCATAATCAATTAGTTTATTGTGATTTCTGGAGCTTGCAATTTCTGATATGCAGGTTTTGGAGTTGGGTATGAATTTTCTTACTGCAGATGATATGAGTGCAATACTTGCTGTTAAACTCCGGAAAAGATTGGGATTTGGAATGTGGGCAAAGTTGCATTTGACGGGGATGCATGTAGAAGGAAAGGTACTAAGATAAATGGACCATCTTGATCTGAAATCATTTTTCGTAGTAGAATTTATTTTGTAATACAAATATGCAATTTATGTAGCTTTTCAGAAATCATGACAATGTTTGGATCCCTGCAGTTGATAGCAAGCAATCCTCGTTATTTTAATCTGTCAGCAAATTGGCTGCTCGTTATGCTTGGGTTTACGATATAAGATTTTTGGAATCAAATGAATGTTAATGTGGTTAAAGTTATATTAGCAGCCTATATAGTAAGGGGACGATGCAATTATATGTTTTCTCCCCCCTATCTGTAGGTCTTGATTGGGGTGAAGTTCATTCGTAAGTGGCCTTTCCTTTCTCGTTTACGGGTATGCTTTGCAGAGCCTCCATATTTCCAGATGACAGTGAAGCCAATATTTAATCATGGAATTGACGTTACAGAACTGCCTGGCATAGCTGGATGGCTGGTAAGTTACATTTGCACTAAAGCCCTACACACAGAGACTAGCGTGCACACTTGGAAGCATATTGTTACAGAATCGATTTTTAGATAAATTTTCGGGCTCATTAGAGAGAGAATCCAATGATCTCATTTTTAGGGCTCGTTATAGAGAGAACCCTATGATCTCTTGGAACTTTGTTTTCTTCATTATGCCTCTGCATTTTAAAGTATAAAGTTGGCATGTATAAACACACCCTACTTTCCTATTTTCCTCACAACTACTCCTAAACTTACTCCAAGCACTACACACATGATCTATCACTAATTAACCAAATTTGCACTGATATTGTATAATTCCTTATCAACTAACACCTTTAACTACAATAGGACAGCCTGCACTAGCACTCACACATGCCTACACAAGCACATAATGACATAAACACATGAACAAAATGAAAACATAGCATATCAGCTAAGACTTCACTGCTCATAATATTACTCCCTTTTTGAAATTGCATGCGACCTCACATGCAAAATCAAGCTATCTAGCAGAAATCGTAGTAGCATTTCTTAAGAAGCATCAATGGGGAGAAACCATCCCAAAAAATTAAAACATCCTGCATGGATGGGGGTTGCAGCTTGACAAACCATAGTTGTGCATTCCCTTCTAACCAAAAAGTTGCCATCTCAACCTGTTCCTCATAAGGAATTCATTGATGTTTGAAATAATGTTTGCAACTTCCGTCATAATTTGGAAATCTAGTTTAGAGGACCTTAGTACTATTACCTCCTGTACATAGACTTTCTCCTTGCCTAATCCCTCTACTTGTTGCTCCTTTGACATTACTGGCATTCTTGTGCTCTTTTGCTAACTTTGTTGGTGCCTTCACTTCCCTGGGCAAAGACGCAAGTTGGTCTGACAATTGTTTTTGGCATGCTTCAAGTTGATGTTGTGAGGTCTTTGATTCTTCCATAATGCATGGCTCTATTCTTCCATCACCGCTGGCTCTGCTGAGTCGATTATCTCCCACCTCCCATGTTGTGCCCTGCATCCCATTTTGTGCTGCAACTTTGCAGGTCAATGAAGCCATTTGGGTTGTTGGGTGTTGTTTGTGTGCTTGGCGTTGTGCTCTATCCTCTTGGTACATGGCAAGAAAAGGCTTCAAATTGTTGTTTAGATAAATTTTGATACCAAAATGTTACAGAATTGATGTTTAGATAAATTTTCAGGCTCATTAGAGAGAGAACTCAGCGATCTCATTTTTAGGGCTCATTATAAAGAAAATCCTATGATCATTTGGAACTTTAAAGTTCTGAAATTTTTTTAGAGAAAAATAAGCTTGTTTTCTTCATTATTCTTCTGCATTTTGAAGTACAAAGGTGACAGTTACAAACATATCCCACTTTCCCATTTTCCTCACAACTACTCCTAAACTTACTCCAAGCATTACACACATAGTCTGTCACTAATTAACCAAATATGCACCGATACTGTATAATTCCTTATTGACCAACACCTTTAGCTACAATACGATAGCCTACACTAGCACTTACACATGCCTACACAAAGCACATAATGACATAAATACATGAACGAAATAAAAACATAGCATATCAGCTAAGACTTTACTTCGTTTGCTTCTTAGAATTCTTGCTTTCCTTTAATGACTGATGTTACATATATTTTCGTTTTCCTTTCCAGGATAAACTCTTGTCAATTGCATTCGAGGATACCCTCGTTCAGGTTCATTTCTTTCTCTAAAGTATTGATCTTTGTCCATGTATGGAATAATATATATTATTTCTTTCCTTTTTTAAAATTATTCAATTTCCTCATTTATATTTTAAGTTATGTATATATAAACTTGTATATTATTGAAACAAAGATATAGAAAAATACTACTCCAATTTGAGTATTAAAATCCTAAGGATTTTTTTTCCCCTCTTTTTCCAATTTGGCGTTCATTGGTTGCCTAGTAAGCAACCAAGAAGATCTGATGTGTGGTCCATCGGGTAATTATTTTTCACAGCCCCCAGAAGGAGGTGCTGCGCGTTGTTTGCACCACCATAGAGGCGGAGGACAAGGTGAAGAGTTGATTCCTTCTAGATGTTGTAGTCAGCTAGTAGGTGTTGGACAAGGTGCTACGCTAGAGGTGGAGGACAAGGTGACAAGTTGATCTCTAGTGAAGGTAAGGCGTTGCTGGTCTAGTTGTAGTCGGCTAAGGTCCAACCATCTTAGGCGTTGCTGGTCTAGTTGTAGTTGTTGACCATCTTCGAGTTGTTTTCCAACGAAGGGTTACTACTGGTTAGGGTTTTCACGAAGAGAGAACGACGGCGATGAGAGTGATCTAAGAGGCCTTGATGAATGCCATTGCTGCGGCTTCTAGGGTTTCGTACTTGGATGGGAGAGAAAGAGGGTGATAAAGCGAGAAAGAGGGTTGATAGAGAGAGAAAGTTTGTTCCTTTCTAAGAGCATGGTTTCGTACTTCGACGAGAGAAAGAGGGTTGATAGAGAGAGAAAGTTTGTTCCATTCTAAGAGCATGAAGTGATTTAGTAGGGTTTTCTTCTTTTTTTTTTTTGTTTTTATTTTGGGGATTTCTTGTTTTACGTGTTTTGCACAATTTTACCTTTGTTGGATCCCTTTTAGGGTTTTGTGTACAATTCTAGCTTTGTAGTGGTGTCTCTTCTTTTGCAACTACTTTAATTTGATTTAGGCATGCATGGGTGATGAGCAAAAGACCGTAGTAATGGCTGATGTTGTTGCAGTGATGTTTAGAATCATAGAACATAAATTAAATGATTCATACTATCTAGATTGGTGGAAGACGGTCAGAATATACTTACGGTGTATTTTTAAAGTCGATTATCTTAGTGATGATCCTCTAACTGACGTGTTTCCTCCTCGAGAGAGCATGTGACATCAGGTGTGAAGGTAGGGTACCATTGGATGATCATGTCGGCTGTCTCCTAGGATGCTTCAGTGGGTGAATAGTGTTCCCAGTGAATTAGGACTTATGGTAGATTCTTACCTTGCTGCACTGTTGGTAAGAGTGGAGATCCCTTGGCAGCTCCTTTGAATTTTTTCAGATAAGAAACATGGAAGACAGGATGGATCTTCACTTGAGGGGGTAGAGTTAGGCGGTATGTGACTGCACCTATTCGGGCTTCCACTGGGAAAGGGCCGTAGAACTTTGGTGCAAGTTTCTGATTCTGACGCTGAACTGCTAACAGTTGTCTATAGGGCTGTAGACGAAGCCAAACTAAATCCCCCGCTTGAAATTCTACTTTTCGGCGGTTTTTGTCATAGTGAGCCTTCATGGTTGCTTGAGCCCTTGTCAATCTCTGTTGAAGTTGCTTCCAGACTTCATCCCTTTCACTGAGCGTGAGCTCCATGGCCTCTATTTTGGCCGTACCTAAGCAATACGACAGCAGGTGGTTGGGGTGGGGGGGGGGGGGGGGGATGAAATCCCGTGTTGTAGCAAAACTCTGCCCATGCAATCCATTCCGTCCACTTTTTTGGTCTCTCTCTGGTAAAACATCTCAAGTACATTTCGATGGTGCGGTTTACCACCTTGGTTTGGCCATCACTTTGGGGGTGGTAGGATGAGGAGAAAGCCAGCTGTGTTCCCTGCAACTTAAATAGCTCTTTCCAAAATGCACTTGTGAAAGTAGCATCACGGTCACTTACAATTGACTCTGGCATCTCGTGTAACTTAAAAGATGTTATCAAAGAATACTTGGGAGATGGAGACAGCTGTGTAAGGATGACTAAGAAGCAGGAAATGCGTGTACTTTGAAAATTTGTCCACTATGACAAAGAGGACTGATTGTCCATTGGAAAGTGGTAGCCCTTCAATGGAGTCTCTGGAGATATTAGTCCATACCTGGGTTGGGATTTGTAAAGGTTGCAAGAGTTCGATGGGTTGTAGCTGTTGCGTCTTACTTCGTTGGCAGATTTCACAGGTGTGCACAACTTGTTTAACTTGCTGTTTTAGGCCCTTCCAGTAAAAATCCTTACAGCTGTGTAAGGATGACTAAGAAGCAGGAAGTGCGCGTACTTCGAAAATTTGTCCACTATGACAAAGAGGACTGATTTTCCATTGGAAAGTGGTGGCCCTTCAATGGAGTCCGTGGAGATATTAGTCCATACCTGGGTTGGGATTTGTAAAGGTTGCAAGAGTTCGACGGGTTGTAGCTGTTGCGTCTTACTTCATTTGCAGATTTCACAGGCGTGCACAACTTGTCTAACTTGCTGTTTTAGGCCCTTCCAGTAAAAATCCCTGGTTACTCGGTGGAGCGTCTTCTGATGACCTTCATGATATGGTGAATATAGGGCTTCTAGGATCACCGAACAGAGTGTGGAATGGGGAAGCAAGTAAACCCACTTCTGGAAAAATACCAACCCATCTGCTGCTGACCATGGTGGGCCGAGCTCACCTCTCTCTATCCTCAACTTGAGCTGTTGTAGTTCTTGGGTCCTGCTGACTTCTTCCTAGATCTATTCGAACAACTGGAGTTGGGGGCTAGAAAGGGTCGAGAGGCATGCTATTTCTTCTTTCTTCCTAGAAAGTGCATCTGCCACTTTATTTTCACTCCTTGTGTGATATTCTATCTCAAAATCAAATCCAAGTAGCTTACTAATCCAATGTTGTTGGGGAGAAGTGGTTACTTCTTGTTCCAGCGAGTACTTCAAGCTATAATGATCAGTTTTCACCAGAAATCTTCTTCCCCATAGGTACAGTCTCCAATGGTGCACTGCCTTTGACAGCCCGATAAGCTCCTTTTCATATGCTGCTAGCTTGAGGTGCTGCCTTGTGAAGGGCTTGCTCTAATAGGAGATCGGTTGTCCTTGTTATTGGAGGACAGCCCCTATTCCTCCTTTGGAAGCATCGCACTGTACCACAAACATTTGGGAGAAATCGGGTAGGGCGAGTACTGGTGCTTCTATCATTGCAAGTTTCAACCTCTCAACTGTCGCTTTTGCCTCCCTAGTCCATTAGAAGCTATTTTTCCGGAGCATCCTTGTTAGCAGTTCCGCTATATTCCCATAACTAGCGACAAACCTCCGGTAATAGCCAATTAACCCAAGGAATCCCCTTAAGGCTGTAACAGACATGGGTTTGGGCCATTTTAACATGGCTTCCACCTTGGCCAGATCTGCCCGTACCCCCTCTCTAGATACGGTGTGGCTTAGATAAGCCACCTGCTCTTGAGCAAAGGAACACTTGGCTCTCTTGAGCCATAATTGGTGCTCCTGCAGTAATATGAATACCTTCTTCAAGTACTGCAAGTGCTTGGTCCATGTGCTGCTGTACACCAGGATGTCATCAAAGCGGACTAGAACGAACTTGCGTAGAAACCCCTAGAAGACCTCATTCATCAATGCTTGAAAGGTGGAGGGTGCGTTTGTGAGCCTAAAGGGCATCATGAGGAATTCAAAATGCCTATGGTGAGTTTGAAATGCTGTCTTCTCCATGTCTGCCTCATGCATTTGCACTTGATGGTACCTAGAAACCAAATCCAGCTTGGAAAAATACCTAGCCCCGCTTAACTCTTCCAAAAGCTCCTCTATAACTAGAATGGGGAACTTATCCTTGATTGTTTTCTCATTGAGTGCCCGGTAGTCCACATAGAACCTCCAACTTTCATCAGCCTTCCGTACTAACAGCACCGGGGAGGAGAAGGGAGAACGACTTTACTCGAATGATCCCCTTATTCAACATCTCTTCACACTGATTTTCTATTTCGTCTTTTTGCCTATGTGGGTATTGGTAAGGCTGCACAACCATGGGACCAGTTCCGGGCTGTAGCAGAATTCTATGGTCACACGATCTAGCGGGCGGTAGCCCTTGTGGTGGTTGGAGTACACGGTTAAACTTAGCAAGCAGCCGGTGCAGTTCATGGCGCTTCTCGACTTCCTGCATCGCTCCCAATGTTGCATCATCCTTCTCACGGTCGGGTAACCCTTGCAGCTCCACTCCTCTTCCCTTCACCTGGAATTTCATCCTCATTTGGCAGAAATCCCAGTCAATAGCTCCCAAGGTCTTCAACCAATTTACCCCCAACACAACATCCACCCCACATGAGGGAAGGGTATAGAGGTCCACCTCGAATTGCTGCTTGGCTAGGACTAAGATGACCCTGCGGCAGACTCCCCCACTTTGCATACTTTCCCCATTGGCTACCACTACCTTAATACCGGGTTTGTACTCCATCGATAAATTTATTCTTTTCACATCTGCTGCATCAACAAAGCTATGTGTGTTGCTCGAGTCAATGAGCGCTAGGATTGAGTTTCCCCAATGCACCCGTGAAGTCTCATAGCTTGGGGTTTACTCACTCTAATCATGGCATGAAGCGAGATCTCAGCTGGCCTTCCCTCATTCACTTCCATCCCTTCCTCTTCGCCTGGATTTGACAGCTCCTCCTCCAAGCACTCCAGCCAAAACAATCTCTCGCAGCGATGCCCTATGGAAAATGGCTTATCACAATTAAAGCACAGCCCCTTTTGCCTCCTCTCTTCTAGTTCTGCTTCCTCAGTTTTCTTACGTAAGAGTTGGTGGCAGAGTTAAGGGGGGACATAATTTTTCTCCTTGGCAGCTCTCCCTCCATTGCTGCGCTGAAGCGCCTCTGCCTCTGCCCGCATTGCCATACTCCGTCTCTTGTAGAGCCTGGCTAATGCTATGGCTTGAATCATATCCTTGGGATTTTGAATCAAGATGTCCACCGAAATGGACTCCCTCAAGCTGCTAATAAATAGGGCCACCTCTTGCTCCTGGGTCAGGGAGGGTATGTGTGCCGCGACTTAGGTGAATCGATGCTAGTACTCCTCCACGGTTCCCACCGATCTTAGCTTAGTTAGCTCCCCCAGCGGTTGCTGCACAACGGAGGCTTGAACTGAGCATTACATAGGGCCTTGAAGTCCTCCCAAGTAATGCTAGGTCGATCCTTTTCCAACTTAAGGACCCACAACTGAGCTTCCCCTTCTATGTGGTAAGTTGCCAATTCCACCCGGTCCTCCACCAATATTCGCTGGTGTCTAAAAAGATGCTCGCACTTGCTCACTCACCTAATGGGGTAAGCCTTGCCATCATAGTGTGGGAAATCAAGGCGCACATACTTTGGGACCACCTCTCCCTTTTCACCTTCCCCTACTATCAGAGCTCTCCCTGTTGTGCTGTCCTTCGACGAACTGCTCCCACTTGTGCCCTTAGAATCTGTCAACCTCCCCATCCAAGCTGACATCTCCCTGGACAGGTTTGCCAATTGATGCGACAGCTCTTCCACTTGTGCTCGGTTAGCCTTGTGTAGGCTCAGGAAGCTCTCGAATCGTTGTTGCAACTGTTTGAAATCGTTAGACATGCCTAGCTCTGATACCACTTTGTTACAGGATCTTTCTGCAATCCTAATGTCCGAATTGTCACTTAGCAGTTTGGATCTACTCTAGGTCTTAGGGTTCTTCTTCCTCTTTTACCTATGATGATTAATTAAGTTCAGGCTTATTGGAGAGAACCCAACGATCTCTTTTGTGGTAATCTCAGTTTTAGATCAGAAAGTAATGCCTTTCTTTCATTCAATTCCCTGTTTTGTACCATTCCGGTGCCTCCTTCCTAGGTAACTACCCACATTCCCTACTGCCCTTCCACTTCTCCACTAACTTTTCCACACCTCCACTAACTGGACACCCCTGCTAGAGCATCCTAACCGACTTTCCAGACTAGATTATAGGGACCTCCCACTACACAATTACATAGCCCTTGATTTCGAAATTCATGGGCCACTACACTACACCACTTACTAGGACCAACCACTACACATAATGGATAACTTGAAAACAAACATACAACCATTATTGACATACATAATAGACAAAGGACAAACAAACAACTGACTAACAAGGACACCTAGGACATTGATAGCTGCTCATTTTGCTCGACTCTTATTTCTCCGTGAATACACACGAGCAAAGGGTGTTATCCCTTGCTGTGATCACGAAGAACCTTCACGTATAACAAAATCTCTCTCGTATGTATTAAGTGTGTAAGGAATTTTATTATTCCGAGTAGAATGATCAATCTCTTCAAGCATATTTTATAAAATTTAAGAAGATATATGAGGAATTGAATGTTTTGTTGTCATTTAGTTTTGATATCAAAGTACAACAATCACAACAGGAGAAGATGGAAATGATGAGTTTCTTAGCAGGACTTAGTCCTCAATTTGAGATTGTTAAGTCTCATATTCTATCTAGTACTGATATTTCTTCCCTACATGAGGGTTTCACTAGAGTTCTTCGAATAAAGGTAAATACTCGTCATCTCTTCTGCTTCAACCTTTAGTGCTCTTGTTAGTTGCAATAACAGATCGAAAATTTCAAAATCCTCTCTTCAGAATTGTAACAAAGAAAGTAGTTGAAGTCAAAATTTAGGGAAAAGTTGAATGCTATTATTGTCATGAGTACGGTCACACTAAGCACACTTGTTGAAAACTACTAAACAAAACTTGGAAGTCTCACTCAACTCATATTGCAGCTACTTCTACTTTACATGATCCATCTTCAGAATAAACGGTTAATGTATCTGCAGATGAATTTGCTAAATTCTTTCAGTATCAAAAACTTCAACTTATCCTGTCATTGCACTCATTGAGCTAGGTAATTCAGATAAGTGCTTAGTTTCCCCCACCTCATAATGGGTCATTGACCGAGGTGCTACTGATCATATGATAGGTAATCCTAGTCTTTTCAATATTTTGAAACCACACAAGTCTTTTTCCTTAGTCACTTTAGCTGATGGTTCTGCATCATTAGTTTTGGGGTTTAGCAGTGTTCAACCTAATACATTACTTTCTCTATCATCTGTTTTAAATATGCTAGATTTTTCTTTTAATTTAATTTCTGTAAGCAAAATTATATGTGCTCTAAATTGTTTTGTTTCATTTTTTCTTGATTATTGCCTATTTTAAGATCTTTTGATGAAGAAGATTATTGGTAAAGGACGTGTGTCAGGAGGTTTCTATGTTCCAGATACTCAAGTGAATGTCTCGCAACCCATTGCTTGCTCAAGTTTCTTAACACCTTTTGAAGCTCATTGCCAATTTGGTCATCCCTCTCTCTCTGCTTTGAAGAAATTTTGTCCTCGATTTTAGAGTGTGTTATCTTTAGATTATGAGTCATGTTAGTTTGCTAAACACCATCATTAGTCTTATGTTCCCGGTATCAATAAAAAAGCTAGTGCTCCTTTTGAATTAGTGCATTCAGATGTTTGGGGTCCTTGTCCATTTACGTCCAAAACTGGAGCTCATTATTTTGTTACTTTTGTTGATGATTTTTCCTGAATGACTTAGTTTTATTTAATGAAAAATTGTTGAGAGTTATTTTCTCATTTCACTGCCTTTTGTGTTGAAGTGACAATGCAAGAGAATGTTTATTTAATGAATTTAATACTTATATAAACAAACATAACATTATTCATCAATCTTCATGTGTTAATACATTATCCTAAAATGGTGTGGTGGAAAGAAAAAATAGGAATTTTCTTGAGACAGCTAGAGCACTATTATTTCAAACACATGTTCGTAAACACTTTTGGGTTGAAGCTATATTTACAGCATGCTTCCTAATTAACCATTGGTTCTTGAAGGTGAGGTTACTTATAGCATTTCTTTTCTCACAAAATCCTTATTTCCCATTGAGCCTTGTATATTTGGCAGTACATGTTTTGTTTAAGATGTCCGCCCTCATCTTACCAAACTTAATATTAAGTCTGTGAAATGTGTTTTCTTAGGTTATTCCTGTTTATAGAAAGGTTTGTGTTATTGTTCTAGTCTTAATAAATTTCTTGTATCTGTTGATGTCATCTTTTATGGAACATTGTCCTTTTTTTCCTACTTCATCTGAGTCTACTGATAGTAAGGGGGAGAATGATGATTTATTGGTTTACCACATTATTTATCAGTCACCAAATGTTGAATTTGCTGCACCATTGTCTCGTCCACCAATTCGTCATGTGTATACCGGATGTTAGAATCCTCCTATCACATGCCTAGCTCTAGTCTCTTTTTCGGCATTTGATCCAATAGATAATGATTTTGATCTCCCAATTGCTCTTCACAAAGGTAAATGATAATGCACTTACCCTATTTCATCATTTGTGTCATATGATCACTTATCATCTGCTTCATGTTCGTTTGTTGCTTCTCTTGATACCATATTCATTCATAAAACTATTCATGAGACCTTATCTCATCTTGGCTAGCGTTCGGCAATGATAGATGAGATGAATGCTTTAGATGTTAATGGTACTTGGGATTTGGTTAGTTTACTTGAAAAAAAAAGGCTATCGGATGTAAATGTGTGTTTGTAGTTAAAGTCAATCTTGATGGATCTGTTGCTCGACTTAAAGCTAGTCTCGTTGCTCAGGTGAATGCCTAGACCTATAGTGTAGATTACTCTGATACCTTCTTTCTTGTGGCTAAATTAACATCTGTTCATTTATTCATGTCTATGGTGGCTACTAATGATTGGCGATTGTATTAGCTAGATATAAAGAAATAATGCCTTTTTACATGGTGATCTATAGGAAGAAGTCTATATGGAGCAACCACTTGGTTTTGTTGCTTAGGGGGAGAATAGGAAAGTTTGTCATCTTCGGAAATCACTATATGGTTTGAAGCATAGTCCTCGAGCTTGATCGAGCAAATTTAGTAAGGCAGTTGAAGGGTTTGGAATGATCAAGAGTAAATCTGATCATTCGGTGTTTTACAAACTCTCTTTTTTCGGCATTATCCTTCTTGTTGTGTATGTGGATGATATCATTATTATTGGCAATGATGATGTAGGAATATTTTCTTTGAAAACTCTTCTTCAAAGTTAGTTCCACACTAAGGATTTGGGGGCCTTTTTGAAGTATTTTTTGGTAGTTGAGGTGATGAGGAGCAAGAAAGGTATTTTCCTATGTTAACGGAAACATGTGCTTGACTTGTAAACAAAGACAAGAAAGTTAGGTGCAAAACCATGTAGTACTCAATTGCCACCTAATTTACAACTCACCAAAGACGAAGATTTATTTGATGATCTTGAGAGGTATAGAAGATTAGTGGGAAAGTTGAACTATCTTATAAGAATTTGTCCCGATACTGCGTATTTTATTAGTGTTGTAAGTTAGTTTATGTCTTTTCTAACAATTTATCATTAGGCTGCATTGGAGCATATTTTGTGTTATTTGAAGAGTGCTTGGATGAGGTATTATGTATAAGAATCATGGTCACTTTAGTATAGAGTGTTTTTCAGATACTGAGTGAGCATGATCTAAAATAGATAAGAAATCCATTGTTGGCTATTGTGTTTTCTTCAGTGGAAATTTGATTTTAAGAAAGAGTAAAAAACAAGATGTTATGTCTAGATCAAGTGCAGAATCAGAATATAGAGCTATGACTTAATCTACTTGTGAAGTGCTATGGATATATTAGTTACCGATTGAAGTTAGGCTTAAGATTTTAATGCCAGCAAAGTTGTGGTGTGATAACCAAGTTACACTTCATATTGTATCTAATCCTGTGATCCATGAGCGAACTAAATGGATTCAGATTGATTGTCACTTTATTCGAGAAAAGATACAATAGAATTTGATCTCTACAGAATATGTGAAGATTGGGAAGCAATTAGGAAATCTCTTTACAAATGTGTTACATGGACCTCAAGTTAATTATTTTTGTGGCAAGCTGGGCTTGATCAATATCTATGCTTCAGCCCAGCTTGAGGGGGAGTGTTATGGAATAAGGATGTAGATATTAGAAATAAGTTGTATTATTTTTTTCCTTTTTTAAAATTGTTTCCTTTTCTCATTTATAGTGTAGGTTATGTATATATAAACTTGTATATTATTGAATCAAAGATATAGAAAAATACTTCTCCAATTTTCATTCCACTAAAGGAAGCCTTATTTTAAAGCTTAGCAAGAATTACATATTAGAGAATTTTCGTAGCATTTACTAACTCAGTCTAAATATTAAATCATAAGAAAAAGCTAGTTTGGAGATGATTCTAATGTAGAATCTCATCATTTGCAGCCAAATATGCTGCTTGTTGATGTGGAGAAATTTGCTGCACCACAGCCAGGTAATTTCAATTTTAGTTAGATTAGTCTATAGTGCTTTTTAAGAAATTTTTGTTTCTGGAATGAGTAGTTGTAGCAATAATTTTAGTTGATATACACAGAGGATGGCTTCTTCCTTTTTTCTTAATATATTCTTTCTTTTTTTTTCTTTCTTACTTTTTTTAAATAGCTAATTTTTGTTGCCTCTCTTCATTCAACATCTACTCAGGACTTTCATTTTTCCAATATCATGAAGTTATACTTATAGAAGTGCTTTTTTGCCTTGTAGTTCATTATTTGTCCAATTAATAAAATCTTGATACATATTGGCAGCTGATGCAGCTGCCAGTAAGTTTTAATGAAGGATGGGCCTAAACTGAAAGGCATGGCTATGTCAGAGTGTACTCTAAAGAATTTCTTTTGACAAACAGAATTCAAGTAGCATCTACAGCAGACTAATAGCAAGAAGTCAATATGGACCCGCACATGCACTTAAAATTTCCTTAATCATTACCCTGAAATGGACATATTGGCGCATAGACATTAGAATACCGATGAGTGTCCTTCAGAAAGCAACAATTTCAAGAACCACTTGAGGCATCCATTCCTTACCAATGAAAAATGGATTAAGATAAGAGAGTGTTCTGATTACCAGGTTCCTGGGTTTAAATAAAAGAGTTCTGATCACTCATCAGCCAACTAATATAATTGACTTCAGACTCCACTATATCCACGACAGGATGAATAATTTAAGGTCAATGCCACACCTTGATCATATTCAAGTCATTAAACTCAAGCTCTTATTATTGCGAAATTTGAAGTGTATTTCTTTCATTACCAAGCTGTAATGGCTGTAAAAAAATAATAATCTTAATAGATATTGCTGGTAACTATTTGTGTAAGAACTGATAGTGCAAACTACTAATTTAATAGTCGAGCACATATGAGTGTGGTTTTTATCACCTCCCTCGACTGAGGGTTGAGATGATAACAGGGATTCAACTCCAGACCTCAATCAACTTAATTAGATATTTTAGCTTACAAATATGGTAGGGTACTTCAAGGATGCATATATTCCGGTTAGCTCTGACCATGTTAGTGAAAAGTACCCTAAGCCCTCTCTCTGCTTAGCACTGCCAGTGACAAATTCGGAGATGCAATGCGATACTATGCCCTTGAAGTCTAAAGATATCCTGCAACGGCTTTGATTTAATATTTTGAAGTGAAGGGGAGGTTATAGAAGATTCAAATGTTCAATACTTGACCTCAGTAGCATTGGGCATTAATCTCCTTCCTTTTTTTTTTTTTTTCAATTTCTAGTCTCTTCAAATTTACTAAACGAAGATTGTAGAGCATTTCAAATGCTACTACATTTGGGCATTATTTCTAAACATATCCATAGCCTGTAAGACCTTTATACCTTGATTAGGATTTGCATGTGCACGTGATCCCGTAAAGTCTTCCAAAAGACTTGCTTTTCTCATTGTAATGTGGAGATGACACGTAAAATGCATGGGGCAAATTTTTTAACCTTTTAATCCTTTTATAATAACTGTAGTCTTAGGTGGGAGCTATTTTCTTGGCAATTGGCAATTTTTTTTTTCTCTTTGCTAATTTTGGAAGAGCTTTCCATTTGTATGTAGTATGGGTAGATTTTTTTTTTTTTTCTGATTTTGATGTAGCTAACGCACCCTTCAATGTCAGAGGATTGGTTCTCTGTGGACGTGAAGGAGCCTATTGCTTATGTCAGAGTAGAGGTCATGGAGGCATCTGACATGAAACCATCTGATTTGAATGGTTAGTCTGATCCATATTGCTATCTCTAACTTTCATCCTCATGATCTTGGCTGGCTCTAATGCCTCCATGTTCAGGTTTGGCCGATCCCTATGTGAAAGGGCAAATGGGACCATATCGTTTCAAGACTCATATACAAAAGAAAACATTGGCTCCAAAATGGCTTGAAGAATTCAAGATTCCGATTATCACATGGGAGACACCTAATGTGTTGAAGTTTGAAGTTTGTGACAAGGATCATTTGTTTGATGACGCTCTCGGGTTTGTGTTGGACCTTATATTCCTGTTATTTATGGTTGCAGCAGTTAGGCTACCATTCTATTTAAATTCTTAAGTAGGACAGCTTGTTCCTCAGGGAGAACACATGGCAATCTTATATGCTAACTCTTGCGAACAAGTTGCTGCATCTATAGTGCTGGATTTGTTCAATAATGATTCGAGCATTAACAATTATATCTTGTCAGAATAAACCAAGCTTATTCGTCCTTATGAAGTGTGACTGATGCTTTACCTTTTTTAACAGCATCTTCATGAAGTATTTTCTATTGCATGTTATTTCAAGTTTTCAAGTCATGGTGTTTGATTGTTGCTTAAAAATTGCACTAGTATTTTCTTCTCCGAGTTATACATTTTCTTCATTTTGATTTTGAATTTTGTGGTTATTCGTGCTTTCTGTAATCAACAGCAATTACTCCCTAAATGTCAACGATCTGAGGGGTGGACAAAGACACGACACATGGGTGCCTCTGGAGAATATAAAAATGGGAAGGTTGCATATTGCAATTACTGTGATCGAAGAATCAGAGAAGGTAATATTTACCCAACTGCAGTAAATAGTCAGTCCATGGATCTGTGAAGTCCTTTAGGGTGTGTTTGCTTTACTAGAAAAAGTTCTTTTCAGACTTCTTTTCGATATTTGTTATGACCAAAACCTTGTCATCATCAAATTTTGTGGTAATAACTCAAGAGAATGCAGTTATTGGTGGCTTTTAGTGACAAGTGGAGGTGGGAGGAAAGGGTGGCAACCGAGCTGTTATTGAACATCACCAAAAATGAGGACAATGATTTCCATTGTTTAGAAAAGGAAATTTTTTTCTTGATCCTTCGTCTGAACTTTCCAGGGTTGTTAGGTATTAACATCAGAGAGTCGCTGTTTCTGTTGTCTCCCAGCATCATTTGATGTTAAAGTCACCAGTATTTGCAACTTCTTGAGATCATTACTATATGTATCTGGCCATGATAAATCTTTGATTATATCAAACATGAAAAGCTTTTGGAAAATGTTTTCGATTGAAGTGGTGTGTTTTCGTTGCCCAAGCAATATTTGATGTGGGTGTCATGCAGGATGTCCAACCAGCAGATGGGGAACCTATAAAAAAGGAAGATAAAATAGATTCAGTTGGCTCAGATGCTGCTAATAAAGACCCCTCAGGGGAAGCTTTATCTAAGGATGACAAGAGTTCTTTTGCATCTGACATGACAAACAAGGGATCCCTCTCATCTCTACCATCGGGAAAATCTTTAAGACTGCCAGACAAGTTTGAACCTATTGATATTGATGGGCAGAAAGAGGCTGGTGTATGGATTCATCAACCTGGGAATGAGATTTCTCAGATGTGGGAACCTAGGAAAGGAAAAAGTAGGCGTGTTGACACACATATTCAGGGAGAATGTAATGATGCATCGGGCAGTGTCAGTTCAAGTATTAATGAAGATGATGGTGATAAACATTTGAATCCATTTCGGAGGGGCTTCCATAAGATTGGTTCAGTATTTCATAGAAGTCCAAGGGAGGAAGAAACCATCATCAATGGAGAGGATATTCGCCCCCCTTATGCTAATGTTAGGGCGGTTGATTCAAATGAAATAGGAGTACGATATGTAATTGATGAGGGTGCGAATGCCTCCAAGGGAAGGATAAGCCCTGAGGAAAGTAGTTCTGACAGCCCTGGCAAAGGAAATGTTAAAGGTATGGCAAAGAGCTTTCTGAAACAAGCTCGCTCGATAAGGCATGCCCTCTCAAGGAAAGGATCTAAAATATCTCGAGGAAATGAAACTCTTGATGCAACAGGAGACATCTCTACAGAATCGGATTCTTCTGATGATCATTCTATGTCCTCTTTTGATGCACCTGGACAGAGGTCCATACCAATTGCTTCCCATCCTATATTATCTGCAAGTGCTACTGATTCTCCAACTTCAAAAGGAGGTAAAGTTTTGACAGATTCAAGTGACAACACGGTGGAGTCAGGTTGCAGTTCAAGACCTCAAGCTAGTGAAGGTGTAGATGATGTGAACACAGCCAGCTCTGACAAATTTGTTGATAGTGAATCTACTGCAAAGGATAACCTAAACTTGAGTGTTTCTGATAAAAATTCAGGAGAAGGAAAGGCTTCAAGTTGAGATGGCCAGGGGATTGCTTATGTGCTACTTTTGTTTGTTGAATACAAAGGGTGTTGCAAGTTTGCAACAGGTTTTGTGTGGGGTACATTTTGTATACGTGCTTGTGTGTATATGCATGTCATATAAGTCACAGTAGGTCTGTCTATAGTCTCGGTACTTTTGCCTGTATAGATGTTCTTTAGATGATGTTGTTTCGCTCTTTGCACAGCCAGGAAAAAAACAGTGTACTTACAATTATAGTACGTTTGTTCACATAAAGGCCGCGGCAGTTTCCATAACTACTCTAAACTATTTGATGCTGGTCTTTCCTGAACTCTCTCTCACCAAAAGTTTTATTTGATTATAATAGGCTGTATGAAACAAGAGAGGGAAAGATTAAGTGCATAGGTTTTTTCTAAATGGTTCTTTTGTTTCAAAAATTTATGGTTATAAAAAGAAACAATCTGTCACTCTCGGGACCGAGCTCTGATATTATGTCAGGATGGACTAATATCGATCCCGTTCATTATATTTATTCCAAGATAAAATTCAATAAATTTTAGCAATGCAATGTAGTTGGACTCTCATATTGATATGGATGAATGATTCTTTCCTTGGTAGTCAATATTTGCCTTACTACTCGAGGAGAAGAAGTCATATATATTTTGTTCAGGTACACCATGGACTTCTATTACTATGAAATTTACAGTAGTAGTTAATAGTGGGTCACATTATCCTCTCGATGGAACAAACCGTTTGGAGGAAAATACGTGATATTTTTGGTGATTGGCCCTTGCTTAATTCTTCCCTTGTTTATGTAGAGTTGAACTGTCAATTTGTAATATCCTGTATCGTAATCCTGAAGTTACATACTGAGCTCCCATGAAAGATACTTACCATTTTCCTTCTCTTTACCCTCTCTATCCAGTGTTTTTTTTTTTCCCCTCTTAGAAGCAAGGCTCAGATACCTTTTTCCCTTCTATTTATGTTTAGTTAATGGCATGCAGTGGCTGTAATTGGTTTAGGCGACCTCTAGGTACATGAACCATTTTACCAAATTCACACATCGGCAATGTAAATGGTCTATAGAAATAATTCAAATGACATTGAAATCTAAAATTTCACGCAGTTTGTTTACTTGGCTAGTCTCCAATTCCATCTAAAGAAAATACTGTTTCCTTTTTGTAATTGCTCAATTGCTCAAGGTACATGAACCATTGATTGAGCAATTAATGCACATGGGAAGTGTTAAAGCAAATACTTGAGAGTAAAGAAACTAAGATAGAAAGGAAGACAGCTAAGCATTTACGCGCCCACAAGACAAGAGTTCGGAGCTCATCAGCGTATCATCTAAAATCTTGTATGGCCAAAGAACTCAGAAGCATGAGCTAAATGAAGATTCAACAGTGTGTCATCAGTTTCAGCCTGAGTTTTAGACATATAGCATGTAATAATCGATTTAATCAATGTTGGCATTCCTCCTTCCATTTCTTCTTCTTCTTCTTCTTCTTCTTTTATTTTTATTAACTCATAAGCCTTTAGGCTTCTCCAAGCCCTCTAATCTTGGCCATCCATATACTTTAAGCTAATTGGCTGAAATTAGTTATAAGTATGCAAACAAACCATAGTATGTTCAAGGACAGATTTCAAAGCTTTCTATGCTCCATCGAATAAAAACTACTACTTACTTAAAGATCTGCCCTTCAATTGCAGAAACACGTCCGGAATCTTGTGTTTTTACTATCTTTCCAAATGAATACATTTTTGAGCAAGCTGCTGTTTGGCATAATAAGTTTCTTTTGCACTTGAGAAAGCAGCTTCACAGGCAAGATCAGCTCCAGTTTTGCTCTCTCAATAGGGGAATCTTTGATCTCATTATCAGGATCTCTCATGACGTAAGCTCAAGTCCTTCTCACATAATACTCTAAGTCGACTTTTCAAAGGGAATTTAGAATCCTCATCATTGTGGCCTTAAGTCTGCAACCATACCATCAACTAAAGACGGTGCGAAGTGAATAGACCACATAGGTCTAAAATGGAGTTACACGAACTCTTAAGGAACTAAGATCCCTAGCAACCCAGGTGCCAAGGAATGCCCTTGGTTTCTGTTGATTTGAACCATCTAGGACAAACATCGTGCAACTTTCTGCCAGAAGTGCATTTGGAAACAGACACAGATGCTTCATTTCCAAATGGAACTTGAAATTTTTAGGTAGTTACAAGTCTTGTGACTTATAAGTTAAAGGTAGTTCCTCACAAATCTCTTCATCGAAGATACTGGTGGCAAAACCTCCCGGAAACAAACACAGCACAATCTGTTTCCACATTCCCATTCTAGGAACAAATCCTTGTTGCACCATCTGCCTCAGTACTGAATCCACATCCCCAGCTAAACTCTCCCTACAAAGCCCTTTTATCATCATCTTATATGAAATGAAACTCGGTCTCTCCCCCTTAGATATCATCCCATCCATAAACTCCTTTGCCTTGACAAACTGTTTCTCATCAAGCAAACCGTAAAGAATCTCCTGATAAGACCCAGTGTTTGGCTCACAACCCTTTAGCTTCATCCTCTCCAAAACCTCCATCCCCTCATTAACTTTCCCTTGCTTCCTCAACCCCGATATCAAAATATTAAATGTAATCACATCAGGCCAAATATTCTCCACTTCCATCCGATCCAACAACTTGAACGCATCATCCACCCGACCCTCAGCACACAACTCGTGCATCAAAGTTGAAAACGTCTTCACATTCCGCTTGTGTCCTAATTTAGGAAATTCATCAAACACCTTAAAGGCATCATCCAATCTCCCATCCTTACACAACCCTTTGATCAAAATATTCAGACAACACGCGTCAATTTCGATACCTAACCTCCGCGCGTTACTAAAAACCTCACCAACAACATCAAACAACCTCCAATTCACAAGCAAATTCAACACAAAGTTCAGGCATTTCACACTAGGCCATACACTATATACCTTGTTCATATCATAAAGTGTCTCAATTGCTTTATTAATCCGACCGCCCAAATTACCATAAACTTTAATTAAATTATAAAAGAAGTCATTTGATAACTTAACAGCACCTTTTTGTTCTTTGATTGTTTCCATCAGGGTGTCGATTTCGTCGAAAAGATTAGCTTGGGCAAGCTTATTTATTGATAATGTGTAAAGGATTTCATTGGGTTTATAGTCTTTTCTACTAGAGTAAGTGGCGAGGAGTTTAGGGATTGAATTAGGGTCTTTGAGATTGTTTAGGATTTTGATTACTTCGTTTGGCGCTAACCAGTCTTTGCGGTTCAGTTTCTTCAAGTGTTCGAAATCAATGGATGAAGAAGAAGAACAAGAAGAAGGAAGTGTTGAAAGAGATCTGTGTAGGGTTTGGGAACGCAAATGCAAGGGCGACATCAGGGCTTCTTCTTCTTCTATCAACGGATTTAGGTAGTTCAGGTAAAAAGGATGTAAATTTTTTGAGGAGGAGAGAGAGAAGAAGTAAAAATGGGCTTACATGAAAATTTTGATGGGCCGGTAGGAACAGTTCACATCTTTTGAGGGAAAATGTTTCATATTACCAAATCCCAAATCGAAAATTGGGAATCGACTAAACTTTGGAAATAAATAGTCTGGCCGTGGACTTTTTTTTTTTTTTTTTCACCCTTAGTTGTTCTTTTTATTTTTTTCCTTGTCTTATTTGTAACTCTTTTTATTTTCCTTAATTGTTCTTATTTTTTTTCATATCTTATTTGTATTTTATTAACATTTAATATGTACTTGTTTAAAATTCGGTATTTGGAGAATTATATGATTTATTTATGTTTTCAACTTTGTTTGGATGAATTGTGTTTTCTATTCTTATTATAACAAGGTGAAGAAGGTAATAAGGAATGAAAGTTTATATGCACTTAAAAGTTTATGAAATATAGTTTATTCAGTAGAGAAAGTAAAGATTATTTATTTATTTTCTTTTTTTTTTTGTAAAATTAAAGAAAGTAAGGGGTAAAGAAGTATAATTTTATAGGAATTTCTTATGTTTTTAATTTTATAAGATTATTTTTTTAGTATTTTATTTTAGCAAACAAATAGTTTAAAAATATGTCAAGATGATATCGAAAAAAATAACAAAAAAGAGTACCACTAGATCTAGCATAAGGGAATCAACATTTGTGCTATGACCAAATAGGTTACCCTGTACAAAAAATTCTTATTGTTTAAATTAGGGATACTTGTCATGAAGTGCTTAAAAAACAAGTAGGTATGTATTAGTTTTATTAGGTTCATCATCTATTCTGAGTCGAATTATACTTTATGGTTTGATTTTTTTAATCATCTTATACCATATAGTTTGATTGAATATTTTTTTCCAATATAAAAGACTAGTTTGGTTTACAAAAGATGAAATTAGCTATAGTATAGAATTCCTTTGTTGTGTGAACAATGAACACATTTAAGTTTGTTGTTGTTGATTTCTCAATCGGTTTAGGCTTGAGCCCTACGAGATCTTTGTGCTGGAAAGCGAATGATCTATGAAAAGGAAAAAGAGCTTCAGAGTGCTAAAGATGTCTTTGGTGTGAGGATTTTGACGATCAAGTTAGTAAGAGGAATAGAAAAGTGAGAATATGATAGCAACAGGTATGTTAAGAATGTATGTTTAAGGAGTGTTTATGGGAGAGGAGGGATGGAAATGGTAGTTAGTGACCTTCCCACAATTCCTTCGATTCCCTTGCATACTTTTAGTTGGATATGGAATTGATCATTGAGGAGGAATCATGGGACTAAGGAAAATTATTGTGGCAATTGTCATCCTTGCCTCTATATCCATGTTTGAATTCCTTCAATGGTTAAGCTTGGGCTTAGAGGCTTAGTAAGAGGTAGGGGCGAGCATAGATCAGATAGGTTTGATTTTTTCTTTGAATCAAACCAAACAACAAAAATACAGTTTGGTTTTTTTATCGCTTTAAACTGAATCATATGGTTCAATTTCAGATTTTTTTCAAACTATAAAATTTTGATTTGGTTTATAAATTGAACTATCATTTGTTTTTTAAGAAAGTATGTTTGTTTAACGTGTAATCTCATATGAATCATACCAAATTTTTTTTAATAATAACATACATTTATATCATATAAGAGATTGATAAAGTTAATATTTAAATAACTAAAAACTTTTAAATGTGAAACTCAACTCATTTATTCATCAACTTAGCATATAATATAAATTTGAAACCAACCTATATACATATTTTGTAAATTATGGTTATAAGATTTAAATACATATACATTTTGATAAATATAAACTAAAAATTCCTTTTAATATTATACTACAAAAAAAAAAGTTACAAGTAAAATATTATTATATTTTTTCAGAAAGGTTTGGTTTGAATTATCCTTCTAAATAAAACCAATCATAAATTTTCTGTTTGGTTTGAATTGAAAAATTTTCAAATCAAATTGTAAAAGAGACCATATTTTTTGTTTGAATTCGTTTGGTTTGATCGTTTTTTTTTTTCCACCTCTAGTAAGAGGAATTGAACATCAATAAATTTCGACAGCAAGGTTAAACTAAGGAAAAAAAAATTACTCATATAGTGATAAATGTAAATAAAAATGGTCATTTTGCTCCAAAAATCTTTCTATTGGTTCTTTTGACTAAAGAATGCTTCAAATAGTATTTACATCTTCATTGAACAAGTCATATTGACACTTAAGATATTCAACCACAAAATGTAAATTTAAATTTGTTAATACCAGTACATATACTAGTTAGTGTTTTAGGTTAGCATCTTTCTGCGGGTAAATTTCTTTTAATATGCATAAGCGGTTCATTTGATTTTCATCGTTGCAGATTGGCTCGCGCACCTAGATCAAACCGTGAACAGTACGACATTCTCCGAAACCGGATCGAATGTGCAATTTTCGGTTTGCTCTACTGTTTGATCCTATTTCCTATTTTGAAGGAAAACCAATATAAGATTGACTACTCAATTTACCTCCTAAACTCTCAGTATTTTATTGAAAAGGAAGTGTGCTTATGCGTATGATTGTGAAAGTGATATAGGTTCTTATATAAAAATATAAATATATAGATCTTAGAGACCTTATAATAAAAAATTGAGGTTTTATAGCTTAGTAGTAGAACAGCACCAAGATAAGACGTAAGTCATCGGTTCAAATTGGATCGAGAAGTGAAAATCATCCACCAATGTGGTATATGTTAATACATATAAGACGGCGTAGATATATGAAATGGAGAAATTTATATATACTTTGAATATACAGCTTCTTATAGAAAGATTAATATGACCAAATTTACAAGAAGATTCAGCCATACATTATGTCATCATGACTTTCTTGCCATAAAGATACATAACTTTGCCCTTCCAGAGAAACTCCATAATAATTTTGAGAAAAATCACATGCACCAGCAAATTCAACCATACTATTCATCTCATCTTCATATAGATCCATGAACCAATTCATGTCATCACTTGGAGATGAAGGAACTGCTGGATCAATGTCGAACCAACCAAAATCCGATGACGAACCCGAGCAACCGCGGTTATTTTCGAAAACCTGTTGCTCGTGCCTTGCTTGTCCATGCTCCATATCATCAATGAATTCGAGTGCTTCAATTAAATCCTGGCGATCCGCGAGATGATCTACATTATTGATCTCGGCTTCAAGAGATCGAATGACACTGTTCAGTTGTTCCTCATCGCGGTCCTCTCCTTGAGAATCTTCGAGCAACGACATGAGATCAACATCTTTAATTTCTTCATTGCTTCTTTCTGACCCATCTTTCTCGATCAGGGCCACTTGTGCTGCAATTGAAGAGGAAGCCATTGAAGAATATGAAATATGAAACTGATAAAGAAATCCCTAAGTGGTTGTCTAGAGAGAATAAGAGTTTTGTAAAAGTTTATTTTGCAATGACAAAGTTTGTGTGAAGTGGGGACTATAAATAGGCAACTTAGTTGCAATGTATGTGCGATTCATCTTCATAATAATAATAATGCTACTTCACATCTTAGATTTGCAAATCTCGATCATGTGTGCACATGTGCAAGAGATATAATATGTCATTTTCATAATGCATATATTGACTAGACAAGGCAATAATAAAATAATAAGAGATAATTGCAAATATATCTTTTAAATTATTGGACAGATGTAGATATATTTTTAAATTTTTACAGGATAACTTTATTTTCTTATAACTTAAAAAAATATATAAATAATTCTAAATAGTTGTTAGAACCTAAAAAGTATGAGAATTTAGTGATTATTTGAAGTTTATATGCATGATAAAAGTTATATAGATGTGAAATCGCACTTGAAAGCTCTATTCACATCCAACTAATAATTCAAGGAATGTATCCGCAATTTGCTCAAACAATAATACATGAGGATGCATAATGTATAATGTAATTTAAATGAGATTGTGGTGGATGAATGAACCTCCAATTGGTGGGCAAGAATGGGTGTTCCAGATAAGCAAAACTCTAAATAAGTGGGGATATGACTCAGAGGAGTCGACAAGAAAGCATAAAAAGCATGAATACATCATGTTCATGATTTACAGATGCTGGAAATCTGGAAGTCCAACCGCTCCTTAAGTAGGGACAGCCTATTTATCAATAAATTACTTGCATATGATTCTCACATAAGTAAGCAGGGCCAAATTATTTTATTAAAGCTATTCTCTAATCGTGCTTTGTAAAAAGTTGTTCTTTATAGTTGTAATATGTGGACACATTATCACTAATTCATGAAATCGATTATTATCTAAATCTAATAGAATACGTTTTGACATGTTCGAGGGAAACAAATTTAAGACGAGAATTGGGGCAATTATTCCTTTTTTTTTTTTTAAAGCAACACTAACCACCACATAATTATGAATGAAAAAAAAAAAAAAATCAAAAGACTTACAATAACTTTAAATTTATTTTCAAGTACTGTTAAACCTAATGCTTTTTTACAAAAAAAAGAAAAAAAACTATGAACATATTAAGATTAGGATTTCATTAGATTAGCGACGAGGAATGTATGGTTCGAAGTTTATAAGTAGATGGAATTGTAGAGAATCAACAATACAACTCTATCAGGAACCATCAATCGGGGGCCATAGATCAAAATTCAAGGAAATCTTAGGTGGTGAAGATTTGCAAAGACATGAGATATTTCAAAGGTGAATATAATTTGTAAGTAGTACATAGTCTACTAGGGTTTAATTTTAATCAATTCGGTTGAGTTGTATCCCATCCAAGACTTTATGTTATGTAATAATGGTCAATCACAACCGAGAATGGTTTGAAAGATGTATATGTTAATTATGATTAACCAAAGTTACTTTGTTTCTATCTGTTGTCGTCAAAACGTTATTATTTACTTATTGTTATTTTCTATTAGTTGTTCTGTGATTCAAAGTCCCTAAGGCTTTAGAGATAAACATATTTGGGCAACGATGTATATTAGTCCAGTATTAGCGAAGAAGAGAGAATATAATAGTTATTTTTGGGTTAACTTTGTATATTGACATTAATCTTAGAAAGAAACAGACTCAACTGAGAATAAACATAATTGTTTCATTCAACATATTACTTACACACATAAACATGCATATTGTTGAAGGTTTTCAATTCTATTTTTTCTTTTTCTTTTAAAAGTCTCTCTTTCACATATCTCTGAGTTGTGGTATTACAGGTCACTATAATTGACAATAATATAATATGTGAAGTGGGATTGAATATATGCTCGAGGTATATGCTGCTTCGTCCATATAAGCTTTATAAAGTGGTTTGATTAGTGATAAGAGAACAAATGCTTAATAAAATATGATATGATGAGCCAATAAATTAAGGTTTATTAGAAGTGATACATCACATAAATTATAACTTGATATATAAATAAAAATGAATAAAAATTTATCATGTATGAGTATTTATAATTAGTTATGGTTGTTATACTTTTTATGTTTATTTATATATTAATTTTTTATTTAATATTAATCTATCATTAAGTATCATGGCATCTTAGAGCCACCTTTTATATATATATATATATATATAATTAGAGATTCTCAAATTAAGCAATCTTGCTGGGTCTCTCACCATATCTTTGACCATACCCCAAAAGTCCCAACCTATACGTTTCCTCTATGGTTCACATGGCCCCACCACAACGTGCCTGGTTGGTCTTCTATAAATTCGATAAAATTTATATTATATCCCTAGTACACAACATGGACATATACATAAGATTGGATTTTCCTGTTTCTATTACATGTCTCTTCATTCTTTTATCCACAAGAAGTTACACATATCTTCCTTCTTCCTCCTCCCACTTAGAGAAGGTCGTGGCAGGACAGGTGGGAGTAGATTTATACATAATCACTATTATCAATAATAAAAATTATTACCTTTTATCCGTAAAGTTCTTGGTGTTCCCTACACTGGTGCATTGAGTTGAGCATAATATGTTATTTTAATTAAAAATTAAGTAGAATTAATTGAAAAAAGGATTAAATAATACTTAGAAATTTAGAAAGGTTATGAGAATAGATTTTAAATGACATGTGATAAACTTTGCAATTAAACAAATTTTGTTTGAAACGTTCAATTATAACAGAAAATACATACTTTCTTTTTATTTTTTTAAAAAATAAAGGAATGTAATAATGTGAGATGACTCTACTACTATTGTTCTACTTACTTAACATAATTGCACCATATATTCATGGCGCCACATGAAACACTATGCCTGTTTGTAATTGGATTATATGTAATTGGTTGGAATACATATAGAATTGGCTCCATCTCATGATATGTACCTAATAGTATAGGATAAATGTCAAAGGGAGTCCCATGAAAATTTTATTGAAGGCCAAAAGAGAAAAAGTTTTTATATTTTAGCACATCAACTATTTTGTGAAATGCATTTCAGGCTTCAAAACGTAAAAAAATAAAATAAAAAAAAATTAATCACTTTTGATCCTACTAATGGCATGGAATTCTCTTAAATATAATGACTCTCAATTTTTAAATTTATCTTAAAATTCCCATGTTGTGACCTCTAATTATTTATTTTCCGACAATTAACATATTTTAAGGTTAAAAACAAAAAATTAAAAAAGAAAAGAAAAGGTCTAATCTTCTTGTAAGTACTGTTGCTTGTTGAAGAGGCCTTATATCCAAAGAGGGTTCCTTCAGCATCGCTCTTTATGGGGGAAGTGTATCACCTGCCATTCATATATATATATATATATATATATATATATATATATTGTATTATATGATTGGTGATTGAATGAACCAACACCCATACCAGCACCCATGTGACCAATCTCCCTATAGGACCAACTCAGACCCCGTTTGCCACCATTTGTTGTGATTACAATCACAGGGTATTGCCTGCCTGTCCACTTGTTTTTACGTAATTTGTTAGTTAAGTCATCCCATCGACTTTCGCTATTATTTTATTGTGTTTCAAAACAGTGCCTCCCACTCACTTTCGTGGAGAAGCATTTCACAGTCGTAACCACTACGATAGGAGAAGAAAATTGTGTTTTTAAACTATTTATTTAGAGTTAAAATCTGCTATAATTTAATGATATAAATATTAATATTTTAATAAGATAAATTAAATTATAGTTATTTTTTTAATGGTTGTAATATAAATAATAATTAAAAAAAAAAGAACTATGCATATATCAAGAACATCTTAACTAAGCATGGAACTTAACTTTAGACATGCGCGGGTCCCATCCATCGATTTAGTTAGGCACCAGCCCAGCTATGAACATATCCGAAGTAGGTCTGAGTGTCCGAACGCCACTACGTCCACGAGATCCCGCCCACAGGATAGGGTCGAGTCTTAAACCTGGTGGATGCAAAATGGGCACATGTTAGAACCAATTCGTTCTCTTATCTACTCATCATGCACGGAGGTTGTTCTTTAATTGAGCTATTGGATTTGGAATTACCTATGATTATGCTACTTTTCTTATGAGCTAATACTTAGAATTACTATAAAATAAAATGAACAATGCTGTTAAACATCCTCAAGAAGTAGACGGTCATTATAAAAACTTTATTAAAAAGCATAATTTAAGATAGTACATCTTCAAGGCTTTCCATAGGCGCAGCAGCATAATAAAACAATGACAATGATATAAGATTGGAATAGTTTTTTAATAAAATGCTTTATAGAAAATAGTTAGGGGGAAATAAACCTCTAAAAGCATTTTATGAATTATTATTGGCATATGACTCCGTTAATGCCTTGTTTGGTTTACTATGGATAGGGCTTTTAGTTCCCAAAAAAATCTATTACACACCATTTAATGATGAAAATAAGTTAGAAATCTCTTCACAAAGAAAAAAAAAAGGGTAATAAATCCAAATCCCCATCGAATCTTAATTACTCCTTAAGGCACGTGGAATCTCGTTCATTTTCTCACTTCATCATTAGAATTCTAACTCCAAAATTGTATTTCTGTCTCTTTTAACGAAATTATATCAAGCCAATCAAATAAAATAATAATATTCTATATCACTTGATAGAATTTAAGACTAGCTAAGACTATTATTTTATTTTAAATACCCCAGAAAGACTAAAGACAACTGGATCTCATAGAACGTATATAATAAATGAGGTGAGACCATTACTGACAAACATGGTATGTGATGCCTTGAGTGTGTTTGTTTTACAAATATATATTATGTCCTGAACATGATCGGGAGAGAATAAAAATTAACGAGCTGGTCTGTCTTGCCTTTTTGTTCACTAGCTAGAGCAGAGTCTGGGGAGGACAAGTGCTTAGTGCTTGAAATTGGTTGGTTTAACAGGATAAAGTAAACTAGCATAAAGGACAAGATGATAATTGACGCACTTTAACATGAAGACCAAACGTTGAGGATCTAAAGAACATGTCTGCTTTTAGCATATTGGGTTTAATAAAGAAAAAAATGAAGGCGAATTTACTTGGTTGTATGACTAAATTAGGGGAAGATGATAGCAACGGGGAGTTAGAATGAATAATTACCTAAGAAACAAAACAAGGGATAGTAAGACAGCAAACTCCACAAAGAGATATACCTCAAAATTCAATTGAAAAACCAAGAAGTTATCATCTCGGATTTCCAACCCCCCTCTGCTTTTGGCCATCTATCCATAATCTTTAAAATAATACAATTACACCTTTTAATAAATGAAAGTATATCAAATATATATATATATATATGTTTGCACTCTGTCATATTAATAATACTCAAAACACTTTCAACTCTCAATGCCCAACGCCCACTCCAAAAACTCTCGAGGCAAGCCCCTGCCTTTAAAAGATGGAAATTTTAATTTATTGATGTCCATTCCCCTATTCTGTTTATTATGTTCAACTCTTCTCCCACACCCTCTCTTCATTCAAATGCTTTTAATTTAATATGGTCCTCACAGACACAGATAACTAATGTAATTGCTGATCAACATTACACACCATCCATCTTTTAAAAACCCACTATACTTCTCATGTTAATATAAGGGAAGTGTTGGGCCAAAAAATGTGGCAACCAAACGTAGTCGATTAAATTACAACCAATTCTAGCGCCTGAAAAAATCATAACCTAAGGCTTTGTATAATTTTATATTATAACTCACAAAAGCATAACAAACTACTACTGTCAGCCGCACCAAGGCATAATAATTGATTATAATAGAATAATTTTCTTCTAACCATACCTACTAACACTAATAAAATATAAATATGATTGTATTATCTTGTCCCTTAATTCTCTAATGCTCGTTGAAAGATTAAAAAAAAATTTCAATATTTTTGGTTATACCAATATGTCTTGTAAAATGTAGAAGGTATAATAAGAGAAAAGTATAAAAATGGTCATCCATCTTAATTCATTTGGTTTATTCTTAACTCTTATATTGAAACTTTTTTTTTTTAGCCCTTAACCTTTTCAATTTTTTGTTTTATTCCTCGATCTCTTTAAAAAGACTAGAAAAAGTTTCCTCCATTTTACCCATAGATGATTGTATTTCATGTCATCAAAAATTGATATCAGTAAAAAGACCCATGTTAAAAAAATTTTACAAAATCATCAATGGACATGGTCGAATCATGTTTTTCAAGTTATTTTAGAAAGGTAGAAAAGTTAATTTGTGAAGAATTCATATAGAAAAGTAGTAAAATGTGGATACTCAAATAGAATAGTTTAAAGGAGAATAACTCACATATATAAATACTTGAGGATCAATCTTGTATTTGTTGGTCCCGAATTAAGTAATCAATAGAAGAGGGATGAATTGATTATTTGCTAAATTTAAAAAAAAAATTATTAGTTAAAACAACTCATTTGACTATTCAATTTAATTATGGCATGAAAACGGATATTTATAAATAATTATAACCTATTATAGAACAAAATTTAAAAGATAGAGAAAAAAAAATCGGGTAAGCTATTTATAGTAGTTCTACCTTAAGCGTTAGTTTTCTTTTTAAACTCTATTATTAGGGTTCTGATCTTCCACACCATTATCATTCCACTAATCTAAAATAAACTTGAGAGATTATAATTGTTCTGCTAACACCTTAGTTTCAAAAATACCCTACTTTACCTATTCGGCCTATCTCTAAGGCTATTTACTATTTTATAGAGTTACGAGTAACTTTTACTAATATACGTATCTGGCTTTGAAGAATTATAAAAAACAAATGAGGAAATGAGAATTTGTATCATCCAAAAATTAATTCAAGTGTAATATAAAAATATATAAAAAATCGAGTAGCTTTTGAGTTAGTCTCTAAGTTCTGATAATGCTCTTTTCTTATAAGAAAATGTTGTACTTTTCTATATTGTATCTTGTCTCTCTTGACTTTTTGAATTTCGACTCTATTTATTCACTAAAGAGTAACAGCTACTTCGTTGATCTATTTATAACTTGAAAGTTTGTTGTTGTGATCTTGCTTTGAACATCTAAAAAATGTCTAAAGAAATTTGAAGTTATCTACTTAACTTTGAATTTAAATATGATATTTTCATAATATAATATGAAAAATTTGTCAAATTTTTATTGAAAATAATCCAAATACATCATTCAATTGTGATAAATATCATCTACACAAAATTTGTTAAAGAAATCAATCACCTGCTAATTTTGTGGAACATTAAACAACTCTTTCTCTTATCCTTGAATTCAAATTTTGAATTCCAAAAATAGTTCATCTCTAAAATATCTGACATAATTCTTTAATATTGATCTTCTTATAGTGGAACCAAATATGCGAAAACAATCATGAATTTATCATGAATTAACTGAATCTTTTAATTCCAAAATTAATCACTTAGATTCCTATCGATATTCATTCTACTTTAGTGAAACGAATTAAACATATTACCCAAATATATTCAATAAGTAGAGCTGAGTTTTCGAAATTGACAATTAATCAACTTAAGTTGATATATGAAGCTGTTATGTTCATACGAACTCGTAATAGCAGCACGTTCTAACTTATCTTTTGAGTTCCTGTTATTCTTCATAATGACAACCTTTTGATTTATTTTATGATTTCTTGTTATTCCTTATAATGAATACCTTCTGACTTATTTTCTGAGTAATTAAAAATAATGTAGCTTTCCTTCATTTATTCTTTAATCTTTTAACTCTTAGTCAAATTGTAAATATAATTACTCATGTACACTAAACAAACTCATTAAAATCATTTAACACATTTTGTTATCATTAAAATACTTTAGAGAGAACATAAAAATATCTTTCCCTTTATTCTTTAAAGGTTATAGTTTTTCTCCTCCTCCTCCTCCTCCTTGTTCTTCTGCTTAAAAAAAAAAGTTAGTAGCTATTTAAAAGACATTATGAAAGGCAACCAAATTTCTATAAAATAAAATATTTTTTACTTTTTAGTTCTCTTCGAAATTCACATGTGTAGTAAAAGTTCAAACAATTTTTTTTTTGTTTATTAAACTATTAAAATTGAAACATAAATGGAAAGTTAGAATATAAACTTTAAAAAACTTATAATTCTTCAATCTAGCGCATGGGTTTGCACTATGTGATTAAGAAAAGTTTAATAATATCGATTGTGGCCTCTCTAATCATATGATCTTCGGTCCGGTCTCTAAGGCAAAGTTAAGTTATATCTTTAGTTCTCCGAACTAGGTTTTATTTTGCGCACTCACTTTGATTTTGTTCATCCATACACATTACAATGTCATGTATTGAGCATGAGCACCACACCGAGACATAAGCTATGTAAATTGTGTTGAATACCATCCAGCATCATCGTCATTGATAGGGAATCCGACAAATATGGTAATTTTGGATTTTTAGAGTTGCAATTCCTCTCGTCTCTTTTAATAAAATTATCATTCCCCCCTCTCATCTCCTTTCTCTTTCTCCTTTTTTATGTTGCTTATTCTTATTTTTTATTTATAATTCTAATACTCACATCAAGTCAATCAAACAAAATAATAATATTCTTATCACTTAATATACCTACTAAATAGTGGAGTGGTAATCGAATGCTTAGGAATTGATTCTAGGCGCAAGAATTTAAGATCGAAAACATTATGTGCATATATAATGCCCGAAAAGGTCATCCAGTCTATCTTAGGCTATGGCTAGCTAAGACTATCCTTTTATTTTTTATTTATTTAAATACCTCAGAAAACCTAAAGACCATTGGATCTCATACAATATACATAATAAATGAGGTAATGCTTCGAGTGTGCCTTTTGTTTTACAAATTTTTATTGCTGACAATAAAAATTAACGAAACTGGTCTGTCTTGCCTTTTGTTCACCAAGTAGAGTAGAGTCTAGGGAGGACAAGTGCTTAGTGCTTGAAATTGTTTGGTTTAAGAGGATAAATTAAACTAGCATAAGTCATAAGATGCTCCACCAATGCAATCCCATAAGGGCAAGTTGATAATTGCACTTTTAACAGGAAGACCAAACATGTGGATCGACTTTGGACTCAACACGTTGAAGATCTAAAGAACATGTGTGCTTTAGCATATTGAACTTAATAAAAAAAATGAAGGTGCACTTACTTTGGTGTATGACTGGATTAGGGAATGATGGTAGATAGCAAAGGGTAGTTGGAATTGGAAGGAATAGTTACCTAAGAAACATACACAAGGGATAGTGGCACAGCAAATCCCATGATGATGCCCATCAAAATTCAATTGGAAAAAGACTAAGGCATGTTTGAATCGAGAAAAACTGGTTGTTCCTGTAAAACGTTTTCCTTGAAATTATTTTTCTGAAAATAATATATATTTGACTACATTTCTAGAAATACATTGAAAAATTTTTCTGGTGTTTGCTTTGTGAATATTATATAACTCTTAATCTTACAAAAAATAAATTAATATAATATGTTATTATAAATAAATTATTTCAAACATTTTATTTAAATGTAAAACTATAAATAAAAAATAATAATTTTTATAATATGTATGATTACAACCTTTTTAGTTAAATTTTATAATTTTTAAAGTCTTTAATGTTTTTTTACCTGTTATATTTTTTTCACATTTAAAATATGATTTATAGATCGATGATAACAAAAATAATATAGATATTATTTTGTTAGAGTCCAAATTTTTGTAAAGATTGGTTTGGAAAATGACATTTCGTTTTTTAAAAAGTAAAATGTTTTCTTAAAAAAGGCTATATTTTCCTCTTCAATAGAAAAATATTTTCCCTTGTAAGGAAAAGCATTTTCTAGTTAAAAGTTCATTTTAAACGTAACAAACAAAGAAAAACAGAAAAAATATTTTCCAAAACAAACGGGGCCTAAGTTATTATATGGTTTTTGTAAGGGAAAGTGTTTTTTAGGTAATGACCTGCTTTCAACAAAACAAACAAGGAAAAACAGAGAAAATATTTTCCAAAAAATATTTTTCCTAAAACAAACAGGGTCTAAGTTATTATATGGTTTTTGTTTTCCCTCTTTGTTTTGCTCATTTACTTGCGGTCTTTGAAATATTACAATTACAACTTTTAATGAAATAAAAGATGTACTCTTTCCTTTTTTTTTCTGGGTAGATATATTTTGAAATATTCTAATAATTTAGTGCACTTGTCATAATCATAACAGTGAGACACTTTTTCAACTCTTAGTGCCTAATGCCCAATCTAAAAGCTCTAGAGGCAAGCATTGCCTTGAAAAGATGGAAATTTTAATTTAAGAAAAAATTATAAATAAGAGAATAATGTTTGAAGCCAAGTTTAAATAGAAGGTTAAACTTTTAAGTAATTAAAATATATAATCAATATTATGCTAAGTAGTTTAAATATAAAATCATATTATAGTGTCATTACAAATAATATAGATTTTTTTTTTTTTTTTGCACCTCTTAGCATGTCTATAAGATAATAACAAAACCTTTCTTTGAACCAAGTATAACTTAATTATCTATTTTGATCACTCAAAAGTTTAATTCTTTATTTTAATCACTTAGTATAATATAGATATTCTATTTTAATTATTTGAAAGTTTGATCATTTATTTAAATCTTATTTCAAACATTAATCATCTTGTTAGTAATTTTCTCTTTCCTATTCCCCTATTCTGGTTATTATGTTTACTTCATCTCTCAATATTAATATTGTCTTCACTATGCTTATCATATTCTTCTTCCACCCTTTGATTCTTATGCATCCCATCTCTACAAACATACTACACCCCATGCTGCTCATTCATGCTTTAATATGGTTCTCATAGATAGAGGCAACTATCGCGACTGCTAACCAACATTACCCATCCATATCTTCACATCATTCGCACAATTCATTCATGCTGTTATTCATATTTACGGTAATCCAATCACAACTACAATATACTCAATTGAACAAGTCCTCATGAATTCCACAAGACAACACAAAAGCACAATTTCCAAAGTTCAAGCACATGCCAAGAACCTTGATTCCTCGAAATCCTCAATTGATGAAAAAAATTCAAGTTCTTTTTCTTTTAATACCAATTATGATGTGTCTAGGAGGCACAATCAATTTTTCATATTAAAGGTATAACATTTAATAGGAACTCTAATGGTTTTATGTATTTTTTATATTTATGACACAAGTAAAATATAAAAACATATGAAACAATATTAGGATATGTATATTAAGCGTTAAATCCTAAATTGAGCTATGATTATGTTGTGGATTGGTATGATGTCCAATATATGAAGTAATCATTGATTAATGAGAAATCGATATAATGCATGGATTCTAGTGTTTGCCATAATCTTATATAAATCGATGGTCATCTACCTAAAATTTGACCTGTTTAAAAAGACTACAAAAGAAACCTTCATCATGCCCATAAATGATTACGCTTCATGCTAGCAAGAGCCAATATCATTTGTACAAGTGACTACTTCATTAATAAAATTATTCATGTTAAAATAACGTATATCTAAAGGTAAATACTCAAATAAAAAAGTTTGAAGGAGACTTGTAAATATAAATAGCTCAAGGTGGAGGACCATTCTTGTATTTTTTTTATTACTATAATTCTTAAAAGGTTATTTTTTTTTCTTATTATAAGAAAAAGTTAATAGCTCTTCATCAAAGGCTACCAAATTTTTATAAGATAAAATATTCTTCACTTTCTAGTTCTCTTTAGAATCCACTTGTTTAGTAAAGATCTAATCAATTTATTATTATTATTATTATTATTATTATTAAATTGTTAAATTTGAATCATAAACCAAAAGTTACAGCACAAAACCGAAAAACTTATAATTTTTCCATTAGTGAATCGCTTCACACCATATGGCCAAAAAAATTTAATAATATTGATTATAGCCCTCTAATCTAATAATTCTGTCCCGTCCCAAGGCAAAAGTAAGTTATATTTGGCTCTCAGAAGTAATATTTCATTTTACAGACTCACTTTGATTTTGCACATCCATACATATATTACAAGCCGATGTGTTGAGCACCACACCAAGACATATATGTTCCGTAAATTATATCGAATACCATAAGGTCTCTAGCATCATCATCATCATCATTGATACGGAGATCCAACAAGTATCATAATTTTGGATTTTTAGAGTTGCCACTTGGTGAGTGTTACATACAAAACAAGGTCAAGTCAATTACGAGAACGAGGAGAGTGAGTCGATCCTATTTCTTGTCGATATATATTGATGTTACCTCATCTAATAGTGGGGTGCTTGACCTACACAATTATAGTTATTTTTTTATACTAGTAATATTTTTTAAAAATATAGTATAAATCGAATTTATTACGGTAAAAATAAATTGTTAACAATATTTAAGAAACTATCACTAGCCTCTCAATGCACATGCCAATAATCCTTGTGATCCTACTTATAGTTTTTTCCGTATAATAAAATATCTTTATGACCTTTAATAGTAAAAAATGACCATACGATACAGTTACTTTTAAATAACTACACATTATAATTTTTCAATCCTTTTGATTGAGGTTTAATGAATTTCTCCAAGTACCAAAATCAAATTGTGATTAACTTGTTTAGATGCTTTAATATAATTATTATCGTGCAAAACCTGATGCAAATCTATAGCTATAATAGATGAATAGTCATAAAGATTTTTAAGAATACAAGTATCGTTAAAATTCATAAGTTAAAGTTTGCTAAAACATATCTTATGAAATTGCATATCATAAAATGGGTATTAAACTCCTATTCCCTTGAGTAGGCTTTTGAATTTCACATAGACTACCAGGGAAAAAATGAAAGGGATTTAAAAGTGTAAGTTAGAAGATGCCAAATCAATATTAGTTGAAAACTTTTAAATCAACTTTATACAAATGTTTATAAGTCAATAATTTGGTTTGGTTGCCAAGTTATTAACCAAACCGAACTATAAAATGCAGTTCTTTTATATTTTGGCTCGATTTATAGTTTAGTTCAAAGATGGTTCAAATGGTTTGTAGTTTGGTTAGAGATGTCAAATCGAATTGAATCGTTTAAACCTAAATCAATCTGTTTCTTATTAAAAAATATATATTATGAGACATTTTTTAATTTTAAACTCTATTAAAATGTTTGTTTAACCTTATTTACTCTTTCATTTTTGTCAACTCTCATATACTTTTAATATCTACAGTCTACTCCTTTTCTTTCATCTTTATCTTTTATTTCTCAAGTAGATAATTGTGTTTTTACTATTACTTAAAATATAATATTATCATAATAAAATGTTATACAACTTATATTCTTGAATGATATTTTTCAATTTGAATATTAATATCTAGTTAAAAACTCCTATAGTTATTAATATTATAATTAGAATAAGGTATTTTTAAAAACGGTTTGAACTTAACCAAACCAAATCGAACCACATTTTAAGGGTTTAGTTCAAAACCTTGAACTGTTAAAAATGGTTTGGCTCATTAAGAGTTTGAATCGAATTGTTTTAAATGCGATTTGGTTCAATTTGACCTTTAAATTAAGCTAAACCAAACTATGAACACCCTTAAGTACCATGGGGTTAGGATGCTATAAAGGGTAAGGCTTGGCGGTTTTAATTCTAAAACCAATCATTCCTAATTGAAGTTTCATAGAATTTGAATTATGAATTGGTTCCTCTATAATATCTCTTATATATATAGCGGGGATAATACCCCTTTGTATAGAGTTGAATGGAACCCCTAAATTTTAGGTGCCGTAATTCATCATAATCCTAAAATTGAGTGTACTCAATGAAAAGAACTGATGTGCTTGATTTTTCTCCTCTTTTTAAAAGTGCAAATGATAATTGACAAGTATATGAGTGCATATGCGGTAATAAAAAATTGCGAATACCGATTTGTGTCCACAAGGAATGGTGTGTTAGTTCCTACTTTTGATAATCTTTTATAGTTAAGTAACTTGATAAAAGGATTTGATTCTTTTTTTTTGTAAAAAAAAAAAAAAACTATTCTAATTAAATGGGATTTTCAACACTTGAATTGATTACAATCAAGAATCAATTGATTGGAATATTAATTAGTGTTGTGAATGTTCTATTAATTTATATCATGATGCATATGTTGAATTATTAATTGATTTAGGGTTTCAATCATTAAAGCACATGAAAACCCGTTTTTATTAATTGACTAATCCTTTTTAATTTCTAAAACCACTAACCAAACTAATGATTTCTGTTTAAGCAAATGGTATATCTGAATTTTAATGTAATGAATTCTCGCGGTGACAATCATTTTGGATCGATAATCTAAAGTCAATTGCTATTGTATCACACTAGAATCTATCCTCCTTTTTCTAATTCTTTTTATATTTATATCATTTTTCTGTTGGCAGGGTATTATTCATCACTTTGGTACCATTGCAGATCGAATTATATATATTATGGAAACATGAAGCAGAACTCTATAAGAAACGGCATATTTTTTTTCTTGAACTCCACAAACATAAACAAACAAAGAATAATAAAGTTCCTAGTGGTGCATGAAATGAATGACTAGCACAAAGAGTCACCTAGCAATCGAATTATATATGTCTATAAGGTTCGAGATAATACGAAAACCTGTGAATTTTTACCTTTTTAATTTAGAAGTTTGGTGTTCATGCTCAAAAAATAATATTAAAATTATAAATCAATATTATAAATTACAGCAAATGTAACATAATATGTTCAAATAAGAAACACGAAACAAGAACAAAAATAAATCACAATAATAATTATAATTGCACCTTATATTTTTTCGTTGATAATTTACAACTCAAATACATAATATTATACATATATTGAGAAATTATAAATTACTTTAAAATCTAGAACCAAAAACATATATTATACAGATTTTAAGCTGACTTTAGGATTCCAAAGCCCTACACCTTGTAAATATAGGTTCTAAATATTTGAAATAAAAACATACTAATATTCTATAATATCTTATACCCACTCAATAACCTATCTAACAATCTAGAATAGAATAGTTTGTCTCTTCTATTATCTTAGATATTCTCTTGAGTCAAGATAAAAAAAGAAGAAGCTATTCCTCGATAATAATTAATTATTTATATCAAATTATGAACCAAGCGATAAAATTCCTTTGGTAACATAGGGCATAAAATGCTTCCCTGCTAATGCCATCATAAGCTTCACTCTACACCCTTCCTTGTGCTTAAAACAAAGGCAGTAAGCGGGCTGCAGGCATTAATAGCAATAGCTCCTACCAACAATTACTCAGCATTGTATGATAAAAGAAATATACCAATGGCATTAAAAAAGACAAGTAGGGTTGGTTAAATATAGAATTAGGTGCATCATGTTCATTCTTTTGACATTTAAGATAATGAACTTACATATATGGATCAATTTTTTAATACGCATGTGCTGATGACAACGACCTAAAGCCAAAGAGCGGCTCGAAGAGGCAAGGAGATTACTGAGGAAAGACCTAGATGTGGAGCAACTCTAGCAGTCTTGTTAGTTGTTGAAGCCTTTATAGAGAATGTGGCAGGAGTGAACTGAGTTGTATATCAAAAGGACGAAATGATCGGCCTAGCTATAAGGTGATGCGACGAAGATATTACATACGTAGTGGACGAGATTGGCTCTAAGTTTGAGAGTCCTGTATAGATTGCAGAGGAAAAGTGATGGTGGTTCATAAGCACAAGTTAGTAAATATGAATTCAATATCTAGCTAAGAGTTTTAGAAGCAAGTAATTAAAAAGAATTATTCATCACTTGTAAACTTAATTATAATCGGAGGAAATATATTAAAATTATAAGATTACATGCGTGATAGTAAGTTGACATAGTACACCAATATGATTGAAACCCACTATTTCTTGGTGAGAATATGACCGTAGAAACACTGCGAAATTGACATACTTCAACATGTAACTTAAATATGACATCACTCATGAATTTGCTGACATGTGCAAGTGTGTTAACATATCAGTATCCTAGACGTCAATCAAAATCATAATCATTATCATGATCAGATCCGCCTCCACAACAACCACCACTATCATGGTCGCCTTGTCCACCACCACCACCACCGCCAGCACTACCTCTTTCATTTCCACCACCAGTGGTAACACTTCCTCCTCCAACACCACTATCACCACCACCTCGTCCACAACCACCACTATCGACATTACCTCCTCCACCGCCACCACCACTGTTAGCACTTCCTCCTCCACCACCACTATCACCACCGCCTCGTCCACAACTACCACTGTCAGCATTACCTCCTCCACCACCACCACCACTGTTAGCACTTCCTCCTTGACCATTTATGACAGTCTTGACCATTCCTCCATGGACAAGATCAGGAGGGTATGTTAAAAGTTTTATAGTTGGTCGCGGAGGAGCTTGCTTGGCTTTCTTCTTCTTCTTCTTACTGTCTCTTTTGCTGATATGAGGCCTAAAAATATATCAGATACACCTATCCAAGTGTATCAAAGAAAAGGAAAAAAATAGTAATGTAGTAACTCTAATAATACTATATAGTATATAGTATATGGTATAAATAAAGAAGAATGGGCAGAGCTGACAGGCATAGTGGATGGGGAAGGTGGCATGGAGTCTGACTTGGATATTGGATGAGGAGAGAGAAGAAGGGAGTGACGTGGAAATGGGGAGGCATGGGATAACAGATTTACAACAGAAAGGATGGACCACAAGCCTACGTGGAGGAAGGGGAAAGGGAAAATATAATGGAAGGAAGGCAGAGCAAAATGGGGAGAGAATTTTCTTGGAGAGCTTCGTGAGGAGAGGAACCTCAGCTGGGCGAGACAATCAGGTATTTTCTTTTCAATATTGTTTAGGTCTGCTCGTTAAGTGTAGTGTGTGTTCTGTACGAGAGGCAACAGTAGCTATATTGTTTTTAGTGATTGTTAATTCTAGTATCTATCAATTTGGTCCATCCTATCGGATCATCTCTTGCGGAAGTCCTTTGAAGGAAGTCGGATACTACTAGCGCCATGACACGAATGGAGACGAGAGTGGAGACCTTAGAAAAGACTGTTGAGGAAATCCACCAGGAGGTGGCCGAGATACAACATCAGTTGGTTACCATGGATGGTGATCAGAAGGCCATGCTTGGAGAAGTTACGGGAATGCAAGGAAAAATGGAAAAGATTCAAAAAATATTAGAAGACATCTGGCTGAGCAAGAACAATGAAACCCGGGGAGGAGAAGGAACATCCATGGTTAAAGATCGCGGCAAACAAATAGTGGGAAGCCAAAGAATGAATGAGGGATTGGAGTCATCATTTGACTCTGGGCAATCGGGAGCAGTAGATGAAGAACTGCGGATGGATGCGGCGCGGGTGGTGCTACCCATCTTTGAGGGTGTTAACCCCTCCAACTGGATACTAATAGCCGAGCAATACTTTGAAGCTCAACATACCAGGGAAGACAGGAAGGTGGCTCTTGCCGCGGTGTGCATGAGGGGAAGGTGTAATCACTGGTTCTGCATGCTGCAAAGGAGGGAGGGTGACTTAACGTGGTCACAACTGAAGACCAAAGTTATGAAACGGTATGGGGGGTTGTTGGTGGCCAACCTCTTCAAGAGTCTATCCCAGCTTAGACAACATGGCACGGTTACACAATATATTGAGGAGTTTGAATCGCTTTTCTCTCACGCTCCCACTATGCCGGAGATGCAGCTACTAGGCTACTTTATAGGAGGATTGAGGGACGACATACAAACTCAAGTGGATACGTTCTCACCGATGACCGTAGACTGGGCCATAAACTTAGCAATGAAGATAGAACGAGAGTTCGACTTGGGAATATTCCTATCTTCGGAAAAGAGCTCGGGGGGAAGAGGAGACCACCGCACTCAGGGGATACCGTCCTCAATTACCAACAGAGGAAATTTAAGTTAAGCTGGCCTGGTATCCCCGATGATGGGACAAATCTCTTATCGTCACTCACGCTATCAGTAGGGAGAAGATGGACGGGGTAAGGAAGGAGTAATTTGGAAGGGAGCTAAGAGTGAAACTTCCATCAATGGAAGCCACCCCGGAAGTGGGGGAGCTGGGACATATAAGGAGGGAGGAAGGAGATCTCACGGGCAATATCAGTTGACTCATGCGGAATTTCTGGAAAAGAAAGCTAAGGGGCTGTGCTTCAAGTGTGATCGACCCTTCAATCCAAATCACCGCTGCCCTAGCAAATTCCTACAGCTGTTGGTACTAGAAGAGGAAGGGGAAGAGGAGGAAGAAAATGAGACAGTGGGCAGGTCCAAAGAAGGAGGCCGGGTATCCCTATCCTTGCTAGCAATGCAAGGATTCAACGAACCTTGCACCCTTAAGATACAAGGTACGATAAATGACTACCCCGTGATCATTCTAGTTGACAGTGACGCCAGTCATAATTTCATGTCCCTCCAATTGACGAACCAACTAGGCATGTCTAGGACGGACAATAGAAAGTTCATGGTTACCTTAGGGGATGGAAAGTCAAAAGAATGTAAAGGGTTTCGCATGGGGGTACCCCTGAGAATGGGAGAATACAAAACCAGAATAGATTGTTACTTAATGGAATTGAGAGGAGTGGATGTCATTCTAGGAATGACTTAGTTGAAGACCCTGAGGGAGATGAAAGTGGATTGGGCTAAGATGGTAATCACAGTAGAACATGATGGTAAGGAAGTTCAAATATGTGGGGATCCAACCTTGTGCAAATTTCCTTTATCATTGAACTACTTGCGCAAGTTGGAAAAGCATAAGGAAGATCATCCTTTGTTGGGGGCTCTGTTAGAAGAATTTGCACTAATATTCTCCATTCTGTTAGGACTCCCTCCCCGTCGGTCTAAGGAACATAGCATTCCACTGCAAGTTGGGGCGAAACACATATCGGTAAAGCCCTACAGGTATGCTTATACACAGAAGAATGAGATTGAACGGATGATTAAGGATATGATTGAGGCTAAAATCATCAGACCTAGCTCCAGTCCCTTCTCCAGCCTGGTGATCTTGGTCAAAAAGAAGGATGGATCGTGGAGGTTTTACGTAGATTATCGGGCACTTAATGAGGTTACCATTCCGGATAGATTTCCTATTTCGGTAATATAGGAATTGATGGATGAATTACACGGCGCTAGATTCTTTTCCAAGATAGACCTACGGTCCGGTTACCATCAAATCAGGATGGCGGAAGAAGATGTCCATAAAACCGCCTTTAGGACCCATCATGGGCATTACGAGTTCATGGTCATGCCATTTGGGCTAACCAACGCACCTGCCACTTTCCAATCTGCCATGAGCAAGGTGTTCCAGCCCTACTTAAGGCGATTTGTTTTGGTTTTTTTTTTTTTTATGAAATCCTGGTCTATAGCAAGGATATGCCCTCACACGTAGAACATTTGAGGCAGGTATTCTCTACCATGAAGCAACAGCAACTCCATTCCAATTGAAAAAAATGTGCCTTTGGGCAGACTTCTTTAGAGTACCTAGGGCACATAGTATCAGGACTGGGTGTATCGATGGATCCAAAGAAGTTTCAAGCAGTGGCAAATTGGCCCCAACCTAAGACCTTGAAGAGTTTGCGAAGCTTCCTAGGCCTATCTGGGTATTATAGAAAATTCATCAAGGACTACGGGAAGATAGCTAAGCCACTGACAGAATTGCTAAAGAAGGATAACTTTGGGTGGACAGCTTAATCACAAGAGGCTTTCACATGGTTAAAGGAGGCTTTGATTACCGCCCCTGTATTGGCACTTCCGGATTTCTCACAGCCATTCATCGTGGAGTGTGATGCTTCAGGCAGAGGGTTGGGTGCCGTCCTAGAACAGCAACGTAGACCAATAGCCTATTATAGTAAGGCCTTAGCTGATCGCACGATGGCAAAATCAACTTACGAGAGGGAACTCATGGCCTTAGTACTAGCAATCCAACATTGGAGACCATATCTACTGGGTAATAAGTTCATTATTAAGACAGATCAGAAGAGCCTAAAGTACCTCCTCCAACAACGAGTGGTAACACCAGCCCAATAAGAATGGTTGCCCAAGCTACTAGGATATGACTTTAAAATACAGTACAAGCAGGGAAGTGAAAACAAGGCTGCCGATGCACTCTCCCGGGGAGTCGAAGATGTTCAATTAGCCCAAGTATCTGGACCAGTGTGGATAGACCTGGAAGCTATCCGGAAATTAGTGGAAGAAGATGAGGTACTAGGGAAGAAGATAACACTGCTGAAGGAGGGGAAATCTGCAGGACAAGGATTCCACATGGCAAATGACACTCTTTTTTTCCATGACAGAATAGTGATTCCAGCAACCTCTAGGTGGCCACAGGTACTTATGCATGAACTGCACTCAACACCCGTAGGAGGACACGCTGGTTCCTACGCACATATAGGAGAATTGCAACTAATGTGTATTGGATTGGAATGAAGAGAGACATTATGGAATTCTTAGCCGCCTGTGCCGTATGTTAGAGGCAGAAATATCAATCCCTTGCACCAGCTGGACTCCTTAGCCCACTTCCCATTCCAGAAGCAATCTGGGAAGACATATCCATGGATTTTGTAGGAGGGCTTCCTAAGTCAAAGGGATTTGATGTGGTTTTTGGTAATGGTGGATAGGCTGTCCAAGTACGGACATTTTATACCTATCAAACATCCATACACAGCCAAGAGCGTGGCAAATCTGTTCGTCAAGGAGGTAATCCGTTTACATGGGTTGCCTAGGACCATAGTTAGTGATCGGGATCCCACCTTCATCTGCCATTTCTGGAAGGAATTATTCCAGGCCCAAGGTACACTACTACACTACAGCACGGCTTATCACCCAGAGACAGATGGCCAAACCGAGGTGCTTAATCGATGTATGGAATGTTATCTTCGTTGTTTTACTAGTGAACATCCAACTCAATGGAGTGGATGGCTTCCATGGGCTGAGTATCACTACAACACGGCCTAAAAAATGACCCCCTTTGAAGCGGTATATGGACGACCTCCTCCAGTATTAAGAGCGTTTGTGGATGAGGAGGTGCAGCAACCAGAGCTCCGGCAGGCGCTACGAAACAGGGATACTATCATATCACGGCTACGTCAGAACTTGTCACACGCACAAGATTTATACTGTCGAAGTGCTAACAAACATAGACGGAATGTTGAGTTCAAGGTGGGAGATTAGGTATTTCTAAAGAAGAGATCTACTCTACAACCCACTAGTGGCATCAAAAACAATTCTAAGCTTTCGCCACATTTCTTCGGACCATTTCAAATCTGCCATCGAGTGGGGAAGGTAGCATATCAACTGCAACTGCTTTCAACCTATCGTATCCATCCAATGTTACATGTTTCACTCCTTAAAAAGGCAATCGGATCATTTTCCGTGTCAACTGATCTTCCACCCGACTGGACCGAAGAACTTCAGTTGTTTCCAGAGCTACCAGTAGCTGTACTAGGAAGACGCTTCAGAGTGCAGGGCCAAGAACAGATTTCTCAAGTACTAATACAGTAGCAAGGTCAAACCGTTGATGAGGCATCATGGGTAGACACCTACGAGTTTCAACACCACTACCCAGATTTTGTCCTTGAGGACAAGGACAGTTTAACCGAGGAGGCAATTGATATGAGGCCTAAAAATATATCAGATACACCTATCTAAGTGTATCAAAGAAAAGGAAAAAAATAGTAATGTAGTAACTCTAATAATACTATATAGTATATAGTATATGATATAGTATATAGTATATGGTATAAATAAAAAAGAATGGGCAGAGCTGACAGGCGTAGTGGATGGGGAAGGTGGCATGGAGTCTGACGTGGATAGTGGATGAGGAGAGAGAAGAAGGGAGTGACGTGGAAAGGGGGAGGCATGGGATAACAGATTTACAACAGAAAGGATGGACCACAAGCCTACGTGGAGGAAGGGGAAAGGGAAAATATAATGGAAGGAAGGCAGAGCAAAAAGGGGAGAGAATTTTCTTGGAGAGCTTCGTGAGGAGAGGAACCTCAACTGGGCGAGACGCTCAGGTATTTTCTTTTCAATATTGTTTAGGTCTGCTTGTTAAGTGTAGTGTGTGTTCTGTGCGAGAGGCAACAGTAACTATATTGTTTTTAGTGATTGTTAATTCTAGTATCTAACATTTGCCATGACAAATCGTAAATAGAAGACACCCCATGTCAGGAAAAGAAAAACAAGGTTGATACCAGAAGAGCTCTCTTACATAGAGCAATCTCTCAAGTCTTATTTGTATTAGTCTTGGCTCCTATGAGGGTCAACGGTAGTAACATAACATGTGCAAACACTAATCTTAAAGAGTTTCCTTGGGTATTGATTATAAAATTAGAGTGACGTTACAATGAAGCTATACCGTTGACCTTCCAAATGAGATTTCTTAACAATTGACATAGTATGTGATCCGAATCATTGAAGATGCCTGGAGCATCTATTTTCAACTATAAATTCTAATGCCTTCCAATTCTTCATCCGGCACATGATGTGAAATATAGCAATTTATTATAGCGATAAATATTTATTGATCTTAGGTGATACGCATGTGAACCAGAAAAACATCCTCAAATCTCCATCTTCATTTCCAAACTCTAGTCGAGGCCTCTAATTTAACGAAAGAGAGAAACTTTGGGTTCGTTGCATTGTATTTTCTGATTTTGTGCGTGACTTGGGGATTTTTTGGAGATTACATTCATTTGATGTAGGATTTTTAATCGAGTACTTGACATTTGCCTAATGAAGAATGCAAAAGTATCAAAACATAGATCATATTTTCTAATCTTTCTTAAGAATTATAATTCAATTGTGGCGGAAACTAATTGTCAGCTCATCAATTCAGATCGAAATATACGTATTATGGAAACAGGAAGCAGACAACGCAGGCTTATATAAGAAACGAAATATTTTTTGCACTCCACAAATATAAACAAACAAAGGATAGAAAAATTTACCCAAGTCACGTAGTTTCTCTTCTTTTCTTTCTTCGGAAGGAGTCCAGACATTAATTGAAGTCGAGTAATACGATTTTAGGACAAGAAATTACACTGACAAGGTTTAAAAATTTAGAGTAGGCCCCTATACTATCATCTATTAAAAATTTAAAACCACCTTGAAACATCGGTTATCATATATCTTTCTAGATTAAATTATCATCGATCTAAAGTCAATTGCTATCATATATTTCACTTTGGTTAGGTTCTAAATCAACACGCGACATTCTCAAAAATTTTAGTGTCAAATCAATCTGTTGTCCAAGTATATTACACGTCTAATCGTCTTTTAGGCCGTTTTTTTTTTTTTCCTTTTTTTTCTACATGTTCGACATATTTTGAAATTGGTCCGTCTTCTTCTTCTAGTACGTAACACATAAATTGACATTCGCAAATAGTCTATCATAGATTCTTTATTGGGAAATTGATACAATTAATGGCATATGGAATGTGATCAAGTAAAAATAAAATTAAAATCCTTTAAAAATGAAGTACAGAAGTAATAATTATTTACTATAGTTATTTTAAAGCTTTATGAATAAGTATGAATAGTTATTTCTAATTTTATAAAGGAATTGCAATTACTCATTTTTTAACAATAACAAGTCACCAACCAAATGCTAAATAATCATATTTCACCTTTATGAAGTTGTCATAAATTCACTTGTGCTTAAGTTGAAATATTCAATTTCTTATCAATGAGATTATGAGAAATAAATTACAACGAATGCAACATAATGTGTTCAAATAAGAAACACGAAACAACAAAATTAAATCACAATAAACAAGTATAGTTGCACATTATATTTGTTTATCAATAATTTACAACCCAAACCTAGAACCTGCAATATATAGTATACAGATTTAAGTAGATTCCAAGGTTCTAAAACCCTATTAAATATTTGAAACGAGAGCACATTTCATAAAATGTAATATTCACCCTATAACCTACCTAACTATGCATAGTATAATAGAATATTTCTTTAATTATCTACAATATTCTCCTGAACCAAAAACAAAAAAAAAAAAGTTAATCTATAGGTATTAGTTTTAAATACTTTATAACCTATCTAATTATGTATAATACAATTCTTTCGGGAAAATATATATATATATTCCTTGATAATGATTAATTATATCAAATTATAAACCAAACGATGAAATTCCACCGGTCACATGGGGCATAAAATGCTTCCCCGCAAATGGTGGCATCATCTTGCTTTTGCTTAAAACAGAAACAGGAAGCGGGCTCGGGGCACTAACAGCGATAGCTCCTGCCAACAATTACTCAGCATCGTATGATAAAAGAAATATACCAATGGGCTAAAAGAGGTTTGTTTACTATTTTAATGGAATTAATTTAATTTTTAATTTTATTTATTATTATTATATATATTAAATTTTTATTATTAATATATAAATTAATGATAAAACTATAGACTAAACTAGTTTCATAAAAAAAATCACGAAATCATAAAAATTTACTAAAAAGATAGGTAAAATCGGTTACATCTAAAGTTAGGTGCATCATCTTCATTGTTTTTTTTTTTTTTCCCGGATATATAAAATAATGGAACCTGTATATACATCAATTTTTTGAAACGCCGTCTTGTGCAAAATGAAAGATGTATCCAATTTACGGCTAAAACTGCTGGATTTGGTCCTATCCCCAACCTTTCTATGAAAATGGAAGTCAATGAGGTCAAAAAAACGCAAAGATGATAATAACTTGCAGAGCAGAATCAGATACCAAATAAATGGTTTAGTCATGCATAAATACCCGGCGGCTCGGCACAGCTAAGAGTTTGCACCCGGAGCCACCTTGATGGATATGTTAGCAATCGTCAGTACCTGCTTTCTCATCATTTTCTACTCCAGAGTGTTAAAAGATTTACCCTTTTGAAATTAGAAAAATAAATGAATAAATAAAGGGGTGGAAGGAAGACAATCAGATGAGTAAGGCAAATCATCAAATCAGATGCAGCAACAAGGCCACCTGCAGCAGAAGCTGGGCAATCTTGATCCATATATGATCAGTGCCTTTGTATCATCATCGTCCTGCATCGTACAGTTATAATCTGGCATATTGGTGCCAAATTGCTCTTTCTAACCGCTACTACACCGAAAACTGCTGCGAAGACAACTAACCACGTTGTGAAAATCTATAGAAAAACATGTGTTGAAACAACTAAGGAAAAGCCAGTACCATAAGAAAGTTTCAATCTTTTCACAATTTCAAGTATTGAAAATTACTAGGAAAGATTAGAGAAAGAACAAAATGTATAAACACCAAAAAAAAACAAAAACAAAAACAACAAAACAAAAGCAAGGCACCGGCAGTTGAAATTCAAGTTTCAAACTTGGTTGGGGCATTTCGTCGAACGGAGAATGGGTATTTTACCCAAACCATAGATAAGGTATACCCAAGTTTCAAACTTGGTTGGGGCATTTCGTCGAACTAAGACTGTCCTGAAATTACGGTTTTAAGAATGTAAGGAGGCGGCTACTCAAAGGTCAAAAGCGGATCGGAGCTTGATTTTTTTCAGGTCAAGGTGAATGTACTCCATTTTCAGACCCTATCTATGTGTTCGGTCGGTCCAATGTCCGTTCTTTTAACGTAGAATGGCCCAAGTACCTTTTCTTGGGTAAACGAAGGATACAATTTAAGTGGTTACCATGCTTTTGTGACCCCTTATATAAGAAGATTATGGCTGTGACTCGTATATGTGCATGCGAATTGCGATTGGAGCAAAAGTAGTACATTCCCCAACTACGTTACTTCAGTAAATAATAATTCTCCTTTTGGAGAGTTCTTTTATCTTCAAATGGGTGTTTCATTGGTGCCTATGCTAATCATCTAATCATAATGGAAGGTTAAAGTAAATTTAACAGCATGCATGACTTATATATTTAATGGAATGGCATTAGAACAGTTATTTTGGGACATCAAACATGAATCCTATAGGTACGTTCCTGCTCCCTTACATTCAAACTAGGCACTAGGCATTTTGTGCTTTGAATAGTCCTTTCAACTGTAAATTTATATCATTCTGTTTCATTTATTGAGTATTTACGAGCAATTACCCCATTTCTTACCAGCATTAAGTGTAAACATATTTGAAAGGTTTTATTCACTATATTGCTATAAAACGATATGTGCGCACACACAATCAACAACGTTCTACCGTCATACTTTTTGTTTGCCTTGGGTATATCTGTTTTATGGAAATATATTCTAAACTTTTGTTATAATCAAGGCTTTGTGAAAAGCAAATAATAGTACATATAATAGGATCATTAAGCTATGGTAACTAGTGGCTCTTAGTATAGGTGATAATGGAAATTTAATGCGGTAGCCAATAGCTGATGCCAAAAGCTAAGCATCATGGAAAATATTAATGTAAAAGTGGAAAAATGACTTCTTTTATTTTTTTTGAAAAAAAAAAAGAAATCATATTTCATGTTATAGTTATAGATTGAACAAGTTTAAACAACTAACGGCCAACAATTGTCTCTACCTCTCGCCGCTACCTATCATTAAGCAACTTTTTAAGATTACCACAATAGTATTCAATCATTGTAAAGTATAGATTAAAAACAAAAAGAAAAAAAAGTTTTTCCAATTTGCATACTCATTAGTCTTTCTCCTAACAGGAGAAGGCAATCTTACAGAGATGGAGATAGAAGCATCATCCGAAGATGGATTGTCTATGCTCTGCTCGAATACTAGGAAAGTCATTCTAGTTATTTATGTGGACAGCATTGTTGTTAAGGTTTATATCCTGGATAAAAGAATCTCGTTGTTTCTTACTCTTATATCATATGATAATTAGGGGTGGCATCAGAGCAAGATCTATGGTATAAATTTCATTGGTCTATGAAGATCACAGCATATTCAACTTCCAACAGGAGATTCAAAAAGGACATCCCGTATTTCTGCATTGCTTCAAATATAATGTAGAACGAGCCACAAGCAATTATGTGCTAGACAGGGTGTGCAGCGATATTCAAAACCATGATAAACAAAATGAAAGGCAAACGCTGCAGAATGTGCATGTATCTGGAAATAACTAGTTCAAATTGCCCGAAAAATTCATTGTAGCCAAAAATAATGCTAGGTCATTCAAGGCAGACTATACAGCCAAAAAAGGTTTTAAGTCTCTCTGCAATGAAGGATAGCAAATTTTGCATTAATTTGATGAGAAATGTTTATTTTGCAGCAGATTTATTGTTGACTTCGTCTAGAACTATAATTGATATCTAACAGGGCATTATGAATACATATGAAAGGCCAACAAAAATTTTCCCATTCTCAACATCAACAACAATTAAAGAACAAGAATGTTGCGTTCTCCGTGCGCTTGAAGTAAATGCCCCATTCAACAAGAATTGAAACCAAAAGGAGTGGGAGCTACTTTCACCTACCTAAGCTACGTGTAAACATTAGCAGAAAAATCCCTAGCAACTAGATTTACATAGACTAGAAGTCCGGTCAGTAATGTGTTTTGCATAATTACCGGATCTTACATTCGTGCCATGGCTGGAATTCGGCATTCTATCAATATGCTGGCTTGACAAGTATGACTCTAGTACATACCCTTTTTCCTCTGAAAGGAATTTAGTTTGTGCCTTACCGTTTGAGAACAGTCTACAAGAGACAGGGTTGGATGAAGGGTATTCCGAAGCACGAAAGGTGTTGAAGATTGATGATATGGAATCTGCATTGCATGTCTCAGCATGATCAGCCATACTGAACGAGTCTCTAGTACTCTCTGTAGTAAAAGAAGCCTCATCCGAGCTTGTGAAAAGAGACCAATCGCTTGATGTTGCATCAGAAAACTCCCTGCCAAACACCTCCCCGTAATTCTCAATCACAGGTTTCATATTCCGATTTTCACTCATATATAAACTGCCACTGGAAGTGCGTCCCATTAGGCCTGCAGAAATATCTGGTCTCCGATCAGATACTGGCTCTTCACCAGGCAAGTAGTGGCTGGATTTGCACTTCATTGGTTTTGAAGCCTTTGCACTGCTTAGAATGCAATGCCTTTCAGGCACATGACCATGCTCCCTCACAGCTTTTCCAGGGATTATTTTCTGTGGCCGTGGAGAGGACCTGAAAGGAGCAAAATGTACCAATTATCACAAAATTGCAAGTTGAAAATTATTGATTCTGTGGAATATCAAGCAATATTATGTGTACATAGCCCCTGTAGAATAAACCTCATGTCAAAGCACAGATAAAAAAATTATACCTCATGTAGAATAAGATATATGCTCCTTCTGACATCACCTGACCCATTGGCACAGGCTGAACCTGTATGTAAAATTAATGAAATTTTTAATAACATTACTGGAGGAATATGTTATTCATGCATATACTAATCCTATCAATCTATCTATGGATAAAGAAAACTATTTATAACTAGTTGTAAAGGTAGCAACTGATAGAGAGAAGATGTTACCTCCGTGTCATCTATCCGGAACCAACAGCCCTGCAAATTTCTTATATAGGAAACATAATGTCCAGAGAAAGATGCATTTTGTGTATCCAAATGGACAACTACGGCATAAAGAATATAAAGAGGAGGCATGTCATAAGTCCCTGTCATGTATGGGGTCATATCCAGTACATCCGGAAATGTTATGCACTTGTTTATCTTTCCATACTGTCCTCCCTGATCAGAAAATTTAAGAGAGAATTCATGAAACTGAAATGTAACAGAGAAAGAAAGTCTATGCAAAAGAATTGCATTGCAAAATCAACATCTCCTTCAGCGGCCTTGGCATCTTGTATGTTTCATTACAGAAGAAAAGGGAAGGAATTTTCATTCATAATAAAATGGCTGAATACTTACCATCAAAGGAAAAGAAAATGAAAGCACATTGTTAAATGCTTAGCTGACCTGTAGATAAGCTAAGCACTTGAATGTATGTGGTACCTGAAATCTCTTCAAGACAATCGTCAGGATGTTTGGTGCCTCATGAATTTTCAACTGCTTTCTGGCTTGAACATATGCAGTGCACCTTTGAAAGCACAAGCTGTTGAATCAGAATTCAGACTGTAAATGAAGAAAGTAGATAGCAAATTGCTTAAGGTATCTAACCTTCCACATCTATACATGTTTTCTCCATCCAACTCTTCAATAGCTGTAAACTGTGTCAGAGCATCTTCCAATGATTCAACCCAACCGTATATCTCCAACGTAAGATCCATAATGTTCTCATATCGTTCTGACTCATGATGACATCTAACACATTTGACCTGTAAAACAAGCTGCCACTCAATTAGAGAGGAGATGAGAAATAGATGGCAGTAAAACAAATATAATGCAAATGCAAAACAACAGGATCTGCAAGAAACCAATTAAACAAATCACCTTTGATCTAAGACGTCCTCCAAAGGTATGTTGTATAAATGTTGTTTCCTGCAATCTCGCATCCACCTTCTTCTCACCACCCAGCCCCTCTAAGCAAATTGCTTGCATCGATGCGACAAGAAGCCTGGATAAGTTCACCAAAGCAGTAAAGACCAAGTCCACAGCAAGAGCCATACAAGTCATCTCTTCTATGTGAGAAGATGGGCATACAACTCATACAAAAAGATAGGGGAAGCTAAAGCGCATTGCACCATCAAATAGTCATACCTTAAGAATTCATGAGCATCTTCTTGACTTCCATCACCAATTTGTCGATTGATACTCCGCATGTGCAATAATATCCTGCTGGGGGACAATGGAGCACCACTTTCCCGCAACATGGTTACATGATGCTCAAGTTCACACATAAGACACCAATTATTCACAGAGCCTGAAATGGGTGATAGATGGAAGAATGCAGCTATTAAATGAAAGAAGCCACAAATAACTGGAAGTTTATTACATGTGAACAATAACCATTGGCTAAGAGAGAACTGGAGAATAATCATTACAGGCTCTTGAATGAGATCTATGCAGTAAATAGATTGTCAGAGGCTTAGTGGATGTTAAACACTGTAACACAGCATTTGCATAGCAGCTGCAAGACAAAATGAAACACAGGCATTAGTAGATTAGAAGGAGATATAGAGAGAACATTCTCCATTAAAGCCATAGGATGCTCATCCTACTTGATGAACGTGGACAGCTCAAGACAATACAGAATATAATATGCCCCAACATAACCATGTTCATCTCATATTTTCATGCACAGCTTGTCGTATAATATCTCATGTTAAGAAAACAAATAAAGCATAATGCTGAAATCAGTAAAACATGACACCACAACGGCAAGTAAACAATGCCATTTGTCAGTTTGAAGAAGATATTTTGGTTACATAAAGAGGTGTATTCTAAAGTCTATATCATGTACATATTTACCTTCCACACATACATTGACATTCCCTTAATCTCTAATCCTGCATTAAATAAATTAGCAAAGACAACAACAAAATGAGGGGCCTCTATAACAATACCTATTGCCACAGTTGATGAGTCCCCGGGGCAACAAGTCAAATACTTCATATTGAAAGAACCTCACGAAATCATCATAAGGAAAAAGCATCTGCAGAATTTATTTATTTAAAAAAAAAGGAAAAAAGAGGAAGAAGAAGAAGTGTGTAAGATTTTTTTTTATTATTATTAAAAAAAAAAAGGAAAGGAAAAAAAACAGAAGTGTGTAAGATATATCAGTCTAAACCAAGGACATGTGTCCGGCATAATTATTTCCTTTCTATTTTCCCTTTTTCAGGTGTGGAGATAAGAATTATGTCAGAGACTTACTTTTGTTTTCTTTTGCTTCTCCCCATTTAAAAATGAAGTATCATGTTTTACAAGTTTTGACTGCTTCTTTGCAGTTGAACCAACCATCTTCATGATTCCTTTATTTGCAACCCCATTGTGTCCCTCTGCAATCATATGTCCTTTTAAGAAGATTCCAATTGGTTATAAGTGAAAGGACGACATATTTATAGCCAGTAGTTTTACAAGTATCGATCTTAGAAACATACTAGGTTCATTTTCGTCCCTCCTATCGAAATCCTTGCACTGTTCGCCAGATGCTTGTACCACTGATCTGGGTGATTTGGACATTATGGTCTCAATAGAATGCGAGACATTATGCATTTTCATTCCTTCTCCTGACTTCATCGTTCCAGAAGAATTATTCAACCTATCTGGCCCAGCATTACTACTTGCTCCATCTTCAGAAAAATTACCACCATTAGAAATGACATAAGATGCCGGTTGACACTTGTTTGCCCCATTTTCTACTTTTTGAAATGAACTTCCGTCTCTGCATCTCCTATTTAGTAAATTTTCTTGTTGGCTTTCATTTTGACGGCTCACATCAGCATCCATTGATGAATGACCATTAACATAGCCACCGGAGTTACTAGAGATGATCTTTCTGCTAATTTCCTCTTCAGATATGATGGAGTCATTTATTTTTATCTACATCAAAACAAATATTAAATACGAAAAGGACATTATGCTTATTCACTACTCAGAAAAGCAAGTAAATGTTTGCTGCAAAGCACTGATACTATCAAGAAAAAAGTAAATCCATGCAAAGACAACAACCTTATGCTTCACGGAAGGCTCCTTTGAATGGCAAGCTGTAGATGAGGTCACATCAATCCCATTTCCATGGGATTCAACAAGGCTATTGTAAACACAACCATCTTCCTTTCTAGACATTTCCCTAATAGACTTACGGCTTGTTTTCTTCTCTTTAGATTTTCTATCCACTGGAGAGATCAGAGACATGTCAATTGCAGAAGAAATAGCAGGAGTTTCAGTGCTCATTGAAGGACATCCAAGATTGTCTGAAGAGATTTTCTCATTGTTGTACACACAATAAGGGGAGGTTCTGCTATTTTCATAAAAGATCCTCCCATGAAAAGAATCCTTCATTGAACTGGATTGAGGAGAAGAAGTGAAACAAATGTTTTCCGGCTGCTGACACTCTAGCTTATGAAATTGCCTCCAATGAATTATCTGGCACTTTCCGGAGCTGCATAAATTAGAAAAGATGCAAGAACACTCAGCTGTAGCATCTACTACCTCCAGTTTTAGATTTTTTAATAGTCATCTTCAATTAGCAGGCTGCGGAAGCTCAGTGAGTATTAGGAGTTAACATATTTGAGTATCATGTAATATTAGCAGATAGGATCATCATATGATTTGATTTACTTTAATCTAAACTAATTTTCTTTCTAGCTTTTATATTTACTATAATCGAATGCCTGTTTCCTAACAAATCATGCAATCAGATATGTAATCAAACTAGATTTCTTATCATCACATTCCTTGTATGCAAATACTTCAAGTAATTTCTGTAGGCTAAAGTTTCAGCTAGTGTACTGTTTTTTTTTCTGGATCGGATCACATCAGATTTAAGCTAGTGTGCTGTTATTTTAACTCCAACAACCTCTCCACCCCAGTGCATAACCATGTCATAAGTAACTTTGGTTTTCTACTCCATACTCAAAACATGGCAAAAGGGTGAAATTATATAGACCACATTAGAAGTCCCACATTTAATGGGTACCCCTATATAACTGTTGCTTCATCCTTTTGCAGTTGAGACTACTTCCTCCCCCACCCCCCCCAAAAAAAAGAGGGGAAAAAAATAAACTCCTTACGTAGAGGGATGTTTACAGGGATTCATGGAGACTGGAAGAGTTGCATGTTTGAACTTGGGAGTTCAGAAAGATTAAAATTAAAAAGCAAGCAGCTTTGTGACAGGGAGTCCCTTGTTATGAGTTTGTTAATAACAACACATACAGATAGATCCAGCGAATACTGAAAAGTGAATACTCACCAATATCTGACAGATTTGCATCTGGCACAGCGGGTTGTGGCTGGAGCAAAGCATCTGGCACATTCATGAGCTCCAGTCTTGGAAGAAGCTACAAGAGGCATTGCAGTGGCAACAGTCATGGCTTCGGCCCTGAGGGATTCTTCAGCAGCTAGTTGAGCAAGCACGCTTATCCTCTCCCTCTTCTTTGCAGCATCACTCCATTTGCCAAGCAGGATGTATGTAATAACAGGAAGCACAACCAAGACCAGGAACAAGATAGGTAGATCAGCTTCCCTTGGCTCAAGCATGTCACCACAAGCATACTCATGTCCAAAGTTAGCCCACCAAGCAATTCGGCTGTGATCTTCTACAAGCTACAGGGTCAAACAGAATCAGCATTAAGATCCACTGAGACAAATAGTATTATACTTTTTAACCTGTCAAGGTTCAAGGATCATAACTTGCAACATACAACACTCAAAAGCATGCAAAACAAGCAATAACCATTTAACAGGAAGAGAAGGAGAGATCCATATACATAAATGATATCACATCAACGCGAGATATTATATTTTAAACAAACAACTGCATTTTTCCTTCCTCTAATTGCTTCCTTGCTGCTTGATTCGGTCTGCACCATATACAACATAGTTGCTTAAGGCTTTAAACCATACTCTTCTTTACTAGTTCATAGTCAAAAATCCAGATGCCATTACTTATGATTAGCAAAACATCCAGTATACATTCAGTCATTGCAATTCTCAGATGTGCCAGCAAGTGCTTCAAAGATGTAGTTCTGGATTTTCCTGACAGACCACAATTGCAAACAGTCATATTAATGTTGAGTAATGCATTTTTACTATGCAACTAATACTTTTACATGCACTGCTATTTTAACCAAGCCTGGCAGAGGAAGTGCTGCTTTCCTCCTTTTTCTTTATCTTAACCTTTTAGCCTGCAATCCCCTTATCTATTGAAGCAAAGAAGCTCTTGTAACAAAGGAAATATAGCTTTCTCCTAGCAGAGCTCTTGTCACAAGGGCTTCAGTATGTACCCTCCCAATTAAATAACTATAGCAGTATTATGGAAAAAAAAATGCATAAAGCATATTAGAAGAGTCTCCTCCAGCCTATGAAGTTCACAATAAGCAACCACAAGGTTCGGCCTAGTGGTTAAGGCATTGGAACACTCATGACAAATTACATTAAGTCCAAAAATCAAATCCCACCAAGGCCACTTCTTACAGCCACCTACACAGTTGTACTTAGCAGTCCATTGTTAGAAGATTCATGTGGAGGTACAGCCATGCTCCTTCATTAACAAAAAGAAAAAGCAACTCAATTGTTTCAAATTTCAAGAGGTAGTAACAGCTCAGAAGGAAAGGAAATAGTACATAATTTACGTCGAAAACTCATTTCCATGTCCATAATACCAGGACACTAAAAAGTCTTCACATCACAGACAAGAACATTCCAGGACAACATGATGGCCTTTAATAAGATAGCTCAAGGCCCTGTCCATAGCAGGAAATGAACATGAGATGCTCACATTTTGAACAAATTGACAGCTACCTGTATCACTCATTTGGCATGAGTGAACCACATTCTACTTTATTTTCTTAGGATGTGCAACGAATTAAGGAAAAATAGAAAAGTTGTAAAAGGAAATGATAAATTTCTAATCAATTTTCTTACAACACAAATCTCTAAGAAAGGTAGAACCATGAACGCAAAAGACAGGAAATTTGTCCATAAACTTGACAAAACTCTCAATTGCCTAAGTCTCCTATCCATGGAAGAGCTTGCAGCCTTCTCGCGACACCAAAAACACAGAACATCACCCTTGAACAAGGTCCATAAACCCACCTTTATAGAAGAACAAGAATCTCTACGAATTCCAGGAACTGTACCAGAAAAGTGACATCCTAGTCCTATCAACGATGAACTTTGGGAAAAGCACTAAGAGTACCTCTAAATCTAGGTTTTCCAAAGGCTCCAAATTTAATAATTTTCCAGTACAAAAGTAATAAAGACTCCAACTTTACTCAAAGACAAGAGTTTCCAATGAGCAAGTACAAAGATTGCACCAAATGCACAAAACCCAAATGGTATTTTGCATTACTAATCTTAGATTCAACCGTATAGAACCCAACACACCCCAACCCCCAACACCACCCCCCCCCCCCCCCCCCCCCCCCAAAAAAAAAAAAAGAAAAAGAAAAAAAGGACAACCCAAGTTGGCATTTTTAGTCATACATACCTCATAAGAAGGGAAATAAAAATCCAAGTAAATCCTAAAAACCAAGTGTTCTGGTTTTTTCCTTTTTCTTGTCTTCTCTCCTCAAAAAACAAAAAGATTCTTTGATTCTACTGATGGTAAGGTAAGACACAAACTTCACTGGGAAAGAAATTTTTTTTTTTTCTCCCTCCTCGCCGCACCACTTCACTAACACTTACATATTACATACGCACTTCTTCCTTTTCAAGATTTGGGTTTTGTCAAAGTCCCGTTACTTGACCCAACATGAGGATGCTTTTAATAATTCTTACACGTGGATGGCTGCTATTCGTTGTAAACTGTCCGTATAGTGGGCCATAATCACATATACTAACACCTCTCCAAATTACAAAGTATCGAGTTTGCAGGTATATAAATTAAGGAAAAAATTAATACGGATATCTCTATTATTCTTTTTCAATAACAGGTTTTACACTCTCTTTTTTTTTTTAACTTTATATGCCTACATTTAAATCATCCAATTTGAATTTTCATGCTTTCTCAAATCAAAACTTAATCCAAACATAACATAGATATATTATATCATAATTAACACGAAAATTTAGGTTTTTATAAGTGAAAAAGAAAAATAAAAAAGAGTATTAATGAAAATATAAAAAACCCAGGTTACATACCTAAAAAGGAAATCATAATGACATACAAAATAAAGAAAACACTGAAAGCTCATTATAATTTATTAATTAATCATGTATTCTATAAAGATAAGAAATAAAATCTATTTTATTTTAATCGGAAGTGGCGGCGATATTTTTCGTCCATGCCACGTTTTTTGACCGTATTACTAATTGGTTATACAAATATGTTTGTTTGGACCCATGTTATTATTAAATTAATTATATAAGACAATGTTTAATTTTATTATTAGACTTTAATTTAAATAGACTATTATTATTATGGTGGTGTTTTGATATTATGGTACTCTTTCGTCACAAATTGCCATGCCGTGCCATATTTTGGATCGAAGTTCAAAGGGGGGTTGATTTGTCGTGAGCCGTTGGATTTACGGAAAGTTTTGGTACTTGATGAAGAAGCCGTTTCTGTCACAGATTGGTGGCCACTGGTCCAAAAAAAAAAAAAAGTAAGGGTGCTAAACAGCGTGGGACCCAGTGGATGTTCTTCCCAATAATAAGAACTGTTTTGCCACGTGTAAGGTTGAGATCGCCAGAAAGGATAATTTCCTGGGGACAGACTGAACAGAACAGTCACGAATTTTCAAAGTGCTCTTTTCTTTCAGAATATAAACATTAATTAAAAGCATTTGACTCCTTGGACTCATTCCACATGCTCGTAAATGTGTTGTGTTGCCGCATCTACACGAAGCACTTAATAAAATTTCCTTTTATAATGGGATAGTAATTCATGTTAATCAACTAAATGGATACTATAAATTATTAGCTCATATTATAATTATATTATTTATATTGCATTTTATGTGTTATATTATTTTCATTTTTTTCTATAATTATATTATTAACTATAATGATTTTCTATTCATATTATTTTATTACATCAAAAATTATATGACCTACATTATTTTTAATAGTTGATTCGTTTGTGCCACTTCTTAACATATACTAGAAAAATATTCATTGAGCTGAATTAAATCACAAGCCAATATATAAAATATAATTCTTTTTTTAATACGATTTTATTTGACCTTTGAACAATCTAAAACAATTTGGTCCACTAATCCATACAAATCTAGCCACTTTAAATAATTAAATCGCATTACTTATAAGAAAAAAAAACTTATGGCTTATAATGAAAGAGTCTTCATTACATTTTTTGTGTTATTAATTTTGTTTTAATTAATTTATTCAACTTAACTGTTATTAAGTCCAAATTATCATAGTTTTGAAAACTTTAATATGTATGCACGTTAATATAATATATAGAAATTCATCAAATCGATGAAAATTATAACATTTCCTTATGAAATAGAGCATGAACAAAAAGAAAAATGTTAATTTAAAGGAAACAAAAATGAGATAGTAAAAAGAAATTGAATTTAAAATTAAATTAAACTCTTATACAATTGTTAAGTTTGAAAAGTAATTGACAAATCGAACTATAATAAAATTCGAACCAGGTTGGATTCACGGCCTACTATTCCTCTTCATAACCATACAAGTGAGCAAATCTACATCTAAGAATCACAATATTTACAGGTTGTTGTAAATCTAATCGAATCTAATGCGTCCATTGGACTGTTTTTGTCACTGTTGAGCCGTACAAATGCAGCAGATGGGGAAGATGCTCCCCCTTGATGCTGATGGCCTTTCATTTTTTTTTTTCCACTTTTGCAGTGTCCTGGAAAGGAAGGATGCACCATCAATTTATTTTCTTTATTACTATTATTTTTTTTTCTTATCATGAGTTATGACTTTTCCGACCGAACATTTGGTTTTAAGAAAAGAACAACAATAAACAAGAAAAAGAAGAATAGTTCAAAACATCATTGTTATCCTAAGAATTTCAATAGCCTACAATGTCACATCATCATACGTGCACTCGTTATTGGATCATCATGGAAGAACCGGCTCCTAAATCTAGTCCTAAGACTTTATCCGTAAAATAAAGTTGAAATATTTTCCCTCAAATTTTTTCTATTCCGGGTAGAAACAAATGGTGATTGGATATATAGAACTTGTATTTTACGTATTAAACTTTATATATCTATATATAATACGTTGTAATCTATATAATATATCATTTTTAATAAATCTTTCTCTCCCCCCTCTCTCTCTATATATATAAAAGATGAATTAAGTTTTATAGACAAATATTTCAATAAAAGACAACATTTGTTCATATATTATAATTTTCATGACTAAAATTAGAAGATATAAGATTCAAATTATAATTAACTTACATTAAGGACTTGAATCACTATTCATAATAAGCATATTACATAGAAAAAAAATTTCCATTATTTAAATCGATGAAACTTTAGAAGAATCATCTACCACCACAAGTTAATTACACAATTGTAGTAAGGCTTCTATTCTTTAGGCACCAAAAATTAAATACATAAGTTAATTAAGTCTCATTAACCTTATTTTGAGAAAAAGTACATTAAACATGCTATATTTATGTTAAAATCTAATCAAGATCTCTAAATCTTTTTACACTTTCCATGTTGCACCATTAAGTCCATCTATTACTATCCTTTTATTTTACTGAATGAAATAAAATGGATATTCACTACGAATGCAATAAGTCATATTGTTCAATTTGATAAAAAAACAAAACAAAAGAAATAGAATAGTCATAGAATTTAAATGACCATATTGCCTTGAATTTTTAAACCCTAACCACTAACATTGTTCTTCTACCTACATCTCCAATGTTTCTTCTTTCCCACGCCTCTATAGCCCAAATTCTAGTTCATTTACTAGCAATGTCTCATTCATACACCTGGTTGTTTTAATTCCATTTTCTTGTTTCTATTTTGAATTAGAGTTATTCTTTCTTTTTTTTTTATACTTTTATTAAGGTTTTTTTATGTGTACCTAAAAATGCACTATATTAATTAGTTTCAAAAAGTAGAAACTTGTATTGTAATTTTTTTGATGAAATGTGGAATTGGGTTTGATGATTGTGCATGAGGTCTATGGTGGTTAGGTTCAATGGTTGTGGTGAGTGCTTGAGTTCATGGTGGTTGTGCATGTTGAGGTTTGGTGGTTGTGTATACATGGATTTAGTGGCTATGCAGTTCTGGTGGCTGTTCAAGTCCATAGTGGTCATGCATGATGGTTGTCTATGGTGGCTATTTATAGTTATGGTTCTTGCAAAGAGGATAAGAAGAAGAAGAGGACATGAAGGAGATGAAGTAGGGGTAATTGGAGTGGAATAGCTATTCGTAGGTTTTCTTCTGAAATAGTTATTTAATTTGACAGGATTTTTCGTTCTTGTTGAATGGGTATCCATTCTAATCAAATATAGTAATAAGCTCCTTTTTATGGAATAAAGAGGGAATAGCGATTCCATTTCTTCCAATAGGCCAGTACATGGATGTATAGAGGAGAGGACTTACATAGTTTGATGATATAAATGTACATGAGCAAAGTAATTTATTTAAAATATAAGAGACTAAATTAAATGTTAGCATAAATATAAAAAACTTAAATGAATCACTTCAAATGCAGACAACTAATTGATTGAATTTTAACACAGAAGACTCTAAATGTAATTATCCCTTTTATTTTGTGAGTAACCAAATTCCGCAATTATGGTTTGACTATAAACTTTAATTCAACTTTAAATTTACTCATTTAAATTTGTTATGTAATTTTTAACATTGAAATGTTAACACATACCATAAATATTATGATTTTGTTAATGCCTTATGATTATCTATAAAATTAGAGAAAAAAATAGTACCCTTCATTGAGAAAATTGGCTATTACACTGTGACTAAAAAATGTTTAGTGTGTGTTAGGATCTACAATAAAAAAAAAAATCAAATTACCAAAAAAAAAAAAAGAAATAAACAAAAGGTGATATGAAAAAAGAAATTAACATAAAGTATGTAATATAGAAAACCCAATGCAAGGTAAAACGTCATGGTGAAGGACAAACGACGTTCATTAATAGTCAATATAGTATAAAGGAGCAATATACGAGACCCACCTTTAGAATACACAAATCATACTCTCAAAGACTATTCGCTAGTGTATACAAGGTTACAAATACAATATATCCCTCTCAACAAGTTCCTAAAGTCAATCTTGGATTCACACTAGCAGACTCAGTAAACTCTCAGGGGCAAAGGCCGTAAGACAGATCCCAACTCTCATGGGATTGCCAACTATAGGCAAAATCCTAGGCACCTATTTATTAACCTCAAGGATAGTAAGGAATAAATTAATAAAATAGATAGTTTTTAAATAAGAAACAAGATAGAATAGGAAGCTAGAGAAATAAATATGCAAAGGCTCAATCGACCACCAATGCAGCTGCAAGGAATCATTTATGTTAGAAAATCAATTGTATCAGAATGCTAATATAATAATATTCATGAGGACAGATAAATGATGCCAAGAACAACAGCTGTGCGATTAAAGGATAACGAATGAACGTAATCATGCTTCTTTGGATCTCAAGTAGTATGAAATGGCAACTACTGTTTATAGATCTTTGACCTCGCGAAGAAAAAAGGACACTCTATCATTTAATCTACTCATTTACAATATTTCACAGTTTTCTGAAAAGAGAGAGAAAGATATATAATTTTTATTTTGTATTTGAGAATATAGAGAAGAAATGGGGGGAGATATTTTAATTTGCATTGTTTGATTAGTATTGTAAAAGGAAATTAAAAGAAATGAGTTAACATTTCATAAACATTCCCAATATTATTTAGTTGGTTTTGAGGGGTAAGTGGAGGTGAGTAAGTTTAGAGTAGATAGGGTATAAAATTCTACTGGTTTTTTACTTTATATGATATTAATTATTAAATTTGGAACTAAAATCTACTATGTAATATCCTAGATTCATCATGGAACTCATGCCCTATAAAATTCATAGGGTATAGAATACCCATGGGACTTATAAATTTTTTCTATCTTCTCATAAATTTCAGGTTTTAAAAATAATTCATATATGATATTACAAGTTATTTTATATGCCAAAACATATAGAACTTGCAATAAAACTTGTGATATCGAAAAATTACTTTTTACTATCTTTGTTATTGCAAATTTATGTGATATTAAATAAAACGTATGGAACACGTAGCAAATTGAAATGAAAATATAATCATCCAAAGAGGGGTAGCACGTTTTAGGTTTAAGATGTGTATTAAGCATGAGTTACTTCTTTTTTACATAAATATAATATTTTTTTATTCTTTTTTTTACTAGAAAAAATATAAGGTCATTTTTTATTCATTAATATATATTATATTATTTAATAAAATTTATAGAATGAGTACATGATATCTTATAATTTGTGCCTCATATACCAAAAAAAGTGTAGATTTCGAGATGGATATAAGGTATAAAAACATTATAGAACTATTAACTACCATATGGAAGCCGATTCTAGAAAATTACTATTTTAAACCTATTCTATAACCCTTAATACTTACTTAAAAACTATCCAATTGAGTATAATAAAGGTGGATACTTTGTACAGTAGGATTATCTACTCGTGCCTAAGAGTAAGTCAAATCAAATCAAAGAAATCAAACCCTCTCAAAAGGTAACATTCTACTCGTGGTTAAAATAATTTCCTTGTTGTAACATGGTAATAAAAAAAATTGATTTTTTACTTATTAACTAGATTAAAGCCTCGAATTATGTACGGATTTTATTTTGAAGTACGTAAAATATAAAATAAAATAATTAATTTACATAAAAAAATTATTGCAAAAAGCTTTTTAACAATTTATGTTTATAGAATGTCATAGACTCATAAATCCGGTGTGAATGATAATCTTTTAATTATATAATTGTATATTATATGTTATTCTTTCCAATATTAATTTGTTAATTTGCAAGAGTTACAACATTTTGTTTCTAAGTATTATAATTGAATTTGTTTCTCCGCGAATAAATTGCTGTGGTTATGGTTCTATCAATTCCTCTACTTGATCTCTATAAGGAGATATATCTATTAATACTGCCATCGTGCTATTGAGTGAAGATTTGCACTATGGATCATTAGATACAATAGAAATAAAAGGTGTTTTGAAATTAATATCATAGGCAAAATAACATTTGAAAAGATGGCAATAAGCTTTCTGTTATACACATCAGTCATCACAATTTGACATCATGACTAGAAAAAAAAAAAAAAAAAAAACTCCACACACGACCTTTCTACGGACTACGCTAACATTTCCCTATTTATAAGCAATACATCAACAAAGTCCTTAAATTAAATAATTAAAAAAAAAAGTTTTCAATTATGTCATCTTTCAAAGTATTCAATACAAGCGGTTATTCTAAGAAATTTTTAAAAGCTCTATAACTGTATTTGAAATTGCAATAAAAACTGTCCCATTTGAAAGATTTTATAATGGTGAAAGAATTAAGTGTTTTGTTTAGATGAATTTACTGCACATAATTATAAATCAAATAATTGAGAATAGAAACACAGAACTCTATTTTTAAAAAATAAATAAAAAAGCACCAAAAGGTGCACCACATATGATAACATTTTGCTACATGCTACTTATGAGAACGTACAAAATAAGAGTTTAAATTAAATGAACTCATGTATATTTCCATGACACAATTAGACTTAGGTCTATGAAATGATATAATCCCATATCAAAAACTTATAAGCAAACTATGCATTACGGTGACGGAAAAAAATACAAAAAGTAAAAACTATACATTATAGTGGGAAAAAGAAAAAACAATAATGAAATATACATCTCTGTAGGGTAACACTATTAATTATGATACTTTTTTAAAAATATTTCATAAATATTGTATCCAAAATAATTATTCCAAAAATAGGTTTCAAAGGCTCGAATGTGGTTTGCATCTTTATAAATTTGTACTTAAGGAGTAGACGGTATCTGCGCCTTCAGCAGATTTATATTGAAGGTGTCGACGCCACTCGCACCTTCAATGTAATCTTTTTTTTTTTTTGAACTGAAGGCGTAGATGTCATACGTGTTTTTACGATCTATTTTTGGAATAATTTTTTCGGATACAATATTTGCGAAATATTTAAAAAAAAGTACCATATTTAAGAATGTTACCCCATATCTCTAAATATAATTTTATCAAAGTTCAAACATATATGAAGTCGAACCTGAAATTAAACTTACTTATTTATTGGAACAAGAAATTGTTGTAGATAAAGTCTAAGAGGTTTGATCTTAATGTCACATTCAAGTATTTGTGAAGTTGAGCCTGAGATTAAACTTATTGGAACAAGAAAATGTGGTAGATAAAGTCCGTGAGGTGTGATCTTGATGTTACATTCCAAAGAGAGAAGAAGAGACGTGAAAGGAAGAAATTAAAAAAAGACGACAAAGAGAGATAGAAAAGAGAATCTATTGTTTCAAATTATGTTTTGATTTAAAATTGAAATAGGGTACATTGTCCACAAATTAGTAGGAAAAAAAAATGCTTGATGCTATTTGAATACATAGGAAGATACTGTTATCATGCATAATTTTTCTATTAATGGAACGTGTAAACAATAAACTCAAACGTTATAAATAAAAATAACAATAAATAAGCCATTATATGATAAACAATGTCGAGAACGAAAGTTGATTAACCTCTTGGATTGCTGATGTGTGTTGATTTCTTCACTAGTCATATTTTTATGCTCATAGCCATTGCGTTGCTTGTGAGGAGATATTGAATGAAAGATATCACACGAAAAAACGAGTATTAGATTTTTTGGGATTTTTTTTTTATAGCCAGTCCGTGCATTGGAGGAACCGCGTGTTGGAGCTCGGGTAATAAGGAGGATGGATTGCTTATGCAGTGAAACAACATTCTTTGGTTCTTGGGAACTCTAGGGATACAGTTGATTCCACAAAACCGAGCTACACAGGTTTGGGGGCTTCCACTTGTTCCATGGCTACCATCGTTATCGGTGGCAATGAACATGTTCCTTATTGGATCCCTCGGCGCAGCAGCATTCGAGAGGTTCCTTATTTGGACCTTAGTCATGTCAGTATACCATCAGTTGGGTGGTCTACATGCAACCTCACCAAGCCCCCAAGGAATTAGAAATAGAAGAGGGGAAGAAGGATGTGAATGCTGATCGATAAGAGAGTAATTACTCAGTTGGTGTTTGGATGGTTGGTTAGTGGTATTTAGGTTCATCTATCTACATATTCAATGCAACAGCGAGGGTTCTTATACATAAATTGAAGATTCACGATCTTCTGTCAGAAACTACATTCTTGTTCTTCTATCTGAATTATCTATCAACTATATAACTATTGATCTATCTATATTATTGATTATAGGGAAGAGAAACTTTTGGTCTCTATGCTCAATTTAGACGGTCACTCTAAATAATCTTCTTGAATTATTGATAAACCTTATGCAACTTTATTATTTAAGGATGTTTATAGTTCAATTTGATCTAGTTTAAGAATTGAACTGAATTAGACTTGAAGCGATTTATTAAAACCTCAGTGAACCAAACCGTTTTGCATGGTGTGGGTTTCCAATCAAAACTGCATCAATTGCAATTAGTTCGATTCGGTTCAAATTGCTTTAAAAAAAAAATACTAGATCATACTTTAATATTGTTTAGTGGTCTGCTTCCACTAGGACTAATAGCATGAGCACAAATTTAATAAAAATAGAGTAAAGAAATCAAAACAGAAACAATTTGAAGTACGGGTGGGTGCAATTCAATTTGGTTATGTTTTTCTGTCGAATCAAACCAAATCATAAAAATATAGTTTTGTTTCTTATCGCTTTGATCCAATCTGTACAATTTGTTTTAGGAACTTTTCAAATATAGCACTTTAATTCGGTTTATAGATTGAATCATAATTTATAATCTAAGAAAAATAAAATGCATGATGCTTAATACATCGCAAGCAATAACTTCTTTTAATAATTACTTGCATTGCCCTATATTAATTTTGATTCACGTACAGTATTAGATTCCTCGTAAAAAGGAAACTTATTGTATAAATACGACTCATAATGGCGAGAAAAAGAGCTTGTGGAACTTAGGCAAGAAAGTGAGAATGATGTGAAAAAATGTGTCACCTGGTGGGATTTAACGTGGCTGTGTTTTGGTTCTGGAATATTTGTTGTCACAGGTCAAGGGGCGCACGACAATGCAGGTCCAGCAATAGCGATTTCCGGTCTTTCTGCTTTGTTATCTGTTTTTCGTTACACGGAATTCGCCGTCGAAATTCCGACTGCTGGTGCTGGGGCTTCTTTCTCTTACCTCAGGATTGAGTTAGGTGATTCTATTGCCTATGTTGCTGCCGGGAATATAATCCTCGAGGCTACCGTGGGTGAGGCCGGTCGCGGTCATCTTATTTGGCTAGCTTGATTAAGAACGATGCTCATTTTCTTTGAGAATCCATGTTAAAGGCTTAGTAGATGGGTTTAATCTTTTAAACCCTTTTGCTGTTCTCGTTCTTTTGTTTTTCAATGGTATAGTTGTCGAGTCTAATTTAAAATTTTATATTATTTTTTTAATTCGATTCATATTAGATCATATACTTATTCAATATAAATTCTCGACTTAAATTAGGAATTTTTATTATTTATTTGAAGTCGCTACCCAACTGGAGTTAGAAAAAATTATTGAAATAGAATTAATTGAGCGGATTAATTCTAATCTAAACAATAAGTCGACAGAATCTCTTTCTTTTTTCTTTTTAGAAAAAAGAAAGAAAGAAAAACCAGAGATTCTTGATTTAAGAGCAGTCTTATTAAAATCCTAAAATTATTATCTTATCTTTATAAAATCTGAATTATATATTTATGTTATGATATCTTTTTTTAGCATAAAAAGAAAATATTAAAAAAAATAATGTAATGATTATACTAATAATGATTTAAAAATATTTTTTTATTTTTTTAGAGTTGCATTCGTATCCGCTATTCGGGATCAAACAGATTGTAGTTCGCTTTTTATAAAACTTTAGTGAATTAGTTAATTTTAATTATGAAAAACATGTTAAGTTTACGTTTATTATTATTTAAATTTATTTTTTTTAATTCTAAGCCTATCGATTTATTAAAACCTTTAATTTTTTAAATCACTAATTATCATTCATTTATTTATTTTTATAAAAAAAAATTTCTAGGTGATAAAATATTTATCTATTTATTTATTATTTATCCCCTTTTTTAATTTTTAATTAATTATTAATTATTTTTTAATTATTATTTTATTTTTTAGAAAATTCTAAACCTAGTTTTGTTAACAATAAAACATATTCCTAAAACATATATCTTTATTATTTAATTATGTTTTATTATTTGTATTTATATAATTTTTTATTTACTATTTTATTATTATTATTATTAATTAAAAACTAATATATATATATATAAAATGATGAAATTCAACTAACTTGGACGTGGGTCGCGGTTCGAGTCGAGTCGGATCGGGTTGCGGCATGGCAGCTGGAGCTCCTCATCGGCGACGTTCTGGCGGCTATTAGTAGCGGCTGATAGGTGGTTTCATAGGTTTTCTCGGGTGAAAAACTGATTAGTAATGTTGATTTTTGTCAAAAACCACCTTAAATGGCAGTTCGGGCAGCTACCGACAGTGGGGATCTAGAGAGAGAGAACTCCGGCCACGTGTGGGTTTTTTTTTTTTTTTCCTTGTTTGCCTCCCCCTTTTTTTTTCTTCTTCTTCTTTTGATTTTTCTTTTCATTCACGGGATCGAGCCTTATTTATAGACTCACAAAACCGAGCTTGATAAGCTCAAATCTCCCTCATCATTGAGACCCATCTCTATCTCTTTTCTGATTTGAGTTAATCTGTTTTTTTTTTAGTTAAGATTTGTACTGATTTGATGATGTTTATCCTCTCTTAGCTAAATATTGTTGGATTTATATTAAAAAAGAGACTTGAAGTGGCCGGATTTTGACTTTCTTTCTCTCTCGACTTTCTCGGCTAGAGATTGAAGATGAGCACGTGCCTTGCGTGTGCTCGTGTCATCCAGTCAAATGCTGCTACGTGGCAGTTGGGAGAAAAAAAAAAAAACTGCACAAAGTGCCCTTCCCAACATTCAAACTCGCAATCGAAGGCTTCCCCATGCACACCAGGTGACCATATGAACCAGCTAAGCTGGCCCACTTCTCATTTTTTTATTGCACACATATTATATATTAACTTATCAGTTTTGCTAATTTTTTGTTATTTTGAAATTTATAAATTTAATTTAGAAAACCAAATGTCTTTTATTATTATTGCTATCCTTATTATTATTATTATTTTCTATTATTTGTTTATTATTTTTATTTATTTTATTTTTATTATATATATAATAAAAAATGGGGGCAAAAATGGGATGTTTACAACAGTTATGCTCAATACCAAAATGGCATCTTCTCTATATTGGGTTGCTTTAGTGATTCGCTGTGGGATCATTGTTTTCATTATAGTTGTGGCGTTTTCTCATGGAATTGCATCAAATTTGGTGCCCTTTTTTCTCATATATTGCTAGTGGAATTTTTCATGCAGCAGTTTATAACATCCCAAAACTCAAAACATCATAATCCATTATGTATCATTATTAATTTATGACATTGCATGTTTCAATACTCTAACGTTTTACCCACTCTTAAAGTTGAAGTCATGATCACTACATATAAGCTCATATAATACCTTAAAAAAAATCCCTAAATGGGATGAGCTAATGCTCAATATATGAGTGACACACAAACATGCATGTATTACAATAATCATAGTACACACGTGTAATGCAACAAATATATCACAATCATTAAATTAATAATTTTTTATTTAGTCAACAAACAATACAGCATGACCTTGCCACACCGTATAATACATATATATAATTCTAGGTTGGAAATTACTACCTCCAGCCCTATCTTTTTAACTAGTATTAGGAAGTATCACCTCTAACCCCAATACTCTTAAAATCTACCCCAAATCATTTTAGTATAGAACTCTAATAAGGATAATGTCGTATACTGATCATTAGGGTACTTTTTAGAGATTTTCTATCTTTAACCCCTAGGCCAAGCTACACACACACAACATTCACATTTAGGTTCAATATCAATTAGGTTCATTTAGTTTACTAAACTAACATCAACAAGCAGTAAACACATATCTGGAACCAACTTTTAACAGTTAACCTAAACTCCACAATCTTAGATCCTGATACCAATGTATTACACGCTAATCAACAATTATCATAACTAAACTTATTTTTTTATTTCATTTCCTAGTATTAGCTAACTTAATTCCTAATGTATACTTTTTCTTTATTTACAATTTTCTATATTCACTAAGTTTTCATTATTAATATGTTTATTTGCTTTATTGTACCCATATAATTATATATATAATATACTACCCGATAGCCAAGTTGTAAAAATATAATTTATGTACACGAAATAGAATATAGGTTTAATAGTTAAAGTTATTTATAAAATATAGTAAATCAATAAATAAAACAATTTTATTTTATTTTATATTTTTTATTATAATTTTTTGTAAAACGAGACTAAGTGTTAACTAGTTACAAGTCTAGTTGCACTTGATGGTTACTAGTAGCAACTTTGGTTGCAGCTTTGATTGCTTTTTGGTTGCAACTTAGGGTAGTTGCTTTTTGGTTATAACTCTGGTTGCACATTTAGTTTCAACTCTGACTATAACTCTAGTTGCAACTTCAGTCGCTCTTTGGTTTTTTGCTCAACCACCTAAAATTATGTTCTTCTAAGAAAACTTCTAATCTCCATTTACAAAATGAAACCAAACAACAAAAGTTCTCATAATTTTAACCAAAAATTCATTTTTTTAGTGAGATTACACTCTTCAATTTACAATTAAACAACATCTATGGTTTATTTCTTAAATCTTATTCATGCTATCATAACAATTCACCCCCTTGATATCAAATTCAAACTATCACATTTCAATAAGAAATTTCTCCTTCATTTCTTTTTCCTAAATCTCCAAATTCGATCCTTTAGCAACCTTAAATGCAATATTAACACTTCCACACCACAATCCACTTGAATTGAAGTAAAAACACATTTATCCTACAAGAATTGCATGACTTAGTTGTTTAGATCACTTTAACAATTGCAATGAACATGTTATTCTTGATTGGATCTCTTGCTGTTGCAGCATTTTAGAGGTTCATTTGTTGTGCCTTATTCATGTTAGTAAGCCATCTGTTGGTCAGTTTGCATGCATTTTTTTTTTCTATTTGAATTCTTAATTTTTTTCGTTCTATTTTAATCTTTGACATTTTTAAAATCGGTTTTTTTTCTTTCTTTCTTTCTTTTTTTAATTTAAAGAGAAGTACGATTTTAGTTTACCTACTTTTCTATTTAAGTCCTTAATTTTTTTCCTTTTATTTTAATCATTAATGTTTTTAAAATCTTATAAAAATAGGATTTATATTAAATACATTTAATTTTCTATCAATCTTGGGTATGTATGAGTTTCGTATTAGCCTTGAACTAGTTAACCAAAGTGGTTAGGGTACACAAATTTTTCTATTGCCTTTTCTTTAAATTATTATTTTTGTCCTTTTTAATATAATTTTTATTATATTAAATCATTATATATAGATTAATATTATTTTTTATATATTACATAAATAAATTTAATATTATTATTTTATTAATTTAATTATTATTGACCAATTTAAAGTTGATACTTATCACTTTTTTTTTTGTTTAGTTTTGAAAATGATGGGGATTCAAATAGAAAAAAAAAAGGTTAGGGATACATAAAAAGGTAAACATTAAAACTAAAAATGTATCTTTTTCTTTTATTTATTTTTTTATTGCCATTATTCTGACAGTTGGTAATGGAATTTAGGACATGGGTGAAAATTGAGAGAGAATCGACTACAAAATGAAAGAAACATAATTTTCATTTTACATTTAGGAATATAGAAAAAAATTATTTTTATTCATTAATGTATATATATTTTATTATTTAATAAATTTTATAGAGTGAGCACATATTATCTTAGAATTTGTATCTTATATACCTTAGAATATAAATTATAATATAAATATAAGTTCTTAAGACATCATAACCGTACCTTATCTTTTGAATATACGTTCTTGAAAATTGCTACTAGGAACATGCCCTATAGCACTCAATACCAACCCGGAACCTATTCAGTTGAGTTGGCATGGGTGGGTAAGTGAATATCGTATGTAATGGGATTACCTACTTATCTTTAGGGGTAAGTTAAATCAAATCAAAACAAAACAAAACAATCGAACCATTTGAAAGGTAAGTAATATTTTGTTGGTGGTTAAAATAATTACCTTGTTGTAATGTAGTAATAAGAAGAATTGATTTATACTTATCAACTAGTTAAAGCCCAATGCTATGTATAGATTTTATTTTAAAGTATGTCACATATAAAATAAATAAATAAATAAATTTACTTAAAAATTATCACATAAAGCTTTTTAACAATGATTGTTTGTAGATTGTCACAGACTCATCAACTTGGTGTGAATGATAATCTTTTAATTACATAACTATGTATTATATGTTTTTTTTTTCATATTAAATTGTTATTTTAAAAGAGTTATGAAATTTCAATGTTTTTGAGTGTGTCAATTAAACTTGTTTTTCCACGACTAAATTGTTGTGGTTATGGTTTCATCAGTTCTCCTACTTGATCTCTCTAAGAAAAAAATATCTGCTGTCATGTTGTTGAGTAAACATTTATAATATAGATGATTAGATACAATAGAAATAAAGAGTATTTTTAAATAAATATCATAAGAAAAATAACATTGGAAAAGATGGCAATAAGCTCTCTTTTATGCACATCACAACTTGAACATCATGAGGAAAAAAAATCCATAAAAATACCCCAATACAACACCACTCTAAACTAACATTTTCTTATATATTACTCATCCTCCTTTCTTTTTGATAACACTATGCACAAAACTTTACAATTGAAAAACTCTTCCTAATCTCCCAATACATATTTTGAATATGCACGAGAGAGTTATACGTTTGTGAAATCTAATTAGAATATGAATAAGACGATCAACATTAATACCCTAAATAATAAGAGATATATGCAATACATCAACAAAGACCTTAAAATAATTTAATATAACTTTAAATTGAAAATAAACGAAATCTTATTTTACAAAAAAAAAAAAGTTTTCAATTAACATTATTTAAAGTATTTAACACAATTGGCTATTCTAATTTTCATTGAAATTTTCAAAAGGTATAATTTTATTTGTAATTACAATAAGAAATTGTTGAAATTGCATCCGAAATATTTTTTCAATTGCTAAAGAATTAAGTGTACTACAAGCTTATAATTTTCTATTCAATTTTGTTTAGATGACTCTACTTCACATAATCATAAATTAAATAATTGATAATAGACACACAGTATTAAACAAAGTTATGTGAAGCACTTGATGAGAAAGTGATAATTCCACATATGATAACCTTTGCTACTGATCAAAACATATAAAATGAGAGTTAAAATTATTGAAACTTATCTATACTTCCACGACATAATTAGACTTAGGGCAATGAAAAGAGATAATCCCATATCAAGAACTTATAAGCAAACTATACATTATGGTGGGGAAAAAAAATAATGAAATACAAATCCCTAAATGTGAAGTTATCAAAGTTCAAATACTCATAAAGTTGAATTTGAAATTAAACCTACTTATTGGAATTGTAAACACTCAATTTATTAATTATTAAGTTGTATATATATGTATAAGTACATGTAATAATACTTTATTAAAATAATTAAGCCAAGGTTAAGATAGTGATTAACTTAAAGTAGTGGGGGCAATATGGTCATTTCACAACCTAAGTATATAAACTATTTTATGACCTAAGTTAACTCTTTTCCACCATTTGTTACAGAACCCTACACGCTCTCTATAAAGACTTAAAAGAGAAGAAAACAAACACACTATCACTAACTTATTAGATCAAGGTAAGCAAATTGATGATGGGGATCAAGTAGCATCAAGAGTTCTCAAGCCAAAGTCTAATGACCCGCTACATGGTATTGGAGGTCCAATGACAAGAGCTAGAGTTAAGCGAGCAGGAGAAGCCTTGCAAGGATTAGTTATGGAACTCAAAGAGCAAGAAGCAAGTCGACACAAGTCTAATTCAAGCCCTGAGCTAGTAAACATAATATATCAAAGCACGGACGAAGCGGAGGCCATCAACGATGGAATGACAGCCTTCAGCAAAGGGAAGGCAGCCGGCTTAAATTTCAAGGCTGCCGGCCTTGGAAGCTGCACAACCGGCGTAGTGCCGGCCTAGATATTCGTGAAACGTCTTTTTGTTTTCTTCCGTTATTTCAAAGCCGGCCATATATGAATTTAGGCCGCTAGCTTATGTGTTTTTTCGAATATAATACCTTATGTTGTCATTTAAAAGGACACTTTTATCAGATTGAGTAAAAATTTCCTTGAGAGAATCCTCTCTTCTTTAGTTCTTGCAATAGAACTTCCTTCGATTTCTTCATCCTAAACGCTTGGAGAAATCAATCCAGATAGCTTAGGTTCTAATCGACGGGTTCGATTGGGGTCGGGTTTCGTTTCATTTTCGATTCAATTTCGATTCTCGGGTTTGAATCCTTCTTGAACGTTGGGTCTTAGATCGATATCTAGGGTTCGCGTCATTTGGTATCAGAGCTAAGGCTCATTGAATCGGGTAATCTCTATCCTTGTTAATATTTTTCTTTAATTGATTGCATAAATTTTCTGTCGTAGTAAAAAAAAAAAATTTGTTGTTGCTGTTCGTGGAATTACTATTTTGTTTCGACGACGGGAAATTCCAATTGCCGAATCCTAAAGGCAATTCCATTGTCTTGAATTAGTTAGTCAGTAAAGTTCACAAGAAAAAAAAAAGAACAGAAAATTCGTATAGAAAAAAAAAAATTCCAGTTTATATTTTAGTTTGTTTGTTTAATTGTTTAAGTTCATTGTTTCCTATCAAATTCACTATATTCCATATTGGTCAATCGTAGTTATTCATTGAGTCATCGTATTTTCGTGTTGAAATTCTGAGTTGTTGGTTGATTTATCCTAGTGGTTTATTTTGGAGAAAAACTCATTGAGTTAGTTCTTGAGCAAGGATTTGCAAAGGAGAGTAGAGTGGTGAGAATTTTATCGTGGAAAATCAAATTGTGAGATACACAAGTGTACACACATCTTTGAGTGTAAATTGGTGAGGGAGTGAATTGTGAGGCCTTGATATATTTTTTATTACTAACAATCTTTGTTGCAGCAAACATGTCTGGCCAAAGTTCACTTGACAGGGAAAAGGGAGTAGGAGATAATAAGCTGTTGTTTCATGCGCTATTGGGTGAGATGAGAAAAATGATGAGGGCTGAGTTGGAGCCAGTCCATCAAAGGATGGATAGGATGGAGCAAAGTAGGGAGGCCACGAGTAGCACTACAATGGGTTGAAGATTTGAGAGGCTTCCAAGGAGGGGAGTGAGAATAGAAGAGGGAGAGGACACTGAATTAGGAGAGTATAATTTCGTGATGGGGAGAGAAAATACCCAAAGAAGAGATAGTAACTTGAGTAGCATAAAGATGAAAATACCTTCCTTTCAAGGGAAAAATGACCCAGAATTATACTTGGAATGGGAGCGAAAGGTTGATCACATTTTTGAGTGCCATAACTATTCAGAGGACAAGAAAATTAAACTTGCAGCAGTTGAGTTCACTGACTATGCAAGTGTATGGTGGGATCAACTGGTTAGGAATAGGAGATGGTATGGAGAGGAACCTGTTAGCACTTGGGGGGGGGTGAAAACTATTATGCAGAAGAGGTTCATTCCTAATCACTATTATAGGGATTTGCATAGGAAGTTGCAGGGTTTGACACAAGGGTCCAAAAGTGTAGAGGACTATTATAAGGAGATGGAAATAGCCATGATTAGAGTTAAGGTGGAAGAGGATGATGAAGCTACAATGGCTAGGTTCATTGGTGGATTGAATAGGGAGATCGCTGATATTGTTGATCTACAACATTATGTAGATATTGAGGAATTATTGCATAAGGCGATCAAGGTTGAGAAGCAGCTAAAAGGAAAGAGTACTTCAAGGTATCACCCAGTTTCAAGTTCTTCTAGGTATAATTCAACTTCTAGTTCTTCATGGAAGTCGAATTGGAAGAATAACAAACCACCACCGAAAACTAAGGAGGAAGAGAAGGCTAAGGCACCAGCATCTTATTTGAAAGGTAACACTAAAACCAAATATACTTCTAGATTGCATGATATTAAGTGTTTCAGGTGCTAGGGATTTGGGCATATTGCATCGCAGTGTCCAAACACTAAGGCGATGATCCTTTTGGAGAGTGGTGATGTAGAGAGTGTGAGTTTAGGGGAAGATGATGACATGCCCCCACTGGAAGATTGTAGTGATGTGGATTTAGAAGGGCCTGTAAAGGGAGAGATGCTTGTTACCAGGCGGGTTCTTAATACTCAACTTAAGGATGAGGGTGATAAACTACAGCGAGAGCATATTTTTCATACTAGATGCCATGTGAATAACAAGGTGTATAGTTTGATTATTGATAATGGTAGCTGTACAAATGTTGCTAGCACATTATTGGTTGATAAACTGAACCTGAAAACTGAGAAGCATGAACAGCCTTATAAGTTGCAGTGGTTGAGTGAATGTGGGGAGGTTAAAGTGATCAAGAGAGTACTGGTCTCTTTCTCTATAGGGAAATACCGTGATGAGGTATTGTGTGATGTGGTACCTATGCAAGCTTGCCACATATTACTGGGACGACCTTGGCAGTTTGATAGAAAGGTCACCCACGATGGGTATCATAATAGGTATTCCTTTATTCTAAACAAAAGACAATTGGTCTTGACACCCCTTAATCCTTGGGAGGCTAGTGAGGATTAGATGAGAATTGCTAGAGAGTTTAGAGAGAGAGGGAAACACAAGAGTGAACAAGGAAAGAAAATTGAGACTGTAAAAGAGAGTGGCAAAAACACACTGGTGAGTTGTGAGAAGAAAGAATTAGAGGGAAACACGAGTGGCATTGGAGAGGCAAGTGAGATTAATAGTGCTTTGAGGGCAAAACGACATTTACTTGTACTGATGTACAAGGATGTTTATCTTTCCACTGACTATCTTAACTCTTCTTTGTCTGCAGTTGTTGTTTCTCTTTTGCAGGAATTTGCTGACTTATTTCCTGAAGAAGTACCAAGGGGATTGCCTCTACTAAGAGGCATTGAACATCAGATTGATTTAATTCCAGGTGCTTCAATTCCAAATAGACCAGTATACCGGGCGAATCCAGAGGAAACCAAAGAGATCTAGAGGCAAGTTGATGATCTGGTAGAGAAGGGGTTTGTGAGAGAGAGCCTCAGTCCATGTTCAGTTCCAGTCATCTTGGTTCCAAAGAAGGATGAAACATGGCGAATGTGTGTCGACTGTCGAGCAATCAATAAGATCACAGTTAAGTATAGACATCACATCCCTAGACTTGATGATATGCTTGATGAATTGCATGGTGCTTGTCTGTTTTCTAAAATTGACTTAAGGAATGGCTATTACCAGATTAGAATGAAAGAGGGGGACGAATGGAAAACTGCTTTTAAAACTAAATTTGGTCTCTATGAGTGGATGGTAATGCCTTTCGGGTTAACAAATGCGCCTAGCACATTGATGAGATTAATGAATCATGTTCTTCGTGCTTTTATTGGGAATTTTTTTGTTGTGTACTTTGATGACATCTTAGTTTATAGCAAGACGTTAAATGAGCATGTTACGCATTTACAATGTCTTTTTGCTGTTTTGAGAGAAAATAAGTTATATGCCAACTTGAAAAAGTGCACCTTTTGCATGGAAGCTGTGGTTTTTCTTGGGTTTGTTGTAGGTGCAAATGGGATTGCTGTTGATGAGGAGAAGGTGAAAGCGATTAGGGAGTGGCCCACACCAAGGAATGCAAGTGAGGTCAGAAGCTTTCATGGATTAGCAAGCTTTTACAGGAGATTTGTTAGGGACTTTAGTTCTATAGCTGCTCCTTTAAACGATCTTGTTAAGAAGAATTCTGAGTTCAGATGGACTGAAGAACATGAGAAGGCCTTTAACGCTCTGAAAGGTAAGTTGACTAATGCACCCTTACTTGTTCTTCCTAATTTTGAGAAGGTTTTTGAGATAGAATGCGATGCTTCCGGGAAAGGTATTGGTGGTGTTTTGATACAGGATTCCAAGCCAATCGCTTATTTTAGCGAAAAGCTCAATGGTGCTACATTAAACTACCCAGTCTATGATAAGGAGTTATATGCTTTGGTGAGGACCTTGCAGACTTGGCAACATTACTTATGGCCTAAGGAGTTCATCATTCATTCTGATTATGAGAGTTTGAAGTTCCTGAAAACTCAAGGTAAGTTGAACATGAGGCATGTGAAATGGATGGAGTTCATTGAGACCTTCCTATATGTGATCAAATACAAGCAAGGAAAAGAGAACGTGGTGGTTGATGCACTTTCTCGAAGGTATTCACTTTTGACTTCTTTGCAAACTAAATTGCTTGGGTTTGAACTCATTAAGGAGTTATATGAGACTGATGCTGATTTTGGTCAAATTTGGGCTGCTTGTGTTGAGTCTGGATATTCTGATTTCTATAGGCATGATGGGTTTTTGTTTAAGAAAGATAAGTTATGCGTGCCTAAAAGCTCTGTGCGTGAATTGCTTGTGAGGGAAACACATGGGGGTAGTTTAATGGGACACTTTGGTGTTAAAAAGACTTTGGATATTTTGCATGAACATTTTTATTGGCCAAAAATGAAACATGATGTGCAAACTGTGTGTGACAAGTGCATTGCATGTAGACAGGCCAAATCTAGAGTAATGCCCCATGGAGAATACATTCCATTGCCTGTGCCTAATCAACCCTGGACTGACATTTCTATGGATTTTGTGTTAGGGTTACCACGATCTCAAAGTGGCAAAGATAGCATATTTGTTATTGTCGATAGGTTTAGTAAGATGGCTCACTTCATTGCCTGTTCTAAAACTAATGATGCACAACATATTGCCGATTTGTTCTTTAAGGAGATTGTACGGTTACATGGCTTGCCTAAATCCATTGTGAGTGATAGGGATGTGAAAATTTTAAGTCATTTTTGGCGTACTTTGTGGAATAGGCTAGGCACTAAATTGTTGTTCTCTACTGTTGCACACCCTCAAACTGATGGTCAGACGGAAGTAGTCAATAGGACTCTTTTAACCTTGTTGCGTGTTATGATTCATAAGAATTTGAAACAATGGGAGAAATGTCTGCCACATGTAGAATTTGCATATAATAGGACCGTGCATTTCACTACATCTTATTCTCCATTTGAGGTAGTGTATGGTTTTAACCCTCTGACTCCATTGGATATTTTGCCTTTGCCTGTTAATGAATTTGTTGATCTTGATGGAAAGAAAAAGGCAGAGTTTGTAAGGGAATTGCATGCTCAGGTTTGCGCCAACATTGAGAAGAAAAATGAGCATTATGCTCGACAGGCTAATAAGGGTCATGTGAAGACTGTTTTTCATCCAGGAGATTGGGTGTGGGTACATCTGAGAAAGGAGAGATTTGCTAAACAGCGGAAATCTAAGTTGCACCTCAGGGGAGATGGGCCATTTCAAGTGTTGGAGCACATAAATGATAACGCTTACAAGATTGACTTGCCAAGTCACTATGGTAATGTAAGCGCAACCTTTAATGTTTCTGACCTTTCTCTGTATGATGTAGGTGATTCGAGGTCAAATCTTTTCGAGGAAGGGGGGAATGATGGGGATCAAGTAGCATCAAGAGTTCTCGAGCCAAAGTCTAATGACCCGCTACATGGTATTGGAGGTCCAATGACAAGAGTTAGAGTTAAGCGAGCGGGAGAAGCCTTGCAAGGATTAGTTATGGAACTCCAAGAGCAAGAAGCAAGTCGACACAAGTCTAATTCAAGCCTCGAGCTAGTAAACATAATATATCAAAGCACGGACGAAGCGGAGGCCATCAACGATGGAACGACAGCCTTTAGCAAAGGGAAGGCCGCCGGCCTAAATTTCAAGGCTGCCGGCCTTGGAAGCTGCACAGCCGGCATAGTGCCGGCCTAGATATTCGTAGAATGTCTTTTTGTTTTCTTTCGTTATTTCAAAGCCGGCCATATATGAATTTAGGCCACCGGCTTATGTGTTTTTTCGAATATAATACCTTATGTTGTCATTTGAAAGGACACTTTTATCAGATTGAGTAAAAATTTCCTTGAGAGAATCCTCTCTTCTTTAGTTCTTGCAATAGAACTTCCTTCAATTTCTTCATCCTAAACGCTTGGAGAAATCAATCCAGATAGCTTAGGTTCTAATCGACGGGTTCGATTGGGGTCGGGTTTCGTTTCGTTTTCGATTCAATTTCGATTCTCGGGTTTAAATCCTTCTTGAACGTTGGGTCTTAGATCGATATCTAGGGTTCGCGTCAATTGATCAACAACTATTAATCATTATTTAAGTGTACATTGTAAAGTGGAGATTAATATAATAAAACTTTTTACAAATCAATCTGTTTTGTGCAAAGTTCTAGATAAGGATTCAAGTTTTAGGACACCTTGATACCTAACCCAAATTAACGTTTTCTATTAAAAATAATACATAACTAAGATTAGAATTGTTGGATTTGAGTTAGGGTTAGAAAGCATTGAGAAAATTCAAATTAGAAAAAGTGAGTTTGCGAGGTACAGTAAGATACATGGCCTCCCAACACGACCATGTCTCACCTTATATTGAAACCCAGATTACATAGAAAGATACACGACCGTATCTTGCCCTATGTTAAACCTAGACCATATAGAAAAATACACAACCTCCTAACACAACTATGTCTCATCCCGTATCAAAATATAAAACACATAGAAAGGTATGTAACCTTTAGCATGATAGTGTATCATCCCATGTTAAAATATAGAATAAACAGAAATGTACACGGCCTTTGGCATAGTTGTATACTATTCTGTGTTCATCTACATAACCTCTAACATGGCCATGTTAAGTTGAAACACATCCATTTCATTTTAATGTATTGAAATACAATTATAAGATTATGTAATTAGGAATATGTATAGGTTGGGAGGATTTGTGAGATTGTAGGAAGAAATCAAATTTTGCAATCTAAGTATGTGTATACCTTGTGTGTTGTTTGTGCTTGTTAAGTTAGATATTATGTATTGTTTGTACTTGTTAAGTTAGATATTGTGTAGATTAAATATTATTGTAAGTGAATTTGATTGTATGCGCATGTGTTTGTGAATTGCTAGGTCTAAGAAACCGAGTGTAGGTCAATGTTAGATATTATGTGTGGATTAAATATTATTGTAAGTGAATTTGATTGTGTGCACATGTGTTTGTGAATTACTGAGTCCAAGAAACTAAGTGTAGGTCGGTGTTCTCAAGGTAGCACCCCGATGAGTAGTATGTGATATTGTCTTTAGTGGAGTCATATACTGAAATGATTGTTTGTAGAAGGATTATGTGGAATTGTGTAAGGTCGTGTGGTGCTGATGAGATTGTGTACTGTTTAAATACTGTGAAAGATGAGTAACTTATCTTTGAATATCACGTTACATCATGTATGTGTTGTTACTTCTATCATAGCATGTGTATGTGTTTGTAGGTATACATAGTGCTAGGCATTAGCTCATCCCTTGTAGTAATATTTCTTTTTTAGTTGCAAGTACCATGGGAGAAATTGTAAGGTATGATGAGACCCTAGTGGAGACAAACCAAGATCAAAATAATGAGGAGAATGTAGAATATTAGTAGTTAGATTAAGGAAAAACATATATTGGAATTACTTGTTGAGTTGTTTTGAGAATTTCTATTGTAATTGAATGTTATAAGCTTTCGCTGTAATAATTTAAGGAGATTGTTGATGATTATTATTAAGAATAGAAATTCTTGTTAATCTCTTATATGTTGGAGATGACTTTTAATTATTATCATGGGTATTGGGATGTAAGTATTGAAGGTTTGTAGTGTTTGAGCCTTTGCGTGTCTTCATGTAATGAGGATACATGGTAGGTTGTAGCATTATTAAGTTCTAGGGCATTACAAGAACAATAAGATGTTGTAGATAAAGAAAGAGAGAGAATGTGAAAGGAAGTGAACAAAAAATGATGACAAAGAGAGATAGAAAGAGAACTTGTTGTTTTAAATTATGTTTTAATTTAAAATTAAATTTAAGCACATCATTCACAAATTAGTTAAAAAAATTAAGGTAATTCTTGATGCTATTTGATTACATGAGAAGATGCTGTTATCATGCATAACTTCTTTATAAATGGAACATATAAACGATAAACTCAAATGTTATAAATAAAAATGAAAATGAATAGATCATTGTATTGTAAAGAGTATTGAGAATGGAAGTCAATTGAAAACTACTATTCGAGAATGAATTTTGCCATCAACCAAAATCGATTTTGATTGTGAGAGAGAGAGAGAGAGAGAGAGAGAGAAAGCCATACGAGGGAGGCTTTGATTATGTATTGAGATTCCCATTGATAGCATTCAACCACTAACATATCCTGATTAATTCACCATAGTTGTTGTTGAAAGTAGTGTATTTTGCCTTATTAGCTATATCAAGTTAAATATTATATCAAGCAAGTTCAAACTACGACAAAAATACAACTAAAAAATTTCTTACTAATCTATAACATACATTTGAAAACGCTAATACTATAGAGTTCTTTGGATGCACTATATGATGTTAAGCAGTAAATGAAAAATAAAGACAATGGTGAACAATTTGTTACCTATGAATGAAAATGATATATTGTGTTTGTTATTTCTATTGAGTACAAGTATTTAAGTGCATCCTATGTACATACTGTAAAGATCCCATTTTTTTTTTAAAAAAGGGTTAATATATAATTTAATTGCAATAATAAATTGAGAAATGAGCTGGCTTAGTTAGTCTACATGTTGTCCGTGTACGTGGGTTAAAGCTACTGGTTTTGGGTTCGAAACACGAGGGATGCAAGATTGCATCCCAAAATGTTTTAGCTTAGGCGCGTACAACATACGCACATGTACAGGCGCGTCTAGTGAACAATGCTCGTCACTATTCATTGTCTTCCCCCTTTCGAATTCTCAAATCAGCTAGAATAGGAAAGACAAAAAAAATTACCTCCTATTTTGGAGCTGAATATAATAGCCTCCGACTCCAAATCTATGTTTTATTTAAAATATTATATGTGGACTAGTAGTTAAATTAAGACTAATATGCTCAATTAGTCTTAATTTAATAGTTTTCTCGATCTCCAAATTAGATAAAAAATAAAATTTTTCCTAATTTTAGTCGAGGATTTACAGTAAATGGGCATGAGTTTTAGTGTGAATCAAATTAGGAAAGATGAATAAAAATTTAGGCTCGACAAGATGGCGACTTCGCTAGAGACCCAAGTGGGCTAGCCACTCAAACCTTCCAAAAATAAATTTTATTTATTTATTTATTAGAATTATTCATTAAGGTTTTATTATTATTATTATTCTTTATTATATTTTATACTAACTTTTGTTTATGCAAGATTATGATTTATTTATTTCCAATGTGTGTTAAATATAGTCAAACCCAAGCCATCTTAGGACCTTAGGAGGGGAGCCATTATGTAAGTTTCGAGCACAGTAGAATGACCACTGTTCAGGGCAGAATAGGCTAGCCCACTCAAACTTTGATATAACCTATGATCCGTTTCTTTGAAAACGTGAGAGAATATAGAGTTTGGGAACTTTTAGAACCTACCTTGTGTAGGCATGAAGTCATAAATTCGCAAGTAAACGCTAAAGTGATATAAAAACAAAGTTGCAAATACAAGTTTTGAAGTATTTTCCTTGTAAAAGTAATATTGTAATTAGAGATGTAATTATTTTTTTTAAGAAAAATGTAAAGTAGGAACTTTTGTAACAAAAGATTGTTAGTTGTAATTTCCTCTTGTAATTTTCCAGATGGCCAGTATTGAGAAACCGTTAGACCTAAAGCTTATACTAAATTTTTGGTTTACCCTCTACCATTATGAAGAATAGGCTTACATCAACAAGAAGATTGGGCCAATTCTATCTCTCATGAAGATTGAGGCCAACATTTCCCTAATGCGGGTCGTGGTACATTTCTGGAAATCAGAATCCGTAGCATTTTTCTTTGGTCCATATGAAATCACGCCAACAATAGAGGAATATGCTCAACTTCTCCAAGCCCCTCCTTTGGCAAATGGAGTATATGTACCAAATGTAGAATCATGGCCAGCTAACATTTTCAGCATGCTATTAGGAATCTGTAAATCGGTAATTAACGAAACACTAGGAAAGTGTAATGGACATTTGATAACAGCATATTATCTCATGATTTATCTTATGATTTGGAGGTTGTTATTGTTAAATTTGAAAACAAATCACCAAGATAAAGATACTGAAGTGCTTATATTTTGATATTTTAGGAATCAATGGACTTAGACAGGAAAAGAGTGCATTAGGAGCTGAAAAACATGAAGAAATGAAGAAAATCAGTAGGCAAGGGATATCACACAACCGTGGGAAGAGGCTGGAACCAAAAGAAATGGAGTTTGCAAAAATACCGAGAAGCCTATGAGGTAAGACCACGGTCGTGCCTCAAGTGGTGGTGGAAACACCACTTATCATACGACCGTGCCTTATGTGGTGGAACATCTGTGAAAGATACCAAGAAGCCTATGGGGTAAGACCACGGTCGTGCCTCAAGTGGTGGTGGAAACACTACTTATCATATGACCGTGCCTTATGTGGTGGAACATCTGCGAAAGATACCGATGAGCCTATAGGGTGAGACCACGGCCATGCCTCATGTGGTGGTGGCAACACCACTTATCACACGGCCGTGCCTCATGTGGTGGAACACTTGCGAAAAATGCGACTTTTCATTTTCCTGACTGTTTTTATATATTCCTTTGAGAAGAAACAGAAAGTGGACCTTTGGTAATTTCCAGTTTTCAGACTTTTGTTCTTTGAGAGAATATTTCATTTTGATAGCAAGAACAAGAGATTAAAACAAGTTTTCCTTGTGATCAATTGAGAAGTATTTTTAGTTGGCTTTGGGAAGTGGTCTCTGGAGTTTTGTGTTTGAATTCTCTCCAACTGTATCACAAAATTGGTGATTTCTGATCTTTATTTATTTATGCAATTTTGTGACTTGTGTTTATATTATTCATGAATTCTCTCAAATATTCCATTGTAACTTGTGCATTCATTGTTAAATCTATGGCTGGCTAGATTTAATTGGTGGGAAGAAGAATGAAACCCTAGATTGCTAAAGTGATAATTGTAGTCATGTTATTAGATTAAGGTATTTGTGGATTATTCATAATTGCAATTCCTATAATTTCAATTGAAATTCTTAAAGGTTTTAATTGTTAGAAATTTTATCAATATGGGAGTTGAGATAGAATTTGTTAAGGATTCTTAATTGGATTAATATAACAAAGTGGAAGCGGCATTAATTAGTTAAATTAGGGTTTATCTGGAGTTTAAAGCAATGTTCTAATTAATTATCCACTAAGGAATTAGGAGTAATTGCATTAGGATATTAGGCAATCATAGCACTGGGAAGTGTGTGGATGTAATTTAGAATCCTTTGTTAATTAGAGATACGGAAGTTGACTAATTAATTGAAGGTTTATGGTTATAAACCCATTTGAATAACCGTACATAGGTTACTCTAAATAACATGATGGAAATTTGATTAGCGTGTCTAGGGTGAATTCTTAATTCCCACCTTCTCAATTGAAAGGTTTACTTTATAATATTCTCATAGTTCTTGTTTGAGTAGATTTTATTTCAGTTTTTAATTAAGTAGTTAAAAGAATCTTTCTTTGAATTGCCTAGATATCAGTAAAAGTTATTATAGGTTTAGTAATCTCTTTAGTCCTCAAGGGATCGACACTCTACTTACTTCTATATTACTTGATTCCGACCTAGTATACTTGCTAGAAAATTCACTATTATTGTATATATACGGTTGACAGTGATCAATATTGCATCCGTCTAACAGACTTGCAAACATGGTTTGGAGCCCAATATGACACTGAAAATCAGAAAGATGTCCTATGTGGAGACCTCAAAAATTTCAAACAAAACAGAGTTCATACTTATATACTATTAACATTTAGAACTCTCCTATTTCCTACTAGGGTCTTTTACATTCATTATAGGGTGGCTGAGCTAGTGGCTCAGTTTCTAGAAGGGAAATCCTATAATCCTACTCTCTTAGCTGAACAAATTCGCAACTTGAACTTTGTAAAGAGAAAAAGGCATGCCATCTTTAGAAGAAACATCAACCTTCTCCTAATTTGGTTTGTAAGCCACATCAAATGCTTTGGGTTGAACATGATTAGACGGTCATTGGCCCATCAGATCGATCTCATTGAATCTTGTGGAGAAAGAATGAAATTACCTAATGACATCGGTAGCTACTCTTGGGTTGAGATATTCGAAAATTTTACTATAGATAACATCCTGCGGACTGCCAGATGTAGCAATTGCAACAAAATCATCCTAAGCGCAAAGATTTTCAAGTAGCTCCATTAATTGGGCTTAATTGGTGCACAAGCTACCATCCACATTCAATGGTGCATTAATTTGGCACTATTCAAGATATAGTCCATAAGCCATCACTGCAATCAATTACATTCGAATATTAAAACCCTAGCATGATAATTGCTGATAAGGTAGCTAAGTTGTTGGGAATAAAGGCTTTGTGGGAATCCCAAATTGAAAGCCCTAATAATGATTTAAGCGAATTTGAAGGTGAAGTTGGAAAACATCGGGCCACTAGGGACTTTATCACCAATCAACTGTATAAAATCGGCAAGAGAATCTATCGAGCTCCCGATATCGCACATCCTGCACCAAGTAATCCTTGCCCAGAGATGAAAACCTATATGGAACAAGTGCAAGCTCAAATGGAGGTTCACTTTGATTGCATGGAGGTTGAGGTGGATACATGGAAGAACATATTCAAAGAGTCACACCAAAAAAATAAAGCTTTGGAAGCCCAACTAAGGATGGCTCATCAAAAGATCAAAGAGTTAAAAGCCTTAACTAGTTAAGTGAAGGGACATAAAAGGAAGCCATTGTAGGAACTAGAAGCAAAAAAAAAAAAAAAAAAAAAAGGAAAGAATAGACATTAGGTTTTTTTTTTTTTCACAATGTTATTAAAACTTTGAGATTTGCAGCTTCAATAAAATTTCAACAAAGCTTTAACAATTAGTTGCCAATTTCCATACTTGCATCTGCTTAAATCATGCATGCATAATAATAAATCTTTTTGCACTAACAAAAATTTGCAAGTGTTGATCCGAATAGGTTTCAAGATAGCGTCTAATCAACATAACCTCATAAGAAGTCCATATAACACCAATTCTAGAGTTAAGATGTCAAGTAACAACAACACTATTGACAATGTTGCTGATCAAAGAATGATTTCATTGGAACAAACAATGTAGAATCTCAATGATCAAGTCAAATTTCTGGTAGAAAGTCTTACTCTCCTACAATCTACTCAACTGAATCAGGAAGGCAATTCAAGGGAGTAGAAAGGAAAAAATGTTGAAATTCCACCTCCTGAAAATGAAGAAATCAACTCTATGAACAATCCCACATTTGATGTGGAACCTAAATCAAAGGTTCGAATCCCATATCATCTTGAAAATCTACAAAGGTAAATGGAGTAAAGGCAGAAAGAGATGGAGAGAAAACATTACCAACAATTTGCTGACAAAATAAGAACCTTGGAAGGACTAGATGGATACAAGCCAATTGGCATATCCGACTTGATAGTTTTTGATACTGTTGCCTATCCTGAAAAGTTTAAAGTACCAGAATTTGAGAAATACGATGGTATTGAATGTCCAAAGATGCATACCAAATTATATGTCCGAAAAATGGGCAAATATGTGTAGTATGATTAATTAATGGTACAAACTTTTCAGGACAGTCTTATTGGACCTGCCCTAACTTGGTATGCATAATTGGACCTCAACCAAATCAACACTTGGGAAATAGCTTGAGCATTCTACAAATAGTACAAATTCAACATTGAGGTTACTCCCTCATTGTGGAATTTAGAAAATAACTGTAAGAAACATAACGAGTTCTTCAAAGAATATGCTCAACATTAGCGAGCTTAGGTTGCAAGGGTCAGTACTCCAATCTTTGAGAAGGAATTGACATCCATCTTCATCAATACATTGAAGAAACCCTATTTCACTCACCTGATTAGGCAGACCTCTTCAAGCTTCATAGAAGTAGTAGCAGCAGGATGTAGGATCGAAAATGCTATCACTTCTAGAAAATTGCCTAAAACATCCAGAACAACCTCATCTAAACCTTTAAATCACATCAAAGGAAAAGAAACCACCATTGGCATGGTTAATTCCAGCATGAATAATCGGCCAACCTCTCACCTTTCTTTCCAAACACCAAACACTTCAATCTAACCACAACCAAACAACCAACCTCAAATGAACAGACCTCCTAGACAATTCATCTGTATCCCAATTCCATTAAGCCAAGTTTTCGCTAGCCTCAAGGCCGATATTCTAATTAGCTTTACAAACCCCAATGAAAGATATAGACCCAGAAACTATGACCCCAACCTCAAATGTAAATACCATATGGGGCATGTAGGACATTCAACAAACAGGTGCTAGAGACTTAAAAATAAAATCCAGGATCTAATTGATGCAGGAGTAGTGCAATTAGACTTCATTGAGTCACCTACTCCTAATGTCAACAATAACCCACTTCCCAGTCATGGCCTCACCATCAACATAATCACCTCAAAAACACCTGAACCAGAAATTGATTTAGATAAGTTGCCAATAGAACAGATAACGTGGAACTTGCAACAAGCTGGCTTTCCACTATCAGTCAATCCAAATAACAGAATACAAGCCAAGTCAGTCATTTCTCGGTTGTTATTGGAAGGCAAAATTCAATCAACATACATTCGAGAAATGCTAGTTCCCAAGCCTGACAAATTAACAACTAAAAAAGAATTAAAAAGAAGATTGCATGCAGGTGATCCCACGGTCGGTTTATTAGGACAACCTTTAGGGAAGTTTAATTATTTTGTCGACTATTCTATCCACCTATCGATTCATGAAGAGCTTACTCCTAGTGGTTAGGGTTCAGATGTTGAAGAGGAAGACAACTCCTAAAATGAAAAGAAGAATGATCAAACAGTTAACATGATAGGACCTGACTTTAAACCAGTGCTCCTAAAATGTTACAAAGAGCCCAAGCAAGAGCAAAAAATCCCAAAAGTTAAGAAGTATACATTCCATATTCCCTTAGCACCTGAAACTTATAAAGCTGCCCCATTTAATTATGAGGTGATGAATCAAGAAAAATTTCCAAGTTCTATCATTAGAGGGATCACTAGGTTAGGAAGGGTCTATAATCCTAAAGAAAAGACCATAAAAAAAGGCTGAAACTAGTGAATCAAGTAATGAAGTCATAAAACCAGAAGTAGAAGAAGAAATGATAACAACCTTTTCAAAGATGATTAAGTCTAGTGAATTTAAAATCATGGACCAATTATCAAAGACTCTAGTTTAAATATCCCTTATGGGTCTTCTACTCTCTTTTGAGCCTCATAAAGAAGCCTTGTTTAAGACTTTGAAGGAGGTTAAGGTGCCATAGGGAATGTTTACTGAAAAATTGGGATATATTGTCAATTCTATTTTAGCCATTGATTAGATATCCTTTTCAATAGAAGAACTGGGAGAAGAAGGTAATCAACACACCAAACCACTTTTCATAGTGGTAAAGTGCAATAACATGATTGTTTCTAGAGTCCTCATTGATAATGGGTCATCTTTCAACGTATACCATCTAGCTAGTCTTAAATTACTAGGTACTGATGCAGCTAACATCAAACCAAGTTCTACTACAGTTAGGGCTTTTAATGGATCCAAAAGAAGAATTGTAGGGGAAATCAACTTAATGGTGGAAATTAGCCTACAGTTATTTGGAATTCCTTTATAAGTCTTAGACATTCCAAGGTCTTTCAACTTGCTCCTTGTGTGACCTTGGATTCATGCAGCTTAAGCCATTCCCTCTAGCCTCCACCAAAAGGTTAAATTCATTTTTAATGGTCAGATCATCACTGTATTAGGTGAACAAGATTACACCATTTACAAAGAAACGACCATACCCTACATAGGAGAAGGAGACCCAGATGACCTTGGACTCCAGATCTTTGATGAGGTTTACATGATTACTAGTTCCAAAAGACAAGGAAGTAAAAATGTGCAATTCAAAGAGGGTCAAATAGGGACATTCGGTCTTGGATATGTCCCTACTTCAGAAGAAGAATTTCAAATGAGATTCAAGTAGGGAAGAAGGGGTGATAGATTATACAATACCTCAATGAGTTTTCCACCATTCCAGACAACATTCGCCCACCCAACCATTGCTGAGACACCAATACTAGCAAAAGAAGACAAGTCTAACAAGTTTGCCAAGAGGCAATAACAAAAATCAATGGGCATATCTCGTGACTCCCAATTACTTCAAAATTGGTTTTCTTTCCCTTTAAATAGCAATAAAACTACTTTAGAGTAAGAATGAATCATGGTTCAGTATTCATTGAGTTTTCATTCTAATAAATATAACCCACATAAATGAAATTAATAAAATTTTGAATTCATTTCTTATACTCATTCATTTTTTTTTCTCTTCCAGATCTAATGATGAAAATCGGGTATATCTCTCACACATAGAGAATAAAAATGATATCACTTCTAACTCTACCGGTTTAGATGAGGTCAATGACCATAAAGTGATTCAAGAAAACTGGCAACAACATGAGCAAAGTAGGATTTCATTTGATGAGTTGATTGAAACAGTCAACCTAGGAAATGAAGATAATCCTAAGAACCTTAAAATTGGAGGAAATCTTAATAATGAATAGAAAAGAAGGTTGACTTAGTTATTATTCGAATACCTTGATGTATTCGCATGGTCTTATGAAGATATGCCAAGACTTGACCTATCACTCGGAGTTTAATAAGCTACCCACACAAGAAGATATCAAATCTAAGAATAAAAAATTCAGATGATTTCGACCTGATATTTTATTGAAAACTAAGGAAGAAGTCAAGAAATTATTAGAGGTTGGGTTTGTTGAAGTATCGGATTATCCCGAATGGGTAGCTAACATAGTCCCTGTAATAAAGAAAAATGGGAAAGTCCGTGTATGCATGGATTTTTGAGATCTAAATCAAGCCACACCAAAAGACAATTTCCCTTTACCTCACATAGATGGCCTGGTAGATAATACTGTTGGAAACAGTCTTTTTTCATTCATGAATGGCTTTTCAGGGTATAATCAAATCAAGATGTCAGAGGAAGATAAAATCAAGACAACCTTCATCACAACCTGGGACACCTTTTGTTATAAGGTTATGCCCTTTGGTCTCAAGAATGCAAGGGCAACATATCAAAGAGCAATGGTTGCGTTATTTCATGACATGATACACCAGGAAATTAAGGTGTATTTTGATGATTTAATTACTAAATCCAAAGAAGGGGAAGACCATGTAGATATTATTAAAAAGTTGTTTGAACAGTTAAGAAAATACCAGTTGAAACTTAACCCGAAAAAATGTATTTTCGGAGTTACCTCTAGGAAGCTATTAGGTTTTATGGTCAGTCAGGGCATCGAAGTGGATCCAGATAAGGTCAAAGCAATATTAGAAATACCACCTCTGTGCACACTCAAAGAAGTCAGGGAACTACTTGGATGCCTGAGCTATATTGCTTGGTTCATTTCTCAACTCACAAACAAATGCTGCCCTTTATTCAAACTACTCAAGAAGAATGCCACCACCAAGTGGAATGAAGGATGTGAAATAGCTTTCATATAAATCAAGTAATATCTCATGAATTCTCTAGTACTAGTGGCCCATAAAATTGGGAAACCATTATTCTTATACCTAACAATACTACTTGAATCTATGGGGCGCATGCTCGTCAAAAGGACGAAGAAGGAAGAGAACAAGCCATTTACTACTTGAGTAAGAAATTCACTGAGTGGGAACAATAATATTTGGAAATAGAGAGAACATGTTGTGCATTAGTTTAGGTCATGCATTGACTGAGATAATACACGCTCTACTATTCAATTGAAATGTTAACAAGACATGACCCCTTGAAGTATTCAGCAAACAAACCAACCTTAATTGGTAAGATTTCTAAATGGAAAATGTTGTTGTCTGAATTCGACATCAGCTATATAAACTAGAGTTCAGTCAAAGGTCAGGTTATAGCAAATCAATTGGCTAGACATCCACTTGAAAGAACTTCCTAAGAATCGCAAACACAATTTCCAAATGAAGAAGTATTGATAACTGAAAGTGATCCTAACACCGAAGAAAAAAAACTTATCAAATGGAAATTGTATTTTGATAAAGCTGCCAATGTATATAGTTGTGGAATAGGGGCAATGCTGGTTTCACCTAAAGGCAACCAATTCCCTATAGCAACGAGACTTACATTCCCATATACTAACAACATTGCTAAATATGAAGCATGCATTCTCGATCTTAAAATGGCTTTGAATATGGAATTCATGAATTGGAAGTGTATGGGGACTCCTCACTCATCATTTGTCAAACCCGAGGAGAATATAAGACCAAGGATCCAAAATTAGTACCCTATCACCAACATTTGTCAAGGTTAATGGAGAATTTTGAAAAGATCACATTCACCTATATACCAAGGATGTAGAATCAATTTGTTAATGCTCTAGCCATGTTAGCATCTTTGATCCAAATATCAGGAGAGGTAGAAATCTAACCTCTCAAGATTGAGATTGAAGACAAACCGGCTTTTTGTTTAGCCATCGAAGAAACACATGATGATAAGCCTTGGTATTATGATATTAAGATCTTCCTTCAAGAGGGAAAATATCCAAGAAAGGTTGATCGAAAAGTGCTTCAAAGGTTGGTAAGTCATTTTCTGCTAAGTGGGTCTACAATATATAAACGATCTTTTGATAACACATTATTGAGATGTGTAGATGAGAAGGAGGCAAACACTCTCATAAAAGAGGTACATGAGGGAATATGTGGTCTGCATATGAATGATTACATGTTGGCTAGGAAAATCATGAGATTGGGTTATTACTAGTCGACTATAGAAATTGACTGCATCAAACATGTGAGACATTGTCATCCATGTCAAATTTATGCCAAAAGAACAAATGCTCCGCCTCAGGAACTTCATACACTTTCTTCACCATGGCCATTCTCAATGTAGGGCCTAGACATAATTGGACCAATCAACCTAAAAGCTTCTAATGGTCATTAGTTCATACTGGTAGCTATTGATTATTTCATTAAATGGATTGAAGCTTCCTCATATACCAACGTCACCAAAGGAGTAGTTGTCAAATTCATCAAAAAGGACATTATTGCTCGATATAGATCTCTTAAGTCGATTATTACAGATAATGGCACAAACCTGAATAACAAGCTCATAATAGAACAATGCCAACATTTTGGAATCAATCATAGGAATTCTACTCCATATCGACCACAAATGAATGGAGTTGTAGAAGCGGCCAATAAAAACATCAAACGGATTATTGAGAAAATGGCTATTACTTATAAAGACTAGCATGAGATGTTACCATTTGCACCCATGACATATCAAACCTCTATCAGAACATCAATGGGAGCTACACCTTATTCTTTGGTATATGGCACTAAAGCAGTATTACCAATCAAAGTTGAAATTCCATCACTTAGAGTGTTGTCAAAAACTCAATTAGATGAAGTTGATTGGGTGAAGAAACGGGTTGATCAGTTGAGCTTAATTGATGAAAAGAGGTTAACAGCATTATGCCATAGTCAATGCTACTAATAAAGAATGGTTAGGGTTTTTAATAAAAGAGTACGACCTTGAAGTTTTCCAGAGGGAGACTTAGTTCTAAAGAAAATTTTCCAAATGTACAAGATCCTAGAGGAAAGTTTACACCCAATTATGAGGGGCCATATTTTGTGAAGAAAATGTTATCGGGAGGAGCATTGATTTTATCATGAATGGATTGTCCGAATCTGAAAGACCCTGTAAATTCTGATATAGTCAAAATGTACTATCCTTAATGAACCAATGGAATCTTACTAAAGTTTAATGAAAACACTGGCAATTATTGGTCTCTTGATGGTCTAATTTTTATCATCTATGTGTAAAGCTAATATCCCCAATGGTTGTTTGTGTTAGACTGATCATCCATCCCATCATTGATAAGCTTCTTCTTCTTGTATTCCTATTTTTTCCATACACATTCAAACAAGAAAGAAGTTATGAGGAATAAAAAAATAATAAATGTTGAAAACTCTTCAAATACTACGTCATGATTTCATTTTTTTATTCAAAAAGAAGTTTTTTTTTTTTTTTTGCTATTTTAGGTGAAAGTGGAGATAGAATTTGAGCAAAACAATTGGAATGGTGGGAACTCTAGAATGAAAATGAATCTCATACAAGCATGATTTATCCAATGAGGAAAGAGCTAATGAACGGGTGTTTGTAAACTTCAACAAAAGGGTTCATTGTTTGGGTGCTATATGTGAAACAAGGTAAGATCTTTCATTATACATGAGTAGCAAAATAGTTAGCCCACGGGGGAAATTTTCTAAAATTCACCATTTCTTTGGATTGCTAGTTTGTAATGGACGCTTTCCCATAAAAGATAGTCAACCCACAGGGGTATCACTCAAAAATGCATCATTTCTTCATATTACCAATCTGTAATAGACGCATTCCCATAAAAATTGGTCAGCCCATAAGTGCACTAAATCATTACTACAAGTTGCTACTCTGTAATAATCATTCTCAATATCGGTTAGTTAGCCTATGACAGGGCACTTTCCTAGATATCCTCCTTTTACAGTAGCTAGTCTAGTGAGATGCTTCTTATTATCGATTAGTCAACTCATTAGAGCATTTTAGTCTAATGCGATGCTTCTTATAATTGGTTAGTAAGCTTATAATAAGAGCACTTGCCTAAACAATCTCTTCTTTAAGGTTACTAGTCTTGTAAGATACTTTCTATTATCAGTTAGTTAGCTCATAAGATCACTTTCCTAAAATAATCTCTTTTTAAGGTCGTTAGTCTAATGAGATGCTTCCTATCATCAATTAGTCAGCTCATAAGAGCATTTTTCTAGATGATATCTTCTTCAAGGTTGCTAGTATGATGAGATGTTTCTTACCTAAGACCACTCCCTAAAGAGTATTAATCATCATAAAGTAACTATCTTCTTTTGCAACATGGGATTGTTAGCTCATGGAGCGTTTTCCTTACTCAAACTTTTATTCATATAAATCCCTAGTGGACTAAGGTTTGGATAGCTAGTTGATTATAGTGTTATCTATCCTTTCTCTTAGGCAAAAAATGGTGTTTTTTTTTTTTGTCTTTGTAGTTAAGTTTTTCCAAATTTTACTACAAAGAGAGACAACTATAAACACTCCATTTTCCCCCCATTTAAAAAGAGGGTTAATATATAATTTAATTGTAATAATAAACCGAGAAATTGGCTAACTTAGCTGGTCTACATGCTATCCGTGTACTCGGGTTGAAGCTGCTAGTTTTGGGTTTGAAACACGGGGGACACAAGATTGCGTCCCAAAATGTTTTTGCCCAGGCGCATGTAACACACGTGCGTGTACAAGCGCATCTGATGAACAGTGCTTGTCACTATTCATTGTCTTCCCCCTTCCAAATTCGCAAATCGGCCAAAATAGGAAAGAAAAAAAAATTTTGCCTCCTATTTTGGACCCAATTTTGTTCATTTTTTGGCCAAATAAAATCAAACAAAAAATGGAAATCAATAGAGGGCGTGGAGTAGAATCTAAAAGACATCAAATTTGAATGAATTGATAAAAGGAACTGCATAAAAAATATACTCAAAGTTCAACCAAAATAAGGAAATACACATATGGGTCGATTTTTTTAGACAAAATCTTATCTGTAATATTCAATTTAATGACACGTTTAGGGCAAGTGAAGCTCCTGAAACACGAATATATTTTTCAATACTTCCAATTATCACAAATTCGTGTTCAATTTTGGCTAAAAATATTCAAGAACCTTAAATAGTCATTAAGCTAATTTCGATAAATATAAGTTTCCTCATTCAAAATTGATGCCATAGAGCTATTAATAGGACCTTGGGGAAATGTTTAGAGGAGGCTTTCCAAAAAGAAAAACACAATATTCGATTGAAATCATTCAACTTGCAATATGCAAACTCCCATTCTCTCTCTTTGATTTCTCTCAAATGAGAGAAAATTGAAACAAATCAAGACTACCAAACACTTTCCCATCACTTGAGGAGTAAAACCCAGTAGTCAATTAGGTGTAATCTTCCCAGATTCGCTTTAATTGAACTGAAGAACAAAATACACAGTTTACGTCATTTGGGTTTTGATTTGCTTTGAATTGGGAAGGTTAAGAAGATCAGATCGAGAAATTGGTTGAGGGGTTTTGTTTTCCACGTCTCCAAGAGTTGTTTTGATCATTCAATCCGCACCGTCGCTGGCTGAAGCAACTCAAATCGCTATTGACTGAACCACCATCGGCTGATTCGCCCACAAGGTAAGTCTTCAAATCTTTCTCTAATTATTTTTTTATGTGAAATAACACATTAAATAATAATATTTTTTTTTTCTCATTACTCATCTAGGAAAATTTTTTCTAAAAAAAATAAATATTTTTAAATATTTTTTTTTCTAAAATTTAGGATTTGTTTTTAAAAAAGGACAAAAAAATATAGGGTTTTAGAATTATTTTCAAAAAAATAAATAAACGGTTAATAACATAAAGTGAAATTTTATTTTATATAAAATAAACCAACAAATTAATTTTTTATAAAAAGTGAATTACAACTTGTCTGATCCCGAATAGCGGGTACCTAGGCACCTACGGAGTGACTTCAAATAATAATTTTTTTTTAGTTAAACATTTTTTTAAAATAAAGTTTAATTTTGGAAGGTTAAAGTGATAACCGTAAGGTTTTAATAGGATAACCTCCAACTCCAACTCCAAATCTCTTGTTTTATTTAAAATATTCTATGTGGACTAATAGCTAAATTAAGACTAATATACTCAATTAGTCTTAATTTAATAGTTTTCCCGATCTCGATCAGGTGACAACTCCGTTTTCTCTAATTTAGATAAAAAATAAAATTTTTCCTAATTTTAATCGAAGATTTACACTAAATGAGTATGAGGTTTAGTGTGAATCAAATTGGGAAAGATGAATAAAAATTTAGGCTCGACACACACGTGTAGAGATGCGCATGTTTAATGCATATACATACACATACATACATACATATATATATATAATTATTGGATGTTGTACAAAATCTAACTTAGATAAGAAAGAAAATAATTGTGATTCAAGAATGCCTTAGTCATAACATCAGCAACTTGTTGCGAAGAAGAAACATAGTGCAATTTTAAAAATCTAGAAGAAATATGGTCACAAGTGTAATGAACCTCCAACTCGATACGTTTTATGCGATTATGAAAACACGGATTATCAACCAAAAGATAAGCAGGCCGACTGTCAATGTATAGTGTAATAGCTAGCAAAACTGGAATATTCAACTCCTGTAAAAGGAATGATAACCACAATAGTTCTTTAGTAGTAAAAGCAACATTGCGATACTCTACTTTCATAAACGATGTAGCAACAATTGGTTATTTCTTAGTTTTCTAGGAAACTAAGGAAGAACCAAGAAAATACAAAATTTGGTTAATGATTTACGATCAATGCAACTTGAGCCCCAATCAACATTAGTAAAACCAAATAAATCCAGTGAAGAGGAAGAAGAATAAAATAAGCCTTGATCAATTGTTCCTTTTAGATAGCGTAACAGATGGAGTGGCATGTACATATGTGATGTTCTAGGATTAGAGACAAACTGACTAAGCTACTGCACGGAAAAAGAAATATCTAGTCTTGTAATAGTCACATATAATAAGTGTCCAACAAGTCGTTTGTACAAAGAAGGATCTATTAGGAGTTCACCATCCACATTATCAAGGTGAACATTACAAGAAAAAGAAACCCATGTTAGTTTGGCACCAATTAGACTTGCATCTTGAAGCACATCTAAAAGAAACTTCCTTTGATTGAGAAAAATACCATTAATAGTATGACATATCTCAATCCTTAAGGAAAATCTTACTTCATCTAAATCCGTAATGGTGAAAGCAAGATCGAGTGAATGCTTGACAAAATTTATTGTTGCTAGATCATTTCCAACCAATAAAACATCATCAATGTAAACTAGTGCTACTAAAAAAAATAGAACCCTCACTCTTAGTAAACAATGAATAATCAACCTTAGATTGAGAAAAACCAAGAGAATAAAGGAATTTTGTAAATTCTTTTTTCCATTGTAGCAAAGCTTATTTCAAACCATAAAGAGAATGAACAAACTTACACATAATCTTAGTTTATCAACTACATAACCCTCTAGAGGTTTCATATATATCTCTTCATCAATAAAACCATGCAAGAAAGCATTGTTGGCATCAAGCTAGTGCACAAACCAATTATTAACAGTTACCACTACTAATAAAAGTCGAACAGTGGTTAGTTTTGCCACAGGGGAAAAGGCATGGGTATAATCAATTTCCTTAACTCAGTTATAACCCTCAGTCACTAATCTTGCTTTAAAACACTCAATAAAACCATCTAATTTGTATTTGATCTTATATACCCATTTAGAACCAATGGGTCTTTTACCTTGTGGTGAAGGAGCAAGATCCTAAGTATGATTCAATTCAAGTGGTAGAAGCTCTTTGTTCATAGCCTCAACCCATCTTGTATCTTGCTTAGCTTCATGATAGTTTTGTGGTTCTTGGACTATAAAAACATTAGCTAATGAAACAATATACTCCTTAGGATATTTGGTGAAAGAATCTAAATGAAAAATAGGGTAATGAGAGGGTTTGTAGCAAGGAAACACTGCATGTATTAAATCAACCGGTTTATCTACTTGCATGGTATGAATGAAGTCTTGTAGCCATGCTAGTGTTTTTTTTTTTTTTTTAATTTGAGTAGATTTTCTAACTTTAGGAATAGATGGAAGAGTCAAAAAATTATAATTCTAGAAACTAGAATGAGTTGTGACTAGTTGTGATTCAAATTTAGAAATTTCACTCTTGTAAATTTGATCAGTAACAATGCAAGGAAACAAAGGACTATCAAGGATTAATGGACTATAGGATTTGATGAATTGGATAAAGGAACAAATTGCAAAGTTTTAAAAGGAAAGATGTGTTCATAAAAAACATCTCTACTCACAAACAATTAATGTGTGCCAAGGTTATAAATTTTGTATCCTTTTTGTTCCATGTAGTATCCTAAAAATACACACTTTCTTCCTCTAAAATCAAATTTATCTCTAGAATTAACAACAGTTGCTACACAACATGAACATCCAATGACTCTAAGATTGTTGTAAGAAGGAACTTTCTTATATAAGAGTTCAAATGGTGATTTCCAATTCAAGGATTGAACGGGCATTTGATTGATAAGGGTAGTAGCGGCAAGGACGCATTCTCTCCAAAACTTCTTAGGAAGATTAGCATGTATACGAATAGCATAGGTTGTATTAAGTAAATGCCTATTTTTTCATTCCACAATCCCATTTTGTTGAGGAGTATAAACTACACTCTTTTGATGAAAAATGCCATATTTCTTGAACAGTGTTTGGCACTCATGTGACGAAAATTCACTACCAATATCTATCCTTATTTTCCTTGGTATAGTATTGAAGTGAGTTTTGATAAAAGAAATGAAATTGGTCACAATTGCAAGTGTGTGGTATTTATGAGGAATCAAGAAAGTCTAAGTACATCTACTTATATCATCAATTATTGTCAATAAAAATTTACTACCAACCAAAGAAGGTGTATTATAAAGACCCCACAAGTCAACATATACAATGTCAAAAGGATATAATGAAGAACTACTAGAATTGCAATTGAAATTAGATTAATCAAGTCCTTCATAGTTGGAGATATTGAATCATGTTTGACTCTATTGTGAAAAGGTTAAATAGACTACTTATTATTGACATTAGAAACATGATCACAAGATACATGTGTTGTTATTACATCAAAACTAAAATCACCAGCAACTGAGTTAAGCTTAGAACTCATTACATACAATCCAAGATGAACACTTGTTTGAGCAACACATTTCTTAGATCTCGAGTCCTAAAAGAAAAAATTATGGGAATTAAAAAAAAAAAAAAGCCTCTAGATTGCTATTTTGGAGTATTCAATTTACAGATAGTAGATTATAGTGGAGGTCTAGAACCAAAAGTGCTTTGGTTAGTAAAACATGTTCATTTAATGCAATGTTTCCAATTGTATGAATAAGTTTAAATTTTCCATCTAGAAGTTTGATCTTTCTAGGGTCATCAAGATGCTGTTTATGAAGTAGAATATTTGGAAAAGGATTTATATGTTCATAAGCTCCTAAATCTACAATCTAATTATACACTCTACTATCATTAAGTAAACAAGAATCATGATTGGAAGTAGCTATATTACCTGCAAAATGTACTAATGGTTGTGTAGGTTATGAGCTTCCAAACTACTAGTCCTTAAGTATTTTCAGCACTTCACTACATATCCTAGACACAAAGCACAAATCATCAATAATTTTTTTTTTCAAATTCACCATTTGCCATACAATTCTCAAGTGGATTGTCAAGCTCATGATTTTGACTTGATCTAACATAAGTAGCCAGCCTAGGTGTCCTCTTCTCCTTTGACTTATACCAATCTAGATAACCTACAATTTCAAAACAATTTTCAATTGAATGTCCAACTCTTTTGCAGTGTGTACAACTAAGCCTTGTTCCATATTTCCCTCATTTATTTTTCCTATCAATAGAAACATCTTTAACATTACTTTTGACATTAAAAGCAGCAACTTCTTTACTAGTACTCCCAGCCATGTATTTTTGTTTTTCAACTTGATGGATCAAATAATACGCTTTGCTAATTGATGGTAATGGTTCCATCCCCAAGATCTAACTTCTTATTCCTTCAAAAGATTCATTCAATCCAATAAGAAACTGCATCAATGTATTCCTATTCTCGATCTCTTGAATTTTGCCCATGGTATCACATTCATATTTGCTCAAGATTCCACAAGAACATTACAGAAAACTACAAAGACTGGACAATTCATCCCATAATTTTTTGAGCTTGTTGTGATACATTGTTACATTTGAATTCCCTCATCTGAAATTAATGATCTCATGTTGTAGTTAATATATTAGAGGACCATTAGTTAAGGCAAAATGTTCACATACATCTTCCCATAACTCCTTTATGGATTGAGTGTACATAAAAGCCTCAAATAATTCCTTTGTCATGGAATTCAGAATCCAACATTTAATCATAAAATCACAATGAATCCACCGTTGCACATCTATTGGATTATCTTTTAATTTTACACAATTTCCTTTGATGAACCCTAATTTGGCTTTAGCCTCCAAGGTAAATCTAATTGATTTATTCCATCCAACAAAATTTGATCCATCAAATATCACATCATAATGATTTTCCTAGGGTTATTCGATTTAGACAAATACAAAGGATCATTGTAATTTTCACAATTCGTATTCATCCTTTTATCTCATACAATGTAACTCCAAAATCTAGAATTCAAGGGGAAAAAAAAACATAAACAAAACAAAATCTACAAAAAAGTAATAGTGATGACTTGCTCTAATACCATGTAGAAGTTCTTTGAATGCACAATTTGATGTTAAGCAGTAAATTAATAACAAGGAAATGGAGAACGAGTTTTTATCTATGAATAAAAATGATATATTGTGTTAGTAATTTTTTGTTAAATATAAGTATTTATATACATCATATGTATACATGTGTAAAGCTGCTCACATGTAAAATATATATAAAAAAAAATTTATTTACAAATAATGGAACAAATACTAGGGGTGTTTTATTAATTTCAAGAATTTCTTATTTTGTACTGCCACCTAGCAAAAGTGAAAAGACAAAATTATATATATATATATATACTAAATTTCATAATCATTATGGTTTACTGACACTATTTGTCCCTTGAAATATAAAGTAGCTGCATAATATGTCGGGGGGAATAAAATCAAAAATATATTTGGGACTTCAATATGAAAGAAGTTGTGAAAGTGCAACTCTACGGGAGTGTAGCTAATAAGTGGCCATTTTTAGAGAGAGAGAAAAGTGAAAGGGAAGGGAAAAAAGCGAGAAATAAGGCATTGTGGTAAAAAAAAAAAAAAGTATATTAAGATAAAAATATATATACTAGACTATTACAAACATAAGTTATTACGTTATTTATAGCCCGGCTCAAGGTTTTAGTCTATATAGTAGCTTTAGAAATAAGATTGGTTGCAAAGCAAATTCAAAATTCCTTATTAATATAAATAGCTTATATAATGTCAATGCATATTATAGTTAGATCAATTTAGTATTCATCATATGAAACTTCAAAATTTTTGTTTTAATCTATAAACCGCAAGAGAAACTGAAATTTTATGATTTAAAAAAATCGTAAACTTAACTATGTGATTCAATTCAAAATAATATCAAAACTAAATTGTATTTTATAGTTTGCTTTTCTTAGGTGAGAACTTTAGACCCAATCAAACTATGACCACCCTAATCCCAATGCCATGATATCCTAAGCTCCCAAGCTATTACTTTAGGGCTCCAATTAAGTTTAATCTTTATGATAAGTGCATAAAAATTAAAATAAAGTGATCGCCATAAAGTTCGTTTCATAAAATAAAGTTTATAAAAGTTTTTTGAAATTTAAGTTCTAAAATATGATGAGATACTAGCGATAAATTGTTTGGACTATAAATGCAATTATATGGCACGGATTGACATCTAAAGTATATAAACATTCATTAAATAACTTGATTGATAATGTATGTACACAAGCTAAAAGCAGTAACTAAACATAGGTAAAATACACACCCCTAAAGTACTACAATTATTAATTTACAGTAAACAATATCGCAAATATGTACATGGCCATCAAATGTGGAAAGAAATCAACTGAATTTCATTGGAACTAATGGACAAGAGGACACATCATCTTATGTACTCCAAACGTTAGCTTGTGCCTTATCCTTGGATCAACACCTAGAGTGCACTAAAAGCCACATCCTTTTGCCCAAGACAACTTCATTTCCTCCTGGAAATTATGTAGCGCGAAGACAGAAGAACTATAAAAAATCCTCTCCTCATTCTCATTACAATATGGGAAAATTAAGGGAATAAAAGCAAATCATGCGCTGAAATAGAGTATGTGAGTCCAAAGTCTAAGGAAAATATTACTCAAGGTAGGCATCATTTCTCCTCTAATTTTAATGTAGTATTTTTGTAAGTTTAGTTGATGTTGTATGCTGTTTGTTGTGCAAGTGACACATAAAATGGCCTAATTAATAATAAGAAACTAAAATTACATGAGTTACTAGGTAATGAGAAAAGATCCAGGGAGGCAAGTTGTTGTCGACAGGAACAAATGCGAGGAATCAAGATGAGAGACTGCCTAGTAATTCAAATGGATGCCAACACCAGCAAAATTCTCCAAAGGGCAGTTAAAATGCCGTCACCTTTCGTGCTATGCCCGGGAACATTGATGGAGAATTAGCTAGTGACTATCAAGAAGCCGCCAACACTGATTGTGCAGGATTTATGGAGTCTGTTGGTCTTGAACGCTGCAACAATGTCATTGAAAACAGGCCTGTCGTAATTTGTGCCCAGTTAAAAGAAACCGAATGATCAAATGTACACGATGTAGGCAGAACAGAAAATGTACAATTTCAGAGTTGGAGAGCTCCTGCTCAGGGATTTACCAAAGTAACTTGTGATGGTGCTGCGCGTCTATTAGGAAAGGGAGCAGGGATCGGTGCAGTGTGTAGAGACTGCAATGGAGTGCTTCTGCAATACATTACGATAATATGGATTGTTTGGTAGCTGAAAGAGAAGGCCTTTTGGTAGCACGGAGAAGAGGTTGGGATAGAATAATTATTGAGTCAGACTCAAAAGTAGTCTTCCTAAAGTCTGCCCCTGAAAAATAAGAGGGATAGTTAATGAGATTAGATCTCTGTACTATGGTTTCTTTTTTCATTTATGTCTCCATCAAAGCGAATGTATGTGCTAATTGGATTATTATCTAACCTCGAGACAAATTAAAAATAAGTTACAGTTTCAGGGTTTCAAAACTCCATCCTAAATCAATCTATTGTTTTTAGACTGTTTTTCCATCCTCTTGACGGTACTACTTAATTAATGAAATTTCTTTTCGTGAAAAAAAAAAAATGAATAATAATAATAAATAGTATATGATCAATTATTATTTGAACACATGGACATTATGAGATTAAATTTCACGGACTCCACCAAGTATAAATAGCACTCCTCACATTTCATTCCGAGGCTCTGGCAACTAGGAAACAACACATAATAATTGAAGAAAGAAACTGAGAAAAAGAATGGGCTAGATCACGCAGCACGGAAAGCGTAAAACAATACGAGGCTAATTCTAGGATTGGTCTCTCGATCAAGCAAAAAATAATTATGAGTTATTCCTTGGAAAAACCTCAATTGCGCACAATCGAAAAAGTAGAGAAAACTATTCTCTAAAAGTGTTTATCTCATAAAGAATCAAAAGCTAACCCTAAAATGACCTAGCAGCTATATATAGTTCTTAAGGAAATAACTAATAAGGAAATAAAATATGTACACGTGAGAATAAATATATGTATACACGTCCGTCATCTGCCGTATACACGGCCGTGTATGAAGGCCGTGTAGGCTTTTGGGAGTATTTCTGACATAATACACGATCGTGTCCCTTGGCCGTGCATGGAGACCATGCATGTTTCTGGGAGAGATCCTGATAGAACACACGGCCGTGCCTCCTGACCGTATAAGAAGCCGTGTATGTTTCTAGGAATCATCTTGGTATATCACACGATCGTGCCTTCTGGCCGTGCATGAAGCCGTGTGTGTTTCTGGAAGCTCCTTAACATAATACACGACTGTGCTTGTAATAGACACGCCCAATATCAACCCGCGTCCGCTACGATGTCCGCATCATTCTCTCCCGCCAATGAAGAACTCGACCCCGAGTTCTCGTCAGGATATAATGGGATGTCATCGGGGTGGAAAAGAGATAAATCTACTACATTGAAAGTACACGAGATGTTCATATCTTCGGGGAGCTGTACAATATACGCGTTGTCATTTATCTTGCACACTAATTCATAAGGCCCATATTTCTTTGGTTGGAGTTTCCCATATCTGCCCGCAGGGAAACGCTCTCTCCAAAGATAAACCATCACCTGATCGCCTACGCCAAACAGTTTCTTCCGCCTATGTTTATCCGCAGCCCCTTTATATCGAGTATTGGCTTCTTCTATCTTCTGTCTGACTTCCGCTGTGGTGGTTTGGCATTGTTCAGCCATATGTTTAGCAGCGACATCACCCACTATTCCCTTAGGTAACTTAATTAGGTCCAGCGCGTGTTGTGGCGTTTTGGTGTACACTACCGAGAATGGTGATCTTCCAATAGTTCGATGGACGGAACTATTGTAAGCGAACTCAGCTTGAGCCAACGCTTGATCCCACTACCCTGGCTTCTCACGGAAAATGGTTCTAATGAGGTTCCCGAGGGTCCAGTTAGTTACTTCTATCTGACCATCGGTTTGAGGGTGAGCTGTACTGCTGTAATTCAGGGATGAGTCAAACATATACCAAAGAGTCCTCCAAAAGTAGCTAAGGAACTTGTTATCTCTATCGGAGGTGATGGACTTTGGGACCTCGTGTAGGTGCACCACTTCCTCAAAGAATAACCGTGCGATTGCCCGTGCATCAACGGTCTTCCTGTAGGGAATAAAGTGCGCCATCTTGGAAAACCTGTCAATTACAACAAAAACAGAGTCAACACC